>JAYESA010000017.1:55419755-56054755 GCA_036927795.1 Iris macrosiphon | reverse complement strand
TCCTCAGCACCTTCTCTCTTTGATCCAGAATCTCAACTGGCTGCTCTGGATAGCTAAGAGTAGGGCCCACCTCTATCTTTGAGTAATCCAACACGTGACTATGATCCGCCACGTACCATCTCAATTGTGACATATGAAACACATTGTGCACTCCCTCTAGTGCAGGTGGAAAGTCTAGTATGTAAGCAACTGCACCGACCCTCTCGAGAATAGTGAAAGGTCCGATGAATCACGGACTAAGCTTCCCGCCTCCACCGAAATGAATCGTGCCTCATGTCGGAGAAATGCTCAGAAACACCAGACCACCAACCTAGAACAAAACACAACCTTAAGAACTTAATCTATAATAAACAACCAATATCAAGCACCAAACAAAATCTAAAATTGTACCTCCCAAAGGTCTCCGGTAGCTATTGTTCCAATGCTGTTGTCTGTCTTGCGCCACTCGAAGTATGTCTCTGATCAGCTTAACCTTCTCCGCTACATCCACAACCATCTCTGGCCCTAGCAATGCTCTATCTCCAATATCATCCTATGACAAGGGAGTACGACATCTTCGACCGTACAGAGCCTCGAATGGTGACATCTCTATTCTATCTTGGTAGCTGTTGTTGTAAGTAAACTCTACCAAATGAAGATGGTCCTCCTAAGATCCCCAAAAATCTAGTACATAGGTAGGCAACATATCCTCGAGAGTCTGAATGGTCCTCTCTGACTGTCCATTTGTTTGGGCATGATATGCAGTACTGAACTTGAGCTGGCTGCCCAAACTCGCCTGCAAACTCCTCCAGAAATGAGAAATAAAATGACTATCCCGATCTGACACTATGCAGACGGGAACCCCATGTATCCTGATGATCTGTCTCACATACATCTCTGCCAGCTTCTCCATAGACAAACCCACCTTGAAAGGCCAAAAATGGACTGACTTGGTCAACTTGTCAACGATGACCCAAATCGCGTCTTTCTCTCATGGAGATCATCGAAGTCCGGACACAAAATCTATATTAATTTGCTCCTACTTCCACTCTGGAATGGGTTATGGCTGAAGTAAACCACCTGGCCTCTACCTCTCAGCTTTTACCTGCTGGCACACTAAGCATCTAGATACAAACTGTGCCACTTTCCTCTTCATGTCGTACCACCACACCCTCTCTCGCATATCCCGATATATCTTGTTGGCACATAGATATATGGAATACTGAGAGCAATGCGCTTCCTGCAATACCTCCTCACGCAGCTCCCTACTAGGCACACATAATCTAACACCATTTCGCAAAGAATCATCCTCACCAATGGTAAAATCATCCTCCAATCCTGCTCTCACCTGAGCTCTGATGCTCCTCAGAGATGCATTCTCGTACTAGGCTTCCTTGCTCCTGTCCATCAACTCTGAGTGTATCTGTAACCTCCACATCTGTATAGCAAAACTAGAAACTATCACCTCAATACCCAAGCTCTCGAATCCTCCAACAAATACCGATCCTGCATCAATAACATAGCTACCGGATACCTGCTCAAGGCATCGACAACTACATTGGCTTTCCCAGGATGATACTACAAAGATATGTCAAAATCCTTCATCAGTTTCAGCTACCGACGCTGCCTCATGTTCAACTCCTTCTGAGTAAAAACGTACTTCAAGCTCTTGTGGTCTATGAAGATCTCCATACGCTCTCCGTATAAATAGTATTTCTACAACTTCAGGGCAAGGCTGACTGCTGCCAACTCCAAATCATGGGTAGGATATTTTTTCTCATGAGGATGCAACTGCCTGGATGCATAGGCAATCACTTTCTCATTCTACTGAAAAACACAACCCAGACCTTTCCCGGATGCATCACTATAAATAGTGAAACCTCCAGACCCTGATGGCTACGTCAAAATAGGAGCAGCCGTTAACCTCGTCTTCAATTTTTCAAAAGTAACCTAGCACTCCTCTGTCCAAACAAACTCTACCTCCTTCCTGGTGAGTCTGGTCATCGGCTCGGTAATCCTCAAAAAATCTTGCACAAACTTCCTGTAGAAGCCTGCCAAACCCAAGAAACTTCTGATCTCTACCACTGAAATTTGGGTCTTCCAAGACTCCACTGCTGCGATCTTCTTCGGATCCACTAAAATCACATCACCAGTCATAACATGTCCTAAGAAATCCACCTTATCCAGGAAGAACTCACACTTGGACAACTTTCCATAAAACTTCTCCTTCCTCAGCACATCCAATACAATCCGCAAATGCTCCTCGTGCTACTCTGGTGTCTTCGAGTATATGAGTATGTCATCGATGAACACCACCACAAATTTGTCAAGGTACTAATGGAACACATTGTTCATCAAATTCATAAATACAGCCAGAGGCATTAGTCAACCCAAATGGCATCACCATAAACTTATACTGGCCATACCGAGTCCTAAAAGTAGTCTTCGAAATATCCTCCGGCTTCACTTTCACCTAGTGGTAGCCTGATCTCAAGTCCATCTTAGAAAATACCTTGGTACCACTCAACTGATCGAACATGTCATCAATCCATGGCAACAGATATTTATTCTTGATAGTATGATTATTCAATGCCCTGTAATCGATGTACATGCGCACCGATCCATCCTTCTTCAGTACAAATAATACTGGGGCTCCCCACTGTAAAGAACTGAATCTGATAAACCCCTTAACCTGTAACTCATCTACTTGCTTCTTCAGCTCGACCAGCTCGCTGTTGTTCACTCTATAGACATGCTATAAAATTGGTCCTATACCTGGAACTAAGTCTATAAAGAATTCAATATCTCGATCTAGCGGCAATCCTGACAATTCCTCAGGAAACACATCCAAGAATACTATTATCAACAGATGCGACAACTTTTTGTCTTCTAGCATAGCTCCTCAGATAATGCCTTCAACCTGCTCTGCAGCTCCTCTAGCAAACTCAAACTCTGGCTCTCCTGGAGGGCTAAACAAAATATTACCTCCTCTGTGTAGTGCCTCAAATCCTGATCCGACCGGGACGAGCACTATCACTACTAGAAAAAGCGGTCTTAGCGACGTATTTTAGCGACGTCAAAAGAAACGTCGCTAATAATATAAAAATTAGCGACTCCTTATTAAAACGTCGCTAGACGTCGCTAAATGGCGACATTTAGCGACGTTTAGCGACTTTTATTAAGATTTTAAAAGATAAGTCGCTATAAGTTCAGTTTAGGTCGCTAAACGTCGCTAATATGTCTAATTTAGCGACGTTTAGCGACGTATATAGCGACCTTAATATTAAAAATATTTAGCAACGTGTGTAGCGACGCATTGACGTCGCTAAAATTTAAATTAGCGACGTTTTTTCTTGGACGTCGCTAAATGTCGCTAAAATTTGGTTAATTAGGGATCGGTTTCATTTTTCCCCATCTGCTAAAATTTCGAAAAGAAAAAAAATTCCCCCCCCTCCCCCGCGCTCCGTCGACCCGCTCTCCACCGCGACTATTCCGGTAAACCCTACTCTCTCTCTCTCTCTCTCTCTCTCTCTCACAGGACATATGTGACATTGACACAAACACGACACACACACAGACACTGACACAGACACAGACACGGCACACACACACACTGACACAGACACTGATCAGGACCTAGGGTTAGGGTTAGGGTTAGGTTTGTTGACATGGGGTTAGGGTTAGGGTTAGGGTTAGGGTTAGGGCCGACTGGCCCAAGTCGACGAGAGAGGTAACAGCAGCAGTGAGCACTGCTTACTAGCAGTGAGCAGGGGGAGACTTGAGGCACATAAGCCCAATGTGCAACAGGCAACTTGGGGAGGCACTACACAGCTGAACATAGTATGCATTAAGGTTTAGGTGCATTGTAGTTGGTTGTTAGCTTCTGCAGGCAGGTGTGAGGGGGTCCTAATACAGTGTAAACACTGCATCCTTGTGCCGCAACTTACTGAGCCAGTCAGCAACTAGTGCAAGGCAGGATTTTGATGTGTTTGAGATGGGATTTGAACTCGTATAATTTGAAAGACATGAGGGCAAGTGTCAGATATAACACCAACATCTGAGAGAAGATTGGGTATTCATAGTGATACTATAGTGCACACATGAGTGTGTGGCTCGGGATAAGGGGTAATCAAATATTGAGGAAGAAGGTAAGCAGTAGCAGTGGGTGACTGATTTAAAGAGGTGTATTAGTCAGGTGTTTGAGTGAATATATGTGTTGAAGAGAATAAGTAATAGGTGTGAAGGTTGAGCATTCATATAGGTGTATCCCAGATCTGGGAGTATAGATGGAGTATTTATATGAGTATAGATGGAGTGTTTATATGAAGTATAGAATTTAGAGTACTTAATAGGTGTTGTTGGTACCAGGTGAGTTTTGATTACAGAATTCTTAAGAGTGTATGTGTGTATCAGTGTGCCAGTTTGGGGGGTTAGTTTTTTTACTAAAGGGAGTGCAGTAATCTGCCGGTAAATGTGAGTGAGTAAAGCCACAATGCATGGGGTTATCCATTTCATAGAGCAATAGCCCGTGTACTTGGGAAACTTTTGATGCAAAAATTGTTCAAGCACCAGGTGCCTTAGTGCAATGCCATGACTGCTTTTCCCATAACGGACACTGACCTAGGAGTGTGGTTGGGGGCAGCTGCAGTTCTATAGTATGACACACTATTTGTAGTGTTGACTGCACACTTATAGTGCAGTTCATAGTACTATGAGGTTGGGGGCAGCTGCAGTTTTGATAAATGAAAATATGTATTATATCAGTTATGATTTTTATAGTACGGTTAATTTTGCATGTAATGATTTATATGATACATACTGTCAATTTTGCAGAAGTTTCTAGAAATGGATATGAATTACTATCTGCGTCATCGTTCGTGGATGTACAACCGTCATCCTGATGACATGTGCGGTGTGCGGGATGAATTCATTGAGGGTGTACAGCAGTTCCTGCAGTTCGCAAAGGCGTTCCCTCAATACATGGACGGTACCAAAATTAAGTGTCCGTGTGTGAGATATCACAACAGGAAATATCATCCTGAAGTGGAAGTTACATATCATTTATACTCGAAGGGCTTTACGCCGAATTACTATCAGTGGACCGCGCACGGAGAACTTCTATCTCTAGCATCAGAGTCGGAGCCCTATGTGGAGCCGTATATGGATGTCCAAGACCACGATGCTTATGACGACGGGTTGGTGAACATGGTTTATGATGCGGCGGGGCCTAGTTTCAATTCTGACAATTATGATGCGGCGGGACCTAGTTTTAATCCGGACAATTATGATGCAGCTGAGGAGGCACCGAATGCCGATGCTGCAAAGTTTATGGAGTTGCTTGAGAATGCAAGGACTCCACTATATCCTGGTTGTGAGGATCATTCACCGTTGGAGGTGGTTACAAGATTATTGAGCATCAAGTCCGATTTTAACATGTCGCTAGAATGCTATAATCGACTGCTCGATTTGATTATAGAGATCTTGCCCGAGGGTGCAAAGTTGCCTAAAGACTTCTATCGATCTAAGAGGATGGTGAGATCGCTTTGGATGGGATACGAAAAAATCGATGCATATCGCAACGGGTTCATGTTGTACTACAAAGACGACAAGGATGAAGATGCGTGCAGATTCTGTGGTGCTGATCGCTACAAGGCCACTGTTAGAGAAAAGTCTGTCGGTGCAAGGAAGCCTACCGATTCGATGCACTACTTGCCTTTGACGCCGCGGTTGCAGCGGTTGTTTATGGTTAAGGAGACTGCAGAAAACATGAGTTGGCACAGGCGAAAACAGATCGAAGGAGTATTGGATCATCCATCCGATGGAGAAGCATGGAAGCACTTTGATCGAGAGTATCCATATTTTGCCGAGGAAGCGCGTAATGTCAGATTGGGGCTCTGCTCTGACGGTTTTACCCCATTCGGACTTTCGGGCTCCCAGTATTCGTGTTGGCCTGTGATCGTCACTCCGTACAATCTACCGCCTTGGATGTGCATGAAGACTCCGTATATGTTCCTAACCGTTATTATCCCGGGTCCGAACAATCCGAAGAGGAACATCGATGTGTATTTACAGCCTTTGATAGATGAGTTGAATCAGCTGTGGGAAGTCGGTGCCAACACGTACGATGTTTCTAGAAAGCAGAATTTTCAGATGAGGGCAGCACTTATGTGGACCATCAACGACTTTCTGGCCTATGGAATGTTATCAGGATGGAGCACCCATGGTCGTCTCTCATGTCCGTATTGCATAGACCATTCTCAGGCTTTCCGTTTGAAACACGGAGGCAAACCGTGCTTCTTCGATTGTCATCGACAATTTTTGCCGAAGGATCATCCGTACCGGAGGAATCAGAATGCTTTTCGTACGGGAGTTGTAGAGAAGGCCAATCCACCGCCAAGGTGGCCCGGATGCACGATATGGGAAGAGGTAAAAGATTTACCAAGTGCTATCCAAGAGCCTGCTAAGGGGTACAAGTGTGACGGATTTGGTCGCACCAATAACTGGACGAAGAGGAGTATATTCTGGGATCTGCCATATTGGAGTACCAATCTGATCAGACATAACCTTGATGTCATGCATATCGAGAAGAATGTGTTTGATAACATAATTAATACTGTAATAGATGTAAAGGGGAAGACGAAAGATAATTCGAAGGCGAGGTTGGACTTAGAAGACATATGTAGACGTCCTGCATTGCATTTGATAGAGGAGGGGAATGGAAAGTTAAAGCAACCTAAGTCAGTTTTCTCACTGGATAAAGAGGATAAAGGTAGACTTTGTAGGTGGATTCAGGGTCTAAAGTTTCCAGACGGGTACGTGTCGAACTTGAAAAGATGCGTCGACCTCAAGGAGAACAAACTAGTAGGTATGAAGAGCCACGATTGTCACGTATTCATGGAGAGGTTAATTCCGATTGCATTTCGGGAATCTTACCGCAGGTCGTTTGGGACCCATTGACAGAGCTGAGCATATTCTTCAGAGATCTTTGTTGTACTAAGTTGCTCATCGATTGTCTAGAAAAGCAAGAGAGGGACATTGCGGTAACACTATGTAAGCTCGAGAAGGTGTTTCCTCCTGGATTCTTCGACTCTATGGAGCATTTGCCAATTCATCTTTCCTATGAGGCACGTGTTGGTGGTCCTGTCGGTTATCGGTGGATGTACCCCTTCGAGCGCCATCTGAATCACCTAAAGAGAAAGGTGAAAAATAAGGCACGGGTTGAAGGCTCTATTTGTGAAGCTTATGTTCTCGAAGAGATTACAAACTTTTGCTCGACGTATTTCAAACCGCATGTTGCTACTAATAGGACGAAAGCTCCCAGAAACGACGACGCATATCAGGAATCTAATGATGCAATACTCAAAGTATTCAATGCATCCGGAAAGCCCTCGGGAAAAATGAAGAAGAGATATTTGAATGACGATGAGCTAAGGGCTGCTCAATTGTATATATTACTCAATTGCGACGAGGATGAAGTTGAGAAGCTAGAGGCTTAAGTAATTAATACGTCCACATTTACATCATCTCAATGTAATAGTATAAGATACTATTATGCTACTAATCAGCAGTTGCTTCATTGTTTTTCAGCACATATAATGATGAGTTAAGGTCGGTTAGACCCTACATAATAGACGAAGAAGTAGAACAAGATATAAGATGCCATTTTTCTTCTTGGTTGAGCGCATATGTAAGATGCTTGGTAATTACTTTTTATTTTTGCACTTGCAAAACAAATAACTTACTATCGCTACTTTGGTATTTAGGTCGATCGTCTAATATCACCCGAGACTGAATCTATTAGGACTCTAGCCAAGGGACCAATTACTGCCGTAAAAATATGGCCAAGTTTCTGTGTGAATGGGTTCAGGTTCAAGTCAACAAATGCTCCTATCAGAGACAGCTTTCTGGATCTTGATTCCACGAAAAATAGTGGTTTGTGTATCAAATCTACAAACTACAAAGACGTCAATCCGGGCAATGATTTTTTTGGCATCTTAGAGAGATTGTGGAGTTGACATATAATTATGGCCCAGAACCTGCTAATATCGTGCTATTCAGGTGTGAATGGTTCGATCCGATTCAAGATCAAGGTTGGAAAATTGACAAGCATGGCCTTGTGGATATAAACTACAAGCGTAGATATCAAGGCTACGAACCATTTGTCCTATCAAGTCAGGCTCAGCTCGTGTACTTCACAACTTATCCTAGACGGGGGACAGCGAGGTCGGATTGGTGGGCAGTATGCAAGACTAAAGCTAGAAATACCTTTGACATTGACGAAATAGCTTATCAGGAGGACGATCTACCTCTTGTAACAAATATTGTAGATGTGGACTCAACGGAAGTTACTCATTACACGAGTAATAATGTAGAAGATGTAGAATTATCCAAAGAGAACGACGAAGTAGATGAAAGTGAAGACGAGGAAGAGGAAGAGCAGGACGAGGAAGGCGAACAAGATGAATTTTTTGAAGATGATTGAAAATATAAAATATTCCATGTAGAATGTAACTGTATTTGGACTGTAAATATTGCATGTAGAAGTAGATGTTGACATTAACGAATATATGTATTATATTTTGGCTGTATAATGCTTTGAGATATGTATCACATTTCGACTGTAGAATGTAGTATATATTTGTGTTTCTCTATATTCATCATATGTTGTTATCAGATATGACAGGACGACGCGGAGGATTCGGCAGGTCCCGAGGTAGACAGAGTGCCACTCCGGTACTACCTACTGTTGGTTCCGGATCATCGTCGCCCAGTACTCCAGTATATCGATCAGTCACATCTCCGACTGCGACGACGTTGCGTGGCATCACTCCTGGGACGAGTAGTTCCAGGCGTGATAGTACTCCCTCGTCCAGCGTTCCTCCTGCTGATGGAACCATGGAGACAGATGAGCATGTAGAGGAGGTCGTGCCGACGTTGTCCCAGCATCAGCAAGATCCTCCATGCGCACCACCGGAGGAGACGAGGACAGAGATTTGGGCCGACGGTACAAAGTAAGTCAATTAGATGGTTTAGTATATATTTGTGTTTCTCTTTATTCATCGTATATTGACTTTTTCAGTAATCTAAATTATTATTTCTGTATAGATATCGTCCATCGTCGGTTCAGAGACGCCTGGGCCAATTTCTGAGGAACAACTACGGTGGCCCTTGGATCAACTACTCTGAGGCTCCGGAGGAGAGGAAGGTGTTCTGGTTTGCGCACTTCCAAGTAAAAGTATATTAAATAAATCCTCTAATTTATGCATATTCGTGATGCTAACTTAATGAATTATTTATTGTAACAAACGTATTTTTATCCTCCGTACCGGGGCGAGTTGATCGAGCGGCTCTTTCCTACCGTTGCCGCCAAGCTTATCCGAGATGCTCTGGAAGACCAGAAGGCTCGTGATCGTACTGGAAAACCGATCCAAGGTTGGATCACGCCTGAGTAGTGGACTGCGATGAGGGCTAGATTCGACGATCCGAGCTACAAGGAAAGGTCTAAGAAGGCCAAGGCGGCTAGGCAGAATGCTGCCAAGTGGTGTGGTGGCTCGATTCCGATGACGGAACATTTCCGTCGTTTGGTATGTTTTTTCTTTTAAAATATATTATTTTAATATAAGTACCAAGTACCATAAAATGGTACTTGGAAAAAATATTTAAGTTTAGTAATAAAAAATATATTTTTAACAGGTACAGAGGGGTGAGGATGCAAACATGGTGACCGTCTTCTTGGCCACCCATCGCAAGGACGGAAATCTCATTGATGAGAGGGCCTCAGAGACCTATGTAAGTATTACTTTACTTTGTGTTTATTTTAATATAACTTAGGCAATTATTGAGTTTCCAAACCTTTTCTAGGCCGAGTATCTTAGGCTTCGTGAGCGGGCGACTGCTAGTGCACCTACACCTGGAGAGGCTGGTGCTTCGTCGCAGCCCGGTCCATCTCCGTCGGCGGACGACCTGTGGGTGACCGCAGCTGGTGGTCTCCAGAGGGGTACGTACTACGGTACGGGCTCCTATGGCGCCCTGGTTGCGACGCAGTCATCTAGGGCCTCCCCGACAGCTGTGCATTCCACACACCCCTCGCAGTCGCAGCCCTCGCAGTCGTCGGCCAGAGTCCAGGAGGCCGTCCAGGAGGCCGTTGACCGTCAGATTGCGTCTCTCCGTGACGACTTGCTGCGAAGTATGGAGGACCAGTCCCGGTCCCAGCCGCAGGCGGACGATCCGATGCTCATCGCACGATTGGATATGCTCGACCGCAGCATGACGGAGCTACGAGAATTGACAAATGATATTAGAGCCTCCAATGATCGTAACATCATGGAGCTGCAGGCGTCACAGCTATCGATGGGCGAGAAGCTGACGAGGATGCAGGCGTCACAGCTATCGATGGGCGAGAACCTGACGAGGATGCAGGATTCAATGGGTGATAGCAGTACGAGGCTGTTATCTACCCTGGATTCTTACAACCAGCGACTCGCAGACTTGGAGCGAGCACGGCCTCCACCGACGTCACTGCCTTCTCCATCGACATCGGTGTCGATTCCACGGGACGAGTATGAGGAGTTGTTATCCTTCAAGCGCGCCGCTGGTCAGCCTCCTGCAGATCCATAGTAGTATAGTTATTTTTATTATTATTTATGAATTATTGATACTTCAACAATAGACATGATGTATGATGCTTCTTGTGGTCTTTAATTTTTTAGTTAATTTAATTGGATTATATAGTTATTCACATTTAATTGGATTGATACTTCTTGTGGCCTTTAATTTAATTGGATTATATAGTTAACTAGATTGAATCATGTTGGTGTGTATGATGAAGATGATGTAAAACTGCAGGGAATCACCAATGTTTGCTTCTGCACATTAATTTTTTTTATTTTTTTTTAAAATTAGCGACGTTATTAGCGACGTTTAGCGACGTTTAGCGACGTTAAATTACGTCGCTAATTACGTCGCTAAGTAGCGACGCTGTAAAATGTCGCTAAGGACGTCGCTAATAACGTCGCTAAGTACGTCGCTAAACGTCGCCAATTGCTGACATGGCAGTATAGCCAGGTCATTAAAGACATCGGTGTAACGTCGCGATAGATGTCGCTAATCAGCGACGTTTAGCGACTTTTCTAAACGTCGCTTTTTAGTGACTTGGCGTCGCAAAACGTCGCTAAATTTAGCGACACATTAAAGTCGCTAAAAAACGTCGGCATAGCGACGTTTAGCGACGTTTTTTGTTTTAGCGACTTGGTTTTTTCCGACTGCTTTAAAACGTCGCTAATTACGTCGCTAAACCTAATTAGCGACAATTTTTGGTTATTTAGCGACGTTTTTAGACGTCGCTAATTTGACTTTTTCTGGTAGTGTATGTAATTAGGCTTGTGGCTAGTCCGTCTGAGTCGTAGATTAGATCTCGGCATCTTCTTGCCATGGACGAAATACGATGATCCTTTTCAACTCATGGAAAGGCCTCTATTGAAACGAGTCCAATAGTTTTCGTGTTTGGTTGCTTGGTTTTCTTGATTGCCGCTTTAGGATTTTAATTTGGTGTTGCTTTCGATTTGCTTGGTTTTTGCTGCTGGTTTTATCGATTGGAGCTTTGATTTTTGGGGAGATTGGCAACGAAGGATAGGCAAGAATTCTAACTCGGTGCTCGTGCTATTGCAGGTCCGCGTAATTGATGTTTGATCGTCGCTAAGCGGGATTCCTTGTTTCAGCATCTTTTTCCTTAACCAGTGAGTGGTTTGGACCCTTCTTTCCAACTTTTTCATGTCCACATCTTTAATGTTTCAAAGTTCACTCGATGATGTCCGGTTGGACGCCTAGGAAATCCTTAGCCACAATGCATGCCAGCCATTAAGAAAGGAACATGGGAATTATAGACTAGTTTTACTATATGCTTGTACACCTTATAAACTTGAGTTGGTTGTAAAGGAAGTTGGATGTTGGTTGCGGCCTGGTGCCTCGGATAGAGTTTGGATCTATGGGATACCAAAATTGGAACACCGTTTGAAAAAATATGAACTGTTGCACAAGATATATATTGCTGCTTTACTTCTTTTGTTTATTTTGATGCATTGTATGATATATCAATTGTTCATGTATTTGCATGGTCTGGGACAACTTGTACAAGGTTTGGCATTTCCTCGAAACGGCATTCCGGGGCACTGGAACCGTATCGATCCAGAGGGAAATATTTGATCGTGCTAGTCGCGATGCATTACGGGACCTCCAGCAGGGCTTGCTACCCGGGCTGATAGGGCAAGCCGCTAATGCTTGGAATAAGTCCCTAAGGTGTCGATCACACCAATGACCGTATAGAATAGAACACATGCTAATTATGTCTTGTGCAGATGGTAAGTATACTTGTGTTTCGTTGTAGGGAAGGCGTGCATCAGTTGAGTAAGCAATCGATATACTGGTTGGATTCGATGCTATTTTCATTCCTATCAAAACATGCAACTGATATGAATTGAATTCACTTGCTTCCTTATAGAAAGATCATCTTAATGCATGCTCGCCCCTAATAAGCTAGTGTCGATTTAGTCGAGTGGGTTCATCCCGCTCACCAGTACAAGTTGAGTACTGACCCACGTTGTGGGCAACTATTTCAGGCACTCAAACGATGCAACGCTAGTACATAGCAAGAAGGCGTTAGGAGCACCTCTATTTTGAAGTATAGCTGGAGTCAGTTCATTTTGGAGGCTTGGACTTTAATCTATACAAGGGCGTAATGTATGAACGACGTGGACCATCTGATGGAGCGCGCCCTGCATTTTGAGTTATCTTTTGTAATGCAATTCAAGTAGTCGAGAAGGCGCATCAAATATAAACTCTATGTAAATTATTCTGAATTATCAATGAAAAAGCATGTTTCTTCCTGCACTCGTGTTCAAATCTCTGTGAATGTGTTTTATAAATTGTGTTTCAAAATGGGTTCCTATCACTGCATGTCCTTGCCTTGTGCGAGCGCAACTCCAGGCTCGTACGGCATCGCGCCCCAGCGAGGACGTTTGGTTCCATAAGGGATCTAGCGAGGACGATTGACCACTTTTGGGATCGGGGCGTGACATATTGGTATCAGAGCACGGCTTTACTTCCTTGGAATTTCAAAAAATAATAAAGGAGTTTGATGCGCCTATCAATTGAGTTGCGTTCGGCGTTCGCTGCATGAGATGAGTCGCCTATATAATGAGCCCATAGATATAAAATCTATCATTTTTGGAGTGTTAACAAGCTACTCTCTTTTGTAGCAATGGCTAAGAAAAATACTGTCGCTGCAAGCAGTGCTCAGCCCATCCAGAGAGATTCGGCAAGTTCTGGAGAATCCGGAGGAGCGGGTTCAACCGGTATGTCCGAACGACTTATGCATCTCATGGAGGTGCAGTAACAACAAGCCGCTACTCAACAGGCGCATATACAGGCACAGTTTGCTGCTCAACAAAAGTAGATGGATACTATGATGTAACTGATTGCATCCTTGGTACCCAGCAACGGGGGAGCTACAGTGACGCCGCCGGCTGTGGCGGTAGAGGATGAGTCAGAAGAAACTCAGCCTCCAGCTAGGAATACCTGCCGTGCAGCAGAGTTCACTAAAATACATCCACCAACGTTTAATGGACGAGCAGAACCGGACACGGTGATGGGATGGATTGCAAAACTGGAAGGACTCTTCAACTTGGTTGGCATTAGGGGATCCAAACTAGTGGCCTGTGCATCGGTTCAACTGGAACTGCGTGGGAATGATTGGTAGGAAGCCACTACGCAAGGGATTTATGATGCCAATCCCAACTACAAAATCATTTGAAAAATATTCAAATCTGCCTTCATTGAATAATATATTCCCTGGGCCGTGCGTCAACAGAAGGAAGACGACTACAGCAATCTGGTGCAAGAAAGTTTGTCTGTTGACGATTATGACTCAGTGTTTGCTAAACTGGCTAAGTTTGCTGGACACTTCTTGCCTAACCAGCAGGCATGGTGCTATCATTTTCAGAAGGGTTTGAATAATGATCTGCGTAGGGACGTCATCAACCAGAAATGTCAAATCTACAGGAAATGTTATGAAGCTGCCCTAAATAGCGAGCGGATCTTTGGGCGCTATCCACCAAAGGTCGACGTGCAAACCCCCCGTACCAACAACAACAAGCATCCTCAGGAAACGAGAGGGTCTGGAGCACAAAAGCGTTCGCACACATCCAAACAAAGGGGTCCGTCCCAGGCACCATACTGCCATAGGTGCGCCAAGTTAGGGCATCGAATGAATGAGTGCCGAGTTGCTGGGTGTTTTAAATGTGGTCGTCTGGACCACAAACATTTTGATTGTCGAGATCCAAGACCGATCGTCAGGCCACAGTCAAATCAGAACCATGGGAATTAGAACCACGGGAATCAGAACAACGAAAATCAGAACAAAGGGCCTCCTGCAAATGGTGCCAATGCTGTGTTAGTGAACCCATGACGCCAGGGTGCTCAAGGCCGAGTCTATGCACTGACTCGGGATGAGGCATCCGTCTCTGAAACTGTCATGACAGGTACTTTACTTTTCAGAGAATTGCCAGCTAGAGTCTTATTCGATTCAGGTGCTACGCATAGTTTCATATCTGCTAATTTTATTGTTGAGCATAAATTAGCTTTTACTCCCTTAAATATAAATCTTTACGTGAGTACACCTTCGAGAGTCAACATGCCCGCCCATGCGATCTGTAGGGATGGTTATATTTGCATCGGAGGAAGAAAGCTTTTCTTAGATGTCATTGTACTAGACATTAAGGATTATGATATTATTCTCGGGATTGACTAGTTGGGTGCTTGCCATGCAACAATCGAGTGCGCGGAGAATCGAGTCGTATTTCGTCTACCCGGCGAGGCAGACTTCTACTATTCGTGCAGCGCTGCACCGAAGACGGCAATGGTGATATCCGCAATTTCGGCTAGGCGTATGTTGCATTCGGGTTGTGAAGGGTACTTAGCTTCTGTTCAAGACACCCGGCAGGAAAGTGCAAATGCAGCTCAGGCTGAAGTTATAGCAGATTTCCTCGACGTGTTCCCGGACGAGCTGTCTGGAATGCCTCCTGATCGTGAGATCGAATTCTGCATTGACCCCTTTCCAGATTCGTGACCGATATCGAAGGCACCTTATCGAATTGCCCCAGCAGAGCTGAAGGAACTTAAGGTTCAGTTACAGGATCTGTTGGACCGAGGATACATTCGTCCATGCGTTTCTCTGTGGGGCGCTTTGGTGCTGTTCGTAAAAAAAAAGATGGATCCATGCGGCTATGTATTGACTACCGAGAACTGAATAAGGCGACCGTACGAAATCAGTACCCATTGCCAAGGATAGATGACTTATTTGATCAGCTGCAAGGTGCAACAGTTTTCTCTAAAGTTGATCTCAGGTCAGGGTATCACCAGTTGAAAATCAAATCGGATGATATTCAAAAATCTGCGTTGAGGACCCATTACGGACACTATGAATTTCTCGTGATATCGTTCGGCTTGACAAACGCCCCTGCAGCTTTTATGGATCTGATGAACCGCATGTTTCGGCCGTACGTAGACAAGTTTGTCATCGTGTTCATCGACGACATACTAATATATTCCAAGAATGAGGCGGAACACAAGGAATACCTGAAGACCGTGCTGCAGACATTACGAGAGCATAAGTTGTTCGCTAAGCTCAGCAAGTGTGAGTTCTAGTTGAACAGCATGGCGTTCCTTGGTCATGTCGTCTCGGCAGAAGGCGTCGCCGTAGACCCAAAGAAGATAGAGGCGGTGGTGGACTGGAAGCAACCTACGTCAGCCAGCGAAGTTCGAAGCTTTATGGGCCTAGCGGGATACTACCGTAGGTTCAAGAAAGATTTCTCTAAACTGGCCTCGCCTTTGACTCGCCTTACTCAGAAAGGGATTATATACAAATGGGGTGATGACTGCGAAGCCAGCTTTCGAGAACTTAAGCGGCATCTTGTTTCAGCTCCGATTCTTGCACTTCCGGATGGGGTAGAGGAGTTTCAGATATACAGCGATGCATCAGGACTGGGCTTGGGATGTGTGCTCATGCAAAGGGATAAGGTAATATCGTACGCCTCCAGGCAACTGAAGCCGTACGAGAAAAACTACCCGACACACGACTTGGAATTGGCGGCAATTATATTTGCACTGAAGTTGTGGAGGCATTATCTATATGGTGTTGCTTGCAAAATCTTCACAGATCACAAGAGCCTCAAGTATCTATTCACCCAACGGGAACTGAACCTCCGGCAGCGGCGTTGGCTAGAACTGATTAAGGACTATGATCTAACGATCGCATATACACCGGGTAAGGGAAACGTCGTTGCTGATGCTTTGAGTCGGAAGCACGTTGGCTCATTATCCATAAACAACCGTTTACTTCAAGATCTAGTGTAAACCCCCTCAACCAATTTAGGGATTATTTGTATTTTTTTTTAAATTAGAGACTAGGGATAAACAAATATAATTGAAATTAAGGGAAACAATTTTAGGTACCTTCTGACCGTAGTGCAACCTTAGCTATACAATGTGAATTAACTTCGCCTTGCGCAGTTAATTATTAATTTAGTTAATTAATTTATGGCTAATTGTACCTCAACTGAACTTGACCAGCCCATATCATTGAACCATGGCCGGCCCAAACCCCGAGGCCAACCCTGAAGTTCATCCCCTATATAAATACATAACTTTATTCATGTAAACCCTAAACCAACAGAACCCTCACAAACCCTAACCCTGGCCAAATACTCTCTCCCTTGCAACAGAGCCATCACCGCCACCACCGCCGCTTAACAGCGCCGGCGCCGCCCCCTTCGACCGCCGAGACCCGACTGCTCCCATCACCGCCCCCTTCAACCGAGACCGACTGCTCCCATCACCCCACCCCCCTTCGACTGAGACCCGACTGCTCCTATCACCCTAGCCCCTTCGGCCGACCGACACGGTAGCGCTGCTGCCATTGTTGCCATTGCTGCCGCTGCCGCGCCTGCTACAGTGTCGTCGCCGCCGCTGCCACCTTGCCGGAGCCGCCCTTCCGTCCGAATATGCCTCGACGAGAGCAGGCCCTGTCCGAGCAAGCCACGTAGAGGTAACTACGTAAAACCCCGCTTCTTCATGTTAATATCGTAGCGTCGTATCGTCGTGTCGAGAAATTTGATATCGGACACAACCCTAATTATGTGCATATTGGATTAATAACTAATAAGATTTAGGAATTGTGTATTTACTAGCAAATCCCTTAATCATGAGACATAACATCAAGGACTAGCATTTTTACCCTAACACCTATACATAAACCACGAACAATGAGCATAGAAACCAAGGAGCATGTGTTCGCTCAGAACAGAGATCGTGGTCAGACCGTAACTTAAAATTATTATCTCAAGGGCCAGGATGATCGAGCACAGAACACGTATGCACCTTAGCTACGCGCACATGTGATGCTGTATTCGAACAGACGTAAACTTGCGATAATATTCAAGCGTCGTGTTGTAGTCGTGTACATTTAATATTTAGCGTCTGATATGAGATTGTTATATTATATTTGTGTTTAGGACCTTTGGATCAGCCAGGAGATACTGCAGGAACCGGCTTCTGGCATTCCCAGCTTTAGGACCGAAGTAAGATACCTTGCCATATTTACTGTCTAATTTAAATTATGCATATGTTGTATTGTATTCTTGTTGCTTTTACTTTATACAACTGTGCGCATCCGAGATTATTCGGGTACAGTCGATGGATACATCGATGATTTGTATACTGGGCCTATTTCTTAGCAGACTCACCCCATTGGACGATACCCTGTTATCGTCTGAGACCTGACAACTTATACGTTCACTGAGACATATTTATATTGGGATGCTGGTTTGCGTACTCGACTAGCTATCGGTGCGTGTGACCTATATCACGGTTAGTACGTAGTTCAGGTTATATTTTATTGGTAGAGACTTGGCATATATATACGTGGTATGAATGTCAAGTATTCGACTAGCGTATCTACATTAGGGGGGAGGACACTAGTAGGCGTTTGGGATACACCCATTGGAGTCTGTAGTATCCAGAGGAGCCACGGATCCAATGATTCCCTTTATACTGCTGCCACGTTCTTCGGAGCGACATGGACGATATATTGTACTGCTGCCACGTTCTTCGGAGCGATATGGACGATATACTACATTACTGCCATGCTCTTCGGGGTGTTCGACGTTATGCCTACGCCTACCCATACGTACCAAAGTTGTCCTCACAATGCATTCACTTAGATGGTTAGCACACCCTTTATTGCATTTATCTTATTCAGTATTTATATATATGACATGTTTCTATGTATCTTGTTACGTCCCTCTGAGGACCTGGTACCTTTCCTGATTTAGACGAGGCTTACTATCCCACAGTATATAGCCCAGGACAGGAGACGAGATTTGCTATCACAGAGGAGTTAGAGGTTCTACCTTCGGAGTTTCTGTGATCACTTGGTAGGCCTACTCCCTAGGATTGGGAGCATCATTATCTTGTCAGCCGATGCCCTAGCCATTATCTTTTCTTATTCATTTCAGTACTTTCTTTTGTCATAATAGTGGGTTTGTTTCCACCAGACATTATTGGTTGTACTATGATATCTTGAGACTGGTGTTTATCTTCCATCAGTTTATTATTATTCTTGCAGTTTACATTATGGATGAGATTAGTTACCTGTTGATTCATTGTTATGGGATATGTTAGTATTTTAGGACAGCGTAATACTCTTCGTTAGGATCCATTAAATTGGGTTATCCTCGGAGACGTGACAGCTGTCTATTGCCATGTGGCCTAGTTCTATGTATTTTTTGACTGGGGCGTGACATAGTTTTAGTGGTGGCCCATGCAGGTCTTATTTTTTCTTGTGGTATGGTAACGTACCCAGCGAGCCTGCAATAGGATAGAAGTTACTAGGTCTCATCCACTTTTTGATTTGCCTTTGAACTTTCTTTATACTGCTTCTAAATATCTGCATCATGTTTATTGTTTTCGTACTCTTTTAATGAAGTCCTATCTCTTGCAGCAAGATGAATTTGCGCAGTGGACGAGGAGCACCCAGTGCCGTGGTGCCAGATAATACCATCCAAGGAGAGGAGGTACCCCAAGGGCAACCCCTTCTACAGACCCTGCTGATACATTAGCACGAGCTGTCGCAAGGCAATCCTACGCCGCAGCCCGAGGGACAGACTTCCCAAACAATCCCCACGCAACATTGTGAGGGCCAGACTTCAGGAGCTACACCGATGCCGCAGACTGAGAGGCCGACATCTGAGGAGATGCCTACTGCCCAGCCAGAGATTCCACTACCACCGCCTCCACCTTATCCACCCCAGATGCCACAGCTAGATGGCCAGCCACAGATGCTTTAGTTCTTTCAGACTATGATACAAGCACAGTGGCATCAGACAGAGACATTAAGATAGAGTCTGTTGACAGTACTAAAGAGGACACCTGTCCCAGCAACTGTACCAGCACCTCCACCAGCCCAGACAGGTGGCACTGTTAGATGGTTCTGACAGATGGGACCAGATACTTTCTTCGGAAATGAGACTGCCGAACAGATCCCCGATTTAGTCGCCAACACGGATATGTTACTAGAGGCTTTACAACTGTATCCAGACCTTTGGATGACCGCAGTGAGGGCCCAACTAAAAGGCAACGCCCATCACTGGTGGGATTCTATTGAGCGCAGTATAGGCACGAACCAGACTTGGAAATAATTCCTAGAATACTTCTATGTAAAGTATTTCCCAGCTACAGTCAGAAATGCCCTGTACTCCCAGTTCCTACATCTAAAACAGGAAAATATGACTGTTGACGCCTATGACACGGAGTTCAGCCGCCTTAGCATATTTGGTGCCGTCCTGATACCCAATGATCTCGAGAAGGCTTAGAGATTCCATCACGGCCTCAATTTCGAGCTACAAAGGTATACCACCACAGAGGCGAGGATTTCTTATTAAGAGGTTCTTGCGGAGGCGAGAATCTAGGAGGCCATCGTCAGAGGAGCTAGACGTTCCAGTATGACTATACCAGCCAGAGCACAGCCCGGAGCAAGAGGACCGATCCGACGTCCCGGAGCACAGACACAGTAGAGGAAAATGCCATACCAGCAAAAGGAGCTTCCGACTTGCTACCACTGTGGTAAGAGAGGGCATTACGAGAAGGACTGCAGAAAGAGACTGAGGACATGTCTGATTTGTGGGTCAGACCAGCACCAAGTTCGAGACTGCCCACAACGCAGAGAGACAGCACCGCCGGCCGGACAGAGGCCAACAACACCAGTTCCGAGGATACTACCACCACGAGGAGGTCAACGTCCACCAGCGCACGAAGGATTTCAGAGGGGACCACCCTTGACCCCACAGGAGGCGCAGTTTGACCAAGCTCGACAGCAGACCGGAGGGTAGAGGCACGGACAGGCCTTTACACTAGCAGCTACAAAGGAGGAGACAGAAGGGGATGCTATCACAGGTACCATTTTGGTTGCATCATTATCTGTAACTGCATTATTTGATTCTGGAGCTACATTATCATTTATATCTAGTAGATTCGTAACAATGCATAGAGTAGCTACTTCCCCCTTAACTAAGAGTTGGAAGATTCTTACCATAGGAGGTATCGTGCCGGTTACCAGCACTATCAAAACGTGCTCAGTAATTGTATGTGGTAGAGAGATGAGAGCACGATTCTTGGTATTGCCTATACCGTACTTTGACGTTGTGTTAGGCATGGACTGGTTAAGCCAGTATAATGCTGTACTGAATTATCGGAAGGGTAGCGTCACTTTTAGACCACTAGATCAACCGGAGTTCGAGTACATGCGAGGGACCATCGAACAAGGAGTAGGACAGATAGCTGGAACCTACATGGCTATGGAGATTGCACCCCCACCAATAGTTGCAGAATTCGAGGATGTTTTTTCGGAAGAATTGCCAGGCTTACCGCCAGATAGAGACGTGGATTTTACTATTGAGCTAGTACCCAGAGCAGCACTGGTATCTTCTAATGTATACCGATTATCGAAGAAGGAGTTAGATGAGCTAAAGCTACAATTAGAGGAGTTGTAGAGCAAGGGATTTATCCGTCCTAGTGCATCACCATGGGGAGCACCAATATTGTTTGTGCCTAAGGAGGATGGAACAGTACGTACGTGTATTGATTACAGAGCCCTTAATGCTTTGACTATCAAGAACAAGTTCCCCCTGCCGCGGATTGATGACTTATTCGACCAGTTGACAGGAGCAGTAGTGTTCACAAAGATCGACTTAAGATCGGGTTATCATCAAGTAAAGGTGCGAAGAGAAGACATTCAAAAGACAGCATTCATGACTCGTTATGGTTACTACGAGTTCCTAGTGATGCCTTTTTGGACTAACGAATGCACCTGTTGTATTTATAAACTTGATGAACAGAGTATTCCTCCAATACTTAGACCGGTTCGTGGTAGTCTTCATCGACGACATTTTGGTGTATTCAAAGAGCCATGAGGAGCACGAAGAGCACTTGAGACTAGTGTTAGAGAAGCTGAGGAGGGAGAGGCTTTATGCCAAGCTGAGCAAGTACGAGTTTCTCCTAGACCGTATCGCTTTCCTTGGACACGTCATCTCAGGAGATAGAATTTCAGTAGATCCGGCGAGGATTTTATCTGTAGAGACATGGCCAACCCCTACCAATGTCTCAGAAGTAAGAAGCTTTCTAGGACTTGTCGGATATTACCGGAGGTTCATAAAAAACTTCGCGAAGATTGCAGAGCCGATGACCCGCTTGACCCGAAAGGAGCAGGAGTTCACTTGGACAGAGGAGTGTCAGAAGGCATTCGATGAGCTGAAGAAGCGCTTGACTATAGCACCTATCTAGACCATAACTTCTGGACCCGGGGGATTCGTGATCTATAGCGATGCATCCGGGAAAGGATTAGTATGTGTCTTGATGTAGCATGGAAAGGTTGTAGCTTATGCTTCTAGACAGTTGAGGACACATGAGAAGAACTATCCCACCCACGACTTGGAGCTTGCCACGGTAATTTTTTGCTTTGAAGCTTTGGAGGCACTATTTATATGGAGAAAGAGTGGAGATATTTATTGATCATAAGAGCCTAAAGTACATCTACACCAAGAAGAAGCTGAACCAGAGACAGAGACGTTGGCTCGAGGTGATGACAGACTTCGAGATCGAGCTATAGTACCATCCAAGAAAGGCCAACGTAGTAGCTGACGCGTTGAGCAGAAGACCTATGGCATTCTTCATGACTACCCAACAACATCTGTTGAGAGAGCTAGAGAAGATGGGTATAGAGGTCGTTATGCCCGGAGTAGACGAACAGTTGTCGTGTTTCCAGTTGCAATCGACATCAGTGGAGAGAATCGAGGCTGCCCTGCCGACAGGCGCCAGATTTCAGAGGCTTAGACAGAGGACAGAGACGAAAATACATACAGGACTGAGAATACATGAAGATGGGACTTTGAGATGCGGAGATCGTCTCTATGTTCCAAATAGAGAACTTCGTCAGGAGTTGATGGTAGAAGCACACAGTTCAACCTATTCTATTCATCCAGGAGGCACGAAGATGTACAGGGACTTGAGACAGTACTACTGGTGGCACGGAATGAAGAGAAAGATAGCACACTTTGTGGCCAAGTGCCTGGTGTGTCAGCAAGTCAAGGCTGAACATTAGAGATTTACAGGATTGCTTCAACCACTTCCTAAACCAGAGTGGAAATGGGAGCACATCACCATGGACTTTGTTACAGGCTTTACGAGGAGTCCTAGTGGTCGCAATAAAGTATGGGTAATTGTGGATAGATACACCAAGTCCGCACACTTTTTACCCTTCAGAGTTGGGCAATCGACGGAGGCCTTAGCAGATATGTACATGAGGGAGATTGTGCGCCTGCATGGAGTGCCAGTTAGCATCATGTCTGACAGGGATACGAGGTTTGCGTCTTACTTTTGGCGGAGTATGCAAGAGAGTCTCGGTACTCGCCTGAAATTTAGCACAGCGTATCACCCACAAACAGATGGCCAGTCGGAGCGCACCATTCAGACGTTAGAAGACATGTAAAGAGCGTGCATGCTTGACTTCGGAGGATCATGGGAGGACCATTTGCATTTGGTTGAGTTTTCCTACAACAACAGCTATCAAGCGAGCATCCAGATGGCTCCCTATGAAGCGTTGTATGGTAGAAAATGTCGTTCTCCAGTATGCTGGAGGGATATAGTCGAGCGACAGATTCTCGGACCAGAGTTGGTTGTTCGCACAGTAGAAAAGGTGAAGAAGATCCAAGGACACCTGCGAGAAGCACAGGACTGACAGAAGCATTGGGCGAATGCGCATCGACGACCCTTAGAGTTCCAGGTTAGAGATCACGTATTCCTAAAGATCTTGCCTACTCGAGGGACTATCAGATTCGGAGGCAGAGGAAAGCTGAGCTCGAGGTACATCGGACCATTCGACGTATTAGAACGTGTCGGAGAGGTTGCTTACAGATTAGCCTTGCCGCAGACTTTGGATGGAGTCCATGACGTGTTCCATGTATCTCAGCTGAGGAGGTACATACCGGATCCGAGTCATGTACTTGACCATTCAGAGATCACAGTTGGCCCAAGCTTATCATACCAGGAGGAGCCTGTTGAGATTCTGGATAGGAGTGAGAAGGTACTGCGAGGTCAGACTATTCTCTTAGTCCGTGTCGCATGGAGACATCATGCACCAAGCGAATTGACTTGGGAATGCGAGAAGGATATTAGACAGCGCTATCCCCACCTCTTCGAAGGACTAGGTACGTATTAGCACTTTATTTATTCAGTTAGGAATTCTTGTTATTCGTATGTTTTAATTTCGAGGACGAAATGCTCTAAGGAGGGTAGATTGTAAACCCTCTCAACCAATTTAGGGATTATTTGTATTTTTTTTAAATTGGAGACTAGGGATAAACAGATATAATTGAAATTACGGGAGACAATTTTAGGTACCCTTTGACCGTAGTGTAACCTTAGCTATACAATGTGAATTAACATCGCCTTGTGTAGTTAATTATTAATTTAGTTAATTAATTTATGGCTAATTGCACCTCAACTGGACCTGACCAGCCCATATGTTGAACCATGGCCGGCCCAAACCCCGAGGCTAACCCAGAAGTTCATCCCCTATATAAATACATAACTTTATTCATGTAAACCCTAAACCAACAAAACCCTCACAAACCCTAACCCTAGCCGAATACTCTCTCCCTTGCAACCGAGCCATCACCGCCACCACCGCCGCTTGACAGCGCCGACGCCACCCCCTTCGACCGGCTGAGACCCGACTGCTCCCATCACTGCCCCTTCAACCGAGACCGACTGCTCCCATCACCGCCACCCCCCTTCGACTGAGACCCGACTGCTCCCATCACCCTAGCCCCCTCGACCGACCGACACGGATGCCCCCACCGCACGACGAGCCACCGTACGCCAAACCGACCCCCCCGTAGCGCTGCTGCCATTGCTGCCGCTGCCGCGCCTGCTACAGTGTTGTCGCCGACGCTGCCACCTTGCCAGAGCCGCCCTTCCGCCGGAGTATGCCTTAACGAGAGCAGGCTCTGTCCGAGCAAGCCGCGTAGAGGTAACCACGTAAAACCCTGCTTTTTATTTTAATATCGTAGCGTCGTATCATCGTGTCAAAAAATTTGATATCGGACACAACCCTAATTATGTGCATGTTAGATTAATAACTAATAAGATTTAGGAATTGTGTATTACTAGCAAATCCCTTAATCATGAGACATAACATCAAGGACTAGCGTTTTCACCCTAATACCTATACATAAACCACGAACAATGAGCATAGAAACCAAGGAGCATGTGTTCGCTCAGAACAGAGATCGTGGTCAGACCGTAACTTGAAATTATTATCTCAAGGGCCAAGATGATCGAGCACAGAACGCGTGTGCACCTTAGCTACGCGCACATGTGACGCTGTATTCGAACAAACGTGAACTTGAGATAATATTCAAGCGTCGCGTTGTAGTCGTGTACATTTAATGTTTAGCGTCTGATATGAGATTGTTATATTATATTTGTTTTTAGGACCATTGGATCAGCCAGGAGACACTGCAGGAACCAGCTTCTGGCATTCCCAGCTTCAAGACCCAGGCAAGATACCTTGCCATATTTACTGTCTAATTTAAATTATGCATATGTTGTATTGTATTCTTGTTGCTTTTACTTTATACAACTGTACGCGTCCGAGATTGTTCGGGTACAGTCGACGAATACGTCGATAATTTGTATACTGGGCCTAGTTCTTAAGAGACTCACCCCATTGGACGATACCTTGTTATCGTCTGAGACCTGACACCTTACACGTTCACTAAGACATATTCATATTGGGATGCGGGTTTGCGTACTCGACTAGATATCGGTGCGTGTGACCTACATCACGGTTAGTACGTAGTTCAGGTTATATTTTATTGGTAGAGACTTGGCATATAGATACGTGGTATGCACGTCGAGTATTCGACTGGCGTATCTACATTGAGCGGGGAGGACATTAGTAGGCGTATGGGATACACCAATTGGAGTCCGTAGTATCCAGAGGAGCCACTGATCCAATGACTCCCTTTACACTGCTGCCACATTTTTTGGAGCGATATGGACGATATACTGTACTGCTGCCACGTTCTTCGGAGCGATATAGATGATATACTGCACTGCTGCCACGCTCTTCAGGGTGTTGGACGTTATGAATACGCCTACCCATATGTACCAAAGTTGTCCTCACATTGCATTCACTTAGATGGTTAGCACACCCTTTATTGCATTTATCTTATTCAGTATTTATATATATGGCATATTTCTATGTATCTTGTTACGTCCCTCTGAGGACCTGGTACCTTTCCAGATTTAGACGAGGCTTACTACCCCACAGTGTACGGCCCAGGACAAGAGACGAGATTCGCTACCCCAGAGGAGTTAGAGGTTCTGCCTTCGGAGTTTCCGTGATCACTTGGTAGGCCTACTGCCTATGATTGGGAGCATCATTATCTAGTCAGCCGATGCCCTAGCCATTATCTTTTCCCATTCATTTCAGCACTTTCTTTAGTCATAGTAGTGGGTTTGTTCCCACCAGACATTATTGGTTGTACTATGATATCTTGAGACTGGTGTTTATCTTCCAGCAGTTTATTACTATTCTTGTAGTTTATATTGTGGACGAGATTAGTTACCTATTGATTCATTGTTATGGGACAAGTTAGTATTTTAGGACAGCGTAGCACTCTTCGTTAGGATCCATTAAATTGGGTTATCCTCGAAGATGTGACAGCTGGATATTGCCACATGGCCTAGTTTCATGTATTTTGGGACTGGGGCGTGACATCTAGAGGCGATGGGCATCGAGTTTCGAGTTCGGCATTAAGGAGTGCAGCTAGCACCACTCCATCTTAAACCGAGTTTACGTGATAGAATCAAATCAGCTCAGGAGGGCGATCAGTTCCTAGCGAAGGTACGCGGGCTAATCTCGGAGTAAAAGACGTCTGACTTTGTGGTAGGCGAAGATGGGGCCTTGCAAATGAAAGGGAGGCTATGTGTTCCTAGCGACCCAGAACTCCGAAGGAAAATTATGGCAGAGGCACACTATGCGAAGTATTCGTTGCATCCGGGGAGCACTAAGATGTACATGGACTTACACAGAACCTTCTGGTGGCAAGGTATAAAACGGGATGTGGCGACCTTTGTGTCATAGTGCATGGCCTATCAACAGGTGAAAGCTGAACATCAGAGGCCCGGTGGGGAGCAAAAGAACGTCGCTATTCCTGAGTAGAAATGGGACAACATCACTATGGATTTCATCGTGGGATTTTCGAAGACGCCTTAGGGGCATGATGCAATTTGGGTCATAGTTGATCGTTTGACCAAATCAGCCCAGTTTTTGCCTATAAAAGTTACTTGGAGCGTCGATCGGTTAGCACAGATTTACATAGACGAGATTGTTCGATTACACGGAGTACCTGCCTCAATCGTCTCTGACTGTGACGGACGTTTCTTATCTCGTTTCTGGACTAGCCTACAGTCTGCTTTGGGAACCAAGCTATAGTTCAGTATCGCATACCACCCCCAAACTGATGGCCAGATAGAAAGGACAAATCAGATACTTGAAGATATATTACGGCTGTGTGCACTCGATTTAAAGACTAGTTGGGACATACACCTCCCGTTGGTGGAGTTCGCGTACAACAACAACTACCGATCGAGCATCTAAATGGTGCCGTACGAAGTACTTTATGGGCGCAAGTGTAGATCTCTAATCTGTTGGGACGAAGTCGACGAGCGGCAGATACTCGGGTCAGAGCTGGTGGAGAAGGCAGTTGAGAAAGTTCGCTTGATTCGGGAAAGACTCCGCACTACGCAGAGCCGACAGAAAAGCTATACCAATGCTCATCGTAGACCTTTGGAGTTTATGGTCAGGGATCATGTCTTCTTGAAAGTGATGCCGATGCGTGGGGTGATGCGTTTCGGCGTGAAGGGCAAATTTAGTCCCAGGTTTGTCGGCCCCTTTGAAATACTGGAACGAGTGGCAGCTATGGCATACCGGATTGCACTACCACCCGCCTTGGCTTGAGTGCACGACGTATTCCATGTTTCTCAACTTTGAAAGTATGTGCATGATCTGAGTCATGTGGTTAGCTTCGAACAATTAGAACTGTTCACGGATTTATCATACTCAGATGAGCCGGTGCAGATTCTAGATCGTAAGGAAAAATACTTTGCATCTGTACGATGTCCTTGGTTCGCGTGCTGTGGCGGAACCATTCAGTTGGGGAATCAACTTGGGAGATGGAATCAGATATGAAGGAGAAGTATCCTTCTTTGTTCATTCAGTCGGAGGTAGGGCATTGTTCTTAAGTTTCGGGATAAAACTTTTCTTAGTGGTATATTATGTAGTGCCTCAAATCCTGATCCGACCGGGACGAGCACTATGTAATTGGGCTTGTGGCTAGTCCGTCTGAGTCATAGCTTAGATCTCGGCATCTTCTTGCCACAGACGAAATGCGATGATCCTTTCCAACTCATGAAAAAGTCTCTATTGAAATGAGTCCAATAGTTTTCGTGTTTGGTTGCTTGGTTTTCTTGATTGCCGCTTTGGGAATTTGATTTGGTTTTCTTTCGATTTGCTTGGTTTTCGTTGCTGGTTTTATCGATTGGAGCTTTGATTTTTGGGGACTTCGGCAAGAAAGGATAGGCAAGAATTCTAACTCGGTGCCCGTGCTGTTATAGGTCCGCGTAACTAACGTTTGATCGTCGCTAAGCGGTATTCCTTATTTCAGTATCTTTTTCCTTAACAGTGAGTGGTTTGGACCCTTCTTTCCTACTTCTTCACGCCCACATCTCTAATGTTTCAAACGTTCACTCGATGATGCCCGGTTGGACGCCTAGAAAATCCTTAGCCACAATGCATGCCAGCTACTAAGAAAGGAACATTGGAATTATAGACTGGTTTTACTATATGCTTGCACACCTTATAAACTTGAGTTGGTTGTAAAGGAAGTTGGTTGTTGGTTGCGGCCTGGTGCCTCGGATAGAGTTTGGACCTATGAGATACCAAAATTGGAACACCGTTTGAGAAAATATGAACTGTTGCACAAGATATATATTGCTGCTTTACTTCTTTTGTTTATTTCGATGCATTGTATGATATATCAATTGTTCATGCATTTGCACGGTCTGGGACAACTAGTATCCAAGGTTTAGCATTTCCTCGAAATGGCATTCCGGGGCACTGGAACCATATCTATCCGAAGGGAAATATTTGATCATGCTAGTCGCGATGCATTACGGGACCTCCAGCAGGGCTTGCTACCCGGGCTGATAGGGCGCGCCGCTAATGCTTGGAATAAGTCCCTAAGGTGTCGATCATACCAATGACTGCATAGAATAGAACACATGCTAATTATTGTCTTATGCAGATGGTAAGTATACTTGTGTTTCATTGCAGGAAAGGCGTGCATCGGTTGAGTAAGCAATTGGTGTACTGGTTGGATTTGATGCTATTTTCATTCCTATCAAAACATGCAACTGATATGAATTGAATTCACTTGCTTCCTTATAAAAAGATCATCTTAATGCATGCTCGCTCCTAATAAGCTAGTGTCGATTTAGTCGAGTGGTTCATCCCGCTCACCAGTACAAGTTGAGTACTGACCCACGTTGTGGGCAACTATTTCAGGCACTCAGACGGTGCAACGCTAGTACATAGCGAGGAGGCATTAGGAGCACCTCTATTTTGAAGTTTAGATGGAGTCAGTTCATTTTGGAGGCTTGGACTTTAATCTATACAAGGGCGTAATGTATGAATGACGTGGACCATCTGATGGAGGGTGTCCTGCATTTTGAGTTATCTTTTCTAATGCAATTCAAGTAGCTGAGAAGGCGCATCAAATATAAACTCTATGTAAATTATTTTAAATTATCAAAGAAAAAGCATGTTTTATCCTGCACTCGTATTCAAATCTCTGTGAATGTGTTTTATAAATTATGTTTTAAAATGGGTTCCTATCACTGCATGTCCTTGCCTTGTGCGAGCGCAACTCCAGGCTCGCACGGTATCGCGCCCCAGCGAGGACGTTTGGTTCCGTAAGGGATCCAGCGAGGACGATTGGCCCCTTTCAGGATCGGGGCATGACACTCTGCAATCTATATTAGCACAGTGCCTACTCAACTAATCCAACGCAAGTATAATATCATAACTCGGAAGTATCATTACAAGTAGACATGCACTCAACTCCTGGCATCCTAGAGTAACTCTTCGATCCTTGCAAATATCATTAACCAGAATAATGCCTCTCCCAGTTATGATCTTACAAGTCCTAAGCAAAGACTCAGCTACCAAATGATGCTTCAGATCAAAAGAAATAGATACAAAACTATGGGAAGCACCACTATCAAACAAAGCTAAAGCTGAAATAGAATCAAGAAGAACGGAACCTGCGATGACAACTCCGGTGGGCTCGACATCCTCGACTGTCATAGCAAACACTCGTCCCTGACATACACCTCCTAGATGCTGGTATTGGGCATAACGCTGTTACTGGGTCGGGAGCGGTGGTCCCCTCGGTTGTACTGCAAGTAGCCTCGCTTGTGTCCTCTGAGCTGGAGCTGCTCCATGAACCGCACGACGAGGATTGGAAGGACACTCTCTCAGATGATGCCCTTCAAAAAAACTTCCAACCTTCTCTTGCAAACTTTCCAGATGTGGTCGTGTCACGATCCGCATCCGGTGTAAGGGCACCAGTCGAAAACAACGCCCAGCCTACACCGCAGAATCGGCGGTAGAACGCTGTCTGGATAATCTATCTAACAATATAATGAACCACCAATAATGATAATAAACTCAATCACAGAACTAAGATGGAAATAATCACGAATCAGATAAAGAATAGAATAGTCACAATATAACTCATGAATCTAAAATAATACATCAATGAGTCTGAAGAAGTAATAAAATAAGCTGGAGACAAATCCAGTACAAAAGAATACTACGAAGCTACAACTCCTGGGTCAACTATCTCAGTTGGGATAAGTCCCTCCTGAGCCAGGGTCTCAGAATCTAAACCCACAACATCCTGGGGTCCATAATAGGTAGGGTACCACTCCTCAGTGTCATCTGAAAAAATATATCCAGTCAGGAAAGGAGCAGAGTGAATCTCTAACAACATTTCTAATCAATGATAAAAACTATGTAACAGTAAATAGTTGTGGATAAACAAGATGTACAATAGATACAAGATATATATATATATATATATATATATAATAAGGAAATACTGGAAATAAATGCAATAATGAACAATATACCAATGAACAAGAATATTAATGACTAAGTGTGTGAGTACTAGCTTAACATGTGATCGACTTGGGCAAGATGCAATGCGGCCTGGCTAATCATACATGCGGTGTATGATCAATACTATTCAGTAATCAGTACTTGATACAATAGGGATATTGATCATATATCTATATTAATACTCCCCCACCCTCGACTGGTATATATAATAGATCCAACCACGGTATGCTATGGCACGAGATTTCCCTAGAAAATGGCTAGTCTTCCCGAGAATCAGTGTATGTACATATACAAGATAACCAATGAAACAATACTTGCACCATATACACCATATACCAAGGAATAATATCTCATAATGAGATCCGGATATACCAATCTGTGTAACCATAGTGTCAAGAGAACATGGATATCTACACTAGATACAATGAACATAGAGGATATCATAAATGAGAAACTATCAGAGAATATACTCGCCTGAAGTCCTATGAATAGTCTCACAGATATCTGACACGGTGCCTCAAAGACCTAGATATGGAATACAACATCAATACAAGGTCCCGAAAAGAGAATAAGTTAAACTAGTCAACTTCTAGATTAAAAAGTCAATTTTAAGTCAAAAGTCAACTATAGTCAACTCTAAGTCAACTATGGTCAACTATGGTCAAACCAAGGTCAACTATCTATTTCTAGGTTGCACAAGTCTAATACAAAAATCTTGGGTCAAGATACTAAAATCTAAGTCAAGAACCCACATCTTAAAATATGAGGATACCGTATCTCCGGATACGTAATTCCCAAGATAACATCTCAATATATCAAACAATATTTATAATAATATAGAATCACAATTTACACATCAAATAGGTACCATGGTTTTGAACCAACTTGGTATCTCAACAATAATCACAAACTTGACACCCAAACCCCGCATCTTGAGTATCCCTATTTACCTTGGTCTCCTCAAGGTAATACCCAATACCTTGGCATAATAATTACCCTTATATATAATATATATATATATATATATATATATATACTAATATTATACATATAAGGAATATAGCAATAATAATATATTATCTCAATATCAATACATATATATACATATATATATGAATATAAGTATATAAACACATATATATAAATCAGCCTATCTGTCGCTGAAAACTGTGTTGAAGAACACAGATACGGTGATACGCTGCCTTTAGTGACAGTTCTGGCTGTCACTGAAGCTGTCGTCACTACTGTTGTGGAATCCTGCACTGCTGCCGCTGCTTTGGACCGTCACCACTTCTACTGTCTCCGTTGCTACTTCTTTCTGCCACTGTTGCTGCTATTAATGACAGCAACTGCTGTCATTAAATGCCGTCGCCACTGCTACATCGACTGCTGCTATATCCTGCTGCTATTAATGACAGCAACTGTCATTAAGCTGCTGTCGCTAAAAACAGAAAATAATATATATAACATATATATATATATATATATATATATATATATATATATATATATATATATAACCCAAATATATATATATCATATATATATAACCCAATAAATATATATATCTATACATATAAATACCAAATAACTATAAATACCCCCTCACAAATAATATACTTATTAGGACATGCACACATACATAAATATATTATAATTACATCTATACATTTATTTAAATAATCCTATAACAATTACATATAAAATAATTACCAAATTAAACATACATATATATATATATATATATATATATATATATAATCAACATATACATATATATCCATACAATATATTATAATATATATATAAATGCATATAGAAGAAAGCTACATAATATCTATAAATATTCTATTAGTAAATATATAGTACATAGATCTATGATACAATAAACACTATAGTAAATATACTATAATACATATATATTATCTATATATATATACACAATTATAACTCAAGAATTAAAAGTACAATAATTAGATCTACCCATGAATACACAACACATGGAAAGTATCACACCGTATCCCACTAGATCTAGGATACGCATGTGACACGAGTCCACCACACATCCAATTACACCCCGATTGACATACACAAGTCACATATATTATTTATGAACAATACAAAGTGTCAAATATAGATCTACGTGTCCGTGTCAAAATACGACATGTACATAGTCCCGTGTTAGAGGGAAAACCCCCAAAACCATGTATTACCAAAATATTGGGATACGACCTAGACGTACCCAATTGTGGACACGATACTAGCCTCAAACACATAAACACATGCCAAATTGATCTATAGGATCAATTAACACACACAACAAATGTCAATCTCAGAATTCCCCCAAAATTGACACAAAAAGTACCATAACTTTTTTAATAGGCCTCCTATGAACACAAAACCAAATCCCATGGGTACTCTATGCATATGGGTTGATTTTCCATGATTAAATCTCAGATTTAGAAGCTATTTTAAGGAGAAAAACTGAATTGTATCTATTAGGAGATAGATTCCCAATGAAACCTCCAATTGAGATGAAATTGCCTCCAACTTGTAGATCTTTGCTCCTTTTTGTAGATCCTTGCTTCCTTCTTCTTGATCCTTGTTTCTCAAGTCTCTAATGGTGATTTGGGAAAGAATTGGAATGAAATTTGGTAGAAAAATAAAGTAGGAATGAAAAAAATTTGATAGTGGAAAATTCTAGATCTAGATTTGGAATGAAAAGAGAACAGAGAATTTCCCCCCTCTAGTTAAATAGGCCGGCCCCTATTTCCCCTCCCTCAAGTTATTATATAATATCCAATATACCCCTTGGGGCCTCTCATGAAGAAATAATTAAGGAAGGAAGCTTCTAGTCTAATAATTTAATTAATTTAATCCATCTCCTTAACAATAGACTTTCTAAATGGGCTAAGTTTAACTAATTAATTCATGTTGGTCCATGGGTCCAAACTAAACTAGTTAGGTCCACTAATACAAGTCTAAATTAATTAATTAACATCTAACAATAATTAAATAATACAACAAATAATTATTTATCATGCACAATATTTAATTAAATAGGAAATTACTAAAATACCCTTTCCTAGAAAATGTGGTAGTGACAAGTCTACCCTCCTTAAAATAATTTCATCCTCAAAATTCAAAGACGAAAACTACCCCCAGAAAAATAACAGAACAGAACTAAAGAATCATGACTAACTATGAAAGAATATTACAATTAACACAACATAACTAGAAAATAGCATACCTCAAGGTAGAAACAAATATGGATAACGCTCTCGTATTTTATCCTCTCTCTCCTAGGTAGACTCCCCCGGAGAGTGATGCCTCCATGTGACGCACACCAAAGAAATAGTCTGGTTCCTCAGCACCTTTTCTCTCCGATCCAGAATCTCAACTGGCTGCTCTGGATAGCTAAGAGTAGGGTCCACCTCTATCTTCGAGTGATCCAATACATGACTATGATCTGCCATGTATCATCTCAATTGCGGCACATGAAACACGTTGTACACTCCCTACAATGCAGGTGGCAAGTCTAGTCTATAAGCAACTACACCGTCCCTCTCTAGAATAGTGAAAGGTCCGATGAATCGCGGACTAAGCTTTCCGCCTCCACCGAAATGAATCGTGCCTCGTGTCGAAAAAATCTTCAAAAACACCAAACCACCCACCTAGAACAAAATACCACCTTAAGAACTTAATCTATAACAAACAACCAAGAACAAACACAAAACAAAAATCTAAACTATACCTCAAACTCCAAAGGTCTCCGATGGCTATTGGTCCAATGCCGCTGTCAGTCCTACGCCACTCGAAGTCTGTCTCTGATCAACTGAACCTTCTCTGCTGCATCCACAACCATCTCTAGCCCAAGCAAAACTCTCTCTCCAACATCGTCCCAAGACAAAGGAGTACGACACCTTCGACCATACAGAGCTTCAAAAGGTGACATCTTTATACTGGCCTGGTAACTGTTGTTGTAATCAAACTCTACCTAATGGAGATGGTCCTCCCTAGAACCCCCAAATCTAGTACACAAGTGCACAATATTTCCTCGAGATTCTGAATAGTCCTCTCTGATTTCCCATCTGTCTGGGGATGATATGTAGTACTGAATTTGAGCTGAGTGCCCAAACTCTCCTGCAAACTCCTCCAGAAATGAGAAGTAAAATGACTATACCAATCCGATACTATGCTGACGGGAACTCCATGTATCCTAACGATCTACCTCACATACATCTATGCCAGCTTCTCCGTAGACAAACCCACTTTGAAAGGCAAAAAGTGGGCCGACTTGGTCAACCTATCAACGATGACACAAATCGCGTCTTTTCCTCCTAGAGATCGTGGAAGTCCGTACACAAAATCTATAGTAATGTGTTCCCACTTCCACTCTGGAATGGGTAATGGCTGAAGTAAACCTCCTGGCCTCTGCCTCTCGGTTTTCACCTGCTGGCACACTAAGCATTTAGATACAAACTGTGCCACTTCTCTCTAGATGCCATACCACCACACACTCTCTCGCATATCCCGATACATCTTGTTAGCACCTGGATGCATGGAATTATGAGAGATATGCGCTTCCTGTAATACCTCCTCACGCAGATCCCCATTAGATACATACAATCTAACTCCATGCCTCAAAGATCCATCCTCTGCAATAGTGAAATTATCTTCCAATCCTGCTCTCACCTGAGCTCTGATACAACTTAGAGATATATCCTCATACTGTGCTGCCTTGATCCTGTCCATCAAATCTGAATGTATCTGCAATCCCCATATCTATATAGCACAACCAGGAACAATCACCTTAATACCAAAGCTCTCCAAGTCCTCCAACAAATATCGATCTGCGTCAAGAACATAGCTACCAGATACCTGCTCAAAGCATCAGGAACTATATTAGCTTTCCCAGGATGATATTGCAAAGAGATATCAAAATCCTTCAACAGTTCCAACTACCGACGTTGCCTCATGTTCAACTCCTTCTGCGTGAAAACGTACTTCAAGCTTTTGTGGTCTGTGAAGATCTCCACACGCTCTCCGTACAAATAATGTTTCCACAATTTCAGAGCGAATATGACGGCTGCCAACTCCAAATCATGGGTAGGATAGTTCTTTTCATGAGGACGCAATTGCCTGGATGCATAGGCAATTACTTTCCTATGCTGCTGAAGAACACAACCCAAACCCTTCCCCGATGCATCACTATAAATAGTAAAACCTCCGGACCCTGATGGCAACGTCAAAATAGGAGCAGACGTCAACCTCTTCTTTAACTCCTCAAAAGCAACCTGACAATCCTCCGTCCAAACAAACTCCACATCCTTTCTTGTGAGTCTGGTCATCGGCTCAGCAATCCTCAAAAAATCTTACACAAACTTCCTGTGGTAGCCTACCAATCCCAAGAAACTCCTGATCTCTGCTACCGAACTCGGGGTCTTCCAAGATTCTACTGCTGAAATCTTCTTCGGATCCACTGAAATACCATCACCAATCACAACATGCCCCAAGAACTCCACCTTGTCCAAGAAAAACTCACACTTGGACAACTTTCCATACAGCTTCTCCTTCCTCAGCACATCCAACACAATCCTCAAATGCTCCTCATGCTCCTCTGGTGTCCTCGAGTATATAAGTATGTCGTCGATGAATACCACCACAAACTTATCAAGGTACTGGTGGAACACCTTATTCATCAAGTTCATTAATACCGCCGGTGCATTAGTCAATCCAAACGGCATCACCATAACTCGTACTGACCATACTGAGTTCTAAAAGCAGTCTTTGGTATGTCCTTCAGCTGTGCTGCAGGTGGTCTCGTCTGTGCCCTCGGAGCTGAAGCTGCTCCCTGAACTGCACAACGAAGACACTCTCTCGATTGATGCCCTTCAGTACCACAATACAAATAAACTCCTAACCTCCTACTGCAAACATTCCAGATATGGCCGGGCTTCTTGAAGTAGTTGCATGGAGCTTGCTGTAACTGTCTCTGCTGTTGAGGTGCCTGGTGAAAAGGAGCTCTAGCTGGAGTCTGGTTCTGTTGTGGCTGTTGGAAAGGTCTGGACTAGAAATGAGGATGTTTGGCAGATACTGCACTGCCGTTGGCCCCCAGAAAAGAATCACGGTCTCTCTTGGGCTTCAAACCTAACTCCCGTTCAACCTTGCGTGCCTCCGCAAGTATCTCCGAGTATGTCTTATAAAAAGACGGAATGAGAATCTTCACTTCCCAGTTTAGACCCTCACGAAAATGAAAAGCTTGCACCTCCGGCTCTCTCACCAAATACTCTGCAAATCGGTTCAACCTGCCGAACTCTGCAGCGTACTCCTCCACAGACATGCTCCCTTGAATGAGACTCTCAAACTGTCTCCCCAAGTCTAGCCTGTCTGCCCGGGCGAAAAACTTCTTCCTGAAAAGGTCCTTGAATACATCCCAAGATTGTCCTACGTCAACCAGAACCGGCTCATTTCTGAACCAAGTACGAGCGACGTCGAACAGTTGAAGTCCTACCGCCTCAACCTTCAGATCCTCAGAAAGACGGGACACCCTCATAAGACGCTTAATGTCCTCGAGCCAATCATCAGCATAGACGATGCCCTTCGTCCCTTTGAAAACCCTAGGCTCCAGTTTCTTGAAGTCCTGAATGTTGCCTGGCCGACGCTGAGCAACCTGACGAACATCCTGCTGCTTGATCGAAACTCCTCTCTCGACTACAGCACGAGCAAGCTGATGAGCACTCTCGATGCCCTGTTGTAGAAATTCGGTCTGCCTCTGATGTGCCTTTGACTGAGCCCTCTGTGCCTCGAGCATCTCACGAAACAGTGTAAACATCTGTGACGCCTCTGGCACAGGAGGTGGAGGTAGAAGCCCCTCAGATACAACTAGCACAGTCCTCTGAGTAGGTGGTGGACCTCCGAAAGCAGGTGACACTCCAATCACCGGAGAAGTGACTGGTGCAGGCCCGAGGGATGTCGCAGACCTCTCAAAAACTGCTCTCCCGTGCTGCGATCTAGTCTTAGGCGGCATCCTGAGACAAAGCGAAAGAAAGAATCAATATGTCACAAGATATAAGACTTTCAAGGAAAGGACAAGTTAAGAGATCAAGTATCAATATTAAAGGAGAATAGTTGATTCAAAAGAATTTTCCTAGATGTGATTGAGTATCTCAGCTTATATCCTATATCCTATCACAGGCTCGCAGTAGTACAACTAAATTGTCGCACTACTACGATATCACATACTTTGTGAAGCTTGACCTGCATGGACCACCACCAAAAATATGTCATAACCCGCACCCGGTGTAAGGGTACCAGTCGAAAACAACGCCCAGCCTACGTTGCAGAATCGGCGGTAGAACTCTGTCTGGATAATCTATCTAACAATATAATGAACCACCAATAATGATAATATACTCAATCACAGAACTAAGATGGAAATGATCACGAATCAGATAAATAATGGAATAGTCATAATACAACTCATGAGTCTAAAATAATACATCAATGAGTCTGAAGAAGTAACAAAATAAGCTGGAGACAAATCCAGTACAAAAGAATACTACGAAGCTATAACTCCTGGGTCAACTGTCTCAGTTGGGATAAGTCCCTCCTGAGCCAGGGTCTCAGAATCTAAACCCACAATATCCTGGGGTCCATAATAGTTAGGGTACCACTCCACAGTGTCATCTGGAAAAATATATCCAGTCATGAAAGGAGCAGAGTACATCTCTAACAGCAGTTATAATCAATGATAAAAACTATGTAACAGTAAATAGCTGTGGATAAACAAGATGCATAATAGATACAAGGAATATATATACAATAAGAAAATACTAGAAATAAATACAATAACGAACAATATGCCAATGAACAAGAATAGTAATGACTAAGTGTGTGAGTACTAGCTTAACATGTGATCGGCTTGGGCAGGATGCAATGCGGCCTGGCGAATCATACGTGCGGTGTATGATCAACACTATTCAGTAATCAGTACTTGATACAATAGGGATATTGATCACATATCTATACAATACTCCCCTACCCTCGACTGATATAATAGATCCAACCACGGTATGCTATGGCACGAGATTCCCCAAGAAGATAGCTAGTCTTCCCGAGAACCAGTGTCTGTACATGTCCAAGATAACCAATAAAATAATACTTGTACCATATACACTATATACCAAAGAATAATATCTCATGACGAGATCCGGATATACCAATCCGTGTAACCATAGTATTAAGAGAACATGAATATCTACACTAGATACAATAAACATAGAGGATATCATAAATGAGAAACTATCAGAGAATGTACTCGCCTGAAGTCTGATGAATAGTCTCACAGATGTCTGACACGGTGCCTCGAATACCTAGATATGAAATACAACATCAATACAAGGTCCCAAAAAGAGAATAAGTTAAACTAGTCAACTTCTAGGTTAATAAGTCAATTTTAAGTCAAAAGTCAACTATAGTCAACTCTAAGTCAACTATGGTCAAACCAAGGTCAACTATCTATTTCTAGGTTGCACAAGTCTAATACAAAAATCTTTGGTCAAGATACTAAAATCTAAGTCAAGAACCCACATCTTAAAATATTAGGATACCGTATCTCCGGATACATAATTCCCAAGGTAACATCTCAATATATCAAACAATATTTATAATAATATAGAATCATAATTTATACATCAAATAGGTACCGTAGTTTTGAACCAACTTGGTATCTCAACAATAATCACAAACTTGATACCCAAACCCCGCATCTTGAGTATCCCTATTTACCTTGGTCTCCTCAAGGTAATACCCAATACCTTGGTATAAAAATTACCCTTATATATAATATATATATATACTAATATTATACATATAAGGAATATAGCAATAATAATATATCATCTCAATATCAATACATATATATATGAATATAAGTATATAAACACATATATATAAATCTGCCTATCTGTCGCTGAAAACTGTGTTGAAGAACACAGATACGTTGCCATTAGTGACAGTTCTGGCTGTCACTGAAGCTGCCTTCACTGCTGCTGTGGAATCATGCACTGTTGTCGCTGCTTTGGTGACGGTTTACAACCGTCACCGCTTCGACTTTCGCCGCTGCTGCTTCTTTTCGCCACTGCTGCTGCTATTAATGACAGCAACTGTTGTCATTAAATGCCGCCGCCACTGCTACAACGACTGCTGCTATATCCTGCTGCTATTAATGACAACAACTATCATTAACCTGTTGTCGCTAAAAACTAAAAATAATATATATAACATATATATATATATATATATATATATATATATATATATATATATATATATATATATATATATATATATATATATATATATATATATATATATATATATATATATATATATACATATAAATACCAAATAACTATAAATATCCCCTCACAAATAATATACATATTAGGACATGCACACATACATAAATATATTATAATTACATCTATACATATATTTAAATAATCCTATAACAATTACATATAAAATAATTTTCCTATTAAACATACATATATATATAATCAACTTATACATATATATCCATACAATATATTATAATAAATATATAAATGCATGTAGAAGAAAGCTAAATAATATTTATATATTTTCTATTAGTACATATATAGTACATAGATCTATGATACAATAAACACTATAATAAATATACTATAGTACATATATATTATCTATATATATATACAATTATAAGTCAAGAATTAAAAGTACAATAATTAGATCTACACATGAATACACAACACATGGAAAGTATCACACCGTATCCCACTTGATCTAGGATACACATGTGACACGAGTCCACCACACGTCTAATTGCACCCCGCAGGACACACCCAAGTCATATATATTATTTATGAACAATACGAAGTATCAAATATAGATCTACGTGTCCGTGTCAAAATACGACATATACAAAGTCCCGTGTCGGAGGAAAAACTCCCAAAACAATACGTATCACCAAATTGTTGGGATACGACCTACACGTACCCAATTGTAGATATGAAACTAGCCCCAAACACATAAACGCATGCCAAATTGATCTGTAGGATCAATTGACACACACAACAAATGTCAATCTCGAAATTCCCCTAAAATTAACACAAAAAGCACCATAACTTTCTCAATAGGCCTCCTATGAACACAAAACCAAATCCTATGGGTAGTCTATGCATATGGATTTATTTTCCATGATTAAATCTAATATTTAGAAGCTATTTTAAGGGGAAAAATTGAATTATATCTATTGGGAGATGGATTTCCAATGAAACCTCCAATTGAGATTAAATTGCCTCCAACTTGTAGATCCTTGCTCCTTTTTGTAGATCCTTGATTTCTCCTTCTAGATCCTTACTTTTCAAGTCTCTAATGGTGATTTAGGAAGGAATTGGAATAAAATTTGGTAGGAAAATAAAGTGGAAATGAAGGAAATTTGGTAGTGGAAAATTCTAGATCTAGATTTGGAATAAAAAAAGGAGAGAGAATTTCCCCCCTCTATTTAAATAGGCCGGCCCCTATTTCCCCTCCCTCAAGTTATCATGTAATGTCCAATATATCCCTTGGGGCCTCTCATGAAGAAATAATTAAGGAAGGAAGCTTCTAGTCTAATGGTTTAATTAATTTAATCCATCTCCTTAACAATAGGCTTTCTAAATGGGCTAAGTTTAACTAATTAATTCACGTTGGTCCATGGGTCCAAACTAAACTAGTTAGGTCCACTAATACAAGTCCAAATTAATTAATTAACATCTAACAGAAATTAAATAATACAATAAATAATTATTTATCATGCACAATATTTAATTAAATAGGAAATTACTAAAATACCCTTTCCTAAAAAGTGTGGTAGTGACATATCGAGCTTTTTGTAGTAGTGATAGAAAGCATGCTGTGATTGTCTCTACTGTTGTGGTGCCTGGTGAAACGGTACCCTAGCTTGAGTCTGGTGCTATTGTGGCTGGTGGAAAGACCTGGACTGGAAATCAGGACGCTTAGCAGTCACTGTGCTACTATTAGCCCCCTAAAAGACTTACGATCTCTCTTGGGCTTCAAACCCAACTCTCGCTCAACCTTGCGTGCCTCCGTAAGTATCTCCGAATATGTCTCATAAAAATACGGAATGAGGATCTTTACTTTCCAGTTCAGACCCTCACAAAAATGGATAGCTCGAACCTTCGACTCCCTCCCCAAATACTCCGTAAATCGGCTCAGCCTACCGAACTCTGCGGCATATTCCTCCACAAACATGCTCTCCTGAGTAAGACTCTCAAACTGCCTCCCCAAGTCCAACCTGTCTGCCCGAGCAAAGAACTTCCTATTGAAGAGGTCCTTAAATACCTTCCAAGACAGCCCCGCATCAGCAAGAAGTGGCTCATCCTGAACTAAGTGCGGGCGATGTCGAACAGCTGAAGTCCTAATGCCTCAATCTTGAGATCCTCAGCAAGACGGGACACCCTCTTGAGACGCTCAATATCCCTGAGCCAATCATCAGCATAGACGATGCCCTCTGTCCGATTGAAGCCGCGAGGTTCCAGCTTCTTGAAGTCCTTAATATTGTCTAGCCGAAGCTGGGCAACCTCCGGAGCAACCTGCTGCTGGACCGGAACTCCTCTCTCTACTATGGCAAGGGCAAGCTGATGAGCACTCTCAATGCCCGGTCGTAACATGCCGGTCTGCCTCTGGTGTGCCTCAGACCGAGCCTTCTGAGCCTTCGATATCTCGTAAAATTATGTGAACACCTGAGTCGCATCTGTCGGCACGGAAGGTGGAGGTGAAAGTCCCTCAGATATAGCCAGAACAATCCTCTGAGTTGGAGGTGGACCCCCAAACGCAGCTGATACGCCTATCATCGAAGAAGTGACTGGTGCAGGCCCTCGGGAAGTCGTAGATCTCTCAAAAAATGCTCCCCTCTACTGTGATCTAGTCTTAGGCGGCATCCTGAGGGAAAGCGAAAGGAAAGAAAAATATGGCACATGATATAATGCATTCAAGGAAGGTCAGTTAAAGATCAAATATCAATATCAAGGAATAATAGTTGAAATGAATCAATAAAGTTTTTCCTAGATGTGATTGAGTATTCTCAGCCTATAGCCTATATCCTATATCCTAAAACTAGCTCTTAATAGCACTCAATTCAGAGCACCACTATGAATCACACTAATTGTGACTTCGAAGACCTTCATGGGCCACACTAAAAATGTGCCATGACCCGCACCCGATGTAGGAATGCAAGTAGTGAACAACGCCCAGCCTATGCCGCAACATCCGTAGTAGAACACTATTTGGGTAAACTATCTATCAATAAATTTGCCACCAATAATATGAATATACTCAATCATAAATCTATAAGATAAAAATAAGCATGCATATGATAAAAGAATATGAGAGTCACAAATACAACTCAAAAGACAAAATATACAATGAGTCTGAGAAAAATACTAATAATAATGCTGGAGATAAATTTAGTAGAAAAGGAAACTAACTACGAAGCTACGAGTCTGAGGTCGTCTGTCTTAGTCGGGATAAGACCCTCCTGAGCCAAGGTCTCTAGCTCTAAGCCTGCTACGTCCTGAGGCCCGTACTGAGTGGGGTACCACTCCTTAGTGTCATCTGAAAAAAAAATATCCAGTCAGGAAAGGAGAATAGTACATCTCTAACAGCAGTTCTAATAAATAATATAAATTATGTAACAGTAAATAGATGTGAATATACAAGATTCAATATACAGATACAAGAGATTTATAATAAAGGAAATACTAAAAATAAATACAAGAATGAGCAATACAAAAATGAACAAGAAATACTAATGACTAAGTGAGTGAGTACCAGCTTTAACATGTAATCGGCTTGGGAACTTGATACAAAAATTATGGCCTAGCTAATCATACGTGCGGTGTATGATTAATACTATTCAATAAACAAGACTTGATACAAGGAGGGTATTCACATATCTACACTATATACTCTCCGCCCCCGACTGTATAATGGATCCAACCATGGTACGTTATGATACGGGTTTCCACAAGAAGGGCGCTACTCTTTTCATGAACCAATGTTTGTATTTGTACAAGAAGAAAAAGGAAATAAGACTTTCACAAGATACACCATAAATACCAAGGAATAATATCTCATGACGAGATCCGGGTATACCAATCCGTGTAACCATCATATTAAAAAATAAAGGATATCTACACTAGATACAAGAGACATAGAGGATATCATAAAAGAGAAACTATCAGAGAATGTACTCGCTTGAAATCCGGTGAACAGTATCAAAGATGTCTGGTACGGTGCCTCGAAGACCTAAATATAGAATATTAATACAAGGTTTTGGAATAAAAATAAGTTGAACTAGTCAACTTCTAGGTCAAAAAGCCATTTCTAACTCAAAAGAGTCAAACTTGGTCAACTCTAGGTCAAACTAGTCAAACTTGGTCAAACTAGCTATTTCTAGGTTGTATGAGTCTATCTCTAGGATATTGGGTCCATACACTATGTCACTAGGTCACACTAGCTATACTAGGATACTTGGAAACCAATAAGATAACGTATCCTAAAAGACGCAAGTAAATAGATAGAAAAATATCATAATATTCATAGACAAGACAATAGATAATATTCCTAACTAAACAAATGCTAAGTGGATACCTTGGCTTTGAACCAATGCGGTATCACACCACTGCACACCCATCTTGATACTCAAACCCAATACCTTGAGTATCCATTAATACCTTGATATTACCTTGGTATCACAAGGTAATGTGAATTCTAACATATAATTAACTACCCAACTCTAAACTATAACTAACATGTATTAACTAGTACAATATTATACTAACTATACTAACTAACATTATATATATATATATATATACATATATATATATATATATATAACTATATATATATATATATATATATATATATATATAGTTATATATATATATACATATCACTACTAGTACACAAGTATATATATATATCTAACTACTACTAACAATATGTAACTACATATATATATATATATATATATATATATATATACATAATACAGTAACTAAATAGCTAAGCTACGAACTAGACTAACTATCAAGGAACTAACTAACTATCTATGAACTAACTAGCTAACTTACCTCCTAACCTTACTGTTGTAGCAGCTGCCAATGCTCCTCTTACTGCTACATACTGCTACATTTGCTGCTGCTCAAAGCTGCTGTCGCTGCTGCTGCTGGAGTTGCGGCTGCACATGCTGCCTCTGTAGTGCTTGATGTGGCTAGCAATTGCTGTTGCATGCCACTGTTTGCTGCTTCTGCAACATGCTGCTACAGTACTAACTGCTGCTACTGCAGCAGTTATTGCATGTTGTTGCTAGCTTCAGTTGTTGCACTGCCCGACCCCGTTTCTAGCACACACCACACACACATCTATGCACACGAACACATATAACTATATACTTTTATATATTAATATATATATATATATATATGTATGTGTGTGAGTGAGAGTGTATATATATATATATATATATATATATATATATATATATAACACTAGATACAATATCTATCTATACATATATATAGATATCAATATATATACATACATATATATACTCTCTCTATATATATATACTCACCACCAACATATTTATCTATGTAATTATATACCTCCACAACTCACACACACACACACACACACACACACACACACACACACACATATATATATATATATATATATTATGTGTTGTTATATGTTCATTTTTGGTAATTGGTTTATATATATATATATATATATATATATATATATATATATATATATATATATATATATATATATATATATCATGTAACAATGATAAATATAATATTCTAATAGCTATTACAAGGCAAAATGAATCTAAGATGCAATTAAACAAACACGTGGAGTGCATCACATCCGTATCACACTAGATCTATGATACGCTTATGATACAAGTCCACCACACAAACAAATGTACCTCGAAGGATACGAGCAAGTCTAAAATAATAATTATGAATAATACAAAGAGTTAATTACACATCTACATGTCCGTGTTAAAATATGACATGTTCAAACCCCCGTGTCGGAAGAAAATCCCCCAAATCAACTTTTATCTCCAAATTATCGGGTTACGACCTACACGTATCTAATTGTGGACACGACACTAGCCACACATAATCAAACACATATCAATTTGGTCTAATTGACCAATTAACAAACACAAGATATGTCAATCTCGAAATTTCCCAAAATTGACACAAAATACCACATAATTTCCTCCATAGGCCTCATATGAACCTAATTCCCATTTCCATGGGTAGACTTATCATATGGGGTGGTTTCTAATAATTAAATCACAGATTTAGAATCTAATTAAAGAGAAAAAACTGAATTGTACCTATTGGGAGATGAATTTTCAATAAAACTTCCAAATTGGGTGAAAAGAGCCTCAAACTTGTAGATCCTTGCTTCTACTTGTAGATCCTTACTTCCTACTTATAGATCATTGCTTCAATAGCCTCCAATGATGATTAGAAAAGGAATTGAAAAAAAAATTGGGTAGAATTTGATATGGGAATGAAAAAATTTGGAAGAAAAAATTCTAGATCTTGATTTGAAATAAAAATGAGAAGAGAAAAATTCTCCCTCCTATTTTATATGGCCGAAAACATTCCTCCTTCCATAAGCTACTATAAAATGTCTAGAATACCCCTTGGGGCCTCTCATAAATAAATAATTAAGGAGGAAAGGTTATAGTCTAATGTGTTTAATTTAAATAATCATCCTCCTAATGAATGGGCTTCTAATTGGGCTCAATTCTAACTAGATTTAAATGTGGTCCATGGATCTAATCTAAACTAGTTAGGTCCACTAGCACTAGACCAAAATAATAAACTAACATCAAATAATAAATAAATAATATAATAAATAAATATACAATATGCACAATATTTAATTAATTATGAAATGACCAAAATACCCTTTCCTAGAAAATGTGGTATTGACAGATTTGTACCAACCATAATGGTAATAGAGGAGGACAGAGCTCGTAGGTTCAAGCATGGTTTTTAACTAGAGCTTCAGGATAAGATTGTAAGCCACGAGTTCTCTATATTTGATGTAGTCTTGAGATTAACGATGAGGCAAGAGTTAGTGGTAAGGAGATTAATAGACAAATCAGGAGGGCAGAAGAGGACACATACTAACCTGAGAGAATCCACCCCACTCATCAGCACCAGCCTTAGCAGGATGAAATAAACCCCTAATTATATATATATATAATATTCTTTTATTTTTATCAACTCTAGCTAGTTATCTAGCAAAGGTTTGTCAATTTGCCAAGTTCCGGTTGTTGTCATTTATGTGTTATTAATATTTGTTTGAATCTTATTAAGTTTAAATACTATCATTAAGTTTCTATGTATTCTTCTATTATTCCTTGTTGTCAGTTTTTAGATGACATTATAATTGATTTATATTAAAGTTATATATATTGTTACATTTCCTATTTTATCCCCCTATTTAATCTTAATCTTAATTCAAATAAAGTTTTATTGCACATTAGTCATCATCATATTATTAAGGCATTCTTAACCCCTTAGTTGTTAACCTACTCTTCATTATAAATCTCACACACACAAACTTTCCCCTACACTACACAACAAATACTATAACCCATTTAAACATGATACTCACAACTCCACCAATAAGCATCACCCAAAACACACAACACCCCAAGCAAATTCTTTGCTCAAGATGTTGCCTATTTACATATGTTAATTGCATTCCTTACTTCAACTTCAAATCTTCTCTCTAATTATATATAATTGTACACCATAAGACATATATGTTATGATAGGAACTACATTAAAATGACATACATTCTTTTTGTAGATGTCTCCAAGCTTGTTAGTTGACTTTCTTGACCAGCTTATGAAGTGACTACTTTTCTTTTAGGAGAAGCTATTTCATCTATTCTTGTGTGATCACCCAGGGACAAATCTTTCACTCAATGATAACAAATATGACCAATATAACCAATATTGTGTTAGTATTCATCACATCACTCTAAATAGTTGTCATCCATATTATAGTTTCTTAAGAGCCTCCTAGCAACCTTCAGATTTAAATAACATATCCAATCTTTGTTATGTTTTTGTTTACACATATAGAACCAATTTTCTTATATTCTCATCCTATAGCGACAATGTCCTACTTGCACAAGAAGAACTACACAAGCCAGCAACAACAAGCATTCGTCGTCACTGAGTACCTGACTATAAAGCAACATATTTCAGCTCTGACTCTATAATGGATCATGTTCATCCAAATATCTTATTACTTTAGTGTGTTGCATTAACACGGTGCCACATCCTACACCAACATAAAAAAATATTTTTTATGTGTTTTGCTAGTAGTACTCTTGGATAACGACTCCTTTCAATTCATATAACACCCAAAACAACATATCTTCCCTCTAAAACTGTGACACTACACACAAACCCAATTCCTAGCACCTATACTCCGGACTCCCTAGTGTAGCATAGCATAGCCTTTCATTAAGCTTGGATATACACATAAGCACCCTTTCCTAGTCTCCTCCTACAACCTTTCATTTTGGTGCAACTGAGCACAACTCTCTCTCTCTCTTTCTCTCTAGCACCAGAGTTGTTCCCTACCTAACCACCGACAAAGCTACCCTATCTGAGACAAAACTCTCTCCATCCTCACCTCTTTCTTCTCTGCAGGGCAATCCCTTAAGAAAAATAACCTACCTTTATTCTCATCCCCTCACCATTATTTTTCTCACCCTCCATTGTTTCACTCAAACCGTAATACCCCACCTTCCCTCTACAGCTCCTTTGCCTACATGACAGTCTTTACCGGTTACCTCGATAAACCTGGACCAAACGCTTCTCATCGCAAGTCGAGTAGAACCCTCGATGGAACTTTCCAAGCCACATCAACCTTTTCGGCTACTCCAGTCTTCACTGCAAACTCTCCGTGAGTTAGAGAACATCAAAGCAACATCAAGACTCATCAACATTTTTTGTGTGTCCTGGACTGACACTAACATGGACCACCTCGTGGGATGATCCGTCGCTGACCTGTAGGGATGATGCAGCAGCACCGAGAGCCGCCTGGTGGTCCTTTTAATCCGTCGATCACAAGATCTACCACCTTTGAGAACCCTTGAAGCCGACACTCCTGGCCTTATATTTGGTCTGGTATGCCCCTACTCTGCCCTTGCCGGTCAGATATCTAAGCACGAGTCATGTGTGTAGTGCCCCGCTCCGCGTAGGCACTCTGTACAAGTGATATCGCTTTGCTTGCTTGAGCAGAAGTCTTCTCAGAGGGTTCTCGTTCGAACCCCAAGACGATTGATCTAGGTAAGTGGGCAAAACTGTATTCTCTGATTCTTGCATGCCTTAATAATAAAATTTTGAATGCTTTTTCTACGAAGTTAGTTTCATAAGAAGAACGATAGAACCTGACTCTGCATGCTAAAAGAGAACTCACATATCTTGTCATTGAAATAAACCTACTTGCCTAACTAAGAGAACTTGTATGCTTGTCTAAAGAGATAGAACTATTGCCATGATAGTTAAAGATAACAATATTGCATGCTTAGTTACACGAACACCGCTATCGAACGAACCGTTTCCATGCTAATAAGAAAGAGTAAAAGTTTGCTTGCACTTATCTTGGTATTGTATGCTAAACTAGAATACTTGAATGTTTATCTAAAAGAGAGAGAATTGCATGCTAGATTAATAGAAATGTTCTTGCTTGTTACTTGTTAAAAGTGCTAGATTCCTTGAACATGTTTCAATAATTGCTTGTAAAGAGATAGAACTTCATGAATAGCTTGAACTTGTGCATCTAGACTAATATTCCGCCTTGAGGCTTGAAGTTCTTATTTATGGTAGGGTGTGGCTATTAGGCAAGAGTATTGAGAGCTCCGGCTCTATAGCTTAATAGATATGCTTGCTTGCTTGTTCTGGATCATGTGTATCATATGGTATTTATCTGAAATAAGTGCATTCATCCATTGGTCTGATAACTTGTGCACTAGGTTTATCTCTCGAGCGGTTCCTGGGGCACTGGGGATCGTTCAACCTGGGAGAGATCTGAAAAACCCTGAGGCTAAAAGTCCTTATTTATGGGACGGTATGGCTTTTAGTGTAGTACTGAACCATGAGTTTCGGATGCTATTTTGAGTGTATTTTAGTGTATAGGGCAACTCATGTGTTTCAGTAGCTATTAGCCGATCTGTCATTAGTGCGATGGGCTTGTACGTCCCACTTGCTAATCCCATGTAGGGGACCATCTTGTAGTTAGGTCGCATGATAGGCTAGCCTTCTTGTATACCTAACTGTTTGATGCAGGGATGGACAGAAAGAGACCTCATTTATATATATGTGCATATGCTACTAACTTGTATGTCTGGTGCAGGGATAACAGTTCGATAATGGGTAAGGATCACTAAATTAGTGATCACTTGTATTTTTATATGTCCCTTATCATTTATGCTAAATGTGATACATCTGTTTTATATTAAATATGCTGCTTCCCCTTTGCATCAAATTGAATAGTCCACTTGAAATACTTGGCTAGATATGAGATAAACAATCCACTAGAGATCGAATATGGCTCACCATACATGCTGCGCACTACACGATTGACTACTGACTTTATAGCTTGCTTGTATGTATTGAAATACAAACTGGTTTCAAAGCTATATTTTTGAAAAGATGTAAACTGACTATAATCCTGAGCCGCATAAAATTAATATAGGTAAAAAGTAGCAAGATCACTAGTAATATAATATTTTGCCACATGCTTACTTAGTGTGGGTTTTAGGCAGTTTTGCTTCTCTTCAGTTGATTTTATACTCACCAGTACTTTCTTCAAAGTGCTGACCCACCAACAGTTTGCTTGTTCTCAAGTGCTGGATCGTCCGAGGAAGCGATAGCCGTGCCTCATCCCAAGGAACCAAAATTCTGGAGTCGATACCTTGAGCCCTATCGAGATTGCTTTGAGCTACTTTTTTTTATAGAGGGACATAATGTATGGAATGGTGTCGTTGTAATCGAGAGAAAAAGAGTGCTTGAGCGATTTGTAACATCGCCCATGAACATCTTGTAACACTTTTGATTATCAATAAAGAGCTTATTTTTATATGCCATTGTGTTCTTTACTTTTCTGCAATATATGTGCCGTTGATCCTGTCTTGAATAGCTTACTTTCTCTTGTTTAAAGCTTTGGCCTTGTTCAAGCACAAATTAGGCTTGTACGGCATCACGTCCGTGCAAGGACGATCGGTTTCGTAGGACCAAGCGAGGACAATCGGACCCCTACGGGACCAGGGCCTAACATAATGGTATCAGAGCGACTCGATTCTTTGCCCATTCTGTTGCCTTTGACTCCGAGATGTGCTCGATGTTATGTTGCAATAAGCGTTCCATATAATAAGTCCATAAATATTCTCAAAGTTTTCGGCAAAAGTTTCTAGATTTTTTTTCTTGCTTGAGATATGATTTGTGATTTGTAATGGCTAGAGTTTTATTGAGTTCTGGATTTCTAGAGTTTTGATTGAGGAAGGTGAGGGATGAGGACTATCGCAGCTCAGGATATCTCGTTCGAACCCCAAGACGATTGGTCTAGGTAAGTGGACAGAACTGCATTCTCTGATTCATGCATGCCTTAATAATAAATCTAAGTTTTTGAATGCTTTTTCTACGAAGTTAGTTTCATAAGAAGAACGATAGAACCTGACTCTGCATGCTAAAAAGAGAACTCATATGACTTGTCATTGAAACGAACCTGCTTGCCTAATTAAGAGAACTTGTATGCTTGTCTAAAGAGATGGAACCATTACTATACTAGTTAAAGATAGAAATATTACATGCTTAGTTACACGGACACCGCTATCGAAAGAACCGTCGCCTTGCTAATAAGAAAGAGTAAAAGATTTCTTGCACTTATCTTGGTATCGTATGCTAAAATAGAATATGTAAATGCTTGTCTAAAAGAGATAAAAATGCATGCTATATTAATAGAACTGTTGTCACGCCCCAGTCCCAAAATACCGAGGGACCAGACACGTGGCAATGGCCAGCAGTACGCACCGATGGACAAACCCAATTTAATGGATCCATCAGGGCATACTTAAGCTGTAAAACAAAGTCTACGACAATCATGGCACAACTAATCTCATCCACACAATATATAAAATATGATCCACAGAATATAAGGAATGTAAATCATCAACCCGTCTCAACAAAGTGCTTCGGGGAACAACCCGATAAATATCTGATATAATGGTTCAACAGACCAGAATATAAATGACTGAAATAAATAATAAATACTGAGCATGAACATGGATGCTAAAGAAAAGTCTTCGGCTAACACCTCGTCCTCGGATGGCGGTACAGCTCTTGTATCAGCTTCTGGTCCCGTATACCTCGGGATAGATCTCGTCATCAAACCCTGGGGACATAATCCATATCCAGGTCCTCAGGGGACATAGCAAGGTACAGAAAATATACAAGCCAAAATATAAGCAGTGCAGCAATAATGAGATAAATAGGGTAAGTAAGTAACCATCTATGTAAAATGCAAGATGACAGCATCACGAGTACTCAGGCTGAGCCACTACAAGCTCTGTGTCGGGGAGCCGGTAGCGGTAATAACCGGTAGTGGGTCTAGCTCTGCTCCGAGAGTCTACGACCACTCAATAATAGAAGATATATATATAAAACAGCCTGTAGCCTGTGTGTCTCTCCCCACCCAATGTAACCACGTATATCATGACCATAACGTCTCATGTCCATATTAAGCGGGATCATAGCTAATGCAACAAGTCATAAATATCTATGGATATAGTATCTTTGTCAAGTCCTGTATCCTATACAGAATTACCACGAATATCTCGAGAAAATTCTGTCTCATGAATAGTGTCAAGTGTCCTGGGTCAAAGTGTACTTGGTAAGACAAGTACGAGAATATAAAGTGTCAAGAATGTCCATCTCTAGATGACCGTACCCAACACCGCGTACAGTGTTGGCACCCGACTAATAATCGGACGCTAAGTACGTCACACGGTCCTAGGTTAAGCATGCACAGCAATATAATGAAGCAAGAAAAATATGTAACAATACTGCAGAGTTTGGCAAGGTACACTTGCCTGGGGTTTGATTACCAACAGCCGTCCCTGTATCAGTGGATCTTGTAGGTACTCCTCCAAAAGTTGTAATAACATCACCAACCGTCTCAGAAGATATCAAATAGCTAGAAACGCCTGTCCTTAAGTCCAATTTGGACACAGGGGCAAAAATGATATTTCCGGGCCAAAGCGGGGTCCATATATGGGCCACTTTGCACCGAAAAGCGTGTCAGGGTCAAAGGTCTCCAAATTCATCAAACTCAGTGTCAATAAGTCAGGAACGATGATACGAACCCAACGGAACTTCCAGAATTGGATTCCGATGAGCCGATCATAAAATCGTCCGTCAAGTGGAGCCTGTGGGGCCCATAATACACGATTTTGTCAACGTTCTCAGAATCGAACCAAACTTGGGTCACAGGACCAGCGTATTGCTACGAGTCCGATGGCGTAAGTTTCGTCTCGATCCGACGTGTGTACACAAAGTTATAGCATATTCCAGAATGGACGGATATGGGGCGTTGTCGGCAGATACGCGTTGATTCCGGTGTGCACGTACATCCAAATCAACTTCTGCAAAATCTTGCACATCCGTATCAACGTCGCGCATATTTCGGTAAAGACCGCGTGCGACCAAGTCGTCCCGTTTGGCGGGGCACACTCAGTTCCGGGGTAAAATAGGGTGTTATTTTTTCTGTTTTTGGATCGTGGTTTGCGATCACCACAGGATGCGATGCACCGAGCGGGTTGCACGGGCATCGAGAGGGTTATACAGTCTATGTGTTACAACTGACGGAATCGAAAACAGAAATACGAGGAGGGAGAAAACGGTACCTGAACAGGGCTCCGTGAATCTGAGTTTCACGCGTCCGTGTGACTGTTTGGACGTAGTACCTGTGTCCTAACCGCTGCTGTGTCCGTGTCCGGAGTTCTAGGGTTCTGGGTTGATGAACTGGCCGGAGGGGATGGGTGCACCGTGGCCGGCCGGAGGGGATGGCTGCAGCGTCGGGGTCTGGGCCGCAAACAGCCGGTCGAGTTGGGTCGCCTAGGGAGGGGATTAGGCGACGGTGAGGTGGAGCCGTGGGGAAGGTCGACGGGCGAGGGGCGACGGGCCTGGCGGAGATGGGGGAGTCGGGCTGGGCGGTCGATAGGGTCTAGGGCAGAGGATGGTGTCGGGGTCGTTGGGAGAGGAGGAGTTAGGCGGCGTCGATCGGGTTGACGGCGGGGGTTGAGCGGGGAGTGATGATCGGCTGGGCGGGGAGTGTCAACGGAGCAGTGACCGGATCGGGCTGCTGATCGGGGGAGAGGTCGATGGCGGAGCCGCAGATTTCTAGGTTTGCGGCTGGCACGCACGCCAAGGAGGGGTTTTATACTCTGCTACAGGATTTCTGGCGGGCTATGGCTTCCTAATTGGATTTCGGGTCCGAGTCGGGTTTGGTTCAAATCCGACCCGACCCGACCCGACCCGACCCGCTATGCTGGGTTCGGTTAAGGCAGGGTTGGTTTGTTTTGGTTTGGTTTGGTTTGGTTCGGTCTACGTATCCAATAGTTTTTTTTAGGGCTTTAAACGCGTTTTCGGAGTCCAATAAATTCACAAAAAAATACCCCATGTCCGATTTTCCATTTTATACCACAAAATATTATTTCTATAATATTTTAACATCAATAAACTGCATTTAAAAATCCTTAACTCATAATTACCTTGCTTCTTCTTCCAGAAAAATACCAAAAAATTGGGAAAAAATTGTATTAGAATTATTCTGAAAAATAGGGTGTTTATAATCTACCCCCCTTAAGAGGATGCGTCCTCGCAATCAAAGAATAAGCTACTAAAGGAAGAACTATAAAAATTACAAGATTGCTTAGGTGATAACTGCCTCCATGAATAAGTGGGGATAACGCTGGCGCATACTATCCTCTCGTTTCCAAGTCAATTCGCCAGGAGAATGATGTTTCCAAGCTATACGAACCAGTCTGATTGTCTTTCCCCGCAATGTCTTCTCACTGATGTCGAGGATGCCAACTGGTTGTTCTTCATATCTCAAGCTAGGGCCTACTGCAATCTCTGAATGATCAACTACGTGACTTGGGTCGGTCACGTACCTTCGCAGCTGTGAGACGTGTAATACGTCATGCACTCCCTCTAAGGATGGTGGTAATGCAAGACGATAAGCCACCTCACCAATGCGCTCTAGAATATCAAATGGCCCAATATACCTTGGGCTCAACTTGCCTCTGCTCCCGAATCTAATAGTACCTCGAGTGGGCAAAATCCTCAAGAATACGTGCTCTCCTTCTTTGGACTCTAGGGGACGCCTGTGTGTATCAGCCCAAAGCTTTTATCTGTCTTGAGCTGCTCGAAGATGATTCTGGATCTGTTTCACCTTCTCTACTATCTGCATTACCAATTCTGGACCCAGTATTTGACGTTCACCAACGTCACTCCAACATATAGGCGATCTGCACTTCCTTTCGTATAATGCCTCGAAATGGTGCCATCTGAATGCTGGCCTGATAACTGTTATTGTAGGAGAACTCCACTAAGTGTAAATGATCTTCCCAAGATCCTCCAAAGTCTAGCATACATGATCATAAAATATCCTCCAAGATCTGAATGGTGCGCTCCGATTGACCATCTGTCTGTGGATGGTAAGCCGTGCTGAATTTGAGTCTGGTGCCCAGACTCTCTTGCATGCTTCTCCAGAAATGAGATGTAAAACTTGAATCTCGATCCGATACAATACTAACCGGCACTCCATATAATTTGACGATTTGTCGCATATACATGTCGGCTAGTACCTCTGTGGACTGTCCAACTCTAAATGGCAAGAAGTGTGCCGATTTAGTGAGTCTATCCACGATAACCCATACTGCATCTCTTCCGCTGGGGCTCATTGAAAATCCTGTGACAAAATCCATCGTGATATGTTCCCACTTCCATTCTGGTATAGGAAGCGGCTGTAACATACCTGCAGTCCTCTGATGCTCGGCCTTTACTTGCTGGCAGGCTAAGCATTTGGCCACAAATCTTGCAATCTCCCTTTTCATTCCATGCCACCAGTAATACTGTCTCAAGTCTCGGTACATCTTAGTTCCTCCTGGGTGAACAGAGTACATAGAGCTATGTGCTTCAGTCGTTAACTCCTGTCTTAATTCTCCATTTGGAACATACAGGCAATTTCCAAACCTCAATGTGCCGTCTTCGTGTATGCGAAGTCCTGTCTACATGCCTGCTTCCGTCCTCTCTTTCAGTCTTCAAAATCTAGCATCGGTGGGCAATGCCTCTTTAATCTTCTCCACGAGTGATGACTTAACTTCAAGATTAGCCAGCAAGCCATTCTGTCCTGATAAAACAACCTCTATCTGAAGCTCCAGTAGATCTCTCAAAAACTCGGGCTGCATCATCAGGAAATAAGCCGTAGGCTTCCTGCTGAGCGCGTCTGCTACGATATTCGCCTTTCCTAGATGGTACTGCAGATCTATGTCAAAATATACCATCAGTTCAAGCCAACGTCTCTGCCTCATGTTAAGCTCCTTCTGAGTATATACATACTTCAGACTCTTGTGATCTGTAAAGATGTCTACCTTCTCCCCGTAAAGATAGTGCCTCCAAATCTTTAATGCAAATATAACTGCTGCTAACTCCAGATCGTGTGTTGGGTAGTTCTTCTCGTGGACCTTCAACTGTCTCGATGCATAAGCAATGACTTTGCCATGTTGCATCAAAACACATCCTAGTCCACTTCCTGATGCATCACTGTAAACCACAAAAACTCCTGACCCCGAAGGAAGAGTCAAGACAGGTGCAGTTGTTAATCTTCTCTTCAATTCTTCGAAGGCCTTCTGGCAATCTTCTGTCCATATAAACTCCTGGTCTTTATGTGTCAGCTTCGTCATTGGTTCTGTAATCCTTGAGAAAATTTCCACAAACCTTCGGTAATATCCCGCAAGTCCGAGAAAACTTCTCACCTCTGCAACTGATGTGGGTGTAGGCCAAGTCTCTATTGCCGCAACTTTCTCTGGATCCACTGAAAGTCCTCATATGATATGTCCCAAGAACGACACTTTGTCCATACAAAACTCACACTTACTGAGTTTGGCATATAACTTCTCATATCTCAAGGTCTCTAACACGATTCTGAGATGCTCCTCGTGCTCTTCGTGGTTCTTGGAATATATTAGAATGTCATCAATGAACACAACCACGAATTTATCCAAGAACTGATGAAAGACTCTGTTCATTAAATACATAAACACTGCTGGCGCGTTGGTTAAACCGAACGGCATTACCAAGAACTCATAATGTCCATACTTGGTCCTAAAAGCGGTCGTTGGTATGTCTTCCTTCCTTACTTTGATCTGATGGTAGCCGGATCTAAGATCAATCTTCGAGAATACTCTAGCACCACTCAATTGATCGAATAGATCATCAATACGTGGTAAGGGATACCTGTCCTTGATGGTCACAGCATTTAGTGCCCTGTAGTCAATGCACAACCGTACTGTTCCATCCTTCTTCGGTACAAATAATATGGGTGCTCCCCAAGGTGAAACACTGGGCCGAATGAAACCCTTCTCCAGAAGATCATCAACCTGTTCCTTCAACTCCACTAACTCCTTAGGTGCTAGCTGATATACTAACGAAGTGATAGGCTCTGCTCTTGGAGTTAAGTCTATTGTGAATTATATTTCCCGATCAGACGGTAAACCTGGAAGATCATCAGGAAATACATCTATAAATTCTGATATGACTCTTGGGTAACCTGTCTCCTCTTCTACAGATAGTACCCTAAGAGTAGGCTGAACTCCTTGCTCTACTGTTCCTCAAAAAAACTCAAATTCTGGATGTCCAGGCGGTCTAAATATAACCCGTCCAAGTCGGCAATCAAAAGTCGCATGGTACTGACTTAACCAGTCCATACCAAGTATAACATCATAATCCGGCATAGAAAAGATAAGAAATTGAGCTCGCAACTCTCTTCCACAGACTACTACAGAACACGATCTACAGACGTCACTAACCGGAATAATTCTACCTCCCGTAAGAATTCTCTTCATCTTCGGAAGGGGTGCGGTAGCTACTCTATGGGTGGCTACGAAGCTAGCTGCTATAAATGAATGCGATGCTCCAGAATTAAATAAAGCTACAGCTGGTAATGAAGCTACTAAAATAGTACCTGCGATGACCTCGCCTGCAATAGCTTCCTGCTCAACAGCTAATGTGAATGCCTGTCCTCGTCCCTGAGCTAGACCTCTCTGCTGCTGCTGAGTCTGCTGAAATAGAGCTGCCTGTGGTGCCAGTGGTGGTCTCTGCTGGTAGACCCTGTAGCTGGTGGTCTAACTCCTCCAGCTCCTGTCTGCTGTGCTCCTACTGCTGGATAAGCTGGTCGTGGTGCAGGTAAAGCTAGTCTCGGTGCTCGGTCTCTGCGTTCAGAACAGTCCCTGGAAAAATGCTGGTTGGATCCGCAGCTCAGACATAGTCCCAAATTACACCTGCATTCTCTCTCAATGTGTCCTACCTTGCCGCAGTGGTGACAAGTAGGAAGAGGTCTGTCCCTATGTGCTATCCTCTCTGGCATACTCCTCTGGGACCGTTTTGTTGAATCCCCATGTGTTGTCCTGGATGGAGCTGAGGTGATGGGCCTCTTCAGATTCGACTCCTTTCTAGTGACGCGCTCCATGCGTCGTGCTGCTGCAAGGACGTCGGTATAAGATGTAGGTACGACCGAGCCAATCAATCTCTGGAGCTCGAACTTCAGTCCGTCAAAGAACTTCTCAGCTTTCTCTTCCTCTGTCGAGATCAAGGTTAGGGCAAAGCGACTTAGGCAAATAAATTTTGCGTTGTATTCTTCCACTGTCATATTGCCTTGGATAAGGCGGTTGAACTTGTCTCTGAGCTCTGACCGTGCAACTGCTGGATTGTACATCTCTTGGAAGAGTCTGGAGAACTCTTCCCAAGTGACTCGGTCCTGTCCGAGCCTCCTCTCTTCTGCTAACCACCAGTGATGTGCATTTTCAGTTAACTGTATTCTGACTGAAGTCATCCACTTATCTCTCGGAAGTTCAGCTGCTTCCAACTGGTGCTAAACGTTCGTGAGCCATTCATGAACTTCTGTTGGCCCCTCCTTACCAGAAAATGTACGAGGCTTGAGATGACAAAAATCGGTGATAGATCTCGTCGCTGATCGCCTCGCTAGTGGATTTGCCTTTTCCAATGCGGATACCAGGCTGGTTCTCAGATACTCCGCCTCCTGACGATGTGCCTCTTGCTGAATCTGTTGCTGGGCTTGCATCATGGCATACATCATCTGGAACATCTGTTGCCTGTCCATGGCTTGTTCGGGTGGGAAAACTAGCATCTGTGGAGTGAACTATGGCGGAGGTGGGATGTTATCTCTCCGGAATCTTGGATTAGGCTGACCGGCCTGATCGCTCTGCGATGTTTGTCCTCCATTCCCTGGTGTCACTCCGTCTATATAAGTAACCACAGCATCGTATGGCGTATCCAAAGGAATCTCGTCTTCGTTCCTAGGATCCATTACTCTGCAACCAAAAGATAAACTGTAAGAATGCTCAGAGGAATCAAATAGGATGCAAATCAAGTAACAATTTCGAGTTCGATATAGAGTTCAATAATGGTTTAAATAATGGATGAGATCCTATAATTTATCCTATCCTTAGGGCAGGCTGGATCGGTCCCTAAGTTGAAACCGAACGATTTAGTCGTAGACCTGCATGGGCCACCACAAAAACCATGTCATGCCCCAGTCCCAAAATACCGAGGGACCAGACACGTGGCAATGGCCAGCAGTACGCACCGATGGACAAACCCAATTTAATGGATCCATTAGGGCATACTTAAGCTGTAAAACAAAGTCTACGACAATCATGGCACAACTAATCTCATCCACACAATATATAAAATATGATCCACAGAATATAAGGAATGTAAATCATCAACCAGTCTCATCAAAGTGCTTCGGGGAACAACCCAATAAATATCTGATACAATAGTTCAACAGACCAGAATATAAATGACTGAAATAAATAATAAATACTGAGCATGAACATGGATGCTCAAGAAAAGTCTTCGGCTAACACTTCGTCCTCGGATGGCGGTACAGCTCCAATATCAGCTTCTGCTCCGGTCCCGTATACCTCGGGATAGATCTCGTCCTCAAACCCTGGGGACATAATCCATATCCAGGTCCTCAGGGGACAAAGAAAGGTACAGAAAATATATAAGCCAAAATATAAGCAGTGCAACAATAATGAGATAAATAGGGTAAGTAAGTAACCATCTATGTGAAATGCAAGATGAGAGCATCACGAGTACTCAGGCTGAGCCACTACAAGCTCTGTGTCAGGGAGCCGGTAGTGGTAATAACCGGTAGTGGGTCTAGCTCTGTTCCGAGAGTCTACGACCTCTCAATAATAGAAGATATATATATAAAATAGCCTGTAGCCTGTGAGTCTCTCCCCACCTAATGTAACCACGCATATCATGACCATAACGTCTCATGTCCATGTCAAGCGGGATCATAGCTAATGCAACAAGTCATAAATATCTATGGATATAGTATCTCTGTCAAGTCCTGTATCCTATACAGAATCACCACGAATATCTCGAGAAAATCCTGTCTCATGAATAGTGTCAAGTATCCTGGGTCAAAGTGTACTTGGTAAGACAAGTACTAGAATATAAAGTGTCACGAATGTCCATCTCTAGATGACCGTACCCAACACCGCGTACAGTATTGGCACCCGACTAATAATCGAACGCTAAGTACATCACACGGTCCTAGGTTAAGCATGCACAGCAATATAATGAAGCAAGGAAAATATGTAACAACACTGCAGAGTTTGGCAAGGTACACTTGCTTGGGGTTTGATTACCAACAGTCGTCCCTATATCAGTGGATCCTGTAGGTACTCCTCCAAAAGCTGTAATAACATCACCAACTATCTCAGAAGATATCAAATAGCTAGAAACGCCTGTTCTTAAGTCCAATTTGGACACAGGGACAAAAATGACATTTTCGGGCCAAAGCGGGGTCCATATATGGGCCACTTTGCATCGAAAAGCGTGTCAGGGTCAAAGGTCTCCAAATTTCTCAAACTTAGTGTCAACAAGTCAGGAACGATGATACGAACCCAACGGAACTTTCAGAATTAGATTTCGATGAGCCGATCACAAAATCGCCCGTCAAGTGGAGCCTATGGGGCCCACGATACACGATTTTGTCAACGTTTCCAGAATCGAACCAAACTTGGGTCACAGGACCAGCGTATTGCTACGAGTCCGATGGCACAAGTTTTGTCTCGATCCGACGTGTGTACACAAAGTTACAGCGTGTTCCAGAATGGACGAATACGGGGCGTTGTCGGTGGATACGCGTTGATTTCGGTGTGCACGCACATCCAAATCAACTTCTGCGAAATTTCGCACGTCCGTATCAACGTCGCGCACATTTCGGTAAATATCGCGTGCGACAAGTCGTCCCGTTTGGCGGGGCGCACTCAGTTCTGGGATAAAATAGGGCGTTGTTTTTCCTGTTTTTGGATCGCGGTTTACGATCACCACAAGACGCGATGCACCGAGCGGGTTACACGAGTACCGAGATGGTTATACAGTCTACGCGTTGCAATTGGCGGAATCGAAAACGGAAATACGAGGAGGGAGAAAATGGTACCTGAACAGGGCTCCGTAAATCTGAGTTTTACGCGTCCGTGTTACTGTTTTGACGCAGTACCTGTGTCCGAAATGCTGCTGTGTCCGTGTTCGGGGTTCTAGGGTTCTGGGTTGATGAACTGGCCGGGGGGGATGGGTGCACTGTGGCCGGCCGTAGGGGATGGCTGCAGCGTCGGGGTTTGGGCCGCGCACAGCCGGTCGGGGTCGGGTCGCCTGGGGAGGGGATTGGGCTCGGGTGAGGTGGAGCCGTGTGGGAGGTCGACGGGCGAGGGGCGACGGGCCTGGCGGAGATGGGGGAGTCAGGATGGGCGGTCGATGGGGTCTAGGGCGGAGGATGGTGTCGAGGTCGTGGGGAGAGGAGGAGTTAGGCGGCGTCGATCGGGTTGACGGCGGGGGTTGAGCGGGGAGTGATGATCGGCTGGGCGGGGAGTGTCAACGGAGCAGTGACCGGATCGGGCTGCTGATCGGGGGAGAGGTCGATGGCGGCACTGCGGATTTCTAGGTTTGCGGCTGGCACGCACGCCAAGGAGGGGATTTATACTCTGCTACAGGATTTCCGACGGGATAGGGCTTCCCAATTGAATTTCGGGTCCGGGTCGGGTTTGGCTCGGATCCGACCCGACCGACCCGCTATGCTGGGTTCGGTTCAGGCAGGGTTGGTTTGTTTTGGTTTGGTTTGGTTTGGTTCGGTCTACATATCCGATAGTTTTTTTTTAGGGCTTTAAACGCGTTTCCGGAGTCCAATAAATTCACAGAAAAATACCCCATGTCCAATTTTCCATTTTACACCACAAAATATTATTTTCATAATATTTTAACATCAATAAAATGCTTTTAAAAATCTATAACTCACAATTACCTTGCTTCTTCTTCCAAAAAAATACCGAAAAATTGGGGGAAAATTGTATTAGAATTATTCTGAAAAATAGGGTGTTTACAACTGTTCTTGCTTGTTACTTGTTAAAAGAGCTAGATTGCTTGAACATGTTTCATTGATTGCTTGTAAAGATATAGAACTTCATAAATAGCTTGAACTTGTGTATCTAGACTAATAGTCCGCCCTGAGGCTTGAAGTCCTTATTTACGGGAGGGTCTGCCTATTAGTCAAGAGTATTGAGAGCTTCGGCTCTATAGCTTGATAGATATGCTTGCTTGCTTATTCTGGATTATGTGCATTATATGGTATTTATCTAATAGAAGTGGATTCATGCATTGGTCTGACAACTTATGCACAAGGTTTATCTCTCGAGTGGTTCCTGGGGTACTTGGGATCGTTCGGCCTGGGAGAGATCTGGAATACCCTGAGGCTAAAAGTTCTTATTTACGGGAGGATGTGGCTTTTATTGTAGTGCTGAACAATGAGTCCAGGCTGCTATTTTGAGCATATTTTAGTGTATAGCAACTCATGCATTTCAGCAGCTATTAGTCGATCTGTCATTAGTCCAGGCTGCTATTTTGAGCGTATTTTAGTGTATAGCAACTCATGCATTTCAGCAGCTATTAGTCGATCTGTCATTAGTGTGATGGGCTTGTACATGTCACTTGCTTATCCCGTGGAGGGGACCATTATGTAGTTAGAGCACATGCTAGGCTAGCCTTCTTGCATATCTAACTGTTTGATGCAGAGACGGATAGGAAAAGAGAATCTCATTTATATATATGTGTATATATTGCTAACTTGTATTCCGGCTGCAGGGATAACCGTTCGACAATAGGTAAGGATCACTGAATTAGTGATCACTTGTATTTTCTTATGTCCCCTATCATTTATGCTAAATGTGATACATCTATTTTATATTGAATATGCTACTGCCCCTTTGCATCGAATTGGATAGTCCACTTGAAATACTTGGCTAGATATGAGATGAACAGTCCACTAGACATAAAATATGGCTCACCATACATGCTGCGCACTGCACGACAGAATACTGCCTTTATAGCTTGCTTTTATGTGTTGAAATACAAACTGGTTTCAAAGCTATATTTTGAAAAGATATAAACTGACTATAATCCTGAGCTATATGAAATGAACATAGATAAAAAGTAGAAAGATCACGAGTAATGTAATATTTTGCCACATGCTTACTTAGTGTGGATTTCAGGGAGTGTTGCTTCTGTTCAGTTGATTTTATACTCACTAGTACTTTCTTCAAAGTGCTGACCCACCAACAATTTGCTTGTTCTCAGGTGCTGGATCGTCTGAGGAAGCGATAGTCGTGCGTCATCCTAAGGAACCAAAAATATAGAGTCGATGCCTTGAGCCGTATCGAGATTGCTTTGAGCTGCTTTTATATAGAGGGACATAATATATGGAACGGTGTCATTGTAATCAAGAAAAAAAGAGTACTTGAGCGATTTGTAACCTCTGTCAAGCGCCGCTTGTAACACTTTTGATGATCAATAAAGAGCTTATTTTTATATGCCATTGTATTCCTTACTTTTCTGCAATATATGTGTCACTGCTCCTATCTTGAATAGCTTACTTTCCCTTGTTCAAAGCTTTGGCCTTGTGCAAGAGCAAATTAGGCTTGAACGGCATCACGCCCGTGCGAGGACGATTGGTTCCATAGGGACCAAGCGAGGACGATTGGACCCATACGGGATCGGGGCGTGACAATGTGAGGTCCTCCGAGCTTGTTGACTAGGTCAGGAGACCACAAGAGGCTAACTTGACCAAGTATAACTGGTTCTGCAAGGCTTGAAGAAGGAACTCAAAGGAGATAATTTTTCTTTATTGGGAACCGAGTAAGGTCCCCCTTTTCTTTGTTGTTTCTAAGTATATAATCAAGTAAAACTTTCTCACTTAACCCACCCTTCTCATATATTTGAATCCCATGTATAATGGATAGTAATATACTATTGGTTATAAGTATGATTATATATAATTATATATATATATATAAGTTATGTATAAACGTAGTATATGTTTAAATAAGTTTATATCTAACTATAAGTATATATCCATGAGATAAATATGTGTAGTCATATATGGATAGATAGGTGCTATATAAATAGTTGCAATAAATTTATGTTATATAAGTTTATGTTTGGGTTCACATATTTGTCTAAACATGTACATTATACCACTTCACAAATCTATATAAGGTATTGACAAATAAGTATAGTGACCTATATAACACTTGCATTACATCTGGTAAGCTTTTATATGAGAGCTTTATGCATATGTATACTTGTGTGTGTATGTGTATGTCATGACCCGTACCGGGATGATCGTTGTCTAAGTCATCTATAATAACATTTTTAGAATGCTGTCTAGTTCATCTATAATTAATACATGTTCAACTAGTAACTAATGTACTCAATCATAATATTCTACAAGAAGAATGAATAAGGAAGATAATCCAACAATAATCAAAGGAATAAACTAAGACAAGGCACTGAGATAGAAGAATACTAGCCTAACTCTCATCAGGGGTCACCACTAGGTCCACAGTGCAAAAGTAGTCTTGATCATAACATCACTTCTGAACTCAGGAACGTAGAGCACAAAAATTACTAAAAAATATTATTCAATCATGATTGGAGCAAAGTACACCTCTAACAGTAGTTCCAATTATATTGATAAAGACTATAAAATAGTGAGTGCTGATAATACATGATAGAATAGTACTACTAGAACTGTAAGGAAGTAGATAAACTGATTATCATATCACATGGAATAATGAGCAGTGAGTAAGCATGTAAAAACTGGAATAGAGAAATGAAATAACTTGCTAAGTGTTTAAAATATTAGTTTGTTATATGATCGACTTGGGATCTGGATCAGTCTCTGCCATATATAATTGGCTATGCACAAATATAGGTAAAGGATCAGGTCAATCATGTATGATTGACTATGCACAAGTACATATATATAAATCAAGCCAATCTTATATGGGGAGAAATGCACAAGTAAGTAATAAGGACATGCTTATACCCTACGTGAAGTGAGGGGTGAGCTATGCATAAGTACGTAGGGTATGATCACATCATTAACCAATATTTTCCCATCCCCTAACTAGTATAGTGAATCTAACCATGGCACATTAAGACACATGATTCACAGAGGTGGGGTCCAACCTACTCAGGGATCAGTGTCTATACATATATAGGAATCACATAACATACATAGGTAATAACATCTCAAGACAGGATTAAAAAATACTAATCCTTGTAACATCGTATCAGAAATCAAATACAACACTACAAAACTGATATCTATCAATATTCAAAATAAAAAAAATTGTCATAAAATGTACTCGTTTGTGGTCTTGAGCAATGTATGAGGATCAAGGTCCAAACTGGAGTCACACTAACCTAAATATGAATATCAATGTCAATTGGTGTTCTTGTATGATAAATAAGTCAAACTAGGTAAATATTTGGTTTTTAGGTCAAAACTAGGTTGTCATGGTCAAACTAGGTCAAACCCAAGTTTCTAGGCCAATACTAGCTAATCTCAATGCTTATAGTAGTTACCTACCAATATCTCACTATTGACCACTACCCATGCCTTGGTATCACAATATCTTGGTATACTACACTAACCTTGGTATCCTAGATACTAGGATAACCATATCCTATACATATCTACATATATATAATACTAGGTATCACAACTCTAGGCTTTTACTATATATATTAGTATCTCTAATACTTATCTACTATCAAATACTCATTAACTTAGCTATACCTTGGTATCTAGTATCCTAACAATATCTTAAACTTACCCATACCTCGTATCTTGATACACTCCTAACAACAACTCCCACTTTGGTGATTAACACATCCATAATAACTTAGCTCAATACTCATAATATCTAAATTTCCTTGTGTCACTACCACGTTCCGAAAACAGGAGTATTTTTGACTTTTTATATTATTTAATATTATGGTAGTTACAATTAAGTAATTGCATGATAGTATATTTAATTTAAATAATTATGTGAGATGTGTAATTAAATATATGATTATATACAGTGTTCATTTGTGTTTGTGCTGGTAGACTTGACCTAGAAGCCAGTAGATGAACACATGTCCGAATTATGGAATTCTGTATTTAATTGTTTATCTAGAATTTATTTATGAAAGATTATAATTAATTACCGTATTTTAATTAATTATTGCGCATTGCCTTTGCTTCGATATTTGGAGCGCTACCCTAGCTTTTGTCTTCCAACAAATTTTACAATCTTGCCCTAGACATGCCCGCCTTCCATTCTGCTATTTTTACAACTCATAATTATGCTCTCTGTACCTTATTTTTAGCCGCACACAAATCATCGCGGACATTTATTTAATTCCTAAATAAATTCCTATTTTGTATCGTTGTACGTTCCAATCAAAATTGGAGGCAATCTTGACCAATTTTTCGTGCGGCCCAAATTAGAGTAATATTTTGTTCTGAGTCTTCTTCATTATTGGTATTGATGACCTGACCTGATTTTGGCCTCATGTACTCCTAATTAATTTTAGAACACAACTTGCATTTATTTCTAATAAAATTGAGGATACTATTTTAACCAATTCTGAAAATCCCAATTTAATTCCAGTGCCCTGCTAATTGAGCCCATACCAAACTTACAGCGCCCCCAGACCCTACAAAACACCAGACACCGAATCGCCCGCCAAATTTTTATTATTTCATGCGTCTGTACAAATACCCAAATTTAAGGGGGCTAATTTGCAAATTTGCATTTTTGTTGTCAATACCTCATTTGTTTAAACAATGAAGGAATTCCAAATATTTTAACCATCCTCACTCTCATTCCCACATGAAAATTTCTCCATGTCAAATCTGGACCACTCATTTAAAGGGTCAATCACCACCCTTGATTTCACACACTCTCTCTCCCTATTTAATGTCATGTCACATCAAGCCCTAATCCCCAAAACAAGCCCCCACCTCTCTCTCTCCTCCATCCTCACTCCAACGTAGGAATTTCCTTTCCTTCTTCCTTTCTTCTTCTCTTTCCTTTCTTCTTCTTCTTCTTCTTCTTCTTCTTCTTCTTCTTCTTTTACTTTGATTTCAAATTCAAAAGAAGGGGGGGAAACCATCATCACCTATCCTCCTGTGCATCCCCACCCGGCCCTACAGCCGAGCCCCGGCGGCCCTCTGCCAGTCCGACGAGCTGGCCCAGCATAGCCCCGATCTTCCGGCGGCCCGCTGCGACTCCTCCCTCTGCTGTTCAACCCCGGCGGCCCCCTCACGAGTTCCTCCTCCCTGCTGTGCTCTTCCTCCTCCCGCTGTGATCATCACCACCACCACCATCGTCAACTACCACCATCACCACCACTACTCCTTCCCGACTCCTCCCTCTACTCTTCCTCCCTCCGGCGGCCAACCCATCACCACTCCTCCCAACTCCCCATCCACGCTGCACAGACCGCTGCTCCTCCTCGAAGCTCCTCCCTCTACTGCCCCGACTCCCTGCGTATACCCCTCCGGCCGGCCAAGCTTCACCCCGACTACAGTCGACTCCCCGACCTGCTCCGGAACAGCAGCACCCCGCTCCCCCTCCTGCCGTACTCCGGCGGCCAGCAAGCCCGACCCCCTGTGAGTCTCTTCTCTCCCCTTCCTTCTTCTTATACATATATATATATATATATATATATGTATATATACATACGTATATACGTATGAGTATATATAATATATGTATATGTATAATAGTTATTAAATAAATATGTATAAATATATGACTATGTAAATACGTATAAGTATATGTGTGTGTAGATGTATACGTGTGTATACATATTAAATAATATTTTTATATGTATTTTTTTGGTATATATATATATATAAGTAGTTTATATATATATATGTTATATTGATATGTAAGTATATATACATATATATAAACTTATTTTTGGTATAGGTATAAACATGTATTATATATGTGTTTTAGTATTTAATGTTATATATATACAATGTATTGGTATATATATATGTGTATATATATATATTGGTTTATTTTTATAATATCTATTTAATAAAAAGTATACTAGTATAATTTAAATTACTGTATTAATATGTACTAATATTAGTGAAGGATATAATTATATTGGTATATATGTACTATATACATATTGGTATATGTATACTCTAGTATGTGTGTATTGATGTATATATACATGTATACAAGTATATAGTATATTTTATTGGTACGAATATATATATATACGTTTTCTTAAACTAATAGATATATATTTAAATATGTTTTGGCATACATATGATGAAAGTATAAATATATATATATATCTTCATTGTTCAATTAGTATAGTATAATATGTATATATGTATCCCTACTAGATGACCCTAGTTGACTAGTGTCCTGCCTGGCATGGCCCTGAGGCCAGTGTTTATAGACTGTGTGTTAGGGTAACACCTGATACAAGTGTTATTGTGATGTGTCTTTAGGACTGTTGGTTCATCCAGGAGATACTCTGGAACAGGACATCAATATTTACCAGCTAAGGACCCAAGGCAAGTACATTCTCTGATAATTTCCAATTGTTGATAATTTCTATAAGTTCAATAATATAGAAATTTTACATCTGAATCCTTAACACTGTGCTACACGGACTAGTATAGCTTGGATCTGCAGTCATGAGATGTTACATTGATTATCGTATTGACATTGTACACGACATATATATTAGACATCGTACATGATAGATTGGACTTGCTCGTGTATCGTGACGTGTCATGGTTTGATCCACAGTACTAGTTGGGGGCGGGGAAGTAGTTAGTAAGAAATGTGATCATAACCTTTTATTGAAGTATAGAACAATGTAAGTGTTAATCATGCTCTTCACATATGATTAGCCAGGCCCTATAGCTATCGTACATGTTCCCAAGTCGATCACATTTCGAAACTACTATTTCAAACACTTAGAATAGATTACAGTTCCCTATTTTAAATCATATACTACATCACCCGTATATGATACTGTACCATTATTCTTTTCATTTTCATACATGCACTGACTGTACCATATTGCCTATTGCCTGTCTCTTTACATTGCCTGCCTCTCTTTTATTGCCATTCCATTTATTTTACTGTCTTCTCAGTACCTAACATCAACTGTTTATTGCTTTATAGTCCTTATCTATTAAATGGAACTGTTATTTGAGATTTGTACTTTGCTCCTTCCTGACTGGAAATATTTTTTCAGACTATGCCTTAGAGGATCGGTATCAGACACTTTATGGACCATATGGTGAGTAGCTGCAACTTGGGCTTGATAGTTTAGTTGTGATTCCGGGAGGTCTAGCCGGAATCACTAATCTTCTAGTTAGTTCTTTTAGCAGACTATTTGGTACCGGATTTGTCTCCGGCATTTTGATGAGACTTGGATAATTTGTTGAGTTAGATTATATTTTGACTTGTGTTGTATTTAATTTTTATTTGTTCGATATCTTCTCGTGCTGTAATCCTGTGATTGAGTATATGTTCATTTTATTTGTGTCATCCGTGCCTCCTTATGGAGATTGGATGCTTGAGTGAGATTGGCTAGATAGTATCAAGACCTTGACAGCGTTCTACCGCCGATGCTGTGGCGTAGGCTGGACGTACCCGCGTACTCGTGCCCCAATTTCGGGTGCGGGTCGTGATACCTTGGTACCACACTTGGCATCCCATCTTCTTGGCATATCCCTAACTGATATTAAATAACCAATATCCCAACTGTCAACTGAGGGCCTTCCCCAACCTACATATTAATCTATCTGGATACACATGTGCCTAACATGCACAGGCACCAGACCTGAGGCTCACAATTTTGCACACCAGCCTCTCTAATACACAACCACTTCATTGCTCCAATCTTACAAGCTTGCATCTAGATTTCCAACACCTTTACTACTTCTTACTACTACTGATACCTGCTACACCATCCTTCTTCACCCTACCCACTGCAAAACATGTCCAACTAAAACTACCTAATATAGTACAAAACAGTGGACTGCTTTGTACTACTTACTGCAATAACTTAGCAGTATAAAAATTGGGTTTCCCCACTCCCCAGGAAGTTGGGTTGCTGTTGCAACCCCTCTACTGTAGTGTATAATGTAATGCACCACCTGGTGCAAGGTTTGTTGCATAACTGCCGATCACAATTCCTTCGAGCCCTCCAACTGACTACTATTGATGCATGTTTCCCCCACCATGGTCTGTTGTCTAAAGCAGGATACCTGAGCACCCAAACTTGTCCAACTGCTCTTGAAAGCAGTCCTCAACTCCACTGAAGACTGTGTGCACCTCCCAAACTATCAGTCCTTAACTCACAATGCCACCCCCAACTAAATTGTTTACTCTAACGCCCAACAACAACACACACAGACACACACACACACACACACACACTAGGCATTATATTAAACCCAAGGTGCATCACCCTTGAGTATATCTAACACACCATACACTATATACATAGTTGACATCAACAGGTGCACACACTTACTTTGGTATTAACACAAGCACTTGGAGTGCAACACCAACATATCAATCCTACTATCGTGATACACTCTTAACCATAGTACCAAAACCCCCAATAATTAACAAACATGATTTATACATATCGAATTCATTATTTTTTTTATATAATTAAAATGATAGTTACAATAAAATCTAAAGAGGGATTACACTAACATGCACTAAAACCCCCAAATTGGCTCTCCTATCATAGCGTATCATAACGTATCATGATACGCCATACTCGTATCCAATTGTGGATGTGTAGCTAGCCTCACACAACCAATTTAAGTATAATTAATCCTAATTGACCAAACAAGAAATACTTGGTACATCAATCTTGGATTTTCCCTAAATTGGATACAAAACTCAATATAACTTTCACAATAGGGGTCCTTAGAAGCTAATTCTTCTTCCTATAGGTAGTCCTAATGCATGTGTGGGTTCCTAATGGTCAAATATAATAATTAGAATACAATTAGATAAGGATTAGAGGGTTATACCTATTGAGAGATGGATTTCTAATGAAATGCTCATAAGGGCACAATTTGTACACAAGCTTCTGGCTAACTCCTCCTCTCCAAGTGTTCCTTGCAATCCAAGCTCTTAGGCTCCCTTGATGGTAAGAATGAAAGAAATTGAGAGCAATTTGAGAGGAACTGGTGGAGGAATGGGTGAATTTGGGGAAGAACACAAATTGGGGGCTAAAAGGAATGATGAATAATAAGGAGAAAGAATATCCTTCCCCTTTATTAGGGCTGCCCATGTATCCTATCCCCAAGTAATATAAAATAACATGGATACCCCCATCGGGTTGTCATAAAGAGTTTAATTAATGGGAAGCTTATATTCCTAATAAGGTAAATAACTAACCTTTAATTGATGAAATGGGATGACTTAATTCTAGTCTAATGTGACTAGTCTAAATATTGAGTCCATGGGTCATGTCAAATCCAAATGGGTCGACTAATACTAAGTCTAATAAATGGGCTAGTCTACTAACAATAAATAATAATAGTTTATACTAAAATTAATCACAATATTTAAATAATATGAAATGTCAAAATAACCCTATTTAGAAAAGTGGTAGTGACTATATATATATATATATATATATATATATATATATATATATATATATATATATATATATATATATATATATATATATATATTAGGTATAAATAAGATTATTTACATACATAATTCTATATATGAGTGTTTCAATACATATAAAAAAACTTTATATAATTTATATTTAGAGGTATATATTTATATGTATACATATTTTCCTGTTTAATATATATCCAGGTTATGTACGAGTTTACTCATAATTTTATTAATTTTGGTATTTATAATTACATTGATAATTCTATATTCATATATCTAAGTACAAGGTTATACACCTATAAAGATGTATACGACTATTTTCATATTAGACTCAAATGTTAGTATTTACATGAGTTTTAAATACTTACTTTGTTATTATTATTATTTGGTATTATATAAGTTTTGTTAAAATTTTGTTAGCATTTATATATTAGGTTCTTAAGAATATATAAATAGATTAATTTTATTAGTTAATAGAATAAATATATAAGTAAAGCCTATAATGAATAGCTAAATGAGTGTTTTATTTAAACTACAAAATACAATAACTAGGTTTCTTTAAATTAGTCTTCATATTCATCCACCTTAGCTAACTTAGTTGATAAGCTTCCTAAACCGAACTAACCTTTACTTATAAACTCGCCAATTATAACTTGTGTGTGATTTTTTTGGGTCCTTTGTTATGGGACATGATTCTTGTGGATCATACCTTACTAGAGTGATTAGGCTATTAGATCATGGTACTTGCAAATATTTTTGTGCTCAAGAGAGATAGGTAGAGTAAAAACAAATTTTATTGAGCTTGTTACAAGACTGGATTAAACAAGGGACGTAAATACAACAACGTTAGAACAAGACACAAATTCTGAGAATGTGGGATGATGAAGATCGGATTAGAATGATCCCTTTACTCTGTTGACTATCAGACACAACTATGGACTAGAAAATATAGGGGTGACGAACAAGAGCTTAGTGTCGAGGCTAATGTCTATTGTCCCATTGGTCGTCCCTTAAAAAATTTGATGTGCCAGGTATTTTTAGAAAAAATGGCCGTCCATCATTGCACCTAATTTCATGTAGCGTTGAGCTCCGGGTGGGTAGAAGCCACTGAGTGGAGAGATTCCACAGGCGATCGTGGCCTGTAATGGAGGAGACATAGCCCACATATCAGCATGACTGTTAAGGATCATGGCCCTAGAAAGGAGCACTTTTTTTTGGAAATTCCAGGTGGCTTTGTGGTTAGATCAATTGATCCCCATGGCAGGATCGTATGGGAAGAAGACTGGCCGACGGTTGTTGAACAGTTGTTCACGTATGCACTTAGAGAGAGCTTCTAGCAGAGATGTGGTGATCATGGGGTTAGTAGATGGATCACTTTTCCCATGTAATTAGCTGACGATGATAATCATGGAGCAGAGATTTTGCTTCAATTGTTCTATTGGAAGAAATTATGGCACATAGATCCCTTTTTGCGGGTAGAAGGCCCGTTGGAGTAAACGTCTTATGTTGAAAGAAAGAGAATCCCGTCGTATGCGGTATGGGCTTGACATGGCTGACATGTTGATAGCTGACAAAATATTTGATGGATATGCCATCTGCGTGCATGATGATTTGATGGCCCGTCACGTAGGGTGACGTGTTGAGCCTTTCTTTCGTTGGAGGGCTTTGCCCTGAGTTTTTTGCTGGGGTGATTTGGCTTGAGCCTTCGGCTGGGACATGCAATGGGTTGTCTTCCACTGGGACATATTTTGGGCTATATTTTGCTGAAATAATATGATGTGGTCCTTCCGCTGGTACATAAAATGGACTTGATTGGAGATTTTTTATACTTCTACAAAACCCCCTTCAAAGTTTTTCGAAGGTGTCTTCGAAAATACTTTGAATAATAGAAGTATGGTTAGCTTTAAGAGGATTCCTTGGAAGAGACTAGCTTTTTGGGCGGACGACAATAAAAAATATTCCTCGGATTCTATGCTGGGTTATTATAATTTACATGATTTTAGCGGAAGAAGCCTTTTTCTGTTGTCATGGCCCTTTATATGCTAGTCTAGGGATTTGAATCGCCACCTCCTTTTTTTCCACAAGCGAGAGACCATGGTAAAAAAGAAAAGTCTTTGTCTTCTCTTAAGGTTTCCTATAAAATATTTTTCTTTTCAAACTTTTTGCCTCTTTCTCCTTTCTTCTTTACCCTCTTTGCGAGGGATCCTCTTATGGCTCCTACGGGCGCTTCTACTAAGGGGACCAAGGGATTAGGCAGAACAACTTCTTCCTCTTCTAACTTTATGGTACCCGATTGCTATTAATCCTCTTAATATTCTTCCCGTTCAGCCTCCTATACCGGGTGAGTAGTTCCAGAATATCCTTATAGATTTTGCCATTTTTTTTTAAGATGTCCTTATCCTGGATCACTATTTAAACATTATTGTTCGCCTATGCAGTATCCTTCTCCAATGTTGTGTTTCCCAAGGGTGCCATGGTCGGTTCCTCCGTCGACATAAAGCCTAGCAAGTTTATTAATCTACTAGGTACAGAGGTGTCACAATTTGAACCAAAAACTTCAAAGCAAAGACGAGAACTCCTCATATTACCTGGGAGGGTTACTCTCGAGAGGATGATTAGTAACCTTTTTTTTATCGACGAGAATGATACCTTGCTCTTAAAACCCGCATTCTTGTTCGTGGATGCTACCGAGCTCACCCAGTAGGAGGTTAATGCAGGTGCAGAGATTTTGATGTTTGAGTTAGGAGAGATCTAGTGCTTTTTACCATGCATATAGAGGCATTTTTCGCTATCATCCTTCCACACCGATACTTTTGCAAGAGTCATGAATTGGCAACTAATGACAATTTTTCCCTGCGTACGGAGGTTGGCCGAATCAAACACATACTTGAGGGTGGTCGATTCTTTTCAGAGAGCGTTAAAAATCCCCCTTCTCAGAGAATACTAGGACTTGTAGGAGTGCATATCTTTACGGGTCTACCAGGGAATGTTGTTCCAATAATGACCTACCTTCAAAAATTGATTTCAAGATATTGGTGGCAATTATCCTCCTAGTGATGTGAAGTTGGCTGGCTGGGTTTCCTTCATCAAGAATAAGCAATGATGTGTAATGCCCCACACTTGTACGGTGTATTACGTTGAGTCGGATTGAAACAAGATAAATGATTGGTCGTATTTCAATATGTTAAATTTGGGAGCAAGTATTAATTTTATTTGGTTTCATGCGTGGATCGCTTGCAAAGTTCAGTGGGATCAGATTATTGCCTCACATCAGGCTGAGGCATGGGCATTATGCAATAGAATCAGTGTAATTATTCAGAGTAGTGTAGAGATAGCAGGATTCAAGCGATAATGTCATCTTCCATAGTTTGATCTAGTCAGATGATTTGGAAAGCACGGCCTGCTTGCACGGTCATACTAACTAAGTAGATCATGCTTCGTATCGGACTACAAATTCAAGGAATCAGCCGTATTAGCAAGGCAGAGTGCTAGGGAGAGTATCGAGTGGATTCAGACTAGGTGAGTGGGCTATGTCCCTTCTCCTCTACTCTTTCATGCCTAATAAAATGGATAACACCTCGCATTGGAACACTTGGTCTAGAAAACGGGAACACCGCACTGTGGCATGCATAGAGTGTGCACCGTTTTGATGAATCAAAGTTGTGGTTTGAGTTGAACTGTATGGTTGGAATATTGGAACATGGTCTCAGAGGCGGGGAGCATGCATTATGCACGAATATTAAGTTGAGATACTTCTTCAAGCGAAGCGTACAGTTGTGGTTCAAAATCGAACAACTGTCGATATATGGTAATATTAGAACCGGGACTTGGAACTTATCGATGGGCATAATGCCATAAAATACGTAATGATGTGGCATTGTGACTTTTATGTTATGGGGCCTCGGGTTACCAAGCAGAACATGGAAAGAGATGGATAATTTAAGAATGATTATGGTGAATCAGATGAGACGATGTGAGTATCGTATGGTGGGGCGAGAAGGCATGTTCCTAGTCTAACCAATATTTTATCGTTGCATGGTTACAGACAACTTGTACGGGTAGGGTTTGGATTCCTCGAATGGGATAGGCACCCGGGCACCGGGACCGTTCGGCCTATGAGGAATCATTGGAAGTGGCTTTGAAGCATGGTATAGCGAAACATACGGCTGAGGTGTTGTAACATTCAGATGGATGGCACATCGCTTACTTGAACTTATTTTTCGGTACGAGACATTTGTGAGAACTACAGTTAAAGCATTATAACCTAATTTATTGGAAGGATACCCACATTTGTTATATATGTCCATTATGGCTCAGCTAGTGACCTTCATATAGATAGGAATCACTTTGAGATTGTACGTTTGAGTAGGCGGCGGGCATCCAATTTGCCTCGGGCAAGTGTGTGTGCATTGATGAAATAGCAAGACTTGGGTGGTGACGTGATTCGATAGGTTTTGTGCTTTATATTTGCGATTCGAGTAGCCTGTTACAGGCTTAGTAACTTGTGCAATAGGAGATTGCATGCTAGTGTGTTTATATAATTTTAATACTTATATGCGTAACCTACTTTACTGCTTTTGTATAACATACCATGAATGACTTGGAATTAATCTAAATAAAAACTAGCAGGACCACCATGTAATAATTGTTGCATTCACATGACTACTTAGTATTGGTTTAGGCAAGTAGGTTACCCCGCTCACCAGAAATACTGTGTACTGATCCATGTTTGTGGACATATCTTTCATGTATGCAGGTATAGTGGCTCAGCTTGGATATACATGACATGATGTATAGAATGGTAAGTACCTTTGTGGGCAAAATGGAGAACAAGAGTGTTGTAAGCCTTTGTGGCATCTTTATTTGGACCCTTTGAGTGTTTTGCTGCATATACTCTGATGTGATCTTTTTTGTACTTGACTTTCACTGTAACTTGGTTATTTTGATGATAACCATAATGTTTGACGTCATTGTCTTGTGCGCGTGCAACTCCAGGCTCGTATGTCATCACTCCCCGATGAGAACGATTGTCCTGTCGTAGCGTTGGCGTGGTGAACTCACATCCACCTGGGATGATCGAACTTGCGGAGATTGGGGTATGACATTTGGTATCATAACGCCCAGTTCATTTCCTCATACTTTTTTCCTTTTCTTGGTTCATCACAAACTCTAAATAGCTTACGTGAATCAAATAGCTCTACTCGGTGCCACATTGAAAGTTTTATGCAATAAGTCTATATATTTATTAGTTATCTGGGCTTGCTGTTTATTTTGTTTATTTTTTATAGCATTTTGATATAATCGAGTAGCATCGTTAGACGTTATTGTATTTGTGCAGCAAGTTGTTGTGCGTTGTTGCATCCATGCAGCAAGTCGAGAGGTGTCGTTGTGTTTATATAGCTTATTGCTTTGGGAGTTATTGGTTGCATCAGGAGAGTAGTTGATTTGGCAAAAGTGATGGGTATGTCAGTTGGCATATTGTGAACAGAGATATTGGAAGGATATCGAATGTGTTAGATGGAGCTTGAGTTTTGGCTGAAAATATCAGAGAGAATGTTGCACGAGTTGCTCGTGCAACAAATGTGTAGAACATATATTAGTAGTGACTTGGAATATTAGGGAGAGAGAACGTTGCACGAATTGCTCGTGCAGCGAATGTGTCAAACAATTTAAGAGATAGTTGAGAGTATCAAGAATGAAATATTGCGCAAGTTACAACAGACGAGATCAATATAAGAGTAAGATGGTTCATGTATTGGTTGAGTTTTATATCAGACTTTGAGTAAACAGTTGAGTTATGGTCGACAGGATCACCGTAGGGTGCATAGTTCGAACGAATGTTGGATTAGTATAGAGAAGTGTGATGCAAGGAGTGAATTGATTCGAAGTGGTATATGATATACAACATAGTGATCATAGCATTAGAACATCTTGATGGACAACAATAGCATTGCTGTAACGAACGCGGGTAGCAGAAGTGTAGTTGGTTTGCGCTCATCGGCTGAGTTATGTATCAAAACTTGAAGCAAGTGAATGTTAAGTTGTGATCAGACTTGTTTCATTAAAAGTTATATTAGATGAAGAATAGAACAAGTAATGAGTCGACAGGTTAAGAATAGCTAACGGAATGGGACGACAATATAACGATTGAATAAAAGATAGCGAGATAAAGTTTTGCATTGAGGCGATGGACAAATCAGTTGAGCAAATATTTGAATTTGGAAGAGTGATGCTGAATAAGCACGATAAGAAAATTGAAGGAAAGGAGTACATGTGATGCGGACCAAGTATTGAAGATAGGATTAGATCTGCCAAACGGGAAGTTGAATATCAAAATTTTGCGCATGCGATTTGAAAGATTCAGTGGAGCATTCGTTGATACGGGAAGTTGAGCATAAAGAAAGAATAGTTGTGCATGATGCATGAGCAATTGGTGAGTAGCGAGAACAGACTAAAGATTTCAATAACACAATGGAGCAATTGGTTGAGCAGAGAAATACATTCGATTTTGAAGGTGCAATGCGATGGAGTCACAATGAGTTTGGAGGATATAAACATTAGCAAAAAGTAGTATAACTAAAGTGGACGAGTTCTATGAAAGACATGAGCGAGCATGAGGTGAGTCTAGTCAATGTTAAGCCAGATTGGAAGTTAATACTTATAGTACTAAGACAGATGTGACTTAATGAGATGATTAAAGTTGAAGTGATAATACCTCAGAGATTGGCATGCAAGTCATCTTGACCGTGCAGACGCATAAGAATATGGAGAAATAAAGACAGTGCTAAGGGATGGAACGTAAACAAGGATCGAAGCAGATAGATTTTTGAAAACAGCTGAATAAGAAGATGATGTCGGAGAAAATTACCATGTAGCTCGAGTGAGTTAGACGTGCAGTTTTGAAGTGGGGTACATGGATAAGAAACAAAGCAAGTTTATCGTTTCAGAAAATATTGCAAGTAGAAGTGTGAGAAGTTGAACAAGGGGGTTCAGAATTTTGATGGATTTAGGACAGAACAACAAAGTATTAGAAGACAGTTTCAGCGAGCTCAGTTTCTCGATTAGTGGCTTGGATAGATAGTCAGACTCTAGATAGCTAGGCGACATTTGGTTAGTAGTTACGTCAGCAGTAGTGGATGAAGTGCTTGAATTCATAAGGGTATTTAAATGAGATTATTGGGTTAAGGTTCAGATTTGCAGATGAGATATAACATGGTCCGAAATAACTATCCATCATGATAAAATACAATTATCGAGCATAGCTTTGAAACAACTGACCCTAGCGACTTGACCGCCAAATCGAAGTGAGTATTGTAGACTATAGAATAACCCTTGGGTGGTACATTTAGGAATGCATCGAGGGTGGATGTTGAGTAGTGTATGTCGAAGATAGGCCTAGGTGACTGAGTATTTGATTTGAGAGATCCTTAGAATAGCCTTCAGCTAAAGATACAGCCATAAGATCGAAGCGATGGTGAAAATGGCCTAAATCAACTGATAAGATTCGGAGTCGCAGATTATCGAAGATGGCATCACCTCTGACTCGTCGTGGCTCAGAAAGGAATATCATTCATATGAATTGGAGACTATGCAACAAGCTTCGAGAAGTTAAAGCCGCGACTCACTTTAACTCAGATCCTTATACTTCCGGAAGGGATATATGTATCTCAGATCTGCAAGGTAAAATTGGACTTGGTTTGCTGTACGTGCTCATGTGGAAGGTAAAGGTGATATCCTATGCTTAGAGGCAGTGAAATAAGCTTAAGAAGAACTATTACATACGCAACCTAAGAATTGTGGCAATTGTGTCCGCGTTAAAATTGTGGTTACACTATCCCTATGGCATGGTGGGAAAATATTTTTGGATCATATGAGCCACAATATTGATGTTCACCCATAGAGGAATTGAATGTTTGAGTAAATCGCTTAGTTGCGGTAGTATCAGATGTAATGATAGTTTAGAGCATGAAGTTAATATTTTAAGATGGTGTGTACGGAACATTGTGCAATTGATGTCAAATTAGAGTTTGGTTGGTTGAGCCTGGACGATGCAAGTATAAATTCAGAAATAGTTGGAGGGTAGGGCCTTATAGAATACTTGTTGTGCTTGGATGCACAAGGACTTGAAGAGTGTGTTAGATCTTGCTACAGAATGGTCGAGTCAAAACACAAATTGAATTGGGTCACGTGGAAAGATCATTAGAAGATAATTATCCTTTCTGAGAATAGCACGTGTGTGAATGAGTTATAGGATGAACGTTAGGATCGGTTTAGTCAAGAGTGCAGCGATAGATGTTCCGGACGTGAAGATACCCTTGTAACTTGTCCAAATTCATTATCGCTAAGATCGACTAAAATGCATATATTTTGTGGATGCCTTAAATGTGTGTATAATCCAAAGTAAGCGATATGCTAAATTCGAATTGAGCTGCAAGAAGGTTGGGAGAATATGCAATTTTTCTGTGAGCGTCAAGCATAAATTGAAGATGTTGAGTCTGGGTCAGTGAAGTATGAGTTACGTAGAGAAGATTTGTGTGTTGGTCAGAGGAACACGAGAAGAATTGAGAATGGACTTTGGTTCGAGGATGAACCTGATTCTAAGTGCTATATTATGTAATACCCCACACCCACACGGTGTATTACGTTGAGTCAGATTTAAATGAGACAAAGGTTTGGTTGCATTTCAATGAGTTTGATTTGGGAGAAAGTATTGATTTGAGTTAGTTTCATGTGCAGATCGTGTACAGAGTTCAGTGGGGTCAGAGTATTGCCTCACTTCAGGCTGAGGCATGGGCGTCATGCAATAGAATAAGTATGATTGTACAGAGTAGTGCAGAGATAGCAGGATTTGAGTGATAATGACGCCTTCCTTAGTCCGATCGGGTCGATTAATTTTGTGAACATGACCTGCTCGTATGGTCATACTAATTGAGTAGATCATGCAACGACAGATCCAAGGAATCGGTCGTTTCGGTAAGGCAGAGTGCTAGGCAGAGCATCGAACAGATTCAGACTAGGTGAGTGAGATTTTTTCTTTCTCCTCTACACCTTCATGCCTAATAAAATGGATAATACCTCGCATTGGAACACTTGGTCTGGAACACGAAAACACTGCACTGTGGCATGCATAAAGTGTGTACCGTTTCGATGAAAAGAAGTTGTGTCTTTGAGTTGAACTTTATGGTTGAAATATTGGAACACGGTCTCAGAGACGGGGAGTGTGCGTTGCGCATGATTATCAAGTTGAGATGCTTCATCAATCAAAGCGTGTCATTGTGGTTTGAAACCCGACAACTGCTAATAGGATATGGTTCTATTGGAATCGTGACTTGGAACTTATCGATGGGCATGGTACCACAAAATACGTAATGATATGTCATTGTGCCTTTGTGTAATGGGGTGTCATGACCCGCAACCGGTGTAGGGACGCGAGTAGTGAACAACGTCCAGCCTATACCGCAGTATCGGCGGTAGAATACTATTTGGGTAAACTATCTATCTAGTAATAATGATCATCAAGATTTATAATGCCACCAATGAAGTATAAATACTCAATCACAGATCTATAAGATGGAACAATCGTACGAATATGATATAAATAACTGAAGAGTCAAATACAACTCACAAGACAAAATAATATCCAATGAGTCATCAAATATAATAAGGAATACTAATGTCAAATAATGGGGACAAATCCAGTACAATAACCTATCTACTGAGCTACAGGTACTGGGTCGTCTGTCTCAACCGGGATGAGACCCTCCTGAGCCAAAGTCTCTGACTCTAAGCCAACTACGTCCTGAGGTCCGTAGTGAGTGGCATACCACTCCTCAGTGTCATTTGGAAAAAATATATCCAGTTAGGAAAGGAGCAAAGTACACCTCTAACAGCATTTCCAATGAATGATAAAAACTATGTAACAGTAAATAAAGTTAACATACAAGATACAAGATGCAAGATACAAGTACAAGAGATATACAAGATACCACTCCTCAGTGTCATCTTGGTCAACCTGTCAATGATGACCCAAAACGCGTCTTTCCCTTCCGGAGATCGTGGAAGTCCGAACACAAAATCTATAGTAATGTGCAGCCACTTCCACTCTGGAATGGGTAATGGCTGAATCAATCCACCTGGCCTCTGCCTCTCGTCTTTCACCTGATGGCCACTAAGCATCCAGATACAAACTGTGCCACCTTCCTCTTTATGCTATACCACCATACACTCTCTCGTATATTCCGATACATCTTCTTAGCACCTGGATGCATGGAATATTAAGAACGATGCGCTTCTTGCAACACCTCCTCACCCAGCTCCCCACTAGGCACACATAATCTAGCACCGTGCCACAAAGAACCATCCTCAGCAATGGTGAAATTATCCTCCAATCCTGCTCTCACCTGAGCTCTGATGCTCCTAAGAGATACATCCTCATACTGGGATGCCTTCATCCTGTCCATCAACTCTGAGTGTATCTGCAACCCCCATATCTGTATGGCAAAACCAGATACTATCACCTCAATGCCCAAGCTTTCCAAATCCTCCAATAAATACCTGTCCTGCATCAAAAATATAACTACCAGATACCTGCTTAAGTTATCGGCAACTACATTAGCTTTTCCCGGATGATATTGTATGGATATGTCAAAATCCTTCATTAGTTTTAGCCACCGATGCTGCCTTATGTTCAACTCCTTCTGAGTGAAAATGTACTTTAAGCTCTTGTGGTATATGAAGATCTCCACACGTTCTCCGTATAAATAGTGTTTCCACAACTTCAAGGCAAAGATGACTGATGTCAACTCCTAATCATGGGCATGATAGTTCTTCTTATTAGGATGCAACTGCCTGTATGCATACGCAACCACTTTTCCATTCTGCTGAATAACATAATCCAGCCCTTTCCCCGATGCATCACTATAAATAGTGAAACCTCCAGACCATGATGACAATATCAAAATTGGAGCAGATGTCAACCTCGTCTTCAATTTATCGAAAGTAGGTTGGTACTCCTCTGTCCAAACAAACTATGTGTCCTTCCTGGTGAGTCTAGTCATCGGCTCAGCAATCCTCAAAAAATCTTGCACAAATTTCCTATAGTAGCCTGCAAGACCCAAGAATCTTTTGATCTCTGCTACTGAACTCGGGGTCTTCCAAGATTCCACTACTGTGACCTTTTTCGGATATAATAAAATTCCATCAACAGTCATTACATGTCCTAAGAACTCCACCTTGCCCTGGAAGAACTCACACTTGGACAGCTTTCCATACAGCTTTTCCTTCCTCAACGCATCCAATATAATCCGCAGATGCTCCTCGTGCTCCTCTGGTGTCTTCGAGCATATGAGTATGTCATCGATGAAAACCGCCATGAACTTGTCAAGGTACTAGTGGAACACCTTGTTCATCAAATTCATAAATACCGTAGGGGCATTAGTCAACCCTAATGGCATCACCATGAACTCATACTAGCCATACCGAGTCCTAAAAGCAGTCTTCGGAATGTCCTCCGGCTTTACTTTCACCTGATGGTAGCCTAATCTCAAGTCTATCTTAGAAAATACCTTGGCGCCACTCGACTGATCGAACATGTCATCAGTACGTAGCAACGGGTATTTATTCTAGATAGTAAGATTATTTAATATCCTATAATCGATGCACATGCGCACCGATCCATCCTTCTTTGTTACAAATAATACCGGGGCTCCCCATAGTGAAGAACTAGTTCTGATAAATCCCTTATCCTATAGTTTATCCACTTGCTTCTTCAGCTCGATAGCATGCTATTGTTCACTCTATAGACATGTTATGAAATTGGCTCTTCACTGGCACCAAGTCTATAGAGAATTCAATATCTCGATCTTGCAATAATTTTGGCAACTCCTCAGGAAACACATCCAAGAATTCTGCTATCAAAGGATGCGCCAACTCCTTCTCTTCTACCATAGTTCCATAGATAATGCCTTCTCTCTGCTCTGTAGCACCTCTAGTAAACTAAAACTCTGGCTCTCCTAGCGGGCTAAACAAAACTCTACCTCCTTTGTAATCTATACTAGCATGGTGTCTACTCAACTAATCCATCCCGAGTACAATGTCATAATTCGAAAGTGGCATTACAAGTAGACACGCACTCAACTCTCGGCCTTGCAGAGTAACTCTCCAATCCTTGCAAATATAACTAACCAAGATAATGCCTTTGCCGATTATAATCTTTCAAGTACTAAGCAAAGACTCAGCTACCAAATGATGCTTTAAAGCAAAAAAAAATAGATACAAAACTATGGGAAGCACCACTATCAAACAATGGTAAAGCTGGAATAGAATCAAGAAGAACAAAACTTACGATGACATCTCCGGTGGGCGGCCTCATCGACCGTCATAGTAAACGCTCATCCCTGAGGAGCACCCCACTGATGCTGGTGTTGGGCATAATGCTGTTGTTGGGTCGAAAGCGATGGTCCCCTCGGTTGTACTGCAAGTGGCCCCACATGTGTTCTCGGAGCTGGAGCTGCTCCCTGAACTGCACGACGAGGATTGGAAGGACAATCCCTTAGTTGATGCCCCTCAATACCATAATACAGACAAACTCCCAACCTCTTCCTGCAAACTTCCCAGAAGTGGCTGGACTTCTTACAGAAGTAGCAGGAAGCTTGTTGTAACTGTCTCTATTGCTGCTGTAGTGCCTAGTAAAATGGTGCCCTAGCTGGAGTTTGGTGTTGTTGTGGCTGCTGAAAAAGGCCTAGATTAAAAATTAGGATACTTAGCAGGCACTGTGTTGCTACTAGCCCCCAGAAAAGAATTACGGTCTCTCTTGGGTTTCAAGCTTAACTCCCGCTCAACCTTGCGTGCCTCCGCAAGTATCTCTGAGTACGTCTAATAGAAAGATGGGATGAGGATCTTTACTTCCCAGTTCAAACCCTCACAGAAGCGGATAGCCCAAGCCTTTGTCTCCCTCACCAAATACTCTACAAATCGGCTCAGCCTACCGAACTCTGCGACATACTCCTCCATGGACATGCTACCATGAGTAAGGCCCTCAAACTACCTGTCCAAGTCCAATATGTCCACTTGAGCAGAGAACTTTCTCTCGAAGAGGTCCTTGAACACCTCCTAAGACTGCCCTGCATCAGCAAGAAGTGGCTCATTCCTAAACCATATATGGGCGATGTCGAATATCTGAAGTTTTACTGCCTCAACCTTCAGATCTTCAGCAAGATGGGACACCCTCATGAGACGCTCGATATCCTCAAGCTAATCATCAGCGTAGATGATGCCCTCGATTCCCTTGAAGACCCGAGGTTTCAGCTTCTTGAAGTCCTGGATATTACCCGACGAAAGCTAGGCAACCTGCTAAATAACCTGCTGCTAGACCAGAGCTTCTCCCTCTACTACAGCAAGGGCAAGCTGATGAGCATTCTCAATATCCTGCCGTAATACATCGGTCTACCTGTGGTGAGCCTTTGACTAGGCCCTCAGAGCCTCCATCATCTTGTAAAATAATGCGAACACCTAAGTCGCATCTGTCGGCATAGAAGGTGGAGGTGGAAGCCCCTCTGATACAGCTGAAACAGTCCTCTGAGCTGGAGGTGGACCCCCGAACGCAGCTTATACGCCAATCACCAGAGAAGTGACTGGTACAGGCCCTCTGGAAGTCGCAGATCTCTTACAAACTGCTCCTCTCTGTTGTGATCGAGTCTTAGGCGGCATCATAAGGTAAAGAGAATGGAAAGAATCAATATGGCACATGATATAATGTATTCAAAGAAGGATAGTTAAAGATCAAATATCAATATCAAGGAAGAACAGTTAAAATAAATCAATAGAGTTTTTCCTAGATGTGATTGAGTATTCTCAGCCTATAGCCTATATCCTATATCTTGAAACATGCTCGTAACAGCACTCAAATCAGAGCACCACTACAAATCACACTATTTGCGACCTAGAAGACCTGCATGGGCTACTACTAAAAATATGTCATGACCCCCACCCGGTGTAGAGGCGCGAGTAGTGAACAACGTCCAGCCTACGCCGCAACATCGATGGTAAAATGTTGTTTGGGTAAACTATCTATCTATAAATAATGATCATCAAGATATTTAATGCCACCAGTGAAGTATAAATACTTAATCATAAATCTATAAGATGGAATAATCGCATGAATATGATATAAAGAACTGAAGAGTCAAATACAAATCATAAGACAAAATAATATCCAATGAGTCATCAAATATAATAAGGAATACTAATATCAAATGCTGGAGACAAATCCAGTACAATAACCTATCTACTGAGCTATATGTACTGGGTCATCTGTCTCAACTGGGATAAGACCGTCCTGAGCCAAAGTCTCTGACTCTAAGCCAACTACGTCCTGAGGCCCATAGTGAGTGGGATACTACTACTCATTGTCATATGGAAAAAATATATCCAGTTAGGAAAGGAGCAAAGTATACCTCTAATAGCAATTCCAATAAATGATAAAAACTATGTAACAGTAAATAGAGTGAATATACAAGATACAAGATGAAACATACAAGTACAAGAGATATACAAAATAGGAATACTGGAATTAAATACAAGAAATGAGCATCATGAAAATGAGCAAGAAATACTACTACTATGTGATTGAGTATCAGCTTCAACATGTGATCGGCTTGGGAACTTGAATAAGGATTAGGGCCTGGTTAATCATATGTCTGGTGTATGATCAACACTCACAAGGACATGCACAAGGAGGGGTATGATCACATATCGACACTAACACTCCCCATCCCGGCTGGTATAGTAGATCCAACCATGGTACATTATGACACGGGATTCACTAGGTAGGTAGCTAGTCTCCCCGAATCAATGTCTGTACATGTACAAGAAGAACGAGGAACAAGGGTTACACAAGATACACAATAAATAACAAGGAATAATATATCATGACGAGATTCGGATATACCAAACCATGTAACCATTCAGTCAAGAAATCAAGGATATCTACACTAAATACAAAAAATATAGGGAATATCATAAATGAGAAACTATCAGAGAATGTACTTACCTGGAATTGGTGAATTGTATCAAAGATGTTTGAAACGGTGCCTCGGAGACCTAAATATGGAATATTACATCAATACAAGATTTTAGAATAAAAATAAGTTAAACTAGTCTAATTCTAGGTCATTAAGCCATTTCTAGGTCAAAATAGTCAAACTAGGTCAACTCTAGGTCAAACTAGTCAAACTTTGTCAAACTAGCTATTTCTAGGTTGTATGAGTCCACCTCTAGGATATTGGGTCCATACGCTATGTATCTAGACTATACTAGCTATATTAGGATACTAGGATACCAACACTATACCATATCGTAAGATATGTAAAATATTATATATGAAAATTGTAAACCCCCTAGACCAAAATTTTTTATTTTAATTAATTTAGATAGCATGATTAGGGTTTTGGTCCTCATTAGAATTTATTATTTAGTATTTAATATTTATGCAGTGTTTGTTAGTTAAGACACCTTACCCTTGTCCCTATATTTAGGACCCTACCTTAGCTGTTGCCCTAAAACCAATTCCACGTATCTGACCTAGACACGTAAACCTATCATATCGAATCAGGAACAAACCCCGGATACCGATTTTTGTGCCAGATTTTAGACGCACAAAAGTCGTTACAAACGTCCGCGCGCGAATTATTAAATTTGCGTAATTACGTTCGTTGTCCGTTCCAATCAAAATCAAGACCCAACCTCAACCAGTTTTAACCAACCCAGATCATGACATTAAATGTACACGGAGCCTACTACACTAATGACCCTTGTCCAACCCAATTCTGACCCCCCGGTTATTTGTAATTAATTAAATAACACCTAGTGCACTAATTAGGAATTAATTAATGTGGAGACTTGACCTCATTTGAATTAGACCCAATTCCAACCCAAACCCACATCCACACCCACAAGCCTCATACAAAACACCATACACCATCCTCGTCCAATGCAAAACACCAAACATGGTGAATTGTTACATCAAATCCTCAATTTAATGCTTTTGTGCAATTTCTCAATTGTTCAGGGGCCAAATTGCAAAATTGCAATGTGGTGTCCCCCTCTCATTGGCCCAAACCATCATGGAGAAAAGAATGTCATGCCTAAACCGTATGCATAATTTTTCCCCCCTATTTTTATGTACCTACATTACTTTTTGGGGAACATATCTACACCCTACATTTTGAACCACTCATCCCTAGCCCTCCACTCATCTTGATGAAGCCTCCTCACACAACCCTAGGCATGTCCAGCCGGCCCTAACCCCTAGGCAGCCCCCTCTCTCTCATCTACATATACTACATCACATTAAATGAACACACAACCCAAGAAAACCTAAATCCAAATACTAAAACCCTATTTTTCCCTAACCCTTCACAAAGCAGCCCGACCCCTGCCCGACCTTCCCGCCGCCCTCCTCCGGCCGTCCACCGCCTCCGGCGACCTCCGCACCGACCCTACCCCCTCCGGCGACCCTTCCCCCACCTACCACCGCTGCCCTCGCCCACTGCTCCGCCCACAGCCACCCTCATCTCAGCTGTCCTCGACCCGAGCTTCACCCCCCCGAACTCGGAGCCGACCACCCGAGCTCCCATTGCTCCGCCACCACCGCACCACCGACCGCCATCCTCAGCCGACGACTCCCCCAGGACACCACCTCCCTCCTCGTCGACTCCCAGCGCCGGATGCCACCGCTGCTGGCCGCCCTCGCCCCCGCAACACGAACTGTTGCTAGCCGCTGCTGTTGCTGCCGGCTCTCCCAAGCGTTGCCGGAGCGCAGTCCGGTCACCCCCACCGCCGACGACCGGTCCGACAGAACCCCCTCGATCCCCCCTTCCTTCCAGTGAGGTATAATTATACGAATACTGTATTAAATACCTAGTATTAGGGGCTGCATTACATGTATACGGGTTATATACTAAATAGGTATTCTGGATTTGGGTATTTATATATGCAGTATATTATATAAATACCTCTGTACACACAGTATTTTATATGTATATGTGCTGTATTTTGTATATATTATATATATATATTAGAGATATATATATTTATGTGTATGGTATATACTATATACTTGTCCTTAATATACCTATTTATGTATTAATATACCTATTGTATATATGTACATGGTGTATATTTACACATATATGTTTATATATATATATATATTATATAATTTATATTATATTATTAAATAAATATATTACTGCATATATATATTATATATATACAGTATATAAGTATTATATTATAAATATGTATTTAGTATATTTTATGTAAATACAAACATATGTATATTTATGTATGTATATGTTTATATATATATTATATATGGTAATTTATATATTTATAATATGTAATTATTATTATATATTATTACAGTATATAATATATATTTATATACTGAATTGCTATGTATATATATAAAATTACAATTATATATATATTGTATATTATTACATAGATATATATATATATATATATATATATCTATATATGCATTTGTATATATATGTATTTATATGTATGTATGCATTATATTTATTTTATAAATACAGAAATTATTGTATTATAAATATATCTAATATATATGTATATGATCATTATATATATACTATTATATTTATATGCTTTTACTTTTAATTTTATATACATATATATGTATATATATAGTTATATATATATTATATTGCATAAATGTATATATATATTATATAAATATATTATAATTATATATATACTCAGATTTCATAAGTATATATATATTTAGCATATATATAGTATATATGTATGTATATTATGTATATAAAAATATTGTATTATATATATTATTATATACATAAGCTATATATGTGTATATATATACACTTCTATATATATATGCAATTATTATAAATATGTAGTTGTTATATATATAAATGTTAATATTACTAAGTATATAATATATATGTATAACATATATATTTCCTCTTCCTTGTATAATTATATATTTATATTTATGTAAATATTATCAAGTATATAAATACTATATATAGTATATGTTTCAAATATGTATTATATATACTAATTATACTTTAAATATATGTAATAATGTCTTTTATATATATCTGTATTTAAGTATAATATATACTATACTATATATTATTTAATATAGATACATGTATAGGTGTGGTGTATGTATGTCTGCTCTATGTTAACATAGATAATTAAACATAGTGTAAACTAGTGATTTATATTTATTGTTATCTTTTCGTAGGCATCCGAGACGGTGCTACCTTGACTGCTGGTTCCGGAGCATTGCTTGTGCACACCAGAGTTCCAGGCAAGTATACCTTGCCTTGTTATTGCTGTCTAAATTCAGATATTTATCTAGTTGCTCATTTTGTTGTTTTAATATTAAACTGTGCGCGTCCGAGAAGACTCGGGTGCAGTCAACGAAGGCGTTGACGTTAGGACTTGTGTCTGACTTAGTGTCTAGTGGTCCCACCTAAAGTTGAGGAGTTGTCAATATGACTTCTCAGGCCTTGACACGTATCTTAACACGTCACAGAGTGAGTTCATGTAGGGACGCGTGTTTCATGATCGACTGGCCATCAGCATGAGCAGCACGTGTGACGGCATTTAGCTTAGTTGATTATTTTCTGTAGCGACTTGCATCATAGTATAAGGTGTCCATGTCGCATTTGCGACTTGTACATTGACATTGGGCGGGGAAGACAGTTAGTAGGCGTATGGGACAGACATTTGGTCGCCGTAGTTTCAGAGTAAACTGCGGGGCCGTGAGCCCCAGTGTTACCCGATTATGGGCCAGTGTTACCCGATTATGGGCGTATATGCTTGTCGATACATCCGGCAGAGGTTACTAGCTACGCGCTATCATGATCGGCGATGTAGTCAGTATATATTCCTGGCGTTCAGTTACAGCTAATGCCAGGTACTTAGCCTCTGGCTCGACGCTATGCTTTATACCTTTCACCTACCCATACGTACCAGGATTGTCTTCAAAGTGCATTTCACTTAGCTGGTTAGATTACCCTTGAGTTTACACAGTGTTTACTTTATGGCATGCATTTCTGTATACTTGTTACGTCCCTCTGAGGACCTGGTTCTCTTCCAGATCCAGACGAGCACTTGTACCCTACCATCTACGGAGCAGGAGTAGAGACAGGATTTCTGATTGAGGACTACGAGGCATTTCCAGGGGAGTTCCCGTGATCTGAGTACGCAGCTACATCGGTCTAGAGTTTTATATCTAGCTAGTTGATACTCTAGACTAGTTATCTTACTCTTTCTGCACTGTTATTTCCATTTCTGTATTTCAGTGGGTTTGTCCCCATTCAGACTATTTCAGATGTATTATGGATATTCAGACTCTTGTACTTTATTTACCATCATTTTATTTCAGTCTTTTGATATTGTTTTCTGTGGATGAGACTAGATATTGCCTGCTATATACTAGCATATTAGACTTGTTAGTATTCTAGGACAGCGTAGCACGCTTCGATAGGATCCATTAAATTGGGATATCCTTCGGAGTCGTGTCAGCTGGCCAATGCCACGTGGCCTGGTTCCAGATATTTTGGGACTGGGGCGTGACATGGTTTTAGTGGTGGCCCATGCAGGTCATGAAAATCGCTTGTGGTATGGTATCATGCCCAGCGAGCCTGCAATAGGATAGAAGTTTATAGATCTCATCCACTTTCTGCCTTTGAACCTCTTTCGCATTTGATTAAATTAAATATCTGCATCTTGCTTGTTATTCCGTACTCTTCTAATGAAGTTCTGTCTCTTACAGTGAGATGAACCTACGTAGCCGCCGTGAGATACTCGGTGCCATAGCACCACCTGCAGCACCGAGGGAGGATACGACTCAGGGACCACCCGGAGAGCAGCCTCAGCTAGAGGCAGTGGTGATCCCTCAGGTCCCGATGATGCACTGGCATCAGGTCTCCCCCGACGAGGAGACGCAGCAGCCTGAGGGCCAGACATCGCGGACGATCCCGAGACAGTACTTCGAGGGACAGACCTCGAGGGCGACCCCGATGCCGCAGCACGAGAGGCCGGCACCAGAGGAGACACCGAGGAGGCAGCCAGAGATACCGCTACCACCACCTCCTCCGTTTCCACCGCAGATGCCACCAGCTGGAGAACAGCCCCAGATGATGCATTTCTTTCAAATGATGATGCAGGCCCAGATGCAGCAGACGGAGGCCCTTAGACAGGGATTGATGGCAGTATTGGAGAGGGCACCTGCCCAAGCACCAGCACCAGCACCAGCACCTGCTCCTGTCCAGCTAACAGGCACTGTAAAAGGCTTTAGGCAGATGGAACCAAGAACCTTCTCAGGCAAGGAGACTGCAGAAGAGATCTCAGACTGGGTCTCTAACACAGAGATGCTGCTAGAGGGTTCGCAGCTACACCCCGATCTCTGGATGAATGCGGTGAGGGCCCAACTCACCGGCAACGCCCATCACTGGTGGGACTCTATAGAGCGTAGCATTGGCCGACGGCAGACTTGGGAGGAATTCCTAGAGCACTTCAACACGAAGTATTTCCCTGCTACGGTGAGGAACGCCCTGTACTCCCAGTTCCTGCACCTGGAGCAAGGGAACCTGACTGTGGACGCCTACGACGGAGAGTTCAGCAGACTCAGTCAGTTTGGTGCAGCCCTGATCCCCAACGACCTGGAGAAGGCCAGGAGATTCCACCATGGCCTCTCTCTCGAGCTGCAGCGGTACACCACTATCCAGGCGAGGATCTCTTATGAAGAGGTCCTATCAGAGGCGAGGATCCAGGAGGCTATAGGAGGAGGAGGAGCGAGACGTTCCAGCGTGAACGTACCAGCCAGAGCTCAGCCCGGAGCAGGAGGACCGATTCGCCATCCCGGAGTGCAACCACAACAGAAGGTTGTGCCATATCAGCAGAGGGAGCTACTGACGTGTCACTTTTGCAGAAAGCAGGGACATGTCCATAAAGATTGCAGAAAAAGACTAGGACTGTGCCTGAGGTGCGGATCAACCCAACATCAAGCTCAGGAGTGTACCCAGTATAGAGATAGAACTCGACAGATGGTACAAACACCAGCCCCACCAACCCTAGGTATGTCCGTAGCATTACTTGATTATTGCTTATTGTGTGTTGTTTTAATTTCGAGGACGAAATTCTTATAAGTTGGGTAGATTGTAAACCCCCTAGACCAAATTTTTTTATTTTAATTAATTTAGATAGCATGATTAGGGTTTTGGTCCTCATTAGAATTTATTATTTAGTATTTAATATTTATACAGTGTTTGTTAGTTAAGACACCTTACCCTTGTCCCTATATTTAGGACCCTACCTTAGCTGTTGCCCTAAAACCAATTCCACGTATCTGACCTAGACACGTAAACCTATCATATCGAATCAGGAACAAACCCCGGATACCGATTTTTGTGCCAGATTTTAGACGCACAAAAGTCGTTACAAACGTCCGCGCGCGAATTATTAAATTTGCGTAATTACGTTCGTTGTCCGTTCCAATCGAAATCAAGACCCAATCTCAACCAGTTTTAACCAACCCAGATCACGACATTAAATGTACACGGAGCCTACTACACTAATGACCCTTGTCCAACCCAATTCTGACCCCCCGGTTATTTGTAATTAATTAAATAACACCTAGTGCACTAATTAGGAATTAATTAATGTGGAGACTTGACCTCATTTGAATTAGACCCAATTCCAACCCAAACCCACATCCACACCCACAAGCCTCATACAAAACACCATACACCATCCTCGTCCAATGCAAAACACCAAACATGGTGAATTGTTACATCAAATCCTCAATTTAATGCTTTTGTGCAATTTCTTAATTGTTCAGGGGCCAAATTGCAAAATTGCAATGTGGTGTCCCCCTCTCATTGGCCCAAACCATCATGGAGAAAAGAATGTCATGCCTAAACCGTATGCATAATTTTCCCCCCTATTTTTATGTACCTACATTACTTTTTGGGGAACATATCTACACCCTACATTTTGAACCACTCATCCCTAGCCCTCCACTCATCTTGATGAAGCCTCCTCACACAACCCTAAGCATGTCCAGCCGGCCCTAACCCCTAGGCAGCCCCCTCTCTCTCATCTACATATACTACATCACATTAAATGAACACACAACCCAAGAAAACCTAAATCCAAATACTAAAACCCTATTTTTCCCTAACCCTTCACAAAGCAGCCCGACCCCTGCCCGACCTTCCCGCCGCCCTCCTCCGGCCGTCCACCGCCTCCGGCGACCTCCGCACCGACCCTACCCCCTCCGGCGACCCTTCCCCCACCTACCACCGCTGCCCTCGCCCACTGCTCCGCCCACAGCCACCCTCATCTCAGCTGTCCTCGACCCGAGCTTCACCCCCCCGAACTCGGAGCCGACCACCCGAGCTCCCATTGCTCCGCCACCACCGCACCACCGACCGCCATCCTCAGCCGACGACTCCCCCAGGACACCACCTCCCTCCTCGTCGACTCCCAGCGCCGGACGCCACCGCTGCTGGCCGCCCTCGCCCCCGCAACACGAACTGTTGCTAGCCGCTGCTGTTGCTGCCTGCTCTCCCAAGCGTTGCCGGAGCGCCGTCCGGTCACCCCCACCGCCGACGACCGGTCCGACAGAACCCCCTCGATCCCCCCTTCCTTCCAGTGAGGTATAATTATACGAATACTGTATTAAATACCTAGTATTAGGGGCTGCATTACATGTATACGGGTTATATACTAAATAGGTATTCTGGATTTGGGTATTTATATATACAGTATATTATATAAATACCTCTGTATACACAGTATTTTATATGTATATGTGCTGTATTTTGTATATATTATATATATATATTAGAGATATATATATTTATGTGTATGGTATATACTATATACTTGTCCTTAATATACCTATTTATGTATTAATATACCTATTGTATATATGTACATGGTGTATATTTACACATATATGTTTATATATATATATTATATAATTTATATTATATTATTAAATAAATATATTACTGTATATATATATTATATATATACAGTATATAAGTATTATATTATAAATATGTATTTAGTATATTTTATGTAAATACAAACATATGTATATTTATGTATGTATATGTTTATATATATATTATATATGGTACTTTATATATTTATAATATGTAATTATTATTATATATTATTATAGTATATAATATATATTTATATACTGAATTGCTATGTATATATATATAATTACTATTATATATATATTGTATATTATTACATAGATATATATATATATATATATATATATATATATATATATATATATATATATATATATATATATATATCTATATATGCATTTGTATATATATGTATTTATATGTATGTATGCATTATATTTATTTTATAAATACAGAAATTATTGTATTATAAATATATCTAATATATATGTATATGATCATTATATATATACTATTATATTTATATGCTTTTACTTTTAATTTTATATACATATATATGTATATATATAGTTATATATATATTATATTGCATAAATGTATATATATATTATATAAATATATTATAATTATATATATACTCAGATTTCATAAGTATATATATATTTAGCATATATATAGTATATATGTATGTATATTATGTATATAAAAATATTGTATTATATATATTATTATATACATAAGCTATATATGTGTATATATATACACTTCTATATATATATGCAATTATTATAAATATGTAGTTGTTATATATATAAATGTAAATATTACTAAGTATATAATATATATGTATAACATATATATTTCATCTTCCTTGCATAATTATATATTTATATTTATGTAAATATTATCAAGTATATAAATACTATATATAGTATATGTTTCAAATATGTATTATATATACTAATTATACTTTAACTATATGTAATAATGTCTTTTATATATATCTGTATTTAAGTATAATATATACTATACTATATATTATTTAATATAGATACATGTATAGGTGTGGTGTATGTATGTCTGCTCTATGTTAACATAGATAATTAAACATAGTGTAAACTAGTGATTTATATTTATTGTTATCTGTTCGTAGGCATCCGAGACGGTGCTACCTTGACTGCTGGTTCCGGAGCATTGCTTGTGCACACCAGAGTTCCAGGCAAGTATACCTTGCCTTGTTATTGCTGTCTAAATTCAGATATTTATCTAGTTGCTCATCTTGTTGTTTTAATATTAAACTGTCCGCGTCCGAGAAGACTCGGGTGCAGTCAACGAAGGCGTTGACGTTAGGACTTGTGTCTGACTTAGTGTCTAGTGGTCCCACCTAAAGTTGAGGAGTTGTCAATATGACTTCTCAGGCCTCGACACGTATCTTAACACGTTACAGAGTGAGTTCATGTAGGGACGCGTGTTTCATGATCGACTGGCCATCAGCATGAGCAGCACGTGTGACGGTATTTAGCTTAGTTGATTATTTTCTGTAGCGACTTGCATCATAGTATAAGGTGTCCACGTCGCATTTGCGACTTGTACATTGACATTGGGCGGGGAAGACAGTTAGTAGGCGTATGGGACAGACATTTGGTCGCCGTAGTTTCAGAGTAAACTGCGGGGCCGTGAGCCCCAGTGTTACCCGATTATGGGCCAGTATTACCCGATTATGGGCGTATATGCTTGTCGATACATCCAGCAGAGGTTACTAGCTACGCGCTATCATGATCGGCGATGTAGTCAGCATATATTCCTGGCGTTCAGTTACAGCTAATGCCAGGTACTTAGCCGCTGGCTCGACGCTATGCTTTATACCTTTCACCTACCCATACGTACCAGGATTGTCTTCAAAGTGCATTTCACTTAGCTGGTTAGATTACCCTTGAGTTTACACAGTGTTTACTTTATGGCATGCATTTCTGTATACTTGTTACGTCCCTCTGAGGACCTGGTTCTCTTCCAGATCCAGACGAGCACTTGTACCCTACCATCTACGGAGCAGGAGTAGAGACAGGATTTCTGATTGAGGACTACGAGGCATTTCCAGGGGAGTTCCCGTGATCTGAGTATGCAGCTACATCGGTCTAGAGTTTCATATCTAGCTAGTTGATACTCTAGACTAGTTATCTTACTCTTTCTGCACTGTTATTTCCATTTCTATATTTCAGTGGGTTTGTCCCCATTCAGACTATTTCAGATGTATTATGGATATTCAGACTCTTGTACTTTATTTACCAGCATTTTATTTCAGTCTTTTGATATTGTTTTCTGTGGATGAGACTAGATATTGCCTGCTATATACTAGCATATTAGACTTGTTAGTATTCTAGGACAGCGTAGCACGCTTCGATAGGATCCATTAAATTGGGATATCCTTCGGAGTCGTGTCAGCTGGCCAATGCCACGTGGCCTGGTTCCAGATATTTTGGGACTGGGGCGTGACAAAAATACTATATAATACACAACTATAATCTATACTAGTATCCCTAGCTAAATTAATACTAAGTGGATACCTTGGCTTTGAGCCAACACGGTATCATGCTACCTACACTCATCTTGATCCACAATACCTAATACCTTGAGTTAACTCCAATACCTTGCAATTACCTTGGTAACACAAGGTAATACTATTCTAGTTATCTTATATCCATACCAACATAAATGTAACACTAACATGTGTATCTAATAATACATATCATCATTCATGCATATAGCTAATATCTAAAACCTAAAGAATACTAACACACATAACATATATTAATACACAACTTAACATACCTATATATATATATATATATATATATATATATATATATATATATAGCTTAAGTATCCAATAAATATCATAACTAGCCTTCTAACTTAGGATTCAAACCAAACTGACATTAACCTTCACCACATCCTAAACATCAATATCTTACTAACACTCAAACATTTTTCTCTAAATCATACTCATAATGTTGTTGCTACTACTATTGCATGATGTTGTTGTTGCTGCTGCCCCTATACGGGATTGCTGCTGCTGCTGCTATTGCATGTTGTTGCTGCTGTTGCCCCTATGCGGGATTGCTGCTGCTATTGCATGTTGTTGCTGCTGTTGCCCCTATGCGGGATTGCTGCTGCTATTGCATGTTGTTGCTGCTGTTGCCCCTATGCGGGATTGTTGCTGCTATGCATGCTGTTTGGCACAGCAGAACCCGACCACCACTCTGTGCACACACCACAGTATCTAAAACTCCAAGCAACCTTCCCCTCTACCTGTGCAGTACACTATGACAGTGAACACATACAGTCAAGACAGTGAGCACAGAAAACCAGTCCACAACTCATACCAAATTAGCCTACACATGCTTATACCCATCCAAAGCACTCCTAATACCTTGTATACCCCGATATAGCAATGTATCACCAATATTATATATATATATATATATATATATATATATATATATATATATATATATATATATATATATATCAACAAATACCATATACAAACTAAAGTATATATATACCATATCAAATAGAGTAGGATAAAATATAACAAACATGTGGAATACATCACACCCGTATCACACTTAATCTATGATACGCTTGCGATACGGCTCCACACACCACAAAATATATCATAAATGATATGAGCAAGATTATAATCATAATTAGAAGCAATACGAAGTGCTAGCTACTCAATTACGTGCCTGTGTCAAAATATAACGTGCTCAAACCCCCGTGTCGGAAGAAAATCCCAAATCAACTCGTATCGCCAAATTATCGTAATACGAACTACACATATCCAATTGTGGATACAACAATAGTCTTATACAATCAAACACATGTCAATTTTGTATAATTGACCTATTGACAAATGCATGATGTGCCAATCTTAGAATTCTCCCAAAATTGGCATAAAAGACACCATAACTTCCTCCACAGGCCTCCTATGAACCTAATTCCACTTCCTATGGGTAGTCTTAGTATATGGGAGGGTTCCTAATTATTAAACTATATATTTAGAGTCTAATTAGAGAGAAAAAAAACTAAATTATACCTATTAGGATATAGATTCCTAATACAAGTCTCTAAATGAGTGTCAAGAGCCTTCAACTTGTGCTTCTTCCTCCTCCTTGTAGATCCTTGCCTCCTCCTTGTTCCAATAGCCTCCAATGATGAGTAGAAAAGAATTTGTAAGAGAATTTGGGTAGGGATTGGTGTAGGGATGAAGGAATTTGGAAGAGAAAAATTCTAGATCTAGAAATGAGATGAATGGATGAAGAGAGAGAGAGAGAGAGAGAGAGAGAGAGAGAGTCTCTCTCCTCCCCCTTATGGCCGACCTTGCCCTCTTCTCCATGTCACTATAAAAAGTCTACAATAACCCTTAGGGATTTTCATAAAAGAATTAATTAAGGAAGGAATGTTTTAATCCAATTGGTTTAACTAATTAAGTTATCCTCCTAATGAATGGGCTTGTTTGTTGGGTGTGGTGCCCCGTTTCCCCTATTCGGGGAGCGCGGCTAAGAAATACAAGACGGTATTGTTCGATCGGGATAGATTGAATCAAGAACCCATTCTCGTTATGGATTTGTCTCTTCGGAATCGATTCCCATATTCAGTGGACCGTGCCCCAAGGATCGACTTAGCGGCAGAGTCAGGAGGGACCTCTCCGCTGCATTCTTTGTTGCCTAGTTTTCGCTGTCGCTTGTTGCTTTCGTGCCTTGAGTTGGATTTCGGATTTGCTTGGATTTTCTTGAACGGTTTCGATGGATTTCATTGCTTTCGTTCTTAGGACTGCACTTCAATTCCGATAAGGGAAAGAGAGGAAGAAGTACTGATCAGCTGTTCGTGTCAATACAGGTGAACCAGCTATAGTCGTCGCTCGAGCAGACGCCTAAAGCACTTCTTTCCTTTTCCTTCCAACTACCAAAGTGAGTGGCTACCAACCCGATTAGCTAGCCCTTCTTGCTAGTCTTCACATCTAAATCTCGTGTTCGTGCTTGCCCCGATCAAACGATACCAAGTTAATAACTAAAAGATATCAAGATAATAAGGGAATAGACTTGGGAAATATTGCTTGTCAAATGAAACTTGTGAACGGTTACTTACTTATATGCTTGCTCGTTTGGAAATGTTCATCATATGCATAAATATAAGTTAGAATGTATATTTCTTCTTAAAACTGTGCTATGTATAGAACTCATTATCAATGCAATAACTCAACAGGAAGGCTATGCAAAAGTAAATCTTGCCCTGTACTGCCCTGCTCCTGATGTCACGACCCGCACCCGGTTTAGGGGCACGAATGCGTGGGTACGTCCAGCCTACGCCGCAGCATCGGCGGTAGAACGCTGTCTAGGTCGAGTACTATCTAACAATCTCACGCTAGTATCCAACTCCATAAGGAGACTCGGATGATACTATAAATATCAACAACATACTCAATCACAACTACAGCACGATAGGAATTTGAAGAAGTAAAAGAAAACAACACAAGTCTAAAGACAACATAATCATACCTGCAATCATTAACTTCCAATCCCCAATTGTCAGAACAAGTCCACTAAGGTCACAGTCTGGAAAAATACTTTCCAGTCAGGAAGGAGCAGAGTACATCTCTAAATAGCAGTTCTATATAAATGACATAAGCTATGTAGCAGTTCTAGATGGAAATATACCAGATGCATGTATAAGTACGAGAAATGTACAATGAGAGAAGTACTGGAAATACTGTAAGTAAATGCAGGAAAAGAAACAATATGTCCATGAGCAAGAGTTCTATGACTAAGTGTGTGAGTACTAGCTTTAATATGTGATCGGCTTGGGAACTTGATCAGGCTGGTTACATGTGATTAGCTATGGTTCATATAAAGTCAGGCTAACCGTTGGTTAGCTATGGTGCATGTAGAGATCAGGCTAATCACACGTAACAGCTATGAAGCATATAAATGGTCAGGCCGCATTCGACGTGAGATATGGGGTGAGCTATGGTGCATATAAAGTTGGGTATGATCACATATCTACACTAAAGTACTCCCCAAACCCCCGACTGGTATAGTAGATCCAATCATGGTACGCTATGGCACAGGATTCCCTAGGAAGGTAGCAAATCTCCCCGGGAATTAGTGTCTGTACATGCACAAGATATCAAGGAAACAAGTCTCGTACAAGCTACACCATGAATAAGGAATAACATCTCATGACGAGATCCGTGTATACCAATCCGTGTAACCATCGTGTCAAGATCATGGATATTTACACTAGTTACAGTGAACATAGGAGATATCATAAATTAGAAACTAATCAGAGAATGTACTCGCCTTGGGTCCTTAGCTGGTAATTATTGATGTCCTGTTCCAGAGTATCCCCTGGGTAAACCAACAGTCCTATAAACATATCACAAGCAAAACCACATTTGCATCAGATGCTACACTAACACATCACAAATACATGAACTCAGGGGCTCTGCCAGACGTGGCTCTGGTCAACTAGGGTCATCTAGTAGGGCTACGTATATAATACACATTACACTTATTATACTTACAATATTTATACATGCACCAATTTAATGTATTTACAATATATATATATATATATATATGCCCTTTCAATACATATCTGATTTATACTAGTTGAACCATACGTATACTCATATATATGCAAAAACACTGTTTAAATGTACATATATTTTGTTAACATCATTTTAGAATATACTAATATTAATTTACCAATTCAAATTTATACTATATATATATATGTACAGAGGCCAATTAATTCATATATAAAAATACGTTTTATTACACTTATACTACATGAAATTATACCGATTAAATATATGTATCATTATACCAAAATATACATATATACATATATATATATACCAAAATAATTATATACATATACTAAAAATATATATACATATATACCAAATCAATTACATACACTGGAATGCGTATTTACGTATATAAATCGTTTCAAAATTATTTTGAACAATAATTTCAAATAAAAGTTTATTTATAAAAACTAGAATTTATGTAAAAGCCATCATATTTATATATCCCTAGTTATTTCAGTTACCAGTCCAAATAACCAATTTATCTTTTTTTTTTTTTTTATTAAAACTATATTTTTAATTAATTATAAAAACCCCAAAATTATTATATGTTTGCATAATCAAAAACCCTTTTAAATATTACATAACTAAATTTACACATACTAAATAGCTAATTTCATACATTAAAATAATAAAACTAATTATGTTGTATTTACTAAACTAATTAATTAATATTTACTAACTGGTTAATAAATAAATTCCTGATTAATAACAAATTACTGTTTATTAATAATTAACTAATCTAATCATTAACTAAACTAAATTAATTATTCTTAATTGATCAATTACTTAGCCACTAATTTAATTAACTAACACTAAATTAATTAAATATTAATTATAACTAATTATATAAAATAAACTAATTATGTAAATTAATTAAACTAATTATGAATTAAAATTTATGAATTAAATTAAACTAATCATGAATTCCTAATTATATTAACTAATTATATATGATTAACTAATTACCTATACTAATCGTTAACCACAGAGCAAAAGAGGGAAAGGGAAGAAGAGGCTCACCCGAGGGTTCTTCCGTCGGCGCGGCGCGGGGTCTCGCCGGGCAGGGCGGCGGCGGCGTGGTGCTCGAGGCGGCAGCGGCGTTCGAGGAGCGGCGGCGGAATTCGACGCGGCTCGACGCGGGGGTCTGAATCCACGGCGGTGGTCGGCGGCTTGACGAGGGCTCGGCTCGAGGGTGAGGTGGTCCGAGGCGGCTCCAGCGGTGGTGGCAGCGAAGCTCGGTCGACGGATCCCAGGCGGTTCAACCCAGGGCAGCGACAGGGCGGCGACGGCGGCTTCGTTCCAGCGGCGGCCACCGGCTTCAGCGGCGACGGCGGCTCGATCTAGGGTTAGGGTCGGTTCTGTGTGTCGGGGTCGTGTCCGGGGCTGGACACAGCGGTTTGGTGACTGTGGGGTGGGAGACGTGTCCGGGTGCATCGTGTCGGCGGGACACGATGGGTTCGTTGTACTGTGGCGTGTCCGGATGTTGGACACGGGTGTTTGCTGTGGTGTGGGGGTTGTGTCCGGGTGTGTCGGACACGGAATCTGCTTGTAATATTGTAACCGAACCCAGAAAATGAATGGAGACTGTGGGACACCCGGGGTCGGACCCGAGGCCATCACGGCTGACACGGTGATGCTGGACACACGGACACGAGCACACAAGATGATGGTGATGGCTTATTGGCTTGGGAATTGTGGAGGCTAGCTAATAATTAGGAGATTAGGGTTTCTTGGGAATGGTGAGAAGGAGAACTTAAATAGGGAGAAGGGTGTGGGATAAAGGGTTGCGGGTTGGCCCAATGATGAATGGCCCAGAATTAAATATAAAGGGCTTTTCATGTGGGAAGAATGGGGGCGTGAATGGGAGACGGAAAACGATAAATTAAATAGAAAAGAATTTAAGAAAAAATGTTTTTAAGAGGCTTTCGATTAGCTACTAATTAAACTCATTTTTCAAAATATTAGGAAGTATGTAATTCATTTATTTACTACCCCAATTAATTATAAAATTTATTATGAAGAAACACTAGTCTTTTAATTAATTTTATCAAATAACTAACTTTATGATTTCAAGCCAATAAACATTTGAAACTAGAGAATATATATATACATTATTATTTATTTATTTATTTTGTAATACATCGTCATTTAGGAAAAATGATTTTTATAAAGATTTTTAAATTACCTTCTAAAATCAAACATCGTTTCAAAATCAAAATAAAAAATTTTCAAGGAGAATTATTTTATAAAACTTGATATTTTAAAATAAATTAAAATCTAATTATTTTGGAAATTGGAAATCGGAGGTTACAAGTCTATCCACCTTAGAAAAATTTCGTCCTCGAAATTTTAGGGATGACTAGGATAGAAAATTTTGTTGTTTATAATGATGAATATATCATTGAAGAAAATATTTCTATGAGGAAAATATTTACCAAACAGAAGGAAACATGAAGAAAAGAAAATATGGTTTAAGACATGAATAATTTGAAGGAATCATGGCTCGGCCTTGAATTCTCTAGAAGGTTTAGGTTTGGGAAGAAGACACGATCACTGAGAAAACAGAAAATTGGAATAATGCACGTTACCTTTCAAAGTAACTAAACCAAGGAAGACCCAGTATAACGAATGATATAGACATGAAAGTTATAGCTAATTCGAAAGATACGGTCGACCATTTGATTTAAGAAAGTTAAATACATCCAAGAGACATCTAATCGCCTTTCTTGATTTCTAGGAAAAAGAAGTAGTCTTTACTACCATCTGGAAAATAATCCTTCCTTTTTATCCTCATTCATTTTACTTTTCTCAATCTTGTGATTCATCATTAACTAATATCTATAAAAGTTTCAAATTCCACAAACTTTATTAGATTAGATCTTAGAATTTCTGAATCAAAATTTATTACATGTCCAAAATCCTTATCATCAAATTCGAGTTTATTTATCTTAACATCAACTATACCTCGATTATTTTCTTCGATTTCAAATGTTACTGTCATGGTCAAGATTTTAATTTAAATCACACCCTCAATATACCATGATCTTACCTTACGACCTTCAATTATATGATCCCCACAATCAATTATATTAAAATCTTCTTTACCATGAGCTTCATTTCATCCCATATTTCTTTATCCGTATGTATAATGTTTCCGAATTTTGAACTAATATTTTTTTTTTTCATCCTCTGAATTTATTATCCCAATGTAAAATTTTTACTACTCAAATCCTCAATATTTTAATTGAATTCCAGTCGTATCATAATCTCCTCAAATTTTAAGTAAATAACTAAATACAAAATTTACTATCCAATCCTTTTAATTGAAATCCAATCAATGCATTTTTATAAAACTTAAAAATCTGCATCCCAAATTTAACTTTAACACTCATCAATCATCTAACTCAAATTCAATTGATGCTTATTCCAATCTAACTCCTCATCCCAAGAATTTAATTTGACACTATTCCATTTACGATTTTATTCCCTGCTTTTCTTTTTCCTCAAATACTCAACGATGCGATGCTTCCAGTATCTTCAATGCAACATTCATACTATATAAAATTTCTATCTTGCAATCAAATAGATAAAATGATAATCTCTCAAATTTCTCAAATTTTTAATAATCAACTCAATCATATCAAGACCTCCTTAAATTAATAAATCCTCAAATTTTTGGCTCTGTGAATTTCTTAATTCTCCCTTTAAGTAAATGTTTGTCCTCGAATTTCAATCATACCTTAATTTCCATAAAATCAATGATCCATCAACTTCGTTATAACAACCCCTAAATTCTTTATTTAATTTAATGCTCATCCACAAATTTAATCCTCTTGTCTCTTTTGTCGGTCATAACCTTGTCATAGATCTTTGCTATGGTCAAAACCCAAATGATCATGGTTTAAGAAAATTCTACCTACATCCATGCAATTTAAGAAAATATATAGGTCATGTGTCTTTTGTCATGGTATTTCAGTCTCTGTTAAGGGGGGTACTACTAGTTATATTCTAACAAGAAAATCATGCATGTGAACCACAGTACTAGGAAAATCAATCAATCAATCGAAAGGCGAAAGAAAAGGAACATTAGGAAGGAAGAAGGATCATGTTAACATATTACTTGTAGTGTCTACTATCTCTAACAAACACTTAACTCTAGCACATTCACTACTAATTCCTATTTATGTACACTGGTACCCATATCAACTACTCATATATTAATATTCATATCTCTCATCTACCAAAAAATTAATCCTCAAAATAATCGTCAAGGTTTAACTTCCCGATCAACTTAAAATAAAATGCATATACCTCCTCAAAATTAGATACTTCCCATCGAAATAAAATTTACTCACTTCTAAAATCTTTGTAGCCTTAACTATGTTTAGTGAATCAAATTTAAATCCTCAATATTTTTTTTTTAACAACATAAAATCTCAACTCCTTAAAATTCTGAAAATTTAAAATTCATTTCCACCTTTTTATTTATAATTCCTCAATGTACATATTAGTGCTCACGGTCTCTGATACTCAAGGTGCACTCAATGCATCTAGTGTCTATAATTGTGTACTAAATTGTACTGCCCGAATCACTTGTACTATTACCTCCCATGATCAAAGTTGCCATCAACTGTGTTTTCTTTCATAATTTCAATTTATGTCAATTGGTATATCCTCTAATTATCAACACACAGAATGCTTACTGTTATTAACGTCATCCTTGACTAATCCTCGATATAGAATCATTAGCACTATTGGTATTATATCACTAGCTGCATTAATGGATTATCTCATCAAGTTCATTAGACTCATGATCACCTGTATCCTTTATAACACTCATGTTTCTTTACTCTCATGGGTATGTGTATGGTTCCTCATCTCGATGGTTGTATATGTATTTCCTTCAATCCTTTAAAGCCTATTAAACTAATCCGTGATACGCTTCACAACTTCCATTACTAATCCTGATATTTCTCTACTTATGACATCTCATTAACCCTTTATACATATACATTTATTTACCTTTAACATTTCCGATATCAATCATCCAATTGGACATCATGCTCCATAAATCCTTAACACAATTCCCGGATACTTAATCGTTTACATAGATCACTCAATTACATAATCATGATTATCTAGGACGGGTAATTGGCTCTGATACTAACTCTGAGAACTATCACTGATACTCTATACTCTCCTTAACTCTCAGTCTCTAATGACACTACTCCCAAAATCATTGGTACAAGGTACTATACTGAGGGCTAACTCTAGATTAAAGCCTACTGCTCACATGTCCAACTAAGAAACACTTACAACTCACTAGCAACACAGTCAATACTAATACAAGACACAACAAAATTACAAGCCACTAATTATCATACTTAACAAGAAATCCTCAAGGAATAGGAGCTCAAAGGCTGAATTGAGGACAGAAGGTATCTTTACTGCTAGTAAAGAAAGAAGCGGTAGAACAAAGTCCTGGAATAACAGAAATAGATAAGTCTTGAGATGATATTTTAAGAACCAATTTAGGATACAACCTGATAATCATACACGTCTGTCTGAAATCATGACACTCAGAATCCTCGCCACGCCAGTAAGCATAGATGCGATAAACGATAGGTTTCGTAACTAAGGTATGCACTCTATAATCATGTCGTCTAGAATCTTCGCCACGCCAACCGGTATGGCTGCGAAAGACTCTAAGCTTCATAACTATAGTATGTACATCCAAGTCAGGTTCCTACGTTCTCGTCACCACAGCTAATATGGCTGCGATAAATTCTAGGTTCCATAACCAAAGTAGACGTTTTACCTTCCTCACTGTCCTCATCAATATATGTCATCAGATGATACCATAAATCCTAGTCCGTAAAAATTCATCTCAATTTGAAATCAACTCAACAATGATACCAAGAATTAAAGTTAACAACTGGTCAACAAGAATCAAACTCAACAATGATACCAAGAATTTAATTTAATAACTGCTCAACAAGAATCAAGTTCAGTAACAACAAGCGAGAGCGGACGGAAACAAGGAAAGATTTAAATTGAAAATAAGATTCTCATGGGGTCGTCCCAGGAATCTCTCAAGAATTTGTGATTGAGTATCCTCTCTCATCCTAGTATCCTATGTCCTATATTCTACAGCAGGCACGCAGTAGTACAACTATGATGTCGCACTACCACGACATCGCACAACTAGCGAAGTCTGACCTGCATGGGCCACCACTAAAAATGTATCATGACCCGCACCCGGTTTAGGGGCACGAATGCGTGGGTACGTCCAGCCTACGCCGCAGCATCGGCGGTAGAACGCTGTCTAGGTCGAGTACTATCTAACAATCTCACGCTAGTATCCAACTCCATAAGGAGACTCGGATGATACTATAAATATCAACAACATACTCAATCACAACTACAGCACGATAGGAATTTGAAGAAGTAAAAGAAAACAACACAAGTCTAAAGACAACATAATCATACCTGCAATCATTAACTTCCAATCCCCAAGTGTCAGAACAAGTCCACTAAGGTCACAGTCTGGAAAAATATTTTCCAGTCAGGAAGGAGCAAAGTACATCTCTAAATAGCAGTTCTATATAAATGACATAAGCTATGTAGCAGTTCTAGATGGAAATATACCAGATGCATGTATAAGTACGAGAAATGTACAATGAGAGAAGTACTGGAAATACTGTAAGTAAATGCAGGAAAAGAAACAATATGTCCATGAGCAAGAGTTCTATGACTAAGTGTGTGAGTACTAGCTTTAATATGTGATCGGCTTGGGAACTTGATCAGGCTGGTTACATGTGATTAGCTATGGTTCATATAAAGTCAGGCTAACCGTTGGTTAGCTATGGTGCATGTAGAGATCAGGCTAATCACACGTAACAGCTATGGAGCATATAAATGGTCAGGCCGCACCCGACGTGAGATGTGGGGTGAGCTATGGTGCATATAAAGTTGGGTATGATCACATATCTACACTAAAGTACTCCCCAAACCCCCGACTGGTATAGTAGATCCAATCATGGTACGCTATGGCACAGGATTCCCTAGGAAGGTAGCAAATCTCCCCGGGAATTAGTGTCTGTACATGCACAAGATATCAAGGAAACAAGTCTCGTACAAGCTACACCATGAATAAGGAATAACATCTCATGACGAGATCCGTGTATACCAATCCGTGTAACCATCGTGTCAAGATCATGGATATTTACACTAGTTACAGTGAACATAGGAGATATCATAAATTAGAAACTAATCAGAGAATGTACTCGCCTTGGGTCCTTAGCTGGTAATTATTGATGTCCTGTTCCAGAGTATCCCCTGGGTAAACCAACAGTCCTATAAACATATCACAAGCAAAACCACATTTGCATCAGATGCTACACTAACACATCACAAATACATGAACTCAGGGGCTCTGCCAGACGTGGCTCTGGTCAACTAGGGTCATCTAGTAGGGCTACGTATATAATACACATTACACTTATTATACTTACAATATTTATACATGCACCAATTTAATGTATTTACAATATATATATATATATGCCCTTTCAATACATATCTGATTTATACTAGTTGAACCATACGTATACTCATATATATGCAAAAACACTGTTTAAATGTACATATATTTTGTTAACATTATTTTAGAATATACTAATATTAATTTACCAATTCAAATTTATACTATATATATATGTACAGAGGCCAATTAATTCATATATAAAAATACGTTTTATTACATTTATACTACATGAAATTATACCGATTAAATATATGTATCATTATACCAAAATATACATATATACATATATATATATACCAAAATAATTATATACATATACTAAAAATATATATACATATATACCAAATCAATTACATACACTGGAATGCGTATTTACGTATATAAATCGTTTCGAAATTATTTTGAACAATAATTTCAAATAAAAGTTTATTTATAAAAACTAGAATTTATGTAAAAGCCATCATATTTATATATCTCTAGTTATTTCAGTTACCAGTCCAAATAACCAATTTATCTTTTTTTTTTTTTTTTATTAAAACTATATTTTTAATTAATTATAAAAACCCCAAAATTATTATATGTTTGCATAATCAAAAACCCTTTTAAATATTACATAACTAAATTTACACATACAAAATAGCTAATTTCATACATTAAAACAATAAAACTAATTATGTTGTATTTACTAAACTAATTAATTAATATTTACTAACTGGTTAATAAATAAATTCCTGATTAATAACAAATTACTGTTTATTAATAATTAACTAATCTAATCATTAACTAAACTAAATTAATTATTCTTAATTGATCAATTACTTAGCCACTAATTTAATTAACTAATACTAAATTAATTAAATATTAATTATAACTAATTATATAAAATAAACTAATTATGTAAATTAATTAAACTAATTATGAATTAAAATTTATGAATTAAATTAAACTAATCATGAATTCCTAATTATATTAACTAGTTATATATGATTAACTAATTACCTATACTTATCGTTAACCACAGAGCAAAAGAGGGAAAGGGAAGAAGAGGCTCACCCGAGGGTTCTTCCGTCGGCGCGGCGCGGGGTCTCGCCGGGCAGGGCGACGGCGGCGTGGTGCTCGAGGCGGCAGCGGCGTTCGAGGAGCGGCGGCGGAATTCGACGCGGCTCGATGCGGGGGTCTGAATCCACGGCGGTGGTCGGCGGCTTGACGAGGGCTCGGCTCGAGGGTGAGGTGGTCCGAGGCGGCTCCAGCGGTGGTGGCAGCGAAGCTCGGTCGACGGATCCCAGGCGGTTCAACCCAGCGCAGCGACAGGGCGACGACGGCGGCTTCGTTCCAGCGGCGGCCACCGGCTTCAGCGGCGACGGCGGCTCGATCTAGGGTTAGGGTCGGTTCTGTGTGTCGGGGTCGTGTCCGGGGCTGGACACAGCGGTTTGGTGACTGTGGGGTGGGAGACGTGTCCGGGTGCATCGTGTCGGCGGGACACGATGGGTTCGTTGTACTGTGGCGTGTCCGGATGTTGGACACGGGTGTTTGCTGTGGTGTGGGGGTTGTGTCCGGGTGTGTCGGACACGGAATCTGCTTGTAATATTGTAACCGAACCCAAAAAATGAATGGAGACTGTGGGACACCCGGGGTCGGACCCGAGGCCATCACGGCTGACACGGTGATGCTGGACACACGGACACGAGCACACAAGATGATGGTGATGGCTTGTTGGCTTGGGAATTGTGGAGGCTAGCTAATAATTAGGAGATTAGGGTTTCTTGGGAATGGTGAGAAGGAGAACTTAAATAGGGAGAAGGGTGTGGGATAAAGGATTGCGGGTTGGCCCAATGATGAATGGCCCAGAATTAAATATAAAGGGCTTTTCATGTGGGAAGAATGGGGGCGTGAATGGGAGACGGAAAACGATAAATTAAATAGAAAAGAATTTAAGAAAAAATGTTTTTAAGAGGCTTTCGATTAGCTACTAATTAAACTCATTTTTCAAAATATTAGGAAGTATGTAATTCATTTATTTACTACCCCAATTAATTATAAAATTTATTATGAAGAAACACTAGTCTTTTAATTAATTTTATCAAATAACTAACTTTATGATTTCAAGCCAATAAACATTTGAAACTAGAGAATATATATATACATTATTATTTATTTATTTATTTTGTAATACATCGTCATTTAGGAAAAATAATTTTTATAAAGATTTTTAAATTACCTTCTAAAATCAAACATCGTTTCAAAATCAAAATAAAAAATTTTCAAGGAGAATTATTTTATAAAACTTGATATTTTAAAATAAATTAAAATCTAATTATTTTGGAAATTGGAAATCGGAGGTTACACCTGATATATCCTGTTTTGCCTCGATTGCTAACTTAGTGTACTGCGTTGATCACGGACAACTTGTGCACAAGGTCTTAGTTCCTGCGGACGGTCGCTGGGGCACCGGCACCGATCCGATCCGGACGGAACTCATGATAGTCGCCTGCTATAGGACGGAATGCCTTGGGACGTCCTGATCTATGCGTCGCACGGCACTCCGTACTGAGACTAGCCCGTCCATTATGGCAACGTGCTAGTGATCCCCTTGTATATTTAAACCTGTAGAAACTAACTTGTGTCTTCTTGACAGGGAAGGCAAGGTAAGTATTGTGCAGGTGGTTCAGACGGACAGGTAAATGTCACCGAACGGTGACAAGTCATTTCAATGATTCTATATCTATGTCTTGCTGTAAAATGAACTAAGGCAAGATAGAAACCCACAAATATGCATGCTTCATTAAAACAACGTATTGATTGGTATAGTTGGGATAGCTTGCCTTCACCAGTACGTTTCGATGTACTGACCCTCGTTGAAACAGGTTCCCCGCGCTAGGAAGAACCGAGCGAGGAGCAGGAGACAAATCCCCCAATCCAGTCCAGCTGTAGGCACGCCTCGACCGTGCCACCTTGGAAGCATTTTTAAGAAGAAGCCTTTTGAAGAAGAAGCTAGCCACCAAAGCAATCATGCAGCTTCGTGGCAAGGCAGTCGTTCCGTCCCAAGGTCTTATATTTTGAGTTTAGTAAGGGATGTAATGTACAGGACTGCTATCTCATTTTGTGTCAACACTTTTGTAAGCCCACAGAGGCAATCCTTATGACTAAGTTCAAGGAGTTTGTAATAGATGTTCATATTATCAATAAAAGAGAACTTTTCCATGTTTCAATATGTGTTTCAATTATCTGCGTACTCTGAATATGTGCTCGCTATGCGAAACGAAAATACTTAGCCTCGTGCGGTGCGCAACCTAGGCCCGCACGACGGTCACGCCCGGGGGACGACTAACGATTCCACGGGATCGGGGCGTGACATGTTGGTATCAGAGCACAGCTTCAAAGTTCCTTTGCTTCATGAACCGAAAAAGTTCCCTTAGCGATAACTCGCCTATGCGAACTCCTGAACTCGTTAAGGCCAAAATGAGATATGTTCATGCAATAAGTCCATAATACATTATGATCCTGATCTAAATTACTTCTTTTCAAGGAATGACGCAAGCGCAACCATCAGCGCTAGCGCCAGGCGAGCCACGGACTCAGGAGAGCAGCTCCGGAACATCAGGAAGCTCTCGGAGCCAACGGGGCATGTCTCAAACAGATTCGATTCAACAAGTGGTGCAAATGTTAACCGAGCAACGACAGAGGGATGATGCCCGCCAAGCCAAGTTCGAGAGAAATCTAGAGGCTCGACTCTCAGTCCAACAAAAGCAGGTAGATACCCTGCAGCAGCTTATTCAGACCCTGGCCTCCAACCATTCTGCCGCGACCACAGCTACGCCAGTGGAGCAGCCAGTACTTGAAGTCGAGACACCGCTAGTGCCAAGGACGAGGGAAGTGACTACCTTCTCCTTTGGCAACTTCAAGAAGGTCTGCAACACGGCATTCGAAGGGACTGAGGACCCGATCGTGGCCCTAGATTGGCTTGCCGAGCTTGAAGATCATTTTTCTCTCCTGGAGGTGCCGGAAGACAAGCGCGTCACCTGTGCCCAACTACTGCTTCGCCTCAATGCGCACGACTGGTGGGACGTGCATCGACGATCTCTTCAACTTGGCCATGGAGAGGAGGCGATCGCGTGGACGATTTTTCGTGCCGCGTTTGAGGAGGAGTTTGTACCCCCGCCTCTACGACGTCAACGGGAAAATGAGTTCGTTCAGCTCCGGCAGGGCAGTATGACGGTGAAGCAATACTCGGCAGAATTCAACAAACTGGCCAAATTTGCTGCCGCTTACCTACCGGATGCAGCGAGTCGTGCCAGACGATTCGAGGGAGGGCTACGTCCTGGCATCCACGGGCACGTATCCGTTCCACAGTATCAGACGATGAGGGAAGTATTAAACCATGCCCTTTCGCTCGAACCGCAGTATCCTCACGTTGCTGCCGGCGCTGTGCAAACTTCTAATCACAAACGCCAAGGCAACGATAGAGGAAACAACGCTACAAAGCGTCCAAATAACGGCGGTAAACAGCGTGGAGACACTAGCAAGACCTGCAACTTTTGCAGGAAGCCAGGGCATATCGAAAAAGATTGTCGCCGCAAGCTTGGGACTTGTCTCCGTTGCGGCGATCCAGGCCATCAGATTAGCAGCTGTCCGCGTCGTCCACCGCAACAACCAGATCAGACTCCGGCTCCTCAGGCAAATCGAGCGGCACCTCAGCAAGGGCGTAATCAAGCTCAAGGCCGAGTCTACACCATAAGACGGGAAGAAGCATTAGCTTCGGATACCGTCGTGTCAGGTACCTTACTTTTCAATAATATACCTGCTCGCGTTCTATTTGATTCAGGTGCAACGCATAGTTTTATTTCCACAAATTTTGCCGTGGAAAATAATGTAAAAATGACTCCGTTGCACTTAGATTTAAATGTTAGCACCCCCTCTGGTACAAAAATCCCTGTTCGTTCAGTATGCCTAGGTGGTTACATTTGTATTGGGGAGAAGAAGCTGTCGCTCGATGTCTTAGTTCTAGATGTTAGGGACTATGATATCATCTTGGGAATGGACTGGCTAGGCGCATGCGCAGCAACTATTGAGTGTGCAGAGAAGCGAGTCATTTTTCGTCTGCCCGGAGAAGCCGTGTTCTGTTACACCAGTAGTCCAGCGAACGATGCGACCAAGGCCTGCATGGTGATTTCGGCAAAATCTGCTCGACGAATGCTCTACACAGGCTGCGAGGGATTTCTAGCATCAGTTCGGGACACGCGGCAGGACTACGCAAACGTCGAGCCTAATTCCGTTGAGGCGGAGTTCCCCGACGTGTTTTCGAGCGAACTACCCGGCATGCCGCCCGATCGAGAGATTGAATTCACTATTGACACATTTCCGAACACGCAGCCGATCTCCAAACCTCCATACAGAATGGCCCCTGCAGAGCTGAAGGAATTAAAGTGCCAACTCCAAGGATTACTAGACCGTGGGTTCATCCGTCCGAGCGTGTCTCCTTGGGGTGCGCCGGTGCTCTTCGTGAAGAAGAAAGACGGAACTCTACGCCTCTGCATCGACTACAGAGAATTGAACAAGGTCACAATCAGAAACAAGTATCCTCTACCACGAATTGATGACTTGTTCGATCAACTACAGGGCGCAGCAGTATTTTCAAAAATTGATCTTCGCTTGGGCTATCACCAGCTGAAGATTAGGCCAGAGGACACCCCCAAAACTGCTTTTCGAACCCGGTACGGTCATTACGAGTTTTTTGTGATGCCGTTCGGACTGATGAATGCGCCTGCAGCATTCATGGACGTTATGAATAGGGTATTTAGACCTTTCATCGATAAATTTGTGGTGGTTTTTATCGATGACATCTTGGTGTACTCGAAGACTAGGGACGAGCACGCAGGACACCTGCGGATGGTGTTGCAAACCCTTCGAGACAACAAGTTGTACGCCAAACTGAGTAAATGTGAGTTTTGGCTAGACAATATATCCTTTTTGGGCCATGTTATCTCGTCTCGAGGCATCTCAGTTGACCCAAAAAAGGTGGAAGCCATTACACAGTGGAAACATCCGGAATCAGCTAGCGACATCCGAAGCTTTCTTGGACTGGCAGGATACTACCGTCGGTTCATACAGAACTTTGCTAGAATTGCTTCGCCCTTGACGCAGCTCACACGGAAGGGTGCAAAGTTTACTTGGACGGACGACTGTGAAGCTTCGTTTACGGAGTTAAAGCAGCGCCTCATCTCCGCCCCGGTCCTCACTTTGCCAAACGGACCAGTTGACTTCAAAATATATAGCGATGCATCAGGAAGGGGACTAGGATGTGTCCTGATGCAACGGGACAAAGTGATAGCCTATGCGTCTAGACAGCTAAACCCTCACGAGCAGAACTACCCAACGCATGACCTCGAGCTTGCCGCGGTAGTGTTTGCATTAAAGCTGTGGCGCCACTATCTTTATGGCGTGCCGTGTGAAATCTATACGGACCATAAAAGTTTGAAATATATATACACTCAAAAAGATTTGAATCTTTGGCAGCGGCGATGGCTTGAACTCCTTAGCGACTTCGATCTCATGATCAGATACACACCTGGTAAAGGAAACGTAGTAGCTGACGAACTGAGTCGAGTATTTGCGGGAAGTTTGGCTATTGATGATAGGCTGCGCCGAGATCTTGAATCACTGGGTATTACTTTAAAAATTAGATACACAAAGTGGGCGCAAGTATCACAACTGCGCCTCGAACCTGACTTGTTAAATAGAGTGAAGACCGCTCAGAAGGACGACCCATTCCTGCAAAAGATTCATGCCCTTATCTCAGCAGGAAAGGCGTCCGACTTTGCGGTAAGCACGGATGGGATGCTTCGAGTGAAGGGAAGACTGTGCATTCCAAGCGACGCGGCCCTCAGAGAAGAAATACTCACGGAAGCCCACTATGCTAGCTATACTTCTCATCCGGGTAGCACAAAGATGTATCGGGATCTTCGCACGACGTTTTGGTGGCACGGCTTGAAACGAGATATGGCGCAGTTTGTGTCGCATTGTATGGCTTGTCAACGGGTAAAGGCCGAACACCAGAAACCAGGCGGAGAACTACAGAGCCTTGCTATTCCGGAGTGGAAATGGGATGATATAACGATGGATTTTATTGTTGGCTTGCCGAGGACGCAACGAGGACATGATGCAGTCTGGGTTATCGTCGATCGACTCACCAAGTCAGCTCACTTCCTGCCTATCAAGTCTACTTGGAGTGCCGACCGCCTGGCTCAGATATATCTTAACGAAATCGTTCGACTCCATGGCGTGCCAGTAACCATAGTCTCCGATCGAGATGGTCGATTCATATCACGTTTCTGGGGAAGCCTGCAGTCAGCAATGGGGATGAAGTTGAAGTTTAGCTCCGCCTACCATCCACAGACCGACGGCCAAACCGAACGTGTCAACCAGATCCTCGAAGACATGTTGCGACTCTGCGCCTTGGACTTGAAGACGAATTGGGACCTTCATCTACCTCTAGCTGAATTTGCTTACAATAATAGTTATCAATCAAGCATCCAAATGGCGCCGTATGAGGCGTTATACGGGCGGAAGTGTAGATCTCCTATCTGCTGGGACGAAGTTGGGGAACGACAAGTACTTGGCCCTGAGCTCGTGGAGCAGACCGTCCAGAAAGTCCGGCTGATTCGGGATAGATTGAAGGTAGCTCAAAGCCGCCAAAAGAGCTACGCGGACATACATCGAAGACCGCTAGAATTCCAAGTAGGCGACCGAGTATTCCTCAAGGTCTCGCCCATGCGAGGAGTCAGCAGGTTCGGAGCAAGAGAAAAGCTGAGTCCGAGATTTGTCGGCCCGTTCAAAATACTAAAGCGGGTTGCCTCAGTTGCGTATCAGATTGCTCTACCACCATCCCTATCCGACGTACACGATATATTCCATGTTTCACAGCTTAGGAAATATGTGTACGACCCGAGCCATGTGGTAGACCTGGACCAACTGAACCTTCAAGCCGACTTGACGTATGTAGAACAGCCTATGCAAATTTTGGATAGAAAAGAAAAGCTGCTTCGGACTCGTTCGGTTCCTCTCGTGCGCATGCTTTGGCGGAATCACTCTGTCGAAGAATCTACTTGGGAGCTTGAATCCGAAATGAGGGAAAGGTTCCCCTCATTATTTCCTAGTGGTAGGTTCTATTCTTTAAGTTTCGGGACGAAACTTCCAATTAGTTGGGTAGGATGTGGTGCCCCGTTCCCCCTATTCGGGGAGCGCGGCTAAGAAATACAAGACGGTATCGTTCGATCGGGATAGATTGAATCAAGAACTCATTCTCGTTATGGATTTGTCTCTTCGGAATCGATTCCCATATTCAGTGGACCGTGCCCCAAGGATCGACTTAGCGGCAGAGTCAGGAGGGACCTCTCCGCTGCATTCTTTGTTGCCTAGTTTTCGCTGTCGCTTGTTGCTTTCGTGCCTTGAGTTGGATTTCGGATTTGCTTGGGTTTTCTTGAACGATTTCGATGGATTTCATTGCTCTTGTTCTTAGGACTTCACTTCAATTCCGATAAGGGAAAGAGAGAAAGAAGTACTGATCAGCTGTTCGTGTCAATACAGGTGAACCAGCTGTAGTCGTCGCTCGAGCGGACGCCTAAAGCACTTCTTTCCTTTTCCTTCCAACTACCAAAGTGAGTGGCTACCAACCCGATTAGCTAGCCCTTCTTGCTAGTCTTCACATCTAAATCTTGTGTTCGTGCTTGCCCCGATCAAACGATACCAAGTTAATAACTAAAAGATATCAAGATAATAAGGGAATAGACTTGGGAAATATTGCTTGTCAAATGAAACTTGTGAACGGTTACTTACTTATATGCTTGCTCGTTTGGAAATGTTCATCATATGCATAAATATAAGTTAGAATGTATATTTCTTCTTAAAACTGTGCTATGTATAGAACTCATTATCAATGCAATAACTCAACAGGAAGGCTATGCAAAAGTAAATCTTGCCATGTACTGCCCTGCTCCTGATATATCCTGTTTTGCCTCGATTGCTAACTTAGTGTACTGCGTTGATCACGGACAACTTGTGCACAAGGCTTAGTTCCTGCGGACGGTCGCTGGGGCACCGGCACCGATCCGATCCGGACGGAACTCATGATAGTCGCCTGCTATAGGACGGAATGCCTTGGGACGTCCTGATCTATGCGTCGCACGGCACTGCGTACTGAGACTAGCCCGTCCATTATGGCAACATGCCAGTGATCCCCTTGTATATTTAAACCTGTAGAAACTAACTTGTGTCTTCTTGACAGGGAAGGCAAGGTAAGTATTGTGCAGGTGGTTCAGACGGACAGGTAAATGTCACCGAACGGTGACGAGTCATTTCAATGATTCTATATCTATGTCTTGCTGTAAAATAAACTAAGGCAAGATAGAAACCCACAAATATGCATGCTTCATTAAAACAACGTGTTGATTGGTATAGTTGGGATAGCTTGCCTTCACCAGTACGTTTCGATGTACTGACCCTCGTTGAAACAGGTTCCCCGCGCTAGGAAGAACCGAGCGAGGAGCAGGAGACAAATCCCCCAATCCAGTCCAGCTGTAGGCACGCCTCGACCGTGCCACCTTGGAAGCATTTTTAAGAAGAAGCCTTTTGAAGAAGAAGCTAGCCACCAAAACAATCATGCAGCTTCGTGGCAAGGCAGTCGTTCCGTCCCAAGGTCTTATATTTTGAGTTTAGTAAGGGATGTAATGTACAGGACTGCTATCTCATTTTGTGTCAACACTTTTGTAAGCCCACAGAGGCAATCCTTATGACTAAGTTCAAGGAGTTTGTAATAAATGTTCATATTATCAATAAAAGAGAACTTTTCCATGTTTCAATATGTGTTTCAATTATCTGCGTACTCTGAATATGTGCTCGCTATGCGAAACGAAAATACTTAGCCTCGTGCGGTGCGCAACCTAGGCCCGCACGGCGGTCACGCCCGGGGGACGACTAACGATTCCACGGGATCGGGGCGTGACATTGGGTTCAAATCTAACTTGAATTAATGTTGGTCCATAAGTCTAGTCTAATCTAGTTAGGTCCACTAACACAAGTCCAAAATCAAATATAACATCTAACAATAATTAAATAATACAATAAAGAAATATTCAATATGTGTAATATTTAATTAATTATAAAATGACCAAAATATCCTTTCCTAGAAAATATGGTAGTGATATGGGGCTCGGGTCGTCAAACGAAACATGGAAAGAGATAGATAATTTGAGAATGATTATGATGAATTAGATGAGATGGGACGAGTATTATATGGTGGTACGACAAGGTGCGTTCCTCATTGTACCTATATTTCATCGTTGTGTAACCTATGAACGCAGGGTTTGGATTACTCGAACAGGATAGACACCAGGGAACCGGGACCATTCAACTTAGGGAGAATCATTGGAAGTATTTTTGAAGCACGGTATAGCGAGACATACAACTGAAATGTTGTAACCTTCGTATGGATGGCACTTCTCTTAATTGAACTTGTGTTTCAGTACGAGGCATTTGCGGGAACTACAGTTGAGACATTGTAACCAAATATACTGTAGGGATACCCGTATTAATTGTATATTTCCATTATGGCTCGGCCAATGACCTTCATATAGATAGGAATCACTTTGAGATTGTGGGTTTAAGTAGGCGGCGGACGTCCTCCTTGCCTTGGGCAAGTGTGTGCGCATTAATAGAATAGCAAGACTTGGGTGGTGACGTGATTCAATAGGTTTATTGCTTTATCTTTGCGATTCGAGTAGCCTGTTATAGGCTTAGTAACTTGTGCGTATAGGGGATTACATGCTAGTATATTTATATGATTTTAATCCTCATGCATAACCTGCTTTACTGCTTTTGTATAACATGCCATGAATGACTTGGAATCGATCTAAGTAATAACTACAAGACCATAATGTAATAACTGCGGCATTCACATGCCTACTTAGTATTGGTTTAGGCAAGTGGGTTACCCCGCTTACTAGTACAATATTGAACTGACCCACATTTTTGGGCATATCTTTCAGGTACGCAGGTGTAGTGGCTCAGCTTGGATACACATGACATGATGTATGGAACGGTAAGTACTTTTGTGGGCAAAAGGGAGAGAAAGAGTGTTATAAGCCTTCGTACCATCAATTTGGACCCTTTGAGAGCTTAGTTGCGTATACTCTAATGTGATCTTGTTGGTAACAATACTTGGCTTTCGTTGTAACTTGGTCATTTTGATGATAACCATGACGTTTGAATTTATTTTCTTGTGCGAGTACAACTCTAGGATCCTACGGCATCACACGCTGATGAGAACGATTATCCTACGGGAGCGTTGGCATGGTGATCTCACGTCCACCAGGGACGATCGAACTTGCAAAAGATTAAGGCAAGACATTATGGGGGAATTTGTGTCACACCCCAGTACCAGAATACGGAGACGGGCATGGCCATCTCTCCCGTACAAGGTATATAACGTCGTACGGCGGTCATGGTTGTAACTAGACACGGGTGTGAATACTACAAGCAAGTCATTTAGGGTCACATAACACATTTATTATCTCAATCAATCATGTAAGAACAATAAACATAGAATATAGATGACAAGAAAGTAAGGCATCCCAAAAGCCCTGCCATAATATTCTGAAAATCAGCTGTACAAAAATAAGAAATATGGCAGAGTAGCAAAAGTACATGACCATGATCAGCTATAATTTGATTAATATACAATCATGTAGAGAAACTAATGTCCAAATTTACGGCAAACAAGTGTTGGTGGCTAAACGTCCAAAAGGTGATACAAAATGATACTCATAATAGGGGAGAAAAAACCCACTCAAGTTCCTCGGCAGACATCCTCCTGGTGTGCGCCATCGGTCATATACATGACAGGATCCTCATACTCTGCTACTAAACCTGGCCAAGCAAACCCAAAGAGGTCAGGCCCCGGGAGCAAGTACCACAAAGGAGCACACGTGAATGAAGCAAAAGCCAATAAAATACATAAAATAAGAATATGTGCCACAACTGCATGCGTATGACCTTTCATCTAAGCAGTAGGACACCTTTACAACCAAATAAGGATAAGAGGTGTCGCACTTCTACGAAATATGGTATGACTTACCAATTATGAACATGGCGAAGATACAACACATCAATATAATCCAGAACACACATGCCAGAATACAAGCTAAGGTATAGGTATAATATACAGCTTAGGTACATGACCTATTGTGACACATTGGCACAACCCTACAACCAAACAAGGACAAGGGTTGAACCATTGTACCATAATAGTTCATGTCCCTAGAATACCAGCACAAACTCATTTAATTATCTAATTAATCCTACGGCTTGATATGTGAGGTCTGGGTTATCCTAGTAATGTAATAATATAGGGATCCTCAAATCGTGCTATAGGCTAACACGGCTAGTCGAACCAATAATAACATGTAGTATATAGAATATGCACCGGTCCCCTGTAGGGCCACCTTGCTAAGATATATCAGTAACAGTTCTAACCTTCATATACGGAAAATATTGGCTCGATTTAAATATTAAAAGTCGAATATTGCACTCCACTAGTGCAGATGATATACAATATCCGTAGTGGCAAACTTTCACACCGCAAAAATTTTATGAGGGTGGCTCGTCACGCACGATCTCGGGATCTTGTTCCTCCCAATGCTCTACATATTTAAGTTCCCTAGTTAACCCTACGGTTAGCTGGAATCATATGGCGTGGTCACATGTTACTCCCCTTATATGTCGTATAGTATTACGGTCCACCCTAGATACGAATCCACTTTGTCACTTTGCAGTTCAATTTGGATTTACCCAGTGTGATGCAACAATCAATCAAGTCCTATCCACGCTTTGGTAGTTGACCCACATAACATGCCCGTATTGGGAAATTAATATAATAATATCACATACCGCGTAGTATAGGAGGTATTCTCAATGCTTAACCAAAAATACGTAGTCTCGTAGCACGTAGCAAGTTATATCATACCTTAGTGCACATTATAATACATGTACACATCACACGTAGTAATTATATCAGCACGGATACAAGAAAATGGGTCGAATCACCAAACTTACAGTCGGTCGTATGAGCCTTATCACATTGAATTACTTAGTCAAAAATATAATCTCCTCAAATCAGGTACACAAACTATCAATCAATTGGAAGCCTAAATTTATGTAAAATCATCAAAATAATGATTATGTCGCCAAACATGAGTAAGACGGAAAGTGTGAACCACTCTGGAGCAGATCCACAATCCTTAAACCAAACAAGGATCGGGATTGCAGATCATCTCCCGAGCAAAACTACGTTCCTCACTCTATCCGACGAACAAAAAGATAAGTTAATATACTAATATGAGTTTACCCTGGGTTACCACATGGTTTACATATCATATAATCATATTATGCACATAGTCAGTTCTAGTACATAGTATGGTTACTAAGTCCACTCTTTCTTAGAATAACACTAGCTAGAAACCATGATCAACCACATAGGGCATGATAAGAAATATTCCAAATAAAATAATTAAATCCAAGAAATCGTGGAACATGTACATAGATTACTAGGGTCGCATAGGATCACATATGCTCATGAGAAGTGCACGCATGGATTGTCGCATAGGACATACCGTGTAAACTGATTATGCGCATGACCAACTGGCCGCATGGATGAGCTGGCCGAAAGGACGAGCTGGCTGCATGCTGCCCCAGTCCATATATGGCTTCTTGTCGCATGAGGTAGGTACCGCATAGGGGTCGGTACCACGTAGAGTCTAGGCAAAGTCTACTCCTTGGAACAAGTGCCAAAGTAACATACATTAAATGTGTATTAGTGAAGTGACTGAAGTGATGGATGTGACAAGTCATAAAGTATGTCAGGAAGAAAAGACAAAACCATAAAAATGTGTGCTAAATAATCAGAGTCATGCGTCCGAAGAAAAGTGGCCGCATACTCTGCTTGTCGCATATGCCTGCTTACAATATATGGGTCGGTGCCACATAGAGGTCGATTCCACATAGAGATCTCTTGGACTTAGAGAATTTCTTATTTGTCCAGCGAGTGAAAACACAAGGTGTTCAGGGATTAGCTCCAGAATATTTGTGTAATGGCAGTCATGCATCTAATAAAATAGATGCACGTTGGTCAGTATGCGACAAAGAGCTCATCCCACATATAACTCAGTTCGTATAGCACTCTCGGCCGTATAACTCGCTGGTCATATGAAGACTTTGTCTTCTCCAAACAGCAGGTTCGGCCATGGCGAAAAGCTCCTAAAGCCTGAAAATTATTTTCTTCAATAAAACCTTATTTTAACTCTGATTCAAGTGAAACAAAAACCAAAATGCTCAAAATGAAGTGCTTCATCAACCATATAAACTATTTTTTATAATACTATGTCTTAATAGATCAAAAACATGAAAAACTTTTGGAATCCATGAAAACCAAACTTTAAAACTTAGATCAACTCAAAACCGTTCATCAAAACCAAAAACTCAAAGAACTAAAACTAATAAGAATATAAAGGAGAATATTTCCTATCAAACATATTTTAATTTCTATATATATATGTACAAAAATACAAAAATCTATGGATTTACCACTTTGAACAAGATGTACTTGCTTTGGTGGACTAACAAACCTCTTCCTAGAACCAAGTCTAGGCTAGGGCTAGGGCTAGGGCTAGGGGAGCTCTTGAGGGAAGAAGGAAGAATAAAGAAGAAGGGAAGTGGAAATAAGGAAGAATGTGTCATGACCCGCACTCGGGATTTGGGCATGAGTTATGAGTACGTCCAGCCTACGCCGCAGTGTCGGCGGTAGAACGTTGTACAATTAGCCACAATTATAATCTATTACTCACAACATATATACATCTCCACACTATACTCAATAACAGGCACTAGTTTAATTGAATACACCAAGATAATAATGAAATAATAGTCTCAATGCGGGTCCAAGGAGTCTCCCCAAAACTAAATATCCAAAGTACAATATTCAAAATACTTTAGAAAAATTGTCGGAGAACAATATGCTCCAAAATAACTAACAAAACCAACTACTCTACTAAACTATTCCATTGTAGACAGTATCTGAGCTGCTAACTCTCCCTGATTCTCCAAAAGGGCAAGATCATGCTCTATTATGTCGCTAGCATACGGTCCATAATGTGTAGGGATTGCATTCTCATCGTAGTTACCTAAAATATAGTTTTTCAGTCAGGAAGGGAACAAGTACATCAGAGTGAAAACTGTTTCAACACATGGTAGAAGCTATAAGACAATAAATAGTAAAGAATATATGAATCTAAAATAACAACACGGCAACTAAAATAACTAAATGCTAAAGTCCTATCATGGCAAAGATGTAGTACAATATCTTCAAGCAACAAAGGAAATAACTACAATATATGAAAGAATAGATAGGAACCACTACTCTATGTGATTTGAAATACCTTGTTGATATGTGAACGGCTAAGGGGTAAAATCTGGCAAACCACACGTGTCAAGCATGGCTGCTATTATTCCAGTAAGACCATGGGATGGAAAGGGTAGTTCACATATCCACTATGCATTTTCCCTCCCCACGAGTACAACATGGATTCTGAACCAGTCATGAAGAAATAACAATAATCCAGATCAGTCACGTATCTCATAATAAGAATCCATCATACTAATCCGTGTAACAAGTACATGACATTATAGAGACTATCAAGCACTGTAAGTAATCATGAAAATGTACTCTCATGTGGTCCTTAGCCGTGGTTGGAATTTATTGCACATACCAAAATCGTATTGTGCAACGGTGGTTGATTGCTAACCTAGAAGTTCTACAGAATTAACAGCATAGAAATATTTTGAATTAAATTTAGAAAAAACATGTCAATGAACTCGACATTATCTTTCTGAAACTTCAAACGGTTCATGATTCGGATTCATAGTTCTCCCAAAATCCTAGAAATATCGAGATGTAATTTATTTTTGGATATGCTGTGCTCTACGAATTTTTCAAAATCTAATATTCATAATTTCGTGAAACAACTTATATATTCAGAAAACTAACCTCAATATGGTTCTAACACAAGAAATTGGACCACGTTAGGAGTCTAGAGCTATGAGTAATGGCTTCTGGAAGATGAAGGAACCCTAGATGACAACTCCTTAAAATTGGCTAAAAGAAGAACCCTAGAAATTATAACCAGAATATTATATATAGAGAGGTGAGAGAATGAGTCACGGATAAGAGTTCTCTACGTGGAAGTAATCCACTACTGCCCGCTCAGATTGAACGACCAGGGTTCAGCCCGGCTTGGCTCGGCTGAGTCCGAGTCGAATTCGGACTCGGCTTGGATCGAGGTCGGCTCGGTGACCCGGCTCGACTCACACTCACCCCCTCTCTCACTGACTGTTGGGCCGCTGTGGCTGACACGCGGGCTAGTCTGGCTGCTGACTGGGTAGGTTGGTTTTATTAGGGTTTTTTTCTTCTGAAAATTAGTTTTTTTAATTCAGTTTTGGATAATTAACTCAAAATAAATGCTAAAAATAACCAAAAAATTCTCAGAAAATTCCTCAAAATATATTTGATTATTTAGAACCTAAAATAAAAGTTAGGAATATTTTTAATTATGTTTGACCCTAAAATAAATTCTTGAAATTTTTAGAAAATTAGTGTTACTAGTTTTTAATTAACCAAAAATTAAGGAAAAATCCTAATAGTACCAAATTAACCTGATAACAACATTTAAGCTAGAATTTCATGATACGGAGGTTGCAGAATGAGAGAAGAGAGAGAAAACCATATATATATATATATATATATATATATATACATATATATATATATATATACATATATATATATATATACATATATATATATATATATATATATATATATATATACATATATATACCAAGTGGAGAAATAAGGTTAGCCCTAAGATTAAGTCCTGACACTCTCCAACCAAATCTCAACCATCCAAAATAGGCTTAATGGTTCCAAGAGTGAATCAGGTCTGGTATCAATCTTGTATACGGGTCCTAGCACGGGTCTATGGTAATTGCCAAGGTGTTCACTACTGGTCTCGGATAGTCTCCCACAATAAACATGAATACAAATAAATAAAATACATCATAATTAGTAGGAATCAACATGTAAAATATAGCATAAATACATCTATAGGGAAAATTTTAAAAATCATAAATTCAAGAATGTGAAATCTGGGAACGGGTGTGACATCTCTACCCACCTTAGAAAATTTTTGTCTTGAGAATTTGCTAGGCTAGTCAAACTGATCACCAAGCAAGAAAACTCATAGACCAAGTAGAAGACTCATGATCCTATCAGGAAACTCGTGATCCAGAAAACCACATGAATTACTGTAGAAGCATGAAAAAATAATGCAAGCAGCATAAAGGTCATCCCCCCTCAAAAAGTCGCAGAGAAGCCACATGCGACCTGAACAACAAGCCACAGAGAATACACATGCAGCCTGAGCAACAAGCTATAGAGAAGCTACACGCGGCCTGAACAGTCAAACCGCAGAAAAGCCGCATAGTATACTATATGCGGCCTGAACGACCACAGAGAAGGGAGGCCGCATAAGGACCCTGTGACATAAATTTTGATGTCTGTCAGAAGCTCTGACATATCACTCATCACATTGGGATGCTTCGAGACTCATGAAGACGATGGCTCAGAAAAAGATAAGTCACATCAGTGCAATAATTATTTCGACAAACATGCCATGCCATGTGTTTCCTCGTATGCGGCTATGCCCTGTTCGGCCTCGCCAATATGCGGTCAGTGTGTCCATCCGACCAAGGCCCAAACGAGAGCATGTATATGGCTTCAAGACCGATGCAGCCTCGCCAACATGCTACCAGAGTGTCCAATCGACCAAGGCCCAAACGAGAGCACGTATGCGGCTGCAAGACCCATACGGCCTCTCCATCATGCAACCAAGTTGCTATACGAGCTCCAGCTCATAAAATCTTCCCATTACAACTGCAGAGATCTTCACACAGTTGGTGCTGACTACGTATCCAGCTGACCAAGTCACGCCCACAACGGGTTGATAACAGCCCCAAGATCTCTTTAATAACATATCTTAACCAAGACCACGTGACAATCTGCCCGTGACATACGGAGAAAGTTATAACCGTATTTTGTTGAAGGAGCCTTATACGGCCACCAAACAGAGGCATATGTAGCACCCATAGTCCATCATCATGATGGCTATAAATATGAGCAACTTGAACGTTCTAAGGGGGCTTTTTTTCTTCTACTTCAGAGAGAGCGTACCTTCCCCGGCCAAAACACAGAGAGAGCATACTGAGACGAGCGAAGAGAAAATGCAAGCTTCCTCACCCTGTATCAGATCGTCCACGGAGTAAAGTAGACGTCATAGCACGCTTATTCATGGAAACACCTCAGAATAAAATATTTTACTTAGACAATCCTGTTTAGGATTCTTTGTACTCTTTTTTGTTCTTAAATATAAAATTTTACACAAACTTATTTAATGGCGAACAAGATGGCGAATCTGCTGGAGACGCCTTTCTCCACTGATGAGAAAGTTATGGTACAATCCAACATAGCCATGCTCGGGTCCACTCAAAGGATGCTGATAGTTCGCTTCGATCAGTAGGCCTTCGAGGACATGCTCTTCGGGGACAGCTTGAGTCCTTCTCTGAGGCAAGCAAAGCCCAAGAAGACCCGCAAGACACGGGTAGCAAAGGCCACTATGCCTCACACAACTGCGGAGTTTGTGCTCCCCGTCTCTCTCCCAGCTGTAGGGACCGCACACCATGCGTCCACTGTCTATGTGGTAGCCTCTTCCAACCAGAAGGGTGCTCACCACTCGAAGTCCCGCAGGACATGGGCAGCCAAGGCCACCACCGTGCCTCTCCCAACTGTGGCATCCTTTTCCACTCTCTCTGTTGCTGAAGGCGCTCGCCAAGCGTCCCCTCAGGTTGCCCATTCGGTATCCTCGCCTGACGTAGAAAATGCTCAGCACCCAAACACCGGCAGAGAAAAATACTATGATGCCAGACGTTCAGGTGCTGATGCAAACTTTATGAAACCAAGGAGGAGGCCTCATAAGACTCACTTTGTGGCATCAGTTGACAACCGCAGGTAGATGGTCGCATGCGACTATGGCAACAGTCGAACCTCTATTTTTGATCGAATCTCATACGGCGCTGACCCTATACGCCATGCTAAGAATGGTAAAAATCCAAACTTGGACCCTTCTTACTATGCGCCAACGGGTGCCAAGTCGAAGAAATCTGGGGTAGTTCAAGCTCGTCATGCTCAAGCAAATGTCCATTCGGCTGACCGTCGGAGGGCACCACTAACTCTTATACTGGCCCCTGATGGAAAGCTGTAAAAGACCGACCCGTGCGTCCAGTCCTCAACGGCAAATGGACAGGGTCCGTCTCCAAAGTTTTCTACTAACGATTTGAGGAACGTTCTTGTACGAACCCTAGATCAGGGAGCAAAAACAACACTGACACACCAGTGCCTCGGTATAACCGAGCTCACAAAAATGGTGCAAAGGTGAGTCTGCCCTTGCCTACCTTGCACAATATGATTAATCACAAGCGCAAGGCGATGGAGGCAGCTATGGCATATGAAGCATCCTCCCTTGGATATCACTGTGCCAAAATCATCATCAACTACTACTGCAACAAAGTGGCAGTACCTACAAGCAGGCAGTCAGTATTCCAATGACTATACCCGACGGCACCTATCCGGCAACAATCCAAGGATCAGGTGCAAATACCCGAGGAGGATGAGATACCATTCGCCTCATGTTACTCTACTCAGAAGTTCCCTTCCACCTTGGGAGGAAAGAAATCCAGTACCTCCAATCCGTCAATCTTAATCAGCATATTGAGAAGGCGATTATAAGGAGGACTAGCAGCGGTGTAAACTCCCTCGCCCAAAATTAGGCCTACTTGACTTAGATAGTGAATTTAGGGCTAGTTGAAAACCAATTAGAATTTAGAACACAACATTTTTATTTAATTATGCACTATTGATATCACGTAGCGCACCTTACCGTTGCTTCGATAATTGGGGCACCTCGCTAGCCACTGCTTTCCTATAAACTTCACAATCTTGTCCTAGACATGACCGCCAACCATTGTGACCTTTGCGTAACTTATAATCATGCTTTCTTGTGCTATATTTTAGTCGCATAATATTCGTCGCGGACGTTATTTCCTAATTCTAAATAAAATATGACTTTGTACCCTTGTGCGTTCCAATCGAAATTGGAGACACAATCTTGACCGTTTTATGCAACCAAAATTTTATTAATATTCTACACTGTACCCTCTACGTCCCTGACACTTGTGTCCCACCTAATTTTAATCCCATGTACTTCAAATTAATTCTAGAACATCTTGTGCACTATTATTAATTAATTAAAATCTAATTTTTGTCTTTGTGCAATTTTCTAATTATTGGGCATTTTTATGCAAAAGTGCATTGAGGTATCCTCACCCTTGGACAATTCATGAAGAAATCTAACTTTTTCCTTCATAGAAATTTTTTCCATAATTTTCTGGATGTACAGCGCACAACATCGCCCTCGTATATTAAAACCTATCCTTGTATTTAATCAAATACAATTATGGCCCTCCAAACATTCTCATGTGAGCCCAAGGCCCATCCCAAGGAGAGTGTTGACCAAGTCAAGTTTTCCTAGGTCAACAAAACCCCAAATCCCACATATATAAATGCAACTTTTCTTCTTCTTTTTATTTTCTAAAACCAAAACCTAAATTTACAACCCAGCCGACCCTTCTCTCCTACCCTACTGTTCACCCATCACCTACCTCTCTGTCGACGCCGGATCTCCGCCGGTGCACCGCGTCTCCAGCCACCGACCCATCAGTCCTGTCGACCTCCTTCCTCCGTTCTTCCCCGACTCCCCAAGCCCGCCGGAGCACGACCCCGACTGCAGCCACCACTCCCATCACCTCCCTCTTCGACTCTTCTCCGACTTCGTCCAGTCGACCCGACCGATGCATCCCTCCTCCCTGTCATCTTCTCCGACCACCGAGCACTCCTCCCAGCCTCGCCGGGAGCACCACCACCCCTCTCCCTATCTTTTTCCCTATCTTTCCCGCCTGACCTCGACGGAGCAACTCCCAAACGCCCGCTCCCTCGATCAGCACCAACCGTATCGAACCACCCCGAGCCTCCCCTCCCTTCTTCCCTGAACTACTGGAGAACCCGACCATGACCCCTTGACCTCCGTCCTTCTCCCCCTCCTCGACCACAACCCCTCGTCGACTCTCCTCCACCGCCACTCGCCTGAAGCCGCCGGACGACGAGGCGCACCCGCTGTCCTCTTCTTCCTCCTTCCTGAGTAACGCTACCACCACCTCCCTGCCTCCCTGAGAACCTCCACCACCCCACAACCTCCTCTCTTTCCTGTCCTCCTCCTGCTGGCCGGACTCCCCCCACTGGCCGGACATCGATCAGCAGCCACCACCAGCATCATCATCATCATACTCATCATCATCTTCACCATAAGTATATCAAAATTATTACCAACACCAACCCCAATCACTTGTTCATCATCCTAGTCATCATCATCATCGTCCTTGTTATCACCATTGTCCACATTATCGTCCCCGTTGTTATCTTCACCTCCATAGTCATCGTCATTATCATCGTTATTACCATCGCCATCACCATCGTCACCAACATCGTCATTATCCCCATCATCATGATCGTCAACATTATCATCATCCCTATCATCCTCATTATCGTAATCATTATCATCTCATTATCGTCATTATTATCATCTCATCGTTCTCCTCATCATCGTCTCACCATGGTGATCATCATCATCTCATCATTGTCGTCGTCATCATAAGAATCATCACCATCACCATCATCCACATCCTCTCCATCATCACCATCATCCCAGCCACCACCTATAGCATCCTCCTCACCTCATCACCTAACCACCCTAGTCATCATCACCCTTAACAAACCTCATCATTTATAACCCTCATCATCATAAACCCGTCACCCTTGCTAGGAAACCATAGCAGACACCCTGATTCCCGTACCTGTGTACGTTGACCCCGACGACCATTGGATCGTTCTGTGCGACTTCTGGAGCAGGTTATTGGTGCTACGCAGCCCTCTTGCTAGGCAAGTATACCTTGCCTTGTTGTACTGTTTAAATTCTATATTATTTAGCTGTATGTTATTATTATAATTGTGCGCGTCCGAGAGAGACTCGGGTACAGTCAACGGAGGCGTTGATGTTAGGACTTGTGTCTGACCTAGTGTCTAGAAGACTCACCTAAAGTCGTGGAGTTATTGGTATGACTCCCCAGGCCTTGACACATTTCTTACACGTATTTTGAGTCTCATGTAGGGCACGGACTTGCGTATGCGGTTGGCCACCTGTACGTGTAAGTCGTACGACGGTTAGGGTATAACTGCTAATAGTGTTGCATGTTAGAGACTTAGCTGTTATTAGTAGACGGAGTATAGACTATTGTAGTTCGAAGGTCCAATCCTTGTCCTTGTTTGGTTGTGAGGTTCAACTATTGTTCTAACGATAGACTATGAGCCAGAGTTACAATATCGATACTTGCACTCTATCTCGGTGTAGTAGCTACTGCATGTTGTGGATACAACATGTATAGATCATTGGGCGGGGAAGGCAATTAGTTGGCGTATGGGACAGACATTGGGTTGCCGTAGTTTCAGAGTAAACTGTGGGGCCGTGAGCCTAAGTGTTACCCGGTTATGGGATCAGTGTTACCCGATTATGGGCCAGTGTTACCCGGTTATGGGATCAGTATTGCCCGGTTATGGAAGTATATGCTTGTCGATACATTCGGCAGTGGTTACTAGCTGCGCGCTATCATGATCGGTGATGTAGTCAGCATATACATCTGGCATCCAGTTTACAGCTAATGCCAGATACATAGCCTCTGGCTTGACGCTATGCTTTATACCTTTCACCTACCCAAACGTACCAAGGTTGTCTTCAAAGTGCATTTTACTTAGCTGGTTAGGATACCCTTGAGTTTTCACAATATTTACTTATGGCATGCTTTTATGTATCTTGTTATATCCCTCTGAGGACCTGGCCCTTTCCAGGTGTATTGTTCATGAGTATTCGCAGGAGCGCGGATCCGGACTTGCTACATATATTGCGATGAGGACTTCTCTTCGAGTTCGTGATTGGTAGTTGATATTTTTATTTTGTATTTATCTTGTCTATTATATATTCTTGTCCGGTAGTGGATTTGTTTCCATCCGACTACTATCATTAGATACTTTACATTGAGATCTAGTTATAGGTATTGGTTATTCATTTATATATAATTTTTGTGGATGAGATTTAGTTATGCCATGTGACATGTATGTTTACCACTAGCGAATTGTTACTCATATTACAGCGTACGGGTGATATGGTTTCCATATATTGGAGTGCCATATTCATACGGCTTGCATGCTTACCTACCCTGGTCATACGTATTTTGGGACTGGGGCGTGACAAGCGGGACCTATGGAAGGAATTTTTTAGGGCACCCGATCGAAGAAGAAGCTATCAGCAGCTAGGGGTAGCTCCTCCTAAGAACCACTGTGGTTACACAATTTGGGGGTAGTAATCCCCTGGACCTATACGATAATCCGGCATTCTGAGGAGATGAGGATTCCCAAGGAATGGATGTTGAAGACCCAGGGGTAGCCACCCTCGGAGAGAAGATGCCACCTCCTACATTGGGGATAGTACTCCCTCAGAGTCCGAACAGGGAGTGATACTACCAACCTTTCCTAATGATTATTTGTTACAAGAGTCCGAAGCAAAAAGTGCCATGTCTACTATCTCGTCCGTCTCTTCTCTTACAAGAACGACATATATGGCGGGGGACGAGCTTGAAGGCCCTAGTGATCGGCAATGCCTCGAGGCCCTCGAGGCCATGATATAGACCATGAGTGAATCAATGTAAGCCATGACCTAAGCTGTGCTAGAAATTAAGGCAAGTGTAGCCTCCCAGCCACCCTGGGCCTTAGGACAAGCTAGCTTGGACCTGGGGACCAATGCGAATTCTGACGCAACTGCTCCACCAATAGGCAAAAATCACCCTATGCCTGGTTCGTCTTTGCCTTCCGCGGGAGACGAAGCCAAAGTCGCAATGAGTAAAATTTGGGAACTTCGGGCTAGCCTAGATTCTATGGGCAACCGGGATTCACAACGCGAGCTCGGGATACGATAATTGTACCCCCGCAATTGGATGGATGTTCCATACCCGCCAAAGTACAAACCCTTCAACCTGAACCCATTCGATGGGAAGACTTCTTCCCGTCAACGCATGAGCTATTTTAAGACTACAACGGGGCACCTACCTCGTAGTGGCGCACTCCTCACCAAGATCTTTGTGGGGATATTGTCCGAGGTCGTATTTGACTAGTTTTATTGCCAACAAGACAGCTATATCTCATCGTTTGATGACTTCAAGAGTTTTTTTCTCAAAATATTCTATGGCGGAGGAAGCGACATGACGATGTCTTCCCTGATGGATGTTACCAAATGGGAAAGGAAGCTCGCCTAAAATTATATCAAGTGTTTCCGCCAAGCAGCACTGAGGTTGCCTCAAGGAAATCCTGAGTCCACACTCATGGACATGTGCCGTATAAACCTACTTCTGGCAATCAGCCTCTGGATGGGCGACAGTTAATTCAAAGACTGGACATCGTTCATCATCAAAACATTTAGCGCTGAAAAGAAGGTTAAAGACTCCCGACTCCTGGGAATACAGATCTCTCACAAATGACAGGAAGAAATGTCCCAACAATAGCAACAACGGCAACAACAGTCGCGAATAAAAAGGAAAGCAGTCCCTTGTGGCCAACTTAACTAAGAAGCCCAAGCAAAAGTCAGCTGAGACTTACTCCTTCAAAGATGACAATGTTATGCCCATCTTCAATGTGTTGATGAAGGGTTGCAAGCTTCGGCTCCCCGACATCAAGCGCCCTTTAGAGGCAGCCGAGATGAACAATCCAAAATACTGCTACTACCATCACTACGTCCACAAAGCGACGAAGGACTGCTACACCCTCAAGCGGTACATCCAGTGCTTGCTTGACACCAAGGCACTTACCTTGGAATTCAACGACAAGATAGTTCCCAACAACATGGTGTCCCTCCAGTTTGATAACTTTCTAGCGACAGAAGCCCAGGATGGAGTCATACCGATTTCGAGGGCAACAATGAAGGTAGTCAATCTTCCACTAGCCCGTGACCAAGCAGCTGGGCTGATACCCCTTACTACACCTCGGGACAAGATCATGTGGGTCTACCCGGATCTGGTCCCAAACTTGACACAGCAAGCAGCGCCTTCCACCGTCCGGTCTAAAATATAAAAAACTAAGTCATGCCATATGGTTTCTCCCACCGCTGAGGAGGCCTGGGCAGGGGTAACCAGGTCGGGCCTTGCCTACCAACGAGACTATGAAGCTCCTGACCTCAATTCACCTCCAAGTACTGCACCTGTCGTGTCTGATCCGGGTCCATCTTAACCCCCACCAGCGGACAAGTCCAAATAGAAAGAGGGTCGCTTTGAAAAGTCGTTGCATAAAGAAATGGCTCAGAGATTGGAAAACCCTACAACTTTGACGTCTTGGCTCAACTCGTAAATATTCCGGCAAAGTTGTTACTATTTGAGCTTCTCCGACTCTCAGAGACACCTGAAACGCTCTGAGTGAGGCATTGGAAAATATCGACGCCTACTTGGCACAAGTCAAGCTGTCAGTAGAGGATCCCACCGGATGCCCCCACTGCAATAATGTGACAGAATCGATACCCAATATTATATTTTCATAAGCATGAAGCTAAAAAACAACAGGCATGATCGTCCCCTGTACTACACAGGGTACATTGGTGCCTTCAAGGTGGACCAGATGCACATCGATCCTAGTTCGTCAATAAGCTTTATCCCATGGAGTCTGCTTCAAACCTTGCGCATCCTGATGCATCTCCTAGCAGCCACCAATACTGCCTTCACTTGCTTTAACGCAGGAAGGAGCTACCTTCTGGGCAAGATCCCTCTGAAATATTAAATTGGTGACTTAAAAATCGAGGTCACTTGCTATGTCATAGACGTGGACGTATCCTACAATGTCCTGCTGGGATGGCCATGGATACACGAATAAATAATTGTGCCATCAACCCTACACCAATATCTAAAGTACGTAGACGATCATGGCACGGTCAAGACAGAGTTCGCAGATGTCGATACTTTCAAGGTGATCGAGGCCTACTATATAATGCCCCACAACCGCATGGTATATTATGCCGAGTCAGATTGAATAAGGCAATAGCTGCTTATATTTTGATTTATGGGATTTGTGAGCAAGTATTGATTTAAGTTGGTTTCATGTGCAGATTGCGTGTGGGTTCGATGGATTTAGGTGTTCATTCAGAGTAGTATTAGGAAAGCAGGATTGGAGCGATAATGCCGTCTTTCTTAGTCCGATCGGTCGGACGATTTAGAAGTACAGTCTGCTCGCACGGTCATACCAATTGAGTAGATCGTGCTTTGTATCGAACTGCGAGTTCAAGGGATCGGCCGTACCGGCAATACAAAGTACTAGAAAAATCAGACTTGGTGAGTGGGCTCTGTCCCTTCTTCTGTACTCTTTCATGCGTAATAATATGGAACACATGTGATGTCTTGAACACTTGGACTGGAACTTGTAAATTATTATATTGTGATGTACATAAAGTGTGTGTCATTTGGTTGGATATGATTTGTGGCTTGAGTTGGTTTTGCATTGGGCAGTTGGAGCTTGAATTAGATTTATATTTGGGCAATTGGAGCTTGAGTGGATAATCTTGGTTGGAACATCAAGGCACTTCGGGTGAGCGAGCATGAATTTTGCACAAGTATCAAGTTGGACGCTTTGTCTAGTAAAGCTTGCAGTTGTGGTTCAAAACTGGACAATTGCATCGGTGAGGGCTTTATGCCACTGTTGGGGCATTATGCCATGGGGCTTTCAGAGCAAGGGGTGTTGCACCAATTGGAGCATTGTGTCGAAGCGGCATAGTGCCAATGGAGATAACTTGAGATGGTACCTATGGATAAGTTGAAGAATGGTTATGGATAGTTGGTTGGATTGAGGCGAGTATTGTTTGGTGGGGCGAGAAGGCTCGATTCTCTCGTCATACCTACTTGGAGTTTGCATCGGTCACGGACAACCTGTTGCGCACAGTGTTTGGTTTCCTCGAACAGAATATGCTTCGGGGCACCGGGACCATTCAGCCATGTAGGATACAAATGGTAACGTACCTTGGGCACGATGCCGGTAGTTCGATACGACCAGGCAGGCTAGCTACTCAGCGCTGCATTGGGTAGAACTGTTGTTGATTATTCCTTTATGTCTTGGCCATTGACTACATATAGATAAGAGTTGGTTTGGTTTATAATTTTTGTACAGGCGGCGGCCCCCTTGCCTCGGGTAAGAGTGTGCATATCGATGATTGGATTAGTAAGGCTTGGATTATGGTTTGGTTTGAGGATGGATATTGTGGCTTGGATTATGGTTCGATAGGTTCACGCGTTGCTTAGGTTTGAGTATGATGGTTTGTATCCTAGTTTATTTTGAGTTGGATATATCTGCTTGTATATTTGCTTTAGTTGAATGCTTGTATGTTTAACCTGTTTTACAGTTTTTTTTAACATGTTATACCTCTGCCATGAAATGAATCTAGGATTCAAGTAAAAAGATTACCATATAATTATTTGTATTCACTATTCTGCTTAGTGTTATTTCAGACGAGTGGGTTACCCCTCTCACTAGTACAGTTGTGTACTGACCCACGTTTGTGGGCATTATTTCAGGTACGCAGGCGTAGTAGTACTGCTTGGATATACGGTACATGATGTATCAAACGATAAGTACCTTTGTGGCAAGAGAAAGAGCGAGAGTTTTGCATTGACTTTGAGGCAATCTCCTTTATGGCATTTTTATTTGGAACCTAACGAGAGCTTCGCTGCATATAGTCTGATGTGTGCTTGGTACACAATACTTGACTTTCGCTGCAACTTGGTCATTTTGATGATAACTTTGATCTTTGACATTATCTCCTTGTGCGAGCGTAACTCCAAGCTCGTAAGATATCACGTCCCGATGAGAACGATTGTCCTGCGAGAGCACTACAACGTGGTAATTCAAGTTCAAAGGGGATGACCCAGCTTACAAGAGATTGGGGCATGACAAATTATATCAGAGCACCTGGTTTATTTCCTCAGACTTTGTCCTTTCGTTCATCACAAACTATAAATAGCTTTTGCATGCCATTTGGCTCCTGGATCTACTCGGTGTCGTATGGGATGTTTGATGTAATAAGTCTATATATATGTTGGTTGTGGGTGCATGTTGTTCTTTGTTGCATTAGCTTTCGTTGGTTTTCGATAGATCGTGTAGCATCATTGAGCTTTATTGCATTGGTGCAGCAAGTTGTGTAGCATTATTGTATTTTTATAGCAAGTTGAGAGGTGTCTTTGCGTTGGTTTATCTTGTCATTCAGGAGATTTTTGGTTACATCAGTAGAGCAGTTGGTTGACAGATGAGATTGGTTATGTGGCATATTATGAGTAGAAGCATCGAATGAGAATGGACCGTTGCACGAGTTCCTCGTGTAGCGAATGTATTGGATGGAGTTTGATTTATGGCTGGGCATATCAGGAAAGCGTTGCACGAGTTGCTCATGTGGCGCATTGGTTGAGCAGGTTTGAGTTTGGCTTGGGAATATCAGGATAGCGTTGTACGTACAGTAAATGTGTGGAACAGTTGGGTATTGGGTTGGATTAATTGGAAGAGATTATTGCACGAGTTGCTCGTGTAGAAAAAGTATCAGACGGTCTGAGAAATAGTTGGAAGTATTAGGAATGGAACATGTCACAAGTTACATATCAAAATTGATAAAAAAGTTAGATGGTTCATACATTGGCTGAGTTTCGCGTCCGACCTTGTGTTGTGAGTGGCAGGTCACACAAAATTGATGGTGCGAACGAATCTTGGATCAGTACATAGAATTATGATACAAGTAGTGACTTGACTCAGAGTGGTATATGGTATACCATATAGTGAATATGGTATTAAAATATTTTTGATAGATATCAATGGAATTACCGCAATGGACACGGGTAACTGAATGTAAGTTGGTTGGTGCACATTGGTTGAGTTAGGAAATGGAACATAGAGCAAGCGAATATTGAGTTACGATCGACAGGATCACCCCGGAATAGTCGATTTGGATAGACGTTCGTCGACACAGAGTAAGCACGAGAGCGACTCTATTTCCAAGTGGTATATGGTGCAATAGAATTTGACTCAGGTATTTTTTGATACATTATACTTGAGCGATCAAGAATGGACTTATGCAAATAGAAGTATCGTTGGATATGTGCAAATGGGAGTTTTGTTGGACGAGAATAGAACAAGCAATGGAAAGAGTGTTTGGAATTTGAAGGATTGATGTGGACTAGTATTTGAAATAAGTTAAGATCGATCAGATGGAAAGCTGAATATCAGAGTTTGCTTGCATGATTTAAAAGTTTTGTGGAGAATTCATTGATGCAAAGAGAGAGTTAAGCATAAGGAACAAACAGTTGGGATACGCTTGAGCGAGCGATGGGTGTATCGAAGGGTAGTGAGCACGGACTATAAATTTGGGCAACACATTGGAGTTGTTGGTTGGGCAATAAAATATGATCTGGTTTGGAGGGGCAATGCGATAGATTCATACGAACTTGAAGAATTTCGGATATTGGCGCTTGAGATGTTTGAATCAAAAGTTTAGCGGAAGTATAATTTGGCAAAATGGTGCAGCGATGGTGGATGGATTCTCCGGAAGACGTGAACTGGCATGAGTCAAGCCTAGTTGTTATTAAATCAGATTGGAAGTTAACACTTGCAGTACTGAGGTGGATTGAGGCAACGAGTGATGGTATTATGATTTAAGATTGTGTTGAAACTTGTGCACGAGTTATTAAGAGGGTATGGACTAATCAAAATATAAAAAAATTAAGACAGGCTAAGGAATAGAACAAGAACAAGAATTATGGCAGATGGACTTTTGAAGATAGCTAAACGAAAGAGCAACATTGAAGCAAATCACTGTACTGCTCGAGCAAGTTGGACATGCTTTGTGAAATATGGCATACGAACGAGAACAGAGCAAGTCTATGGTTTCGGGAATCATTGGAAGTGGTAGTACGAGAAGTCGAACATGGCAGTTCAGAAATTTTGATGGATTTAGGAAAAAATGGCGAATTAATGTAAGACGGTTTACGCGAGCACAGTTTTGGATTTGTGTCTTGGATAGATAGTAAGACTATAGGTGGTTAAGCGATATTTGGTTGATAGATTCGTCAGAGGTAGTACATAAAGTTCTCGTAGTCATAAGTTTGTTCGGATGGAATGGTTGGATTATGACTCAGATTTGAAGAAGTGACATAGCACGGTTAGTAGTAACTGTCCATCGTGATAACTTATAATTATCGAGCGTAGCTTCGGGACAGGTGACCCTAGCGACTTGACCGCCAAATCATAGATGAATATTATAGACTCATAAAATGACCCTTGCGGCAAAGCATTTAGGAATGCATCGAGGGTGGATGTGAGTGGTGTATATTGGAGATATGCCTAAGTGACTGAGTATTGGATTTGAGAGTTCCTTGGGATAGCCTTCAGCTGAAGATGCAGCCGAAAGATCGAAGCGATGGTGGAAATGGCCTAAGTCAACTAATGAGATTCGGAGTTGCAGATTTTTAAAGATGGCATCGCCTCTGACTTGTCGTGCCCCATAAGGGAATAGTATTCATATGAATTGACGAATGTAAAACTAGCTTGTGAAGTTAAAGCAATAACTCGTTCAGATCAGATCCTTACACTACCGGATGGGACAGATGTACCTCAGATCTACAAGATGCATCAAAACTTAGTCTGTGATGCTTGCTCGTACAGAAGGAAATAGTGATATCCTATGTTTTGAGGCAGTAAAAGCAGCACAAAGACCTATTTCATGTACGACATAGGAATTGTGGCTAGTGTGTGCGCTTTGAAATTGTGGCGATACTATCCGTATGACGTGGCGACAAAATCTTCGTGGATCACATGAACCTCAATATAGATGTTCACCTAGTGAGGTATTGAGATTGAGGAAGAGATATTGGGCTAAGCTGATCTAAGAGTATTGTTTGATATTTGGGTAAGTCGTCTAACTGGGGTAGTATCAGTTGTGATGATCGTTCGGAGCATAAGATAATATTTGGAGACGGTACTTGCAGAACATTGTGCGATTGGAGTCATGGTAGAGTTTTATTAGTTGAGCTTGGACAGTGCTAGTGTGTATTCAGAGATAGTTAGATGGATTGAGTTAGAACACAAACTGATTTGAGTTAAGTGGGAAGATCGTTAGTGAAAAATTATCGTATTTGAGAATAATGCTTGTGCGAATGAGTTATTGAATGAAAGTCAGGATTGGTTCAATTGGGAGTGAAGCAAATGGATGCCTCAGACATAAAGATACCCTTATAACTTGTCCAAATTTTGCAATCGCTAAGCTTGGCCGAATTACATTTATTTCAGGGATGCCTTAAATATATGTATGATCCAAACTAAGCGATATGAGAAATTTTTATTTAGCTACAAGGAGGATGTGGAAATATAGAATTTGTGCAAGCGTTCAACGCGAGGGAGATGCTGAGCCTGGATCAGGAGAATGTGAGTTGCATGGAGCAGAGTTATGAATTAGGCAAGCAACATGCGTGTAAGTAATATAAACTGGTTTGGTTCGAGGATGAACCTGATTCTAAGTAGTATATTATGTAATGCCCCACAACCGTACGGTACATTATGCTGAGTCGGATTGAATAAGGCAATAGCTTGTTACATTTTGATTTATGGAATTTGAGAGCAAGTATTGATTTGAGTTGGTTTCATGTGCAGATCGTGTGCAGGTTCGATGGATTCAGGTGTTCGTTTAGAGCAGTATTGGGATAGCAAGATTGGAGCAATAATATCGGTTAGATAATTTGGAAGCACGGCTTGCTCGTACAGTCATACTAATTGAGTAGATCTTGCATTGCATCGGACAATGGGTTCAAGGGATCGGCCGTATCGGCAAGGCAAAGTGCTAGCAGAATCAGACTTGGTGAATGGGCTATGTCCCTTCTCTTCTACTCCTTCATGCCTAATAATATGGAACACACGTAATAGCTTGAATACTTGGACTGGAACATGGAAATTACTATACTGTGGCGTATAGAGTGTGCGCCATTTGGTTGGATATAATTTGTGGCTTGAGTTGGTTTTGCATTAGGCAGTTGGAGCTTGAGTTAGATTTATATTTGGGCAATTGGAGCTTGAGTGTAATCTTGGTTGGAACGTCGAGGCACTTTGGGTGAGCGAGCATGTATTGCAGATGAGTATCAAGTTGGGCACTTTGTCAAGCTAAGTGTGCAGTTATGGTTCAAAATCGGACAACTACATCAGTGAGGGCATTGTGCCACTGTCAGGGCATTGTGCCACGGAGCTTTCAGAGCGAGGGGTGTTGCACCAATTGGAGCATTGTGTCAAAGCGGCATAGTACCTATGGGGATAACTTGAGATGGTACCTCGGGATAAGTTGGAGAATGGTTATGGATAGTTGGTTGGATTGAGGTATCGTTTGGTGGGGCGGGAAAGCACGATTCTCTCGTCATAACTACTTGGAGTTTGCATCGATCACAGACAACCTATTGCGCATAGGGTTTGGTTTTCTCGATCGGGATATGCTCCAGAGCACCGGGACTGTTCAGCCATAGAGGAGACAAATGGTAACGTACCATAGACGCGGTGCCGGTTGTTCGATACGACCAGGCGGGCTAGCTATTAAGCGCTGGATCGGGTAGAAATATAGTTGATTAGTCCTTTATGGCTTGCCCAGTGACTTCATATAGATAAGAGTTGGTTTGCTTTGGTTTGGTTTGTGCTTTTTGTATAGGCGACAACCACCTTACCTCAAGAAGAGTGTGCATATCGATGATTGGATTAGTAAGGCTTGGATTGTGGTATGGTTTGAGGATAAATATTGAGGCTTGGATTATGGTTCGATAGGTTCACGTGTTGCTTGGGTTTGAGTAAGACGATTTGCATGCTAGTTTACTTTAAGTTGGATATATCTACTTATATATTTGCTTGAGTTGAATGCTTGCCTGTTTAACCTGGTTTACAGTTTTTCTTAATATGTCATACATCTATCATTAAATGAATCTAGGATTCAACTAGAAAGATCACCATATAACTGTTTGTATTCACTATTCTATTTAGTGTCGGTTTAGACGAGTGGGTTTTCTCTCTCACTAGTACACCGGTGTACTGACCCACATTTGTGGGCATTATTTCAGGTATGCAGGTGTAGTAGTGCTGCTTGGATATGTCACGCCCCAGTCCCAAAATATCGAGGGACTAGACACGTGGCAATGGCCAACAGCACGCACCGATAGACAAACCCAATTTAATGGATCCATCAGGGCATACTTAAGCTGTATATAAGGTCTACAACAACAAGTCAGAACTAATCTTATCCACATAAAAGATAATAAGATCAACACCAATAAGGAAAGTAAATCAAACATCCAGTCTCAGCAAAGTAATTCGGGGAACAACCCGATATATAAAGTCTGTTACAATTGTTTAATTAAACAGGAAAGAGAGTATAATTGCCATAATAACTGAGCATGGAGAAGCAGATATTCAGGAGAAGTCCTTAGCGATCACCTCGTCCTCAGGTACTGGTACGGTTCCGTGAAGTGCTCATGTTCCGTATACCTCTGGATAAACTTCGTCTGCTAATCCTAGGGACATAATCCGGATCCAGGTCCTCAGGGGACATAGCAAGGTACAAGAAAGCTCAAGCCAAAAATAAATGCAGTACAACAAATAATAAAACAATAGGGTCAACTATATAACCATCTATGTGAAATACAAGTTGAGAGCATCACTAGAACTTAGGCTGATACCACTACAAGCTCTGTGTCGGGGAGCCGGTAGCAGTTATACTATGTATTTTACTATGTGTTTATTATGGATTTTATATATATAAGAAATCAGCCTGTAGCATGTGTGTCTCTCCCCTCCCAATGTAATCAAACGTCTCATGACCACGATGCCTCATGTCCATGTCACGTAAGATCATAACTAATGCAGTGAGTCATAATATGAACTAAAAATATAATGTCTATGTCAATCCTGCATCCTACACAGAAACACCTTGAATATCACAGGAAGATTCTGTATCATGATCTGTGTCAGGTGTCCCAGGTATAAAGTACTTGATATGGCAAGTACGAGAATGTATATGTCACGATATCCATCTCTAGTTGACCTTACACAACCCCGCGTACGGTGTTGGCACCCGAATATTAATCGGAAGCTAAGTAAGTCAAACGGCCCTAGGTTTAAGCATGTACAACAGTTATAATTAAGTCAAGTAATTAAGTAACAATACTGCAGGATTTTGGCAAGGTACACTTTCCTGGTGTTTCGGCTCCAATTGTAACTCTGGCAACAGCTGGATTTGCAGGAAGTACTTCGGTTGCTGAAATAGATATCACCATCAGATCCAGAAAATATTAATTAGCTAGAAATGCCTGTCCTTAAGTCCAATTTGGACACAGGGGCGAAAATGTTATTTCAGGACAAAACGGGGTCCAAATGTGGGCCGCTTTGCACCGAAAAATGAGTCAGGGTCAAAGGTCTACAAATTCATCAAACTTAGTGTCAACAGGTCAGGAACGATGATACGAACACAACGAAAGTTCCAGAATTGGATTCCGATAAGCCGTTCTCAAAATTGCCCGTCAAGTGGAGCTTGTGGGGCCCACGACACACGATTTTGTCAATGTTCTCAGAATCGAACCAAACTTGGCTCACAGGACTAGTGTATTGCTACGAGTTCGATGGCGCAAGTTTCGTCTCGATCTGACGTGTGTACACTAAGTTACAGCGAGATTCAGAAAGGTCGGATACGGGGCGTTGTCGGCGAATACGCATTGATTTCGGTGTACACGCACATCCGAATCAGCTTCTGTGAAATCTCGCACGTCCGTATCAACGACGCGTACGTATCGGTGAAGACCGTACGCGACCAAGTCGTCCCGTTTGGCGGGGCGTACTCAGTTCCGGGGTAAAACAGGGCATTGGTTTTCCTGTTTTTGGATCGCAGTTCACGATCACCACAGGACGCGATGCATCGAGCGGGTTGCACGGGCACCGAGGGGGTCATACAGGCTACGCGTTGTAACTTACGGAATAGAAAACAGAGCTACGAGGAGAAAGATATGGGTACCTGAACAGGGCTCCGGGAAATCAAATTCTTCATGTCCGACACGTGTCCGCGTCGCGTCTAGGGTTAGGGTTGGGTCCGGTCAGAGGCGGCTGTGTCCGTGTCCTCCCTAGGGCATCTGATTGCTGGGTGTCACCGGAGTCGGCTGGCCACGGCGGGGCGAGCTGCTCAGCGAGGGCTCGAGGACGCCTCGGGGAGGCCGGGCGGAGCTCGGCTGAGTCAGCCGGAGGCTGGGGCGAGGCGGGCTCGGGGCTGGCCTGCGGATACTGGATAGAGGAGGAAGGAGGCTGTCGACGGCTGTGAGGGGAGGTCGGAGGCGTTGGGATTCGGCTAGGGAGAGCTGGAGGCGGAGGCGTGAGGTGGTCCGGTGCTCAGGATGGCTGGGCGGAGGTGGGTCGAAGAGGGCTTGGCCGGAGTCGGGGAGGAGGTTTAAATAGAGGATAGGGGAGAGGGAACGACCGGCGGTTGGCCGGAAGAGGAAGGGAGGTGGTCACCGTTCGGGGGAAGAGGAAGGGAGCGGTCGCCGGCGACGGTAACGGCCGCCGGAGGGGAAGACGAAGAGTTTGGGGGTTAGGGATTTAGGCGGTCGGGTCGGGTTATTAGCGGGTCGGGTCTGACCCGGATCCGACCCGTTAAGGGGTTGGGCCGGTTCGGGTAGACCGGCCGGTCCGGTTCAGTTTATTATTGGGTTCGGTTTGGTTTAATATTGGGTTTATTTAATTAGGTTAAATTAATCAATAATTTTTAAGGCTTTAAAAATACATCCGGGGTCCAATAAATTCTCGAAAAATTATCCTATGTCCAGATTTTCATTTTACACCATAAAATATTATTTTCATAATATTTTAATATTATTAAATATCGTTTAAAAATCCTTTAATTATAAAATATCTTATTTTAAATTCCAGAAAAATCTCAGAAAAATACAAAAAATTAGGAAAAATTCTAAATTCTAAATTCTTGAAAATTAAGGGGTTTACAATCTACCCCCCTTAAGAGGATTGCGTCCTCCCAATCAAAGAATAACCGGTCAACAGAGATGACACGGTTGCAAAATTTATTCGAAGCACATCAAGATTAAGAAAAGTCAAGGTTGTGGGTTTAACACATAAGGAAAATCATTTCCCTAAGCAATATAATTTCCTAAATATAGAAAATCTAGAAAATTACAATTTTTAGAAAACCAGTTTATCCTTCAAAAATATATCAAGTTAACATTTATAAAACATTCTAGTTTATTCAGCAAGTTCAAAAATTACTTAGGTGATCACTAGGTTATCTATTATTAGCAAGTTAAAACTGTTAAGTTAAGTCTAGGGTCACGAACCAGCAGGCACAAAGTAAAGCAATTCTAGAAACAGAAAATTATAAAAACTTACGCGCATTAGCTACTCCATGGTTCTGCGCGTATTCCAAGGTCATCGCGAAGGCTTGTCCGCATCCTTGTGGTGGATTCCTCTGCTGCTGCTGGGCCTGTTGGAAGAGTGCTGCTTGTAGTGCCAAGGGTGGCCTCGACTGATACCCTCCTGGTGCAGGTAGAGCTTGTTGGTTTGCCCTTGGTGCTCCTCCTCGATGATAAGGATAATCCTTGGCTAAGTGTTGATTGGTTCCGCAAATCAAGCATTATTCCAAATTGCGTCTGCAGTCCTTCTCTAAATGGCCTACCTTGCCACAGTATTGACATGTAGGTAATGTCTGCGGAGAGGCTCTGGGTGGCTGGTGTATATGAGGCCTCTTTGCAGATTCTTCTTGTGGTGCTTTGGTTGATGTGGAAGACCATTTCAGACTGGTCTCTCTCCTGGTGACGCGTTTTATGCGTCGGGCTGCAGCGAGAACGTCCGAGTAAGAAGTAGGTACGACGGATCCGATGAGTCTCTGCAGCTCAAAGTTTAGTCCGTCGAAGAACTTCTCAGCCTTCTCTTCTTCCGTCGGGATCAAAGTAGGGGCGAAGCGACTTAGACGAATGAACTCTGTGTGGTACTCCTCCACTGTCATACTGCTCTGAGTGAGGCGATTGAACTTGTCCCGAAGTTCTGATCGAGCGATAGCCACAATGTACATCTCCTGAAGGAGTCTGGAAAACTCTTTCCAAGTGACTCGGTCTGGTCCGAGCCGGGTCTCTTCCGATAGCCACCAGTGATGAGCATTGTCCGTCAACTGCATTCTAACGGCGGTCATCCAATGTTCTCTTGGAAGTTTAGCTGCTTCCAACTGGTGTTGTATGTTGGTGAGCCACTCATGCACTTCAGTTGGTCCTTCTTTGCCCGAAAAGGTACGGGGCTTGAGTTGACGGAAATCGGTGATAGATCCTGTCGTTGGTCGCCTAGCTTGTGGGTTCACTTGCTCCAATGCGGTTACTAGGCTGGTTCTCAAATACTCTGCCTCGTGACGCTGAGTCTCTTGATGAATTTGATGTTGGGCTTGCATCATTGCGTAGATCATTTGAAATATCTACTGCCCGTTTATAGGTTGCCCTTGTAGGAATACGGGCATCGGTGGAACTGTCAAGACCCGCACCCAGAAATTCGGGCGCGAGTGCGTGGGTACGTCCAGCCTACGCCGCAGAGTCGGCGGTAGTACGCTGTCTAGGTCATATCCACAGTTGAAACATCTAGCTCATTCGCAAATGATGAAATAGGCAAAGATAATAACAGAAAAAGAATGCTAAGATTTCAAATAAAATAAATGTGACATCAGACCAAATGTTTAATACAGAATCCAGAAAGAAATCGGGGACAAACCCGATTACTAAGATAAAAGAGCAAGAAATAAATAGCTACTGCTAACTACTCTGCAGCAGTGGTCTCCTGGGTGGGAACTGGCTCCTCATAAGTGACATCTATTCCCTCATAGGGGCCATAATAGGTAGGGGCAAAATTCTCATCATCGCCTAAATCAATGGATCCAGTCAGGAAAGGAGCAAAGTACACAATGCACAACAAGATTAAACTGAATATTTATAACAATTAGAAAAGAAACTGACTGAGTATCATATTGAGAATATGCATAAAAGAAATAACAATAACTAAGAGTTAAGACTATAAACAAGAATATGAGTAAACAGGAATAATATGAGACAGGAAATGAAACTACAACAGCCAACAAGAACCATAACCAGACAGAAAGCTATGTGTGTGAACTTGTGTTATTTTAGAATACATAGTTGGCATGTAGGGGTTTATAAGGCTAATCAGGCCGTCATAGACGGCTATCAGTCAGGAATAATCGAGTATCAGGCTGATGGTACAGTCGTGTATCCACAGCTAGCAGTCAGGACGGGGGGAAGGGTAAACTACATGCCTTCTAGTATTCTCCCACCCGACACGAAAAGTAAGACATGAACTCCAGTATTCAAGACATGAAATCCAGTATTCTAACACTACGTGTAATCATCAATGGTACTAGTAAAGCAGAGAATTAATTATCATAATATAAAGGTTAAACTTTGAAGTACAGGTACTTGCCTGTTGTTTGGATCCAATTATAGTTTGTATCTCGGGGAAATTTCCAGAAATGTGTCCAGATACTGAAATAGACATTACCATCATGCTCAGAAGATATCAAATAGCTAGAAACGTCTGTCCTTGGGTCCAATTTGGAGACAAGGATAAAAACGGCAGTTTCGGCCAAAACGGGGTCCGCATGTGGGCCCACTTTGCACCGAAAAACGTGTCAGGGTCAAAGGTCTCCAAATTCACCAAACTTAGTGCTAACAGGTCAGGAACGATGATAAGAACCCAACGGAACTTCCAGAATTGGATTCCGATGAGCCGATCACAAAATCGCCCGTCGAGCGGAGCATGTGGGGCCCACGACATGCGATTTCGTCAACGTTCTCAGAATCGAACCAAACTTGACCCACAGGACCAGCGTATTGCTACGAGTCCGATGGCATAAGTTTCGTTTCGATCTGACATGTGTGCACTAAGTTAGGATAAATTATAGAAAAGTCGGATACGGGGCAATGTCCGCGGATACGCGTTATTTTCGGTGTGCACGCACACCCGAATCAACTTCCTCGAAATCTCACACATCCGTATCAACGACGCGCACGCATCTGTGAAGACCGCACGCGACCAAGTCGTCCCGTTTGGCGGGACGTACTCAGTTCCGGGGTGAAACATGGTCTGGTTTTTCCTATTTTTGGATCGCGGTGTGCGATCACCACAGGACGCGATGCCCAGAGCGGTTTGTCCGGACACCGAGAGGGTCATACAGGCTTCACAACGCAATTTACGGAATTGAAAACGGGGCAGCGTAGAGAAAGATATGAGTACCTGAACGGGGCTCGAAAAACAGGGAATTTTCGTGTCCGTGTCGTGTCCGACACGACACGAAGAATTGGGAATTTTAGGGTTTTAGAGTTTTCTAATTTGGGGGCTGCCGGCGGCGGTCCGGCCGGAGGATCACCGGGGAGGCTGGGGGCGGTTCGTCGGCTGCTGGGACACGGCTGGTGGTCGGCGGCGCTCCGGGAACGGCTGGCCAGAGGCGGCTCGAAGGGGGGAAGTTGCTGCCGCTGCTGCTGGAGTCGGGGGCACCTGAGACGGTGCTCGAGGAGGGGAGAAGGGAGGAGGACGGCAGCGCTGGAGGCTGGCCGGGGCTGCGGGCTCAGGCGGGCAGCGCGGTGGCGAGGGTGGCGGTTCCGGTGGAGAGGGGATGGCCGGGCTGGGCTTTTATAGAGGAGAGGGGCGCTGGGGACGGCCGGGGATGGCGGCGGGAAGAGGGGATCGAATTCGGGAGGAGCGGGGCATCGTGGCGGGGCGTGGCGCGGGCGGGGCTCCGCGTGGCCGGCCGGAGCGGCGGGAAACCCGGGCAGCCGGGTCGGAGGCGGCGGGTCGGGTCTGGGCAGACCCGACCCGACCCGGTAGGGGAGCGGGCTGGGCTTGGTACTGGGCTGGGTCGGATCAGGCCCAGTGGGCCGGATCAAATATTAATAATAATAATAATAATAATAATAATAATAATAATAATAATAATAAATCAGTTAATAAATAAATAGGTAAATAGTTTTTAGGCATTTAAAAATAGGTCTAAGGCCCAAACAATTCCAGAAAAATTACCCTAAGTCCAGTTTTTCATTTTACACCTAAAAATATTATTTTCATAATATTTTAATATTATTTATTAACAATTTAAAATCATTTAATAATTTAAAACCTTAATTTTAATTACAGAAAATTCCTAGAAAATTCCAGAAAATTGTGAAAAATCCAAGTTTAATATTTTTTAAAAATTCAGGGGGGTTTACAGGAACGAACTGCGGAGGCGGCGGGATGTCATCACGCTGGAACCTTGAATTATGCTGGGCTGCTTGATCACTTTGAGAAGATTATCCTCAGTCTTCGGGTGTCACTCCTTCATCATAAGTAACCACAGCATCGTGTGGTGTACTCATGGGATTCTCGTCTCCGCTTCTTGGATCTATTACTCTGCATCAAAAATAAAATATAAGAAGCGCACAGGATTCAAGGCAAGATGCAAGTCAAAAGTTAATTTGAATATGATACAGATATCAAGAACGATTCAAGCAAGTGGATGAGATCCTAAAAACTTATCCTATTCTTATTGTAGGCATGTTCGGTCCCAAAGTTTGAAACCGAACAATTTAGTCATTGACCTGCATGGGCCACCACAAAAACTATGTCACGCCCAGTCCCAAAATATCGAGGGACTAGACACATGGCAATGGCCAGCAGTACGCACCGATGGACAAACCCAATTTAATGGATCCATCGGGGCATACTTAACCTGTATATAAGGTCTACAACAATATTTCAGAACTAATCTCATCCACACAAAAGATAATAAGATCAACAGCAATAAAGAAAGTAAATCAAACATCCAGTCTCAGCAAAGTAATTCGGGGAACAACCCGATATATAAAGTCTGTTACAATTGTTTAATTAAACAGGAAAGAGAGTCTAATTGCCATAATAACTGAGCATGGAGAAGCAGATGTTCAGGAGAAGTCCTCAGCGATTATCTCGTCCTCAGGTACTGGTACTGTTCCGTGAAGTGCTCATGTTCCGTATACCTCTGGATAAACCTCGTCTGCTAATCCTGGGGACATAATCCGGATCCAGGTCCTCAGGGGACATAGCAAGGTACAAGAAAGCTCAAGCCAAAAATAAATGCAGTACAGTAAATAATGAAACAATAGGGTCAACTATATAACCGTCTATGTGAAATGCAAGTTGAGAGCATCACTAGAACTTAGGCTGATACCACTACAAGGTCTGTGTCGGGGAGCCGGTAGCAGTTATACTATGTGTTTTACTATATGTTTACTATGGATTTTATATATATAAGAATTCATCCTGTAGCCTGTGTGTCTCTCCCCTCCCAATGTAATCATACATCTCATGACCACGATGCCTCATGTCCATGTCACGTAAGATCATAACTAATGCAGTGAGTCATAATATGAACTAAAAATATAATATCTATGTCAATCCTGCATCCTACACAGAATTACCTTGAATATCTCAGAAAGATTATGTATCATGATCTGTGTCAGGTGTCCCGGGTATAATGTACTTGATATGGCAAGTACGAGAATGTAAATGTCACGATATCCATCTCTAGTTGACATTACACAACCCCGCGTATGGTGTTGGCACCCGACTATTAATCGAAAGCTAAGTAAGTCAAATGGCCCTAGGTTTAAGCATGTACAACAGTTATAATTAAGTCAAGTAATTAAGTAACAATACTGCAAGATTTTGGCAATGTACACTTGCCTGGTGTTTCGGCTCCAATTGTAACTCTGGCAACAGCTGGATTTGCAGGCAGTACTCCGGTTGCTGAAATAAATATCACTATCAGATCCAGAAAATATTAATCAGCTAGAAATGCCTGTCCTTAAGTCCAATTTGGACACAAGGGCGAAAATATCATTTCATGGCAAAACGGGGTCCAAATGTGGGCCGCTTTGCTCCGAAAAATACATCATGGTCAAAGGTCTCCAAATTCATCAAACTTAGTGTCAACAGGTCATGAACGATGATACGAACCCAACGGAACTTCCAGAATTGGATTTCGATGAGCCGTTCTCAAAATCGCCCGTCAAGTGGAGCTTGTGGGGCCCACGACACACGATTTTGTCAACATTCTCAGAATCGACCCAAACTTGGCTCATAGGACCAGCGTATTGCTACGAGTCTGATGGCGCAAGTTTTATCTTAATCCGACCTGTGTACACTAAGTTACAGCGAGATTTAGAAAGGTCAGATATGGGACGTTGTCGGCGAATACGTATTGATTTCGGTGTGCACGCACATCCAAATCAGCTTCTGTAAAATCTCGCACGTTTGTATCAACGACGCGCACGTATCGTTGAAGACCGTACGCGACAAAGTCGTCCCATTTGACGGGGCGTACTCAGTTTTGGGGTAAAACAAGGCGTTGGCGATGCAACGAGCGGGTTGCACGGGCACCGAGGGGGTTATGCAGGCTACGCGTTGTAACTAACAGAATAGAAAACAGAGCTACAAGAAGAAAGATATGGGTACCTAAATAGGGCTCCGGGAAATCGAATTCTTCGTGTCCGATACGTGTCCGCATCGTATCTAGGGTTAGGGTTGTGTTCGGTCAGAGGCGGCTATGTCCGTGTCCTCCTTAGGGCATCTGATTGCTGGGTGTCGCCGGAGTCGGCTGGCCACGGCGGGGCGAGCTGCTCAGCGAGGGCTCGGGGACGTGCTCGGCTGAGTCGGCCGAAGGCTGGGGCGAGGCGAGCTCGGGGCTGGCCTGCGGGTACTGGGAAGAGGAGGAAGGAGGCTGTCGACGGCTGTGAGGGGAGGTTGGAGGCGCTGGGAGTCGGCTAGGGAGAGCTGTAGGCGGAGGCGTGAGGTGGTCCGGTGCTCGGGATGGCTGGGCGGAGGTGGGTCGAAGAGAGCTTGGCCGGAGTCGGGAAGGAGGTTTAAATAGAGGATAGGGGAGAGGGAACGGCCGGCGGTTGGCCGGAAGAGGAAGGGAGGTGGTCGCCATTCGGGGGAAGAGGAAGGGAGCGGTCGCCGACGGCGGTAACGGCCGCCGGAGGGAAGACGAAGAGTTTGGGGGTTAGGTATTTAGGCGGTCGGGTCGGGTCGGGTTCTTAGCGGGTCGGGTCTGACCCGTATCCGACCCGTTAAGGGGTTGGTCCGGTTCGGGTAGACCGGCCGGTCCGGTTCAGTTTATTATTGGGTTCGGTTTGGTTTAATATTGGGTTTATTTAATTAGGTTAAATTAATAAATAGTTTTTAAGGTTTAAAAACCCATCCGGGGTCCAATAAATTTCCGGAAAATTATCCAATATCTAAATTTTCATTTTACACCATAAAATATTATTTTTATAATATTTTAATATTATTAAACATCATTTAAAAATCCTTTAATTATAAAATATCTTGTTTTTAATTCCAGAAAAATCTCAGAAAAATATAGAAAATTGGTGAAAATTCTAAATTATAAATTCTTAAAAATCAGGGGGTTTACCGGATATACGGAAAATGATGTATGGAATGGTAAGTACCTTTGTGGCAAGAGAAAGAGCAAGAGTGTTACATCGCCTTTGAGGCAATCTCCTTCGTGGCATTTTTATTTGAACCCTATCGAGAACTTCGCTGCATATACTATGATATGTGATTGGTACACAATACTTGACTTTCATTGCTACTTGGTCATTTCGATAATAACTTTGATGTTTAACATCATCGTCTTGTGCAAGAGCAACTTCAGGCTCGCACGGTATCATGTCCCGGTGAGAACGAATGTCCTGCGGGAGCACTACAACATGGTAATTCACGTTCAGCGGAGATAATCGAGCTTGCGAGAGATTGAGGCGTGACATACTACTCCAATGCACTCTAATACAAGCAAGTCCACCAAGATGGAGGTGGCAATGATGTTGAAGATGAGGTAGAGGATGGGACAGCATCAGATGAACCTTTGGAAGTATATTTTAAGGTACGCTCTCCTGACACAACCTCTTCCCTCGTTAAAAAATGTCATGCCCCAGTCCCAAAATACCGAGGGACTGGACGCATGATAATGGCCAGCAGCACACACCGATGGACAAACCCAATTTAATGGATCCATCGGGGCATACTTAAGCTGTAGTACAACAATAAATAGGTCCAATGGTACAAGTCACAGTCAATACTAATCTCATCCACAATAGGTAATCACAGATCAAATGCCAGAATAAATGCAAATAAATATAAACTAACAAAACTGAATAAAAGTGTCTCGGAGAACAATCCGAGAATAAGTCTGGTACATCAATGAAATAGACTGGAAATAAAATAACTAGAAACAGAAATAAATGAGTATCTCAAGCCAATACTCAGGAGAAGTCCTCTGGTACAATCTCGTCCTCAGATCCTGGTTCTGCTCTAATGTAGGCACCTGCTTCTGTTAATGCTAATGCTCCAGTCCCATATACCTCGGGATAGATCTCGTCAGCTAATCCTGGGGACATAATCCGGATCCAGGTCCTCAGGGGACATAACAAGGTACAGATAATACAAGCCAAAATAAATGCAGTGCAGAAAATAAATAAGTAAATAGGGTAATACTAAATAACCAGCTAAGTGAAATACAAGATGATAGCATCACTAAAACTCAGGCTGAGCCACTACAAGCTCTGTGTCGGGGAGCCGGTAGCGGTAATATCACTAGTAGAGTGCCTAGCTCTGACATAGAGTCTGAGGCCTCACAATAAATATAACACTAGTAGAGTGCCTAGCTCTGATATAGAGTCTAAGTCCTCACCATAATAAATATATATATAAATCAGCCTGTAGCCTGTGTGTCTCTCCCCACCCAATGTAATCACACGTCTCATGTCCATGACACGCAAGAACAATACCAATGCAGCAAGTCATATGATGTCTATGAATATAATGTCTATGTCATAAAGCCTGTATCCTATACAGAATCACCATGAATATCTCAGAAAGATTCTGTCTCATGATAAGTGTCAAGTGTCCTGGGTTATGATGTACTTGATAAGACAAGTACGAGAAATATCGGGTCTTGGTATCTATGTCTAGATGATAATATACAACGCCGCGTACGGTGTTGGCACCCGACTATTAATCGGACGCTAAGTAAAGTCACACGGTCCTAGGATGAACATTTATATCAAGATTATTTATGTATATACAAATAACTCAAACAAAGTACTATAACAGGAATCACTGCGAGTTGGCAAGGTACACTTGCCTGTGGTTCTGGCTTCAACTGTAGCTCTGGTCTCAGTGTGATCTGTAGGTACTCCTCCGGTTGCTGAAATAAATATCACCATTAGATTCAGAAAATATCAAATAGCTAGAAATGCCTGTCCTTGAGTCCAATTTGAACATAGGGGCAAAAATGACAGTTTCTGGTCAAAGCAGGGTCCACATGTGGGCCGCTTTGCACCGAAAAATGTGTCAGGGTCAAAGGTCTCCAAATTCGTCAAACTTAGTGTCAAAAAGTCAGGAACGATGATACGAATCCAACGGAACTTCCAAAATTTGATTCCGATGAGCCGATCACAAAATCGCCCGTCAAGTAGAGCTTGTGGGACCCACGATACGCGATTTTGTCAACGTTCTCAGAATCGAACCAAACTTGGGTCACAGGACCAGCGTATTGCTACGATTCCGATGGCATAAGTTTTGTCTCGATCCGACGTGTGCACACAAAGTTACAGCGTGTTCCAGAATGGACGAATACGGGACGTTGTCGGCGGATACGGGGTGTTGTCATCGGATACGCGTTGATTTTGGTGTGCACGCACATCCGAATCGACTTCTGCAAAATCCTGCACATCCGTTCAACGACGCGCACGTTTCGGTAAAGACCGCGTACGACCAAGTCTTCCCGTTTGGCGGGGCGCACTCAGTTCTGGGGTAAAACAGGGCATTAGTTTTCCTGTTTTTGGATCGCAGTGTGCGATCACCACAGGACGCGACGCACCGAGCGGGTTGCACGGGCATCGAGAGGATCACACAGTCTATGTGTTGCAACAGACGGAATCAAAAATAGAATCACGAGGAGAGAGAACGGGTTACCTGAACAGGGCTCCAGAAACTGAGAATTTGCGTGTCCGAGTCGTGTCCGAGTCCTGTGTCCGCTATGTCCGCATGATGATTCGACACAGCTTCTGTGTCCTAGACGTGTCCGGGTCTAGGGCTAGGGTTTGGGGGCTTTGCCGGAGTAGGGACGCTGCTGGCCGGAGGCGGTTGGGCTCGGGGACGGCCGGGCTACGCTGCGAGGGTGGCGGCCGGAGGGAGGCAGGGGACAGCGGGCTATGGCAGCGAGTGGCTGTGGCAGGGTCGGCTCGCCTGGGGAGGGTCGGGCTCGGCGGGGGAATTGGGCAGCGGAGGAAGGAGAGGGAGGAGGAGAAGGAGATGGTGGTGGGGTAGGCTGAGGCTGGAGGTGGTCGTGGAGAGGGGCGCTCGGGCGTAGGGCACGGCGAGGCGGAGTCGTGTGGGTGGAGGGGATTCGTCGACGGGCTCTGCGGGGCTGGACAACGGCTTGGGGTCGGCCGACAGAGGCGGCTGCGGTTTTGGGCGGAGGAGGGGAAGGAGTGGAGTTCTGGGCGGCCGGGTTCGGAGGACGGGCGGCCGGGGGTGACCGTTGATGGAGGAGGAAGTGGAGTCAGTGACGGAGATAGGCGGAGAGGGGCTGGACTAGGGCGGCGGGTGAGGATAAAGGTGGTCGGGAGAGATAGGGAAGAGGGTGATCTGGCGGCGGCTTCGCGGAGTTCGAGGCGCTTTAATAGGCGCGTCGCCGGGTCGGAACAGTGATTCCGACCCGAAATAGGATTAGGGTTCGGTTAGGGTTCGGGTCGGGGTCGGGTTCGATTGGGATCCGACCCGACCCGTTAAGGCTGGGTTTGGTTCAGTGAACCGGGTCGGGGTTGGTTTGGTTTATTTCAAATAAACCCAGTTTATTTTAGGGGTTTAATTCGGTTAAATTAAAAATACTTTTAGGGCTTTAAGACTGCTTCCGGAGCCCAATAAATTCACCAAAAATTACCCTATGCCCGGTTTTCCATTTTACACCATAAAATATTATTTTCATATTATTTTAATATTAATTAACAATAATTAAAAATCATTTAATTGCAAAATACTTAGGTTTTAATTACAGAAAAATCCTAGAAAATTATGAAAAATCTAAATTAAAATTTCTTGCAAAATTAGGGGGTTTAAAATCTACCCCCTTAAGACGATTGCGTCCTCGCAATCAAAGAATAACCAGTCAACAGAGATGACACGGTTACAAATATTGTTCGGAGCATATCATGATAAAGGAGAATCAAGGTTGAGGGTGTAAGAATAATACAAAGGGAAAAAATTATTTCCCTAAGCATTAAAAGTTATGCAATCTCCTGTATAAAGAAGATTTAGAGGACTACAGTTCATTACTTATAAAACATATTAGGTTATCAATTATAAAAATATTCTAGGTTATTAGCAAGTTCAACATTACTAAGTTAAGGCTAGGGTCATGAACCAACATGCACAAACTAAAGCAAATCTAGAAGCAGATAACTACGAAAACTTACGTGCATTAGCTACTCCATGAATCTGTGCGTCCTCCAAGGTCATCGCATAAGCTTGTCCGCGTCCTTGTGGTAGATTCCTCTGATGCTGCTGGGCCTGCTAGAAGAGTGCTGCTTGTGGTGCCAAGGGTGGCCTCGGCTGATATCCTCCCGGTGCTGGTAAGGCTTTTCGGTTATTCATCGGTGTTTCTCCTCGATGCGTTGTGCAGTCTCTGGCTAAGTGTTGTCTGGATCCGCAAATTAAGCACATTCCCAGCTTGCGTCTGCATTCTTTTTCAATATGGCCTATCTTGCTACAGTAGTAACAAGTACGAAGGAATGAGGCTCTTGGTGCTGCTCTCTGCGGTAGATTTATCTGCTGACGCTTTGCGGACTCCTCTTGTACTGCTCTGGTTGGTGAGGATGTGGAAGGCCGCTTCAGGTTGGTCTCTCTCTTGACGACGCACTCCATGCGTCGGGCTGCTACAAGGACGTCCGAGTAAGAAGTAGGTGCAATGGATCCGATAAGTCTCTGTAGCTCAAACTTCAGTCCATCGAAGAACTTCTCAGCCTTCTCTTCTTCTGTGAGGATCAAAGTAGGGGCGAAGCGACTTAGACGAATGAATTCTGTGTTGTACTCTTCCACTGTCATATTGCCTTGGATAAGGCGGTTGAACTTGTCTCTGAGTTCTGATCGTGCAACAGCTGGGATGTACATCTCTTGAAAGAGTCTCGAGAACTCTTCCCAAGTGACTCGGTCTGGTCCGAGCCGTGTCTCCTCAAATAGCCACCAGTGATGTGCATTATCCGTTAACTGCATTCTGATGGCAGTCATCCAACGTTCTCTTGGAAGCTCAGCGACTTCCAACTGGTGTTGTGTGTTGGTGAGCCACTCATGAACTTCTGTGGGCTCCTCCTTTCCTGAGAAGGTACGAGGCTTCAGCTGGTGGAAATCGGTGATAGATCGCGTCGTTGGCCGTCGTGCTGGTAGATTCGCCTGCTCCAGTACAAGTGCTAGGCTGTGACTCAAAGTCTCGTGTTAAACCTGCTGTTGAGCTTGCATTATTGCGTAGATTATTTGGAACATCTGTTGCCCGTCCATAGCTTGCCCTTGTGGGAATACAGGCATTGGTGGAACGAACTGCGGAGGTGGTGGAATGTCATCACGCCAAAATCTAGAAGTATGCTGATCTGCTTGGCTGCCTTGGTGAGTAGAGGGATCTCCACTCAATGGCGCCACTTCATCTTCTCCGTAGGTGGCTACCGCACCTATTGGTGTGTTTGCTAGAGTTTTGTCGTTTGCTTTTGAATCCATTACTCTGCATCAAAAATAAACTATAAGAGGCGCACTGGAATCAAGGCATGATGCAAGAAAATTTAATTCAAATATGATATAGATATCAAGAACATTTTCAAGCAAGTGGATGAGATCCTAAAAACTTATCCTATTCTTATTGCAGGCTTGCTCGGTCCCTAAGTTAAAACCGAACAAATTGGTCGTAGACCTGCAAGGGCTACCACAAAAACCATGTCACGCCCCAGTCCAAAATACCGAGGGACTAGACGCGTGATAATGGCCAGCAGCACACACCAATAGACAAACCCAATTTAATGGATCCATCGGGGCATACTTAAGCTGTAGTACAACAATAAATAGGTCCAATGGTACAAGTCGCAGTCAATACTAATCTCATCCACAACAGATAATCACAGATCAAATGCCAGAATAAATGTAAATAAATATAAACTAACAAAACTGAATAAAAGTGTCTCGGAGAACAATCCGAGAATAAGTCTAGTACATCAATGAAATAGACTAGAAATAAAATAACTAGAAACAGAAATAAATGAGTATCTCAAGCCAATACTTAGGAGAAGTCCTCTGGTACAATCTCGTCCTCAGATCCTGGTTCTGCTCTAATGTAGGCACCTGCTTCTGCTAATGCTAATGCTCCGGTCCCGTATACCTCGGGATAGATCTCATCAGCTAATCCTGGGGACATAATCCGGATCCAGGTCCTCAGGGGACATAACAAGGTACAGATAATGTAAGCCAAAATAAATGCAGTGAAGAAAATAAATGAGTAGACAGGGTAATAATAAATAACCATCTAAGTGAAATGCAAGATGAGAGCATCACTAAAACTCAGGCTGAGCCACTACAAGCTCTGTGTCGGAGAGCCGGTTGTGGTAATATCACTAGTAGAGTGCCTAGCTCTGACATAGAGTCTGAGGCCTCACAATAAATATAATACTAGTAGAGTGCCTAGCTCTGATATAGAGTCTAAGTCCTCACCATAATAAATATATATATAAATTAGCCTGTAGCCTGTGTGTCTCTTCCCACCCAATGTAATCATATGTCTCATGTCCATGACACGTAAGATCAATACTAATGCAGCAAGTCATATGATATCTATGAATATAATGTCTATGTCATAAAGCCTGTATCCTATACAGAATCACCATGAATATCTCAGGAAGATTTTGTCTCATGATAAGTGTCAAGTGTCCTGGGTTATGATGTACTTGATAAGACAAGTACGAGAAATATCGGGTCTCGGTATCCATGTCTAGATGATAATACACAACGCCGCGTACGATGTTGGCACCCGACTATTAATCGGACGCTAAGTAAAGTCACACGGTCCTAGGTTGAACATTTATATCAAGATTATTTATGTATATACAAAGAACTCAAGCAAAGTACTATAACAGGAATCACTGCGAGTTGGCAAGGTACACTTGCCTGGGGTTCTGGCTCCAACTGTAGCTCTGGTCTCAGTGTGATCTGTAGGTACTCCTCCGGTTGCTAAAATAAATATCACCATTAGATTCAAAAAATATCAAATAGCTAGAAATGCCTGTCCTTGAGTCCAATTTGGACACAGGGGCAAAAATGACAGTTTCTAGTGAAAGCGGGGTCCACATGTGGGACGCTTTGCACCGAAAAATGTGTCAGGATCAAAGTTCTCCAAATTTGTCAAACTTAGTGTCAACAAGTCAGGAACGATAATACGAACCTAACGGAACTTCCAGAATTGGATTCCGATGAGTCGATCACAAAATCGCCCGTCAAGTGGAGCTTGTGGGGCCCACGATACGCGATTTTGTCAACGTTCTCAGAATCGAACCAAACTTGGGTCACAGGACCAGTGTATTGCTACGAGTCTGATGGCGTAAGTTTCGTCTCGATCCACCGTGTGCACACAAAGTTACAGCATGTTCCAGAATTGACGGATACGGAGCGTTGTCGGCGGATACGCGTTGATTTAGGTATGCACACACATCCGAATCGACTTCTGCAAAATTTTGCACGTCCGTATCAATGGCGCGCACGTTTCAGTAAAGACCGCGTGCGACCAAGTTGTCCCGTTTGGCGGGGCGCACTCAGTTCCGGGGTAAAACAGGGCATTGGTTTTCCTGTTTTTGGATCACGGTGTGCGGTCACCACAGGACACGACGCACCGAGCGGGTTGCACGGGCATCGAGAGGGTCACACAGTCTACTCATTGCAACAGACGAAATTGAAAACAAAATCACGAAGAGAGAGAACGGGTTACCTGAACAGGGCTCCAGAAATTAAGAATTTGCGTGTCCGAGTCGTGTCCGAGTCCAGTGTCCGCTGTGTTCGCGTGATGATTCGACACAGCTTCTGTGTCCTAGACGTATCCGGGTCTAGGGCTAGGGTTTGGGGGCTTCGCCGAAGTCTGGAGGCTGCTGGCCGGAGGCGGTTGGGCTCGGGGACGGCCGGGCTGCGCTGCGAGGGTGGCGGCCGGAGGGAGGCAGGGGACAGCGGGCTAGGGCAGCGAGTGGTTGTGGCAGGGTCGGCTCGCCTGGGGAGGGTCGGGCTCGGCGAGGGAATTGGGCAGCGGAGGAAGGAGAGGGAGGAGGAGAAGGAGATGGTGGCGGGGTAGGCTGAGGATGGAGGTGGTCGCGGAGAGGGGCGCTCGTGCGTAGGGCACGGCGAGGCGGAGTCGTGTGGGTGGAGGGGATTCGTCGACGGGCTCTGCGGGGCTGGACAACGGCTTGGGGTCGGCCGACAGAGGCGGCTGCGGTTTCGGGCGAAGGAGGGGAAGGAGTGGAGTTCTGGGCGGGTTCGGAGGACGGGCGGCCGTGGGTGACCGTTGATGGAGGAGGAAGTGGAGTCGGGGACAGAGATAGGCGGAGAGGGGCTGGACTAGGGCGGCGGGTGAGGCTGAAGGTGGTCGGGAGAGATGGGGAAGAGGGTGATCTAGCGGCGGCTTCGCGGAGTTCGAGGCGCTTTAATAGGCGCGCCGCCGGGTTGGAACAGTGATTCCGACCCAAAATAGGATTAGGGTTCGGTTAGGGTTTCGGGTCCGGGTCGGGTTCGATTGGGATCCGACCCGACCCGTTAAGGCTAGGTTTGGTTCAGTGAACCGGGTCGGGGTTGGTTTGGTTTATTTCAAATAAACCCGGTTTATTTTAGGGGTTTAATTCGGTTAAATTAAAAATAGTTTTTTGGGCTTTAAGACTGCTTCCGGAGCCCAATAAATTTACCGAAAATTACCCTATGCCCGATTTTCCATTTTACACCATAAAATATTATTTTCATAATATTTTAATATTAACTAACAGTAATTAAAAATCATTTAATTACAAAATACTTAGGTTTTAATTACAGAAAAATCCCAGAAAATTGCAAAAATTTCAAATTAAAATTTCTTGCAAAATCAGGGGGTTTACAAAAAACTACGCACGAAGGCACCCTACCCCCTAGTCGTTCGTCTTCATTGGCCAAGCTGATCACCAAAGGAAGATCCGACGTCATCTACCATGCCCGAACCCCTGGTACTTCGCCTTCATAGGCCGAGTCGACTGCAGAAGGATGCTCTGTTACCTCTTACCACGTCTAATGCTCTAGTAGTAAAGCTGTGCAGAAAACCTCCAAAGTCGCTGTTTGCACTAGGGGTAGATCATGGGAAGGATGAGCCAGTAGAGTACGTAGCGGCTTACGCATATATCCTTTCTCTTGATGATGTAATTCCTGGAGAAAAGATACCTTACTTTATGAATAAAGGGCTATCTTTGAACTACTTTGAAGTTGTACACATAAGCACACTGTACTCCATAGAGTACGGTCTGGGTCTGCACCTGCATCTGCCGACACAGGTGATCACCACCCATGTTGTAAATTGGATTCTCTCCAGCCAAACCTCTCACTTCCTTATCCCGGCTAGGAAGAGGGGATACATACTCATCATCTTCGGCAAAGTAGAAGGCCCTCGATCCTTTGTCCCGAAGAACTAGATCTAGAGCCTGGGAACGGCAAAATGTCACTCCACCGGTATAACTCTCAAGACTAGCACATTATCCAGAAGATGGAGTACGATTTGAAGGCCACTATGGGCCTAAACTACGGCAAAGGCTAAAGGATGCCTCTGCGTCTACCTGCTCCTAAAGGCAAATTCGAGGACTACTACCATAAGACCAAGCATGGCTTAGGGTATGTAACGCCTCCCACAACCCCCGAGGGTTCAGATAAAGGAGATGAGGTACACTCTCACTCTTCATAATCTTTCTCTTGGGACTCTGACATCAGTATCGGGGAGATGCTCAAGCAAACATTATCTGCCAACATGGTATCACCTGACCCTGAAGACGACGACGAGGATCTACCAGAACTTTTTAAAGTAGAACCATAGGACCAATACCTAGACGCACAATGGGTGATGTGGTTCGAACAATAAGAACCTATCGAGAATGAAGTCGTACAAGTCAATCTGGGCGACGAATCATCCCCCAAACCTATCTTTATCAGGAAAAGTCTGACTGATGAGGATCCGGAATCCCTGCTACAGCTCGTCAGGGAATACATTAATATCTTTGTCTGGATCTACGAAGACATGCCAAGACTGGACCCCCAAATCATGGTCCACAAGCTCAACATCTTGCCTAATGCTAAGCCTAACAAGCAGTAGCAATGGCGGTTCTGGCCAGACATTATGAACGCTATCGAAGCTGAAGTCAACAAACTGATAGCTGGTGGCTTCGTCCATGAAGAATAACATTCAAACTGGGTAGCCAATATTTTGCCCGTCGTCAAAAAGAATAAAAAGATTCAGATCTGCATTGACTTCCGTGATCTAAACATGGCCTGCCCCAAAGACGAATTCCTTCTTTTGATCACTGACATAATGATCGACAACACTTACAGCTTCGAGCATATTTTCTTTATGGACAGATTCTTAGGCTACAATCAGATCAATATGTCCCCTGAAGATTAGAAGTATACATCTTTTCAAACGATGATGGGAGTGCACTGCTACACAATTATACCCTTCAGTTTAAATAATGCAGGTGCTACATACCAGCGAGCTATGAGCACCATCTTTCATGAGCATCTACGCCAGACGGTCAAGTGTTACGTTAATGATATCGCCGTCAAAAGTAGCTCCAAAGGTGATCACCTCAGGGACATGAAGAATATGTTCGACCTCATGTGTACGCACCAGCTCAAGATGAACCCTACCAAATCCTTCTTGGGAGTGTCCAGCAGAAAATTCCTGGGCTTTATTATCACTTCTCAGTGTATTCACTTAAACCATGACAAAACTAAAGTAATCCTCGAGATGAACTCGCCGAGGAACCTCTGGGAGCTCCGTGGACTTCAAGGGAGGCTGGTATACATCAGGAGGTTCATATCAAACCTCTTTGGGAGTTGTCGACCATTCACCCAGCTCATGAAGAAAGGGGTCACCTTTGTCTGAAATAAAGAATACCAACGTTCGTTCGAATACATCAAAATATACCTATTAAACCCTCCAGTGCTGGTAGCCCCGTCCTCGGAGAAGCCTTTTCTGTTTTATGTATATGAAATGGATCACTCCATCGGTGCTTTATTAGCCCAAAATAGTGATACAGGCCACGAGCATGCCATCTATTATCTCAGTCCGATGATGGTTGGTGCAGAGCATAGGTACACCCCCGTCGAGAAGGAATGCATTTCTCTAGTATTTGCTGTCCTGAAGACTCGACATTACTTGACTGGATAGACCATTCATGTAATCTCGCGAGTCAATCCTCTCAGAGTTCTCATAACCAAACCGAGGGCACTCAGTTCCCGCCTAGTTACCTGGGCGATACTACTATCTCCATACGACATGGTGTTTGTCCCACAGAAAGCCGTCAAGGGTCAAGCACTAGTCGACTTTCTGGCAGCACATCCGACGCCAAAAATCTTAAAACTCTACGATGATATTCCCGACGAAGTGGCAGACTCTAATATAACTTCATGCGAGGCTGTTTGGCGAATGTTCTTCGACGATGATTCAAGAACAGGACCCAAGGGAAATATCATTACGGGGGTCGGGATAGTTCTAATCTTTCCATACGGTCTGGTTATCAACCGGGCCTACTCTCTCACAAGCCTGTGCTCCAACAATGTGGAAGAATACAACGTCTTGCTCATTGGGCTCTAACTCACCAAACAAGTTGGAGTGGAGTATTTAGAATCCTACGATGACTCCAAATTAATAGTAAGTAAGGTCCGAGGTGAGTATGAAGTCCGACACTAAGACTAGATTCCTTACCACCAAGCTACGCTTGGCATCATCTCAAACTTCGAAGGATTCTTTATTGAGCATGTCCCTCGACTACAGAACGTCGAGGGTGATGCCCTGGCCGTCCTTGCTTTCTCTTTTGTAGTTCTAGACAACACCCATCAGCTAATTATATTGATCGTTCGAGAGCTGGTCTGCCTAAAGAATAACATCTGCCTATGTTTGATCTAAGGGGTGAAAGTACACACTGATGTCCAAGACTAGAGGCTTCTATTCATTAACTACGCGGTCTATGAAATTCTCTCCGAGAACTCAACGGAAGCCACATCGATTAAAAGATGTTCCCTCAGGTTCCATTATGATACAGCTACCAAAATATTCTATCTTCGGTCCTACGACAGCTTTCTCTTACGTTGCCTATTTAATACAGAAGTGAAGCGGGCCCTCCTTGAAGCTCACGATGGCGTCTGTGGCACACACCAACCCAGCCCAAAGCTACAGGACCGTCTTCGAAGAAGGGGTTATTTTTGGCCGATAATAGTAACAGAGGCCATTGAGTATGCGAGCAAATGCCAGACATGCCAAATCCATACAGACTTTATCTATCAGCCCTCAGAATTCCTCTACCCAACGATCGCATCTTAGCCGTTTGAGGCATGGAGGATGGACATTATCGGACCAATCGTTCTACCTTCTTCTAAAGAGAATTAGTTCATCCTGGCTATAACCGATTTCTTGTCCAAATGGGCGAAAGATGTCCTACTCGCTGAAGTAAAAACCTCGAATGTGATTAGGTTCGTCAAGCATCATGTCATATACCGCTTTGGCATGCCACGAAGGATCATCCATGACAATGGTCCACAGTTTATAAGCCATACATTCTACTAGTTCTGTGATAAAAATTGAATTTAGAATATAGCGTCGACTGCCTACAACCCAACAGCGAATGGTCTGGCTGTCATGACCTACACCCGGAATTAGGGTACAAGTAGTGAGCAACGCCCAGCCTACGCCACAACATCGACGGTAGAACACTGTCTGGGTCAACTCTACTATCTGAACATCTTATACAATATATATATATATATATATATATATATATATATATATATATATATATGTATACATGGTACATAACAATTATCTCAACTATAAACGGAGGAACAATATGGTATCTGATAAATATAAATTATACTCAATCACAATGCAAACTAAGAAAGATAAAGCACGAGATAGAATAACGAAAGAAAGAGACACAATACATCCATAAGCCTAAAATAATATATATGCCAATAACCTTAATAAAAGTCTAATACAAGTCCAAACAAATAATCTAAGTCTCCTCAGGCTCTGGTACTAAGTCCTCTGGTTCTGAATGAGTATCCTCTAATAGTACACCGTTCCGCGGTCTGTAGTATGTGGGACACTAGTCTATGAGCCAATCATCTGAAAAATATATTCAGTCAGTATTGGAGCAAAGTATATATCTCTGAAAGCCGTTTAAATAAATAATTGAGCATATATAACAGATAATAGAAAATAATACATGATAACTAAATATCAGAATGAAATGAACTAGAGTGAACAAGTAATATACTAAAATGAAGAACAAACAATAGAATAATTACAATATAATATAATTATATGAACCTAGCTAATGTGCCATGGAATACAAGTTTATTATGTGATCGGTTTGGGTTGAACACGAATACAGTATGGTAACTTGATTACAAGTGTGATATGTAATCGACATATATGTGAATACACTTGGGCTTGATCACATAACCAACTCCTACTCCTCCATCCCCAACCAAGTCTAATGGATCCAATTATGACACATTACGAACATGAATATAAGCACACTGAACACGAGCAGTGTGTGAACACGAAGTACACTAAAATCAATACCCGATACACACGATAAAATATATGTGAAGGAGTACCCACTGAAAAGGGTAAGGGATAACATCTTCTGACAGGATCCTTATAGTACCAGTCCGTGAAACCACTTATCGGAATCAAGTATACAGTTCTAGAACATGTGATATATACACTATTATGAAATAAAAACTAACAGAGAAATGTACTCGCTTGAAATCTAGGGTAAAGTATTAACCCGTATCCGAAATGGTGCTCCGAAGACCTAAATATAGAATATTAAATCAATACAAGATTTTGGAAAGATAACAAGTTAAACTAGTTCAATTCTAGGTCATAAAACCATTCCTCGGTCAAAACTGTCAAACTAGGCCAACACTAGGTCAAACTAGTCAAACTAGCTATTTCTATGTTATATGAGTCCATCTCTAGGTTATATTAACTATTATAATATTAACTATCATAAATCATTTATATAGACACTTATTTATCCTATTATCATGAAGTATCTTATCATTCTTATAACCTATTTACCCCTTACCTTGCCTTTGAACTCCATATCTTACTATGATACTCCTCTACCCTCATGTATTGTGATCCAAGGTTACTTCCCGTATCTTGGTCCTTGGCACCTACACTTACCTCACCTCACCTAGAATCTTGACACATACTCCAAGTACCTAAGCTACTAACTTACCTCCAATACTAACCCTCAAGTCTAATACATTGACATGTAATCTAGACGCTTACCCAATATTTAGTATCTTACCCTCACTTGACAATTACCTAACAATCAAGATAATTTTATCTTGATAATACCCAAGTGTCTTAATACCCTATTGATACCCCCTTGATACACTCTTGATTCACTACAGTATCAGACCCTAGAGTTGATGCTCAAATTCTAACACTCATAGGACTATCTAGTTGATACCCTTGGATACACATGATACTAACTTAATACACTACTCCAACTTACTCACAAACCTACACATTCTTCTATATATTGGATACTGTACACTAAAATACACTCTCTTATGCACTGTGCATTGTACAGATATAATTATGATATCTACACTCAACTCCCTCCTTGATAAAGGCAGTGTACTGCTTGAGCATGCTGCTGCTGCAACTGCTTGGGCATGATGCTATTGCCACTGCTCGAGCTTGCTGCTGCTGTAACTGTTTGGCTTGAGCATGCTGCTGCTGCCACTGCTAAAGCATGTTGCTGTTACAACTGCTCGAGCATGTTGTTGCTCCTACTGCTACTGCTCGAGCATGCTGCTCTACAACTGCTCTCTCATTTCCTATACCCAATACAACCACAAAGGATTATAGATATAAGTATAGTACAGACTATTATATACATATATGTCATAACCCACACCCGGTGTAAGGGTACAAGTCGAAAACAATGCCCAGCCTATGCCGCAGAATCGGCGGTAGAATACTGTCTGGGTAATCTATCTAGCAATATAATGAAACACTAATAATAACAATATACTCAATCACAGATCTAAGATAGAATGATCACGAATATGATAAAGAATAGAATAGTCATATACAACTCATAAGTATAAAATAATAACATCAATGAGTCTAACAAAAATACTAACAAAGTAAGCTGGAGACAAATCCAGTACAAAAGAATACTAAAAAACTACTAATCCTGGGTCATCTGTCTCAGTTGGGATAAGTCCCTCCTGAGCCAGGGTCTCTGACTCTAAACCTACAATATCCTGGGGTCCATAATGTGTAGGGTACCAGTCCTCAGTGTCATCTGGAAAAAATATATCCAGTCAGGAAAGGAGCAGAGTACATCTCTAACAGCAGTTTTAATCAATGATAAAAACTATATAACAGTAAATAGATATGAATATACAAGATACAACAATAGATACAAGAGATACACAATAAGGAAATACTGGAATAAATAAAATAATGAACAATATGTCAATGAATAAGAATACTAATGTCTAAGTGCGTGAATACTAGCTTAACATGTGATCGGCTTGGGAACTTGAACAAGAGTCTAATGGCCTGACAGATCATACGTGCGGTGTATGATCAACACTCACAAGGAACAAGACATGCACAAGGAGGGTATGCTCACATATCTACACTAAAATACTCTCCATCCCCGACTGGTATAATAGATCCAACCATGGTATGCTATAGCACGGGATTCTCTGGGAAGGTAGTAAGTCTCCGCGAGAATCAGTGTCTATACATGCACAAGATAATCAATGAAACAAGACTTGCACAAGATACACCATATACAAGGAATAACATCTTATGACGAGATCCGGATATACCAATCCGTCTAACCATCGTGTAAAGAAACATGGATATCTACACTAATGAACATAGAGAATATCATAAATGAGAAACTATCAGAGAATGTACTCGCCTGAAGTCCAAAGAATAGTCTCACAGATGTCTGATACGGTACCTCGGTGTCACGACCTGCACCCTGGATTTGGGCATGAGTCATGAGTACGCCCAGCCTACGCTGCACTATCGGCGGTAGAATGCTTTACAATAAGCCACAAGTAATCTTTAACTCACAACATATATACATCTCCATATTATACTCAATCACAGGCACTAGTTTAAACGAATACACCAAGATAATATTAAAATAATAATCTTGATGTGGGTACAATGAATCTTCCCCGAAACTAAATATCCAAATTACAATGTTCAAAATACTTTAGGAAACTATCGGAGAATAATACGATCCAAATAACTAACAAAATCAACTACTAATGAACTACTCCATCGCAGACTGTATCTGAGTTGTTAACTCTCCCTGATCGTCCGAAAGGGGAAGATCAGGCTCTATTATGTCGCTGACATATGGTCCATAATGTATAGGGATTTCATCCTCAATGTAGTCACCTAAAATATTTATCCAGTCAGCAAATAAATGAGTACATCACGGTAAAAATAGTTCCAACACATGGTAGAAGCTATAAGACAATAAATAGCAAGGAATATATGATAGCAACAAACTGAACTCACAATAAAGCAACTAAAATAACCAAATGCTGAAGTCCTGTCATGGCAAATATATAGTACAATATCTCCAAGCAACAAAAGAAATAACTATAATGGATGGAAGAACAGATAGGAATAACTACTCTATGTGATTTGAAATACCTTATTGACATGTGAACGGCTAGGGTGTAATATCCGGCAAACCACACGTGTTGTGCATGGCTACTATTATTCCAAAAAGACCATGGGATAGAAAGGGTAGTTCACACGTCCACTAAGTATTTCTCTTCCCCACAAATACACATGGATTCCAAACCAGTCACGAAGAGATAACAATAATCCAGAACAATCACGTATCTCATAATAAGAATCCATCATACTAATCCGTGTAACAATTATCAAGAATTAGATAATCAATACTAAGCATGCATTATAGAGACTATCATGCACTAAAAGTAATCACGAAAATGTACTCGCCTGTGGTCCTTAGCTGGTATGAATCAGAATCCAAGTCACAGTCCAAATAGCCTATGTATTACAAATTTACCATGTCAAAAGATAATTTATTTAATTTATTTAATTCTGGAATAATTACTTTAAAATCCTATTTTAATCATATTATTCTAATTTTTAGGTCAATTCCTAAATTTTGTTTAAAGAAGCTAAATTTTATCAACTCGAGACTCATGGCATACAAATCGAGACGATCTGTTGACCGAAAGTCAACTGACACAAACTTTACTTTCATGTATGATTTCTTATAGATTTTAGCGTCAAAAATATGCTAGAATTACAGCTCGTCCGAATTCAAATTTTTTTGGGAATTATGGCACATACAAATTTCGTATTGTGCATCGATGGTTAAATTTTAACCTAGAAGTTCTACAGAATTAAAAGTATATAAATATTTCGAATTAAATTCTGGACAAAGCATATGTTAATGATCTCGATATCATCTTTTCGAAACTTCAAACGGTTCGTGATTCTGATTTTTGGTTCTCCCAAAATTGTAAAAACATTGAGACGCGTCTATTTTCGGACATGCTGTGCTCTACGAATTTTCCAGAATTTAATACTCATAATTTAGTAAAACAATTTATATATTCAGAAATCTAACCTCAATATGGTTCTAATTCTAGAAACTGGGCCGTGTTTGAAGTCCGAAGATATGAGTAATGGCTTTTGGAAGATGAAGAAATCCTATATGACAATTCTCCAAAATTTGGCTCAAAGAAAAACCCTGGAATTCCTAAACTAACTCATATCTATAGAGGGGAGAGGGCTATCGTGGCTCATGAGTGTGCCATGTGGCGTGAATCCAAGCAGCCCCGCCCAGATCAAACGGTTCGGGTTTGACCCGGCTCGGCTCAGCTGAGTCCGAGTCAAACTCTGACTCGGCTCGGCTCGAGGTCGGCTCGGCTGCACCCGCACCCATCCCGCGGTCGCTATCAAGCGGGCCCCATCCAGTTTGCTGCGGGAGGCTAACAGGTGGGCCCTTGTTGGCTGACTGGGTAGGATATTTATCATTATGGGTTTTCTTTTTCAAAAAATAGTTTTTAATTCTGTTTTTTCCTAATTAACTCAAAATAAATGCTAAAAATAATCAGAAAATTTCCAGAAAATTCTTGAAAATATATTTGATTATTTAGAACATAAATAAAAGTTTGGTATATTTTTAATTATGTTTGACCCTAAAATAAATTCTTGTAAGTCCTAGGAAATTAGTGTTACTAGTTTTTAATTAACAAAAAAATTTGGCAAAATCCTACTAGCCCCAAATTCACCTAAAAACAATATTTAAGTTAGAATTTTAGGATACAGAGGTTACAAGTCTACCCTTCTAAGAAAAATTTCGTCCTCAAAATTTAAGGCAGAACAAATAAGAAGAAAATTACCTCATGGTGCAAATAGATAGGGGTAACGCTCTCGCATCTCCTCTTTCCGCTCCCAAGTGGATTCAATGGGAGAATAATGCCTCCAAGTAACGTGAACCAAGGGAATTACTTGGTTATGAAGCACCTTATCCCTGCGGTCTAGGATCTCCACTAGCTGCTCTGGATAACGGAGGCTTGGTCCAAGATCAACCTCTGAATGATCTAATACATGGCTAGGATCTGCCACGTATCATCTCAGCTGGGATACATGGAACACGTTGTGTACTCCTTCTAATATAGGCGATAAGGCTAGTCGATAAGCTACTACTCCGACCTTCTCCAGAATATTGAAAGGTCCGATGATTCTTGGACTAAGCTTTCCACCTCTACCGAAATAAATTGTTCCACGTGTCGGAGAGATCCTCAAGAACACTAAGTCGCCAACCTCAAACTCTAGCGGTCTCCTGTGGCTATTGGCCAACTGCTTCTGTCTGTCCTGAGCCACCCGAAGTCTCTCCCTAATCTGCTTTACCTTCTCAGTCGCATCAACTACCATCTCTGGTCCCAGAAGTACTCTCTCTCCTACGTCTTCCCAAGATAATGGAGTTTGGCATCTCCTACCGTACAAAGCCTCGAAAGAAGACATCTCGATACTAGCCTGATAGCTATTGTTGTATGGAAACTCTAACAGGTGAAGATGATCCTCCCACAAGCCACCAAAATTCAGTAAACATGTCTGAAGCATATCCTCGAGCGTCTGGATAGTCCTTTCTGACTGTCAATCCGTTTGTGGGTGGTAAGCCATGGTAAATTTGAGTTGGATACCCAAGCTAGGATGCAAACTCCTCCAAAAGTGGGATGTAAATCTACTATCTCGATCAGACATGATGCTTAGTGGAACTCCATGCAGCCTGACTATCTATCTCACATATAAATCAGCGAGCTTCTCCGTGGATAATTCTACTTTGAAAGACAAAAAGTAGGTTGATTTGGTCAGCCTGTCCACAATGACCAAAATTGCGTCCTTCCCTCCTGGAGTACGTGGAAGTCTAGAAACAAAATTCATCGTGATATGCTCCCATTTCCACTCAAGAATTGGTAGTGGCTATAGCAATCCTCCTGGACTCTGGCTCTCGGCTTTGACCTGCTGGCACACTAAACATCTGGCGACAAAATATGCTACCTCTCACTTCATTCCATACAACCACAAGTGTTCCCTCAGGTCCTTATACATCTTGTTAGCTCCCGGGTATATAGAATACTGAGAACGATGAGCCTCCTGCGTGATCTCTTCCTGCAGGTCCCCTCTAGGCACACATAACCTAGTCCCTTGCCTTAAAGAACCATCCTCTATAATAGAGAAGTCATCCATCAATCATGCTTGTACCTGAGCTCTGAGGCTTCGTAGACCCTCATCATGGTACTGTGTCTCTCGAATCTTCTTCATCAATCCTGATTGAATGTGCATGCCCATTATCTGCGTTTCAACTCCTAGAATAATAACCTTGATGCCCAGGCTATCCATTTCTGCTAATAAGTGTCACGACCCGCACCTGGAGATTCGGGCACGAGTACGTGGATACGTCCAGCCTACGCCGTATAGTCGGCGGTAGTACGCTGTCTAGGTCATATCCACAGTTAACTAATCTAGCTCATTCACAATTAATGAAATAGACAAAGATAATAACAGTAAAAGAATGCTAAGATTTCAAATGAAATAAATGTGACAATAGATCAAATGTTTAATACAGAATTCAGAAATGAAATCGGGGACAAACCCGATTACTAAAATAAAGAGCATAAATAAAAGCTACTGCTAACTACTCTGTAGAAGTAGTCTCCTGGGTTAGAACTGGCTCCTCATATGTGTCATCTGTTCCCTCATAGGGGCCATAATAGGTAGGGGCTAGGTCCTCATCATCGCCTAAATCAACGGATCCAGTCAGGAAAGGAGCAAAGTACACAATGCACAACAAGATTAAACTAAATATTTATGACAATTAGAAAAGAGACTGACTGAGTATCATATTGAGAATATGCATAAAAGAAATAATAATAACTAAGAGTTAAGACTATAAACAGGAATATGTAAACTGGAATAATATGAGACAGGAAATGAAACTACAATAAGACAACAGGAACTGCAACAAGACAAGAAGCTCTGTGTGTGAACTTGTGTTTATTTTAGAATACATAGTTGGCATACAGGGGTTTATAAGGCTAATCCGGCCGTCATAGACGGCTATTAAACATGAATAATAGAGATCCGGCAGAGGGTACAGTCGCGTACCAACAGCTATTAAACACGGCAGGGGGAAGGGTAAACTACATGCCTTCTAGTATTCTCCCACCCGACACGAAAACAAGACATGAACTCCAGTATTCAAGATATGAAATCCAGTATTCTAACACTATGTGTAACCATCAAATAATACTAGTAGAGCAAGAAATTAATTATCACAATATAGAGATTAAACTTGAAGTGCAGGTACTTGCCTGATGTTTGGATCCGATTATAGTTTGGTGTCTCGGGGAAAATTTCCAGAGATGTGTCTAGATGCTGAAATAAACATTACCATCGTGCTCAGAAGATATCAAATAGCTAGAAACGCCTGTCCTTGGGTCCAAATCGGAGACAAGGGCAAAACGGCAATTTCGGGTCAAAACGGGGCCCGCTTTGCACCGAAAAACGTGTCAGGGTCAAAGGTCTCCAAATTCACCAAACTTAGTGTCAACAGGTCAGGAACGACGATACAAACCCAAGGAACTTCCAGAATTGGATTCCGATGAGCCGATCACGAAATCGCCCGTCGAGCGGGGCCTATGGGGCCTACGACACGCGATTTCGTCAACGTTCTCAGAATCGAACCAAACTTTACCCACAGGACCAGCGTATCGCTACGAGTCCGATGACGTAAGTTTTGTTTCGATCCGACGTGTGTGCAAGAAGTTAGGGCAAATTTCAAAAAAGTCGGATACGGGACGATGTCCGCGGATACGCGTTGGTTCCGGTGTGCACGCACACCCGAATCAGCTTCCGCAAAATCTCACACGTCCGTATCGACGGTGCGCACGTATCTGTGAAGACCACACGCGACCAAGTCGTCCCGTTTGGCGGGGCGTACTCAGTTTCAGGGTGAAACAGTGTCTGGTTTTTCCTGTTTTTGGATCGCGGTGTGCGATCACAACAGGACGCGATGCCCCGAGCGGTTTATCCGGGCACCGAGAGGGTCATACAGGCTTCGCAACGTAATTTACAAAATTGAAATCGGAGATACAGGGTGCAAGATACGAGTACCTGAACGAGGCTCAAAAAACCGGAAATTTCCGTGTCCGTGTCGTGTCCGACACGACACGAAGAATTGGGATTAGGGTTAGGGTTTGCTGAGTTCAGTCGGCGGCCGTCCGGCGGAGGGCTGATGCGGCGCTGCTGGGGGCCAACCGGGGCTGGGTGGCTGCGACGCCGACGACTGGGTCGAGGGGGCGGTTGCTGGCGGAGGACGGCGGAGGAGGAAGGAGAAGAAGGAGGAGGGCTGAGATGGGGCTAGTCGTGGCGGAGCTCGGCGGGGCGTCGGCCGGGCACGGGGGAAAAGGAGCGACGGAGGAGGGGCTGGTCGGGGCGGAGCTCTGTGGTGCGTCGGCCGAGCACGGGGAAAGGAGCGGTGGAGGAAGGGGTTTCCGGTGGGGAGGGGATGGCCGGAGTGGGGCTTTTATAGGGAAAAGAGGGGCGAGGGGAGGCCGGGTTAGGCGGCGTTGTGGCGGGGAAGGCGGAGGCGAGGGCGGGGAAGACGGAGCGGAGCGGGGAAGACGGAGCTGGCCGCTGGAGGCGGCGGGAGACGTGGCCACGCGGGGAAGACACAGTCGCCCGGGTCGGGCAGACGGCGGGTCGGGTCTGACTGACCCGACCCGACCCGGTAGCGGGTTTGTGGGCTGGGCCGGTTGGCGGGCCGCGGGTCAGACCCAGTGGGCCGGGCTGGGGAATGGGCCAGAAATAACAATAAAAATAATAAAATAATAATAATAATAATAGTAAAAACAATTAATTAATTTATAAATAAATAAGTAAATAGTTTTTAGGTATTTTAAAATAGGTCCGGGGTCCAATAAATTCCAAAAAAATTTCCCTAAGTCCACTTTTTCATTTTACACAAAAAAATATTATTTCCATGATATTTTAATATTATTTATTATCAAATAAAAATCATTTAATAATTTAAAACCTTGATTTTAATTACAAAAAATTCCCATAAAATTGTGAAAAATCCAAGTTTAAAAATTTTAAAAATTCAGGGGGTTTACAATCTACCCAACTTATAAAAATTTCGTCCTCAAAATTTAAGAATAACAATGGCACGAAAGGAAGGGCCGAGAATTAAAATATACCTCAGGGTTCAAAAAGATAAGGGTAGCGCTCTCTAATCTCGTCTTCTCGCTCCCAGGTGGATTCGCCGGGAGAATGGTGCTTCCAAGCTACAAGCACAAGGGAAATAACCTGGTTCCTTAGAACTTTCTTCGATCGATCCAGTATCTCCACGGGTTGCTCTTGGTAAGTCAAGCTTGGACCTACTTCGAGCTCTGAGTGATCCAAAATATGGCTGGGATCTGACACGTATTTTCTCAGCTGCGACACGTGGAAAACGTTATGGACTCCATCCAGCGAGGGTGGCAATGCCAGACGGTATGCCACTTCTCCGATTCTCTCCTGTATGCCGAAAGGTCCAATAAATCTTGGGCTGAGTTTTCCACTTCTTTCGAACCTAATGGTGCCACGTGTCGGAGAAATGTTCAGGAATACCAGTTCTCCAACCTTTAATAAAGTCATAATCAAGTCTTAGTTCCATAATCATAATATTTAAATTAACTTGAATTTCATAAATTTAATTACCTCAAATTCCAAGGGCCTTCGGTGGCTATTTGCTCAATGTCATTGCCTGTCTTGAGCCACCCGAAGTCTTTCCCTTATTTGTTTTACCTTCTCAGTTGAATCGATCACCATCTCTGGTCCCAGTAAGGCTCTTTCTCCTACGTCGTCCCATGATAGCGGGGTACGACATCTTTGTCCATACAAAGCTTCAAATGAAGTCATCTCAATACTTGCTTGGTAACTGTTATTATAAGAGAACTCCACAAGATATAGATAGTCTTCCCACGATCCTCCAAAATCCAGAACACATGTACGGAGCATATCTTCAATGGTCTAGATTGTACGTTCCGATTGTCCATCGGTTTAGGGATGATAAGCTGTGCTGAATTTGAGTTGAGTCCCCAAGCTGGCTTGTAAGCTCTTCCAGAAGTGAGAGGTGAATCTTGAATCTCGGTCGGAGACAATACTTACTGGAACCCCATGCAATTTAACAATATGTCTGATATATAAATCTGCCAACTTTTCTGTAGATAGTCCTACTTTGAAGGGTAGAAAATGTGCAGACTTGGTCAGTCTATCCACTATCACCCAAATTGCATCCTTTCCACTAGGCGTCCTTGGAAGCCCAGAAATAAAATCCATTGTAATATGTTCCCACTTCCACTCCGGAATGGGTAGTGGTTGAAGCAATCTCCCAGGTCTTTGTCTTTCATCCTTGACTTGTTGGCATACTAAGCAACGAGATACAAACCTGGCTACTTCTCTTTTCATGCCATGCCACCAAACATGCGTCCTCAGGTCTTTGTACATTTTGTTGGCTCCTGGATGTATAGAGTATTGCGATCTGTGCACCTCTTGCATAATTTCTTCTCTTATGCCTCCTTGAGGTACACATAATCTATCTCCATGCCTCAGTGATCCATCTTCATAAATTTTGAAGTCCTCCACTAATCCAGCTTGCAGTTGACCTCGAATGCTTCGCAGGCCTTCGTCTTGAAACTGAGTCTCCTTGATCTTATCTATTAAAGTAGATTGAATCTTCAACTTCATCATTTGGCCTTCTTTTCCTGGGATAATTACCTCAATACCTAAACTTTCCAAATCCTCGAGCAAGTGTCGGTCCATAGTCAAGTACATCGCCATAGGATATCTGCTTAGAGCATCAGCAACTACATTGGCCTTCCCAGGATGATATTGAAGGGTGATATCAAAATCTTTCATTAGCTCCAGCCACCTTCTTTGCCTCATGTTCAGCTCTTTCTGAGTGAAGATATATTTTAGACTTTTATGGTCTGTAAATATTTCTACCTTTTCTCTATAAAGATAATGCTTCCATAGCTTAAGAGCAAAGATAAATGCTGCCAATTCTAAATCATGAGTTGGATAGTTCTTTTCATGAGGTCGAAGCTGTCTAGAGGCATATGCTATCACCTTTTTGTTCTGCTCCAATACACAACCTAGACCTTTTCCAGAAGCATCACTATATATAGCGAATCCTCCGGTTCCGGATGTTAAGGTCAGAATAGGGGCAGTTGTCAGCCTTTTCTTCAATTCTTCAAAAGCATATTGACATTCATCAGTCCAGATGAACCCTTCATCCTTCCTTGTTAATTTTGTCATGGGCTCAGCAATTTTAGCAAAGTCCTTCACGAACTTCCGATAGTAGCCAGCTAGTCCCAGGAAGCTTCTAATTTCTGCTACAGAGTCTGGAGTGGGCCATGATTCTACTGCCGCTATCTTCTTGGGATCTACTGCTATTCCATCTCCAGTCACAACATGTCCCAAGAATTCTACTTTGTCTAGGAAGAATGCACATTTAGATAATTTTCCATAAAGTTTTTCCTTCCTTAAAGTCTCCAATGCCAGCCTCAAGTGTTCTTCATGTTCTTTAGGAGTCTTGGAATAGATCAAAATATCATCAATAAAGACCACTACAAATTTGTCTAGGTATGGCTGGAAGACTCTGTTCATTAAGTTCATAAAAACTGCTGGAGCATTCGTCAACCCGAACGGCATCACTAAGAATTCGTAGTGTCAGTTCCGGGTATTGAAAGCAGTTTTAGGGATGTCTTCCTTCCTCACCCTTACTTGGTGGTAACCAGACCTCAAGTCAATCTTTGAAAATACCCGAGCTCCACTTAATTGATCAAATAAGTCATCTATCCTGGGTAGGGGATACTTATTCTTAATTGTTAAGGCATTCAAGGCCCTATAGTCAATACACATTCGGGATGTTCCGTCCTTCTTGGGCACAAATAATACTGGAGCTCCCCAGGGTGAGACACTAGACCTAATGAAGCATTTGTCTTCTAACTCTATTATCTGCTCATTTAGCTCTATTATCTCTTTCTTGTTGATTCTGTAGGGATTTTGAGATACTGGCGCTGCTCCTGGCACTAAGTCAATAGAGAATTCAACTTCTCGGTCTGGGGGTAAACCTGGGAGATCCTCACGGAAGACATCAAGATATTCAGAGATGATAGGTAGTGGCAATTCTTCTGGTATTAGGGCTCCACAAATTTTGTTACTACCCATTTCTCTAGAACCTCTAGCGAATTCAAATTCTGGCTTGTCAGGGGGCCTGAAGATTACACTACCTCTGTGACAGTCTATAGTGGCATGATGTTGACTCAACCAATCCATACCCAGTATAATGTCAAAACTGGGAACTGGCATTACGAGTAGCCTAGCATATAGTTCTCTTCCACATAATGTAATAGGACAATTGTTACATGCATCACTAACTGGGATAAATTCTCCACCGGTAATAATCTTATAACAATTCCTAAGGGGTTCAGTGATTAAGCTATGCTTCATAAGGAAATCTACTGACATGAATAAATTTGAAGCTCCAGAATCAAATAAAGTAATGGCTGGTATTGAATTTATAAGCACGGAACCTGTTATCACGTCTGCTGTGGCTTTAGCTTCTTCCAGAGTCATTGCAAAAGCACGACCTTGCTGAGGTGCACCCCTCTGTTGCTGCTGTTGGTGCTGAGCAAAGCGTTGTTGTTGAGTTGGAAGCGGGGGTCCCCTCTGTTGTGCTGTTGGGAGCCTGGCCTTGACTGGAGCCTTTGGTGCAGCTGGGCGTCCTTGAGCAGCAAGACAGTCCCTCATTTGATGCGCTGCTGAGCCGCAGTAGAGGCAGGCACCTAGCCTCTTCCTGCAGACTTGCCAAGTGTGACCTGGTTTTTGGTAAAAGTTACAAGCGGCAACTTGTTGGTTCTGTCCTTGAGCTTGGTGTTGGGGTGCTGGGGCTCGAAGGAGAGGACGCTGAGTTTGCTGCGGGGTTCTCTGATGTGGTTGTTGTTGAAATGAGCGATTGTGGGGTCCCATACTTCCAGTATCTCTCTTCCGCTTTAGTTTATGCCCCATGTCTCTCTCAACGCCTTGTGCCACGCTCAAGATTTCCTCGTATATGTGAGCTCGGCTAGTGGTGACAGCAAGGCGAATATCCGGAGACAACCCCTTCTTGAATCTACGGGCTCTGTCCTCCGGGGTACGAACCATGTACTCTGCAAAATGGCTCAACCTGCTAAATTCAGCAGTGTACTCATCAACAGATAGGTTACCTTGTTCCAGTCTCTCGAATTGGCTTTCGAGAGCTTCCCGAGCCACTTCGGGATAGAATTTCTCCTTGAATAGCCTCTTGAAGTCCTCCCAGGTGAGGTCAGGAGCAGATAGTTGGGGTTCATCTCTAAACCAGGTCCGAGCTATGTCGAACAGTTGCAGGCTTGCAGACTCCACTTTGAGATCATCAGGGACCCGAGCAGTCTTCAGGAGTCGCTCTACATTCTCTATCCATTCATCGGCATAGAGAATGCCCTCAGTTCCATAGAATTCCAGGGGTTTGAGGTTCTTGAAGTCTTTGGCACTTCCTGACCTCTTTAGTGGTGACTCCTGGGACCGAAGGGCTTCTGAGAGGCTGGTTCGTAGAAGTGCAGTCTATTCTTTCTGGGATTCTACAAGTCCCTGGAACACTCCGAGTAGCTGTGCCCCATCTAGAGTAACTGCTGGAGTAGATGGAGGCGGCGGGAGTGCAAGAGTTTCAGGCACAGTCTGCTCAGCTGGTTCTGATGTGCCTCCTACTGTGTTCCTTGTCTGAACCATTCTGAAAGATTAAGGGAAAGGAAGATTAGAATAGATTACTTGAAAATCAAGGGCGATAGGAAAATTGATTAGGAATGATATCAAGAATTGGAATGAAGATCCTATTCTGTGAATGAGCTTTTCCTAGAATCCTCAATCTTATTCCATACCCTGTCCTAGGGTATTACCCTATTTAAGGATACTGGACCTGTATGGGCCACCATAAAAACGTGTCATGACCCGCACCCGGAGATTCGGGCACGAGTACGTGGATATGTCCAGCCTACGCCGCAGAGTCGGCGGTAGTACGCTGTCTAGGTTATATCCACAGTTAACTAATCTAGCTCATTCACAATTAATAAAATAGACAAAGATAATAACAGAAAAAGAATGCTGAGATTTCAAATGAAATAAATGTGACAATAGATCAAATGTTTAATACAGAATTCAGAAATAAAATCGGGGACAAACCCGATTACTAAAATAAAGAGCATAAATAAAAGCTACTGCTAACTACTCTGTAGAAGTAGTCTCCTGGGTGGGAACTGGCTCCTTATATGTGTCATCTGTTCCCTCATAGGGGCCATAATAGGTAGGGGCTAGGTCCTCATCATCGCCTAAATCAACGGATCCAGTCAGGAAAGGAGCAAAGTACACAATGCACAACAAGATTAAACTAAATATTTATGACAATTAGAAAAGAGACTGACTGAGTATCATATTGAGAATATGCATAAAAGAAATAACAATAACTAAGAGTTAAGACTATAAACAGGAATATGTAAACAGGAATAATATGAGACAGGAAATGAAACTACAATAAGACAACAGGAACTGCAATAATACAAGAAGCTATGTGTGTGAACTTGTGTTTATTTTAGAATACATAGTTGGCATGCAGGGGTTTATAAGGCTAATCCAGCCGTCATACACGGCTATTAAACATGAATAATCGAGATCCGGCTGAGGGTACAGTCGCGTACCAACAGCTATTAAACACGGCAGGGGGAAGGGTAAACTCCATGCCTTCTAGCATTCTCCCACCCGACACGAAAACAAGACATGAACTCCAGTATTCAAGATATGAAATCCAGTATTCTAATACTATGTGTAACCATCAAATAATACTAGTAGAGCAAGAAATTAATTATCACAATATAGAGATTAAACTTGAAGTGCAGGTACTTGCCTGATGTTTGGATCCGATTCTAGTTTGGTGTCTCGGGGAAAATTTCTAGAGATGTGTCTAGATGCTGAAATAAATATTACCATTGTGCTAAGAAGATATCAAATAGCTAGAAATGCCTGTCCTTGGGTCCAAATCGGAGACAAGGGCAAAACGACAATTTTGGGTCAAAATGGGGTCCGCATGTGGGCCCGCTTTGCACCGAAAAATATGTCAGGGTCAAAGGTCTCCAAATTCACCAAACTTAGTGTCAACAGGTCAGGAACGATGATACGAACCCAACGGAACTTCCAGAATTGGATTCCGATGAGCCGATCACGAAATCGCCCGTCGAACGGGGCCTGTGGGGCCCACGACACGCGATTTCGTCAACGTTCTCAGAATCGAACCAAACTTGACCCACAGGACCAGCGTATCGCTACGAGTCCGATGGCACAAGTTTTGTTTCGATCCGACATGTGTGCAAGAAGTTAGGACGAATTGCAGAAAAGTCGGATACGGGGCGATCTACGCGGATACGCGTTGGTTCCGGTCTGCACGCACACCCGAATCAACTTCCGCGAAATCTCACACGTCCGTATCGACGGCGCGCACGTATCTGTAAAGACCGCACGCGACCAAGTCTTCCCGTTTGGCGGGGCGTACTTAGTTCCGGGGTGAAACAGGGTCTAGTTTTTTCTGTTTTTGGATCGCGGTGTGCGATCACCACAGGACGCGATGCCCCGAGCGGTTTGTCCGGGCACCGAGAGGGTCATACAGGCTTCGCAACGTAATTTACGGAATTAAAATCGGAGATACAGGGTGCAAGATACGAGTACCTGAACGAGGCTCGAAAAATCAGAAATTTCCGTGTCCGTGTCGTGTCCGATACGACACGAAGAATTGGGATTAGGGTTAGGGTTTGCTGAGTTCAGTCGGCGGCCGGCCGGTGGAGGGCTGATGCGACGCTGCTGGGGGCCGACCGGGCTGGGCGGCTGCGACGCCGACGGCGGGATCGAGGGGGCGGTTGCTGGCGGAGGACGGCGGAGGAGGAAGGAGAAGAAGGAGGAGGGCTGAGATGGGGCTGGTCGTGGCGGAGCTCGGCGGGGCGTCGGCCGGGTACGAGGGAAAAAGAGTGGCGGAGGAGGGGCTGGTCGGGGCGGAGCTCTGCGGGGCGTCGGCCGGGCACGGGGAAAGGAGCGGTGGAGGAAGGGGTTTCCGGTGGGGAGGGGATGGCCGGAGTGGGGCTTTTGTAGGGAAAAGAGGGGCGAGGGGAGGCCGGGTTAGGCGGCGTCATGGCGGGGAAGGCGGAGGCGAGGGCGGGGAAGACGGAGCGGAGCGGGGAAGGCGGAGCTGGCCGCCGGAGGCGGCGGGAGACGTGGCCACGCGGGGAAGACACAGTCGCCCGGGTCGGGCAGACGGCGGGTCGGGTCTGACTGACCCGACCCGACCCGGTAGCAGGTTGGTGGGCTGGGCCGGTTGGCGGGCCGCGGGTCAGGCCCAGTGGGCCGGGCTGGGGAACGGGCCGGAAATAACAATAAAAATAATAAAATAATAATAATAAAAATAAAAACAATTAATTAATTTACAAATAAATAAGTAAATAGTTTTTAGGTATTTTAAAATAGGTCCGGGGTCCAATAAATTCCAGAAAAATTTCCCTAAGTCCAGTTTTTCATTTTACATCCAAAAATATTATTTCCATGATATTTTAATATTATTTATTATCAATTAAAAATCATTTAATAATTTAAAATCTTGATTTTAATTACAGAAAATTCCCAGAAAATTCCAAAAAATTGTGAAAAATTCAAGTTTAAAAATTTTGAAAATTCAGGGGGTTTACAATAAGTGACGATCTGTTGTCAAGTAGATCGCTACTGGACATCTGCTCAATACATCGGCAACTACGTTAACCTTCCCTGGATAGTACTGTAGTGAAATATTAAATTCCTTCATCAGTTCTAGCCACCTGCGCTGCCTCATATTTAGCTCTTTCGGCGTAAATATGTACTTCAAGATCTTGTGGTCAGTTTATATTTCCATCCGCTCTCCGTACAGATAATATCTCCACAGCTTTAGAGCGAAGATCACCGCTGCTAATTCTAAGTCGTGAGTGGGATAGTTTCTCTCATGTGGCTGCAACTGTCTAGAAGCATATGCCACCACCTTCTTGTCCTGCTCTAGAACACATCCCAAGCTCTTCCCTGAAACATCGCTATAAATGACAAATCCTCATGTCCCCGATGGCACCGTCAAAACATGCGCTGTAGTCAATCTCTTCTTTAGCTCATTAATTGTAGCCTGACATTCTTCGGTCCACTTGAACTACACATCCTTCCTAGTGAGTCTAGTCAACGGCTCTACGATCCGTAAAAAATCCTATACAAATTTTTTGTAATATTCGGCAAATCCTAAGAAGCTTATGATCTCTGCAAGAGAACCCGGAGTGGTCCAAGACTCTACCGCAGCAATCTTCTTTGGATCCATCGATATCCATCTCCAGTCACCACATGCCCAAGGAACTCTACCTTATCCAGGAAGAACTCACATTTTGAGAGTTTTCCATAGAGCTTCTCCTTCCGAAGGGTCTCTAGCACAATCCTTAGATGATTCTCGTGTTCTTCCGGTGTCTTCGAATAGACAAGAATATCATCTATGAATACTACTACAAACTTGTCTAGGTATTGGTGTAACACCTTGTTCATCAAGTTCATGAAGACTGTCAGGTATTAGTCAACCCAAATGGCATCACCATAAACTCATATTGGCCGTATCTTGTCCGAAATATAGTTTTTAGAATATCTTCCTTCTTCATCTTCAACTGATGATAGCCAGACCTCAAATCAATCTTCCAAAATACCCTCACTCTGCTCAACAGATCGAAAATATCGTCTATCCTTGGTAGCGGATGTTTATTTTTAATGGTGAGGTTGTTCAGAGCCTTGTAATCAATGCACATTTGTATCGACCTATCTTTCTTTAGTACAAATAAGATCGGGGCTCCCCAAGGCAAGGAACTCGATCTAATAAAACCCTTGTCTAGCAAATCATTCACCTGCTTTTTCAGTTCTGTCAGCTCACTGTTGTTGATCCTGTAGACTCGCTGCGACACCGGTTCTGCCCGAGGCACTAATTCTATAGAAAATTCAAGATCTCTGTCCGGTGCCAATCCTGGTAGCTCCTCAGGAAATATGTCTAAAAATTCTCCAATAATAGGGTGTGGCAAGTCTGTCTCTGCTACCATGGCTCCACAAATAATTCCATCACTCTGCTCAACTCCTCCCCTAACAAACTCAAATTTTGGCTTTCCTAGAGGGCGGAACAATACACGTCCTCCACGACAGTCTATGCTAGAATGGTGCATACTCAACCAATCTATTCCAAGGATAATGTCAAAATTCAGAAGTGGCATTACGAGTAAACTAGCATCCAAATTATAGCCTCCCAAGGTAACACGATGCCCCTTACAAGTATCACTGACTAGGATAGTGCCTCCACTAGTCATGATCTTGCAAATCCTACTCAAGGGTTCCGATACTAAACTATGCTTAAGCACAAAGGATATAGATATGAAGCTATGCGATATGGGTGGTGTTCTGAAAGGTTGGAAATAACAAGGATAAAGTTGATATGGAACAAGATAAGGAAGTATTCAAGAAGGACAATCAACTATGAAAGAGGTCTGATTGCTCGAAAGGAATTAATAAGGGTTAGAAAGTTGAGTATACTGGATCTCTAGTTATGATTGAGTATTTTCCTATTCCTAGTATGTATATCCTATGGCAGGCTCGCAGTCGAACATCTAACTTGAGTACCACTACAAGTTCGCAACCTTGTGCGAAACCTGACCTGCATGGGCCACCACTAAAAAATATGTCATGACCCGCGCCCTGGATTTGGGCATGAGTCATGAGTACGCCCAGCCTACACCGTAGTATCGACGGTATAACGTTGTACAATAAGCCACAAGTAATCTACAACTCACAATATATATATATATATCTCCACATTATATTCAATCACAGGCACTAGTTTAAACGAATACACCAAGATAATATTGAAATAATAATCTTGATGTGGGTACAATGAATCTTCGCCAAAACTAAATATCCAAAATACAATGTTCAAAATACTTTAGGAAACTGTTGGAGAACAATCCGATCCAAATAACTAACAAAATCAACTACTAATAAACTACTACATCGCAGACGGTATCTGAGTTGCTAACTCTCCCTAATCGTCCGGAAGGGCAAGATCAGGCTCTATTATGTCGCTGGCATATGGTCCATAATGTGTAGGGATTTTATCCTTAATGTAGTCACCTAAAATATTTATCCAGTCAGGAAAAGAACGAGTACATCATAGTAAAAATAGTTCCAATACAAGGTAGAAGCTGTAAGACAATAAATAGCAAAGAATATATGATAGCAACAAACTGAACTCACAATAAAGCAACTAGAATAACCAACTGCTGAAGTCCTGTCATGAAAAATATATAGTACAATATCTCTAAGCAACAAAAGAAATAACTACAATGGATGGAAGAACGGATAGGAACAACTACTCTATGTGATTTAAAATACCTTGTTTATATGTGAACGACTAGGGGGTAATATCCGGCAACCCACACGTGTCGTGCATGGCTGCTATTATTCTAGAAAGACAATGGGATAGAAAGGGTAGTTCACACGTCCACTAAGTATTTCTTCTCTCCATAAGTACACATGGATTCCAAACCAGTCACAAAAAGATAACAATAATCCAGAACAATCACGTATCTCATAATAAGAATCCATCATACTAATCCGTGTAACAAATGTCAAGAATAAGATAATCAATACTAAGCATGCATTATAGAGACTATCAAGCACTAAAAGTAATCATGGAAATGTACTCATCTGTGGTCCTTCGCTAGTATGAATCAGAATCCAAGTCACAGTTCAAATAGCCTATGTATTACAAATTTACCATGTCAAAAGATAATTTATTTTAATTTATTTAATTCTAGAATAATTACTCTAAAATTCTATTTTAATCTTATTATTCTAATTTTTAGGTCAATTACTAAATTTTGTTTAAAGAAGCTAAATTTTATCAACTCGAGACTTATGGCATGCAAATCGAGGCAATCTATTGACCGAAAAGTCAACCGATACAAACATGACTTTCATGCATGATTTCCTATAGATTTCAGAGTCAAGAACATGCTAGAATTTATGACTCATCCGAATTCAAATTCGTTTGGGAATTATGGCACATACAATTTTCGTATTGTACATCGATGGTTAAATTCTAACCTAGAAGTTCTACAGAATAACAGTATAAAAATATTTCGAATTAAATTATGGAAAAAAATATATGTCAATGATCTCGACATCAGCTTTTTGAAACTTCAAACGATTCATGATTCTGATTTCTGGTTCTCCCAGAATCGCGAAAACATCAAGACGCTTCTATTTTCAGACATATTGTGCTCTACGAATTTTTCAGAAATTAATACTCATAATTTAGTAAAACAATTTATATACTCAGAAAGCTAACCTCAATATGGTTCTAATGCAAGAAAGTGGGCCGCATTTAGAGTCTGGGGCTATGAGTAATGGCTTCTGGAAGATAAAAAAATCCTAGATGATAATTCTCCAAAATTTTGCTCAAAGAAAAACCCTAGAATTCCTAAACTAACTCATATATATAGAGGAGAGAGGGAAGCCGTGGCTCGTGAGTGTGCCATGTGGCATGCATCCAAGTAGCCCTGCCCGGATTGGACGGTCAGGGTTTGATCCGGCTCGGCTCAGCTGAGTCCGGGTCGAACTCTGACTCGGCTCAGCTCGAGGTCGGCTCGGCTGCACCCATACCCATCCCGCGGTCGCTGACAAGAAGTCCCTACCCATTTTGCTGCGGGAGGCTGACGGGTGGGCCCCTGTTGGCTGACTGAACAGGATATTTATCATTATGGGTTTTCTTTTTTAGAAAATAATTATTAATTCAGTTTTTTCCTAATTAACTCAAAATCAATGCTCAAAATAATCAAAAAATTTCCAGAAAATTCTAGAAAATATATTTGATTATTTAGAACCTAAAATAAAAGTTTGGAATATTTTTAATTATGTTTGACCCTAAAATAAATTCTTGCAAGTCCTAGGAAATTAGTGTTACTAGTTTTTAATTAACCAAAAATTATGAAAAAAAATCCCACTAGCCCCAAATTAACCTAAAAACAACATTTAAGTTAGAATTTCAGGATACAGAGGTTACACTCGGAGCCTAGATATGGAATACAATATCAATACAAGGTTTCGGAAAGAAAATAAGTTAAACTATTCAACTTCTAGGTCAACAAGTCAACTCTAAGTCAAAAGTCAAACTAAGTCAACTCTAAGGTCAACTCTGTTCAACTATGGTCAACTATAGTCAACTATGGTCAACTACCTATTTCTAGGTTGCAAAAGTCTAACACAAGGATCTTGGGTTCAAATACTAAAGTTTAGGTCATAAACTACATCTTAGGGTACTAGGATACCGTTTCTCTAGATACGTAAATCAAAAGGAAAACATCACGTATTAATATCAAACAATTTATTTATTATATAAATCCTAATTACAAACATTAAATAGATGCATTGGTTTTGAACCAACTTGGTATCTCAACACTAAACTATAATATTGATACCCAAACCCAATACCTTGGATATCCCCAATTACCTTGGTACTTACCTTGGTATCTCAAGGTAACACCCACTACTTTACTTATGCTAACTATCCTTAAGTATAATATATGCTACACTAATTATTATACACATAGTATACTATAATACAAATAGCAATTAGGAACATATTTACCTATATATTAATTACCATATATATATATATATATATATATATATATATATATATAAAGTGTCAAACTGTCACTAAAAACCTGACTACTGTCGCTGAAAACCGTTGTTTTTGCTGAGACTCTGCTAATTTAGTGACAGATTCCTGCTACTGTCGCCATAGCCGTCGCTAAAGCCTATGATATAACTGTTGATACTCTGCCAATTCAGCGACAGATTCCTGCAATTGTCGCTATTGCTGTCGCTATAGGACGACTACTGCTGTTATTACTGCTGCTGCGGCTTTTCGGTGACGCTTGCTGTCGTTGTTGCACTTGCGGCTACTGTTGTACTGTTTGTATTGCTACTGCAGTTGCGACGCTCCTGGTATCGCCAAATCCCCTGTCCGCTGTCACTAATATATATATATATATATATATATATATATATATATATAATAACATATATATATAACCCACATAATATATCTATACATATACATATAATACTACTAATAACTATACATACACCCATACATAGTAATATGTACAAAATACCACATAACAACATACACACACATACATAGTAATATGTTTATAACAACATACGTACGTATACGTACATATAAACATATACATACATTATATGATTACAAACACATATAGTTATATATTAACATATACATATTTATATATATACTACAATATATATATATATATATATATATATATATATATATATATATATATATATATATATATATACATGTAGAAGAATAGTTATATACAATATATACACATATAGTATATACATAGGTACATAGATCTAAGACTCAACATTACATAAATATATACACACAACATTATATATATATACATATATATAATTATACTTCTCCATGAATAAGAACACAAGAGAATTAGATCTACAATTAATTGCACACACATGGAACGTATCACTTCGTATCCCACTAGATCTAGGATACGCATGCGACACAAGTCCACCACACATCCAAACATACCCCGAAGGACACGAACTAGTCTAATATATTATTTATGAACAATACAAAGATTCAAATATAATTCTACATGTCCGTGTCAAAATGTGACATGCTCAAAGTTCCATGTCGGAGGAAAAACCCCCAAATCAACATGTATCACCAAATTATTGGAAAATGACCTACACGTACCTAATTGTGGATACGACACTTGCCCCAAACACACAAGCACATGCCAAATTGATCTATAGGACCAATTGATACGCACAACAAATGTCAATCTCGGAATTCTCCCAAAATTGACACAAAAGCACCATAACTTTCACAATAGGCCTCTATGAATACAAAACCAAATCCTATGAGTAGCCTATGCATATGGGTTGATTTCTCATGGTTAAATCATAGATTTATAACCTAAATTAAAGGAAAAAACTGAATTGTACCTATGGGAAGATGGATTCCCAATAAAACCTCCAAATATAATGAAATTGGCCTCCAACTTGTAGATCCTTGCTCCTGTTTGTAGATCCTTGCTTCCTCCTTCTAGATCCTTGGTCCACTAGTCTCAATTGGTGATTTGGGAAAGAATTAGGATAAAATTTGGTAGGGTAATAAAGTGGGAATAAATCAATTTGGTTGAGAGAAATTCTAGATCTAGTTTTCAAATGAAAAGAGGAGAGAGAAATCAATCTCTTAATCCTTGGGGCCTCTCATGAAGAAATAAGTAAGGAGGAAAACTTCTAGTCTAATAGTTTAATTAATTTTAATCCATCTCTTAATCAATGGACTTTCTAACTGGGCTCAAATCTAACAATTAATACATGTTGGTCCATGAGTCTAAACTAAACTAGTTAGGTCCACTAACACAAGTCCAAAATAAATAACTAATATCTAACAACAATTAAATAATACAACAAATAATTATTTATCATGCACAATATTTAATTAATTATAAAATTACTAAAATACCCTTTCCTAAAAAATGTGGTAGTGACAAGTCTACCCTCCTTAAAATAATTTTGTCCTCGAAATTCAAGACGAAAACTACCCCCAGAAAATAACAGAACATAACAAAAGAACAGAACTAAAGAACAGAACTAACTATGAAAAAAATATAACATAATTAGGAAAGAATATACCTCAAGGCACACAAAAATATGGATAACGCTCTCGCATTTCATCCTCCCTCTCCCAGATAGACTCCCCCGGAGAGTGATGTCTCCATGCGACGTGCACCAAAGGAATAGTCTAGTTCCTCAGTACTTTCTCTCTCCGATCCAGAATCTCAACTGGTTGCTCTTGATAGCTAAGAGTAGGGCCCACCTCTATCTCCGAGTGATCCAATACATGACTAGGATCTGCCACGTACCATCTTAACTGTGACACGTGAAACACGTTGTGCACTCCCTCCAATGCAGGTGGCAAGTCTAGTCTATAAGCAACTGCACCGATCATCTCTAGAATAGTGAAAGGTCCGATGAATCGTGGACTAAGCTTTCCGCCTCCACCGAAGTGAATTGTACCTCGTATCGGAGAAATCCTCAGAAACACCAACCACCCACCTAGAAACAACCAATAACAAGCACAAAATAAAAATTTAAAGTATACCTCAAACTCCAAAGATCTCTTGTGGCTATCGGCCCAATGCCGCTGTCTGTCCTGCGCCACTCGAAGTCTGTCTCGGATCAACTGAACCTTCTCTACTGCATCTATAACCATCTCTGGTCCAAAAAAAACTCCCTCCAACATCGTGCCATGACAAGTGAATACGATACCTCCGACCGTACAGAGCTTCAAAAGGTGACATCTCTATACTAGCCTGGTAACTGTTGTTATAAGCAAACTTTACCAAATGGAGATGGTCCTCCCAAGAACCCCCAAAATCTAGTACACAAGTGCGCAGGATATCCTCGAGAGTCTGAATAGTCCTCTCTGACTGCCCATATGTCTGGGGATGATATATAGTACTGAACTTGAGCTGAGTGCCCAAACTCTCCTGCAAACTCCTCCAGAAATGAGAAGTGAAACGACTATCCTGATCCGAGACTATGCTGACGGGAGCTCCATGTATCTTAACGATCTGCCTTACATACATCTCTGCCAGCTTCTCCGTAGACAAACCCACCTAGAAAGGCAAAAAATGGCATCTTTTCCTCCTGGAGATCGTGGAAGTCCGTACACAAAATCTATAGTAATGTGCTCCTACTTCCACTCTGAAATGGGTAATGGCTAAAGTAAACCTCCTGGCCTCTGCCTCTCAGCTTTCACCTGCTGGCACACTAAGCATCTGGATACAAACTGTGCCACTTCCTTCTACATGCCATACCACCACACACTCTCTCGCATATCCTGATACATCTTATTAGCACCTGGATGCATGGAATACTTAAAGTAATGCGCTTCCTACAATACCTCCTCACGCAGCTCCCTACTAGGCACACATAATCTAACTCCATGCCTCAAAGATCCATCCTCAGAATGGTAAAATCATCCTCCAATCCTGCTCTCACCTGAGTCTGATGCTCCTCAGAGATACATCCCCATATTGGGATGCCTTGATCTTGTCCATCAAATCTGAGTGTATCTGCAATCCCCACATCTGCATAGCCAAACCAGGAATAATTATCTCAATGCCCAAGCTCTCCAAGTCCTCCAATAAATATCGATCCTGCGTCAAGAACATAGCTACCGGATACCTGCTCAAAGCATCGGCAACTACATTAGGTTTTCCAGGATGATACTGCAAAGATATATCAAAATCCTACATTAGTTCCAACCACTGACACAGCCTCATGTTCAACTCCGTCTGTGTGAAAACGTACTTCAAGATCTTATGGTCTGTGAAGATCTCCATACGCTCTCTGTATAAATAATGTTTCCACAACTTCAGGCGAAGATGACTGTTGCCAACTCCAAATCATGGGTATCATAGTTCTTTTTATGAGGTCATAATTGCCTGGATGCATAGGCAATCACTTATCTATTCTGCTGAAGAACACAACCCAAACCTTTCCCTATGCATCACTATAAATAGTGAAACCTCCAGAACCTGATGGCAACGTCAAAATAGGAGCAGACGTCAACCTCTTCTTCAATTCCTCGAAAGCAACCTGGCAATCCTTCGTCCAAACAAACTCTACATACTTCCTGGTGAGTCTGGTCATCAGCTCGGCAATACTCAAAAAATCTTGCACAAACTTCCTGTAGTAGCCTACCAATCCCAACAAACTCCTAATCTCTGCTACCGAACTCGGGGTCTTCCAAGATTCTACTGCTGCGATCTTCTTCGGATCTACTGAAATACCATCACCAGTCACAAGATGCCCCAAGAATTCTACCTTGTCTAGAAAAAACTAATACTTAGATAACTTCCTATATAGCTTCTCCTTCCTCAGCACATCCAACACAATCCTCAAATGCTCCTCATGCTCCTCCGGTTTCTTCGAGTATATGAGTATGTCATTGATGAACACCACCATAAACTTATCAAGGTACTGATGGAATACCTTGTTCATCAAGTTCGTAAATACTGTCGGTGCATTAGTCAATCCAAACGGCATCACCATAAACTCATACTGACCATACCGAAGTCTAAAAGCAGTCTTCAGTATGTCCACCTGCTTCACCTTCACCTGGTGGTAACATGATCTCAAATCTATCTTATAAAATACCATAGCACCACTCAACTAATCGAACAGATCATCAATCCGTGGCAAAGGGTACTTATTCTTGATAGTGAGATTTTTCAAAGCCCTGTATTCAATGTACATGCGCACCGATCTATCATTTTTCGGTGCAAACAATACCGAGGCTCCCCACGGTGAAGAACTCGATATGATAAATCCCTTATCCAGCAATTCGTCCACCTTCTTCTTCAGCTCGACCAGCTCGTTGTTGTTTTACTCTATAGACATGTTACAAAATTGGTTCTGTACCTGGCACCAAGTCTATAGAGAATTCAATATCTCGATCTGGCGGCAACCTTGAAAATTTCTCAAGAAACACATCCAAGAACTCTCCTATCAACGGATGCGACAACTCTTTGTCTTCCACCATAGCTCCACAAATAATGCCTTCTCCATGCTCTGCATCTCCTCTAGCAAACTCGAACTCTGGCTCTCCTGGCGGACCAAACAAAACTCTACCTCCTCTATAATCTATGCTAGCACGATGCTTACTTAACCAATCCATCCCGAGTACAATATCGTAGTTTGAAAGTGGCATTACAAGTAGACACGCACTCAACTTCCAGCCTCCTAGAGTAACTCTCCGATCTTTGCAAATATTATTAACCAGGATAATGCCTCCCCTGGTCATGATATTGCAAGTCCTAAGCAAAGACTCAGCTACCAAACCATACTTTAAAATGAAAGAAACAGATACAAAACAATGGAAAGCACCACTATCAAACAAAGCTAAAGCTGGAATGGAATCAAGAAGAATAGAACTTGCGATGACATCTCCGGTGGGTTCGTCCTCCTCGATGGTCATAGTAAACGCTCGTCCCTGACGTGTACCTCCCTGCTGCTGATGTTGGACATAACGCTGCTACTGTGTCGGAAGTGGTCCCCTCGACTGTACTTCAGATGGTCTCGCCTATGCCCTCAGAGCTGAAGCTACTCCCTGAACTGCACGACGAGTATTGGAAGGACACTCTCTCAGCTGATGTCCTTCAGTATCATAATACAAACAAACTCCCAACCTCTTCCTACAAACTTTCCAAATATGGGCGGGCTTCTTACAGAAGTGGCAGAAAGATTGCTGTAACTGTCTCTACTGTTGTGGTGTCTGGTAAAAAGGCAACCTAGCTAGAGTCTAGTGCTGCTGAGGCTGCTGGAAAGATCTGGACTGGAAATAAGGATGTTTGGCAGATACTGCACTGCTGTTGGCCCCCAGAAAAGAATTACGGTCTCTCTTGGGCTTCAAACCCAACTCCCGCTCAACCTTGCGTGACTCCGCAAGCATCTTCGAGTAGGTCTCATAAAAAGATGGAATGAGAATCTTCACTTCCCAATTTAGACCCTTACAGAAACGAATAGCCCGAACCTCTGACTTTTTTACCAAATTCTCTGCAAATTGGCTCAACCTGCCGAACTTCACAACGTACTCCTCCACAGATATGCTCCCTTGAATGAAACTCTCAAACTGCCTCCCTAAGTCTAGCCTGTCTGCCCGAGCAAAAAACTTCTTCTTGAAGAGGTCCTTGAATACCTCCCAAGACTGTCCCACATCAACAAGAATTGGCTCAATTCTGAACATGTGCGAGCGACGTCGAACAGTTAAAGTCCTACCGCCTTAACCTTCAGATCCTCAGAAAGATGGGACACCCTCATAAGATGCTCAATATCTTCGAGATAATCATCAGCATAGACGATGCCCTCCGTCCCCTTGAAGACCCTAGGCTCCAGCTTCTTGAAGTCCTGAATATTGCCTGGCCGATGCTGAGCAACCTGAGGAATATCCTGCTGCTAGACCGAAACTTCTCTCTCGACTACGGCACGAGCAAGCTGATGAGCACTCTCGATGCCCTGCCATAAAATGTCGGTCTGCCTCTGATGTGCCTCTAATAGAGCCCTCTATGCCTCGAGCATCTCACAAAATAGTGTAAACATCTGTGTTGCCTCTGCTGGCACAGGAGGTGGAGGTGGAAGCCCCTCAGATACAGCTGGCATAGTCCTTTGAGTAGGCAGGACCTCCGAAAGCAGCTGACATCCAATCACCAGAGAAGTGACTGGTGCATGCCCTCGGGATGTCGCAGACCTCTCAGAAACTGCTCTCCCCTGCTGCGATCTAGTATTAGGTAGCATCCTGAGACAAATCAAAAAAAGAATCAATATGGCACATGATATAAGACACTCAAGAAAACGACAGTTTAAGATCAAATGTCAATATCAAAGGAGAATAGTTGAACGAATCAAAAGAATTTTTCCTAGATGTGATTGAGTATTCTCAGCCTATAGCCTATATCCTATATCCTAACACAGGCTTGCAGTAGTACAACTAAGTTGTCATACTACCACAATATCGCATAACTTGTGAAGCCTGACCTGCATGGGCCACCACTAAAAATGTATCATGACCCGCACCCGGTGTAAGGGTACAAGTCTGGAACAACGCCCAACCTATGTCGCATAATTGGCGGTAGAACACTGTCTGGGTATGTCACGCCCCAGTCCCGAAATACCGTGGGACCAGATACGTGGCAATGGCCAGCAGTACGCACCGATGGACCAACCCAATTTAATGGATCCATCAGGGCATACTTAAGCTGTAAAACAAGTCTACGACATTCATGGTACAACTAATCTCATCCACACAAGATATAAAATATGATCCACAGAATAAATAAGAAGGTAAATCATCATGTAGTCTCAACAAAGTACTTCGGGGAACAACCCGATAAGTCTCTAGTACAATGGTTCAGCAGACCAGTAAATAATGACTGAAATAAATAATAAAAGTTGAGCATGAGCATGGATGCTCAAGAGAAGTCTTCAGCTAAGACCTCGTCCTTAGATGGCGGTACAGCTCCTGGATCGGCTCCTCCTGCTGCGGTCCCGTATACCTCAGGATAAACCACGTCTGCAAAATCTGGGGACAAAATCCATATCCAGGTCCTCAGGGGACATAGCAAGGTACAGGAAATAATACAAGCCATAATATAAACAGTGCAGCAAATAATAAGATAAACAGGGTAAGTATGTAAACATCTGTATAAATGCAAGAGAGAATATCAGTAGTACTCAGGTTGAACATCTACAAGCTCTGTGTAGGGGAGCCTGTAGCAGCGGTGTCAAGAGGTGGTATAGCTCAGCGGGATACTGAGTAGCCGGCATAACATAGTCAACCTATAGCCTGTGGGTCTCTCCAGCATTAGATGGAACAATAGGGAATACTAAATTAACCAGCTAAGTGATATGCAAGATGAGAGCAGCACTAGAACTCAGGCTGAAGCATACTATAAGCTCTGTGTAGGGGAGCCGGTAGCAGCAGTAATAATGAGTAATGGGCCAAGCTCGGGCTTCAGAGTCTTGGGCCTCACAATAGTAGGGGTGTATATATATAATCAGCCTGTAGTCTGTGTATCTCTCCCCACCCAATATTACCACACAAATTATGAACATAACGTCTCACGTCCATGTCAGCGGGGTCATAACTAATGCACAAGTCATAATGTATCTAGAATATAGTATCTCTATAAGTCCTGTATCCTATACAGAATCACCACGAATATCTCGGGAGGATCCTGTTCCATGAACAGTGTCCAGTGTCCTGGGTCATAGTGTACTTGGTAAGACAAGTACGAGAAGATAAAATGTCACGTATGTCCATCTCTAGATGATAATACCCAACACCGCGTACGATGTTGGCACCCGACTGATAATCGGACGCTAAGTATGTCACACGGTCCTAGGTTAAGCATGCATAGTAGTATAATAAAGCAAGAAAAATATGTAACAATACTGCAGAGTTGGCAAGGTAAACTTGCCTGATGTTTGAATGTCAACAACTGTCCCTGTATCAGTGGATCCGGTAGGTTCTACTCCAAAAGCTACAATAAATATCACCAACAGTCTCAGAAGGTATCAAACTGCTAGAATTGCCTGTCCTTACATCCAATTTGGACACAGGGGCAAAATGGTCATTTCCGGGCCAAAGCGGGGTTCACACGTGGGCCACTTTGCACCGAAAAGCGTGTCAGGGTCAAAGGTCTCCAAATTCTACAAACTCAGTGTCTACAAGTCAGGAACGATGATACGAACCCAACGGAACTTCCAGAATTGGATTCCGATGAGCCGTTCACCAAATCGCCCGTCAAGTGGAGCCGGTGGGGCCCACGATACGCGATTTTATCAACGTTCTCAGAATCGGACCAAACTTGGCTCACAGGACCAGCGTATTGCTACGAGTCTGATGGCGCAAGTTTCGTCTCGATCTGACGTACGTAGACAAAGTTACAGCGTGTTCCAGAAAGGACGGATACGGGGTGTCGTCGGCGGATACGCGTTGATTTCGGGGTGCACGCCCCTCCGAATCTACTTTCGTGAAATCCCACACAACCGTATCAACATCGCGCACAGTTCGGTAAAGACCGCGTGTGACCAAATCATCCCGATTGGCAGGGCGGACTCAGTTCCGGGTGAAATAGGGCGTTGTTTTTCCTGTTTTTGGATCGCGGTGTACGATCACCACAGGATGCAATGTGCCGAGCGAGTTGCACGGGCACCGAGAGGGTTATACAGTCTACATGTAGAAACTAACGGAATCAAAAATAGAGTTGCGAGGTGAAAGAAATCGGTACCTGAACAGGGCTCCGTGAATGCTGAATTCCACGCGACCGAGATATTCCGTATCCTGGTCCGGATCTACCGTGTCCGTGTGCCTGTCGTGTCTCCTTGACACGAGCCGAGTCAGGATCAGGGCGACTGCCTAGGTTGCTAGAGGCGAACCGTTCCAGTCGGCGGAGGGAGGCTCGTCGGCTGGTGTTCCCAGCGACGAGTCGGAGTTGAGGGGGAGTCGGGGGGGTCGTCAATCTTGACTGTACATCTTCAGAAATTGATATTTATCATACCATCAAGTTCACATTGGGGAACAAGTGCTGCTAAACTATCTACCACGATAACATCCAGTGATCCGCTATTAATTAGAGTATTCACTATGCCCAGGGAACTTTCAGCAGAGTTAGGATGTGAAATAAGAAGATCTTCGATTTTACACCCATCTGTTCTGCATATAAGGAATCCAAAGCATTCTCAACATCAAGATAAGCACAATAACCTCCAAGCTTTTGAGCTTCCTTCACTACATGGAGAGACAGTATTGTTTTTCTTGATGCTTCTCTCCCATAGATTTCAACGATTCTCTCCTTTGGTAGTCCAATGCCAAGGGCCAGATCAAGCATCAGAGAGCCTGTTGAAATTGCTGGAGCATAGCGTGTACGAAAAAATAGCGCTGAGGCGTCGAAGCAGGCGGGGCCCTGGTGGATCCCCGGAGACTCCAAAATCCTCCGAAGAGCCTTCGCGGGCTGGTCATCGGCGATAGGCGGGTCAGGGGAGCTGCACGCTAGAGCAGTCGCGGAAAAGAAGGACTGCACAGCGGGTTATGATCCACCGGAGCAGTGGCGGAGCGGCGCTGCTCCGTCAGGCCGGTGGCAATCGGGAACTCGTCGTAGTCGCTACGGGAAGAGACGGAATGGGAGAGGCCCGGTTGCTCGACAGTAGCAGCGGGGGATGAGGAGACTCGGCCGCCGGAGCAATAGTGGGTGGCCGGCTCGGGATGGACAGCCGTCGCGGTGGAGCAGAGCTCGCTGACCGGAGGGGGTCCGGCCGGGCAGTGCTCGGTTGGGGTCTTCAATGAAGAAGGAATCAAGAGAAGAATAAAGGAAGAAGAAGGAATGAAGAAGAAGGGATTTTGTATGGAGAATAATTATGAAGGAGGGAGGAGAAAGAGAGGGTGGCGGCCAGGGAAGAAGAATAGGAGTTGGCTGAAGTTCTAACTTAGGTTTTGGGAATTTTGGTTTCACCTAGAAAAAGAAAAAAAAGAATATAATTGGATATTTATACATGTAGGTTTGGGCTTGGGTCATTGCTCCTTGGGCTTTAAAATGCTTCTGGGGTCCAATAAATTCCCGAAAATTATCCTATGTCCAGTTTTTCATTTTAAACTAGAAAATATTATTTTCATAATATTTTAATATTAATTAATAACAATTAAAAATCATTTAGTCACAAAATACCTTAGTTTTTATTCCAAAAAAATTTACAGAAAATTTGCGAGAAAATGATTAAAAAAAAATTCTGAAAATCAGGGTGCTGACAGTCTACCCAACTTATAAAAATTTCGTCCTCGAAATTAAAATTAAGCTACGGTAGAAGACAAGGATGGTATAAGATTTGCATTGGTTAAAATGCAAGGCTAGATTGAACGGAGTGGGCGAAGTTGCACGTTGCACATTCCAAAAATCATGAGAGAAATCCACATGAGCAAAAAAAATGGTTTCTTCCGGTGTCATGTCCAATAGTGTGGACACCTAAATGCTCTTTTGCATAAAGCGTCCAATAATTAGAAAATTGCACAAAGTAGAAATGGAGGATGGGCATGTCTAGGAGAAGGATGTGGAATTTGTAGGAAGGCAGTGACTAGTGAAGTGCTCCAATTATCGAAGCAAGGGTAAGGAGCGCCAAGGGATACCATGTTGTAAAACTAAATAGAAACACCGTATTCTATTTCTAAGTGGATTCGAGCTAGCCTCAGTCTCATTATCTAAGCCGAGTAGATCTACTTCTTAGGTGAGGGGGTTTCACAATCCAGCCAACTTAAAACAATGTCGTCCTCAAGATTAAAATAAGGCATAATCTGTTAATCCTTCATGTACATAAGGCAAGTCAATCGCAATCTCCTTGCGATAATTAAAATTCTAATCATATCCATCGCAAGTACTTCAAGGTTAAGATGATCACTGTTTTAATCAAAATTCCACCTATGGTACCTCTTCTCGCTTTCTCAAATTACCCACAGGCAAATTTTAAAATAAAACCATATAACATCTTCAAGATTTACATACGCATATAAATTTTACCTCGCGATCTCTAACTATCATAACTCCTCTAGAATTAATTCGAGTCCAATATTATTTCCATTTTCACTTATAAATTTTAGTTGGGTTGCTTCAACTTTTCAAATTCCATTCACATCCTCAATATTTCAAATAGGTAGTCCAACCATCAATTTTAATTCTTAATTCAAATCATCAAATTGAAAATAATTTATAAGCAGTCCACCAATGTTCAAGTCTGAAATTCTATATTTATCCTCCAAATTCAATTTGATGATTCTACCTTCATTATTCAAAAATTTAAATCATGTACTTAAGGTATAAATATCGGGTCCTCAATATCAATTCATTAATCCTCATCGTCTTAGTCATTGTTCTAAAATTCTCAAAATTAAAATGGCTTGAACCACTCCCAATTTAATCTTACTCGATCACAATCTAAAAAAAATTTCCTCTCGAGTTGACAATGCACTACTACCTAACTTAGAATTTACCCATCTATCACATAAGGCTATATACCTTAAGAGAATATTCCTTAATATGTTTACTCATGTCATTCAGTCCTCGAACTTCAATGCCGATCATATCACATATGATATGTCCTTAATTACGAAGAATAATCCTCAAGTATGTGATCGGCCTATGGGGTATATCTAGTATTCTCTGTGTATCAATTTATACCAAGCACGAGGTTTCGTCTTTCCAAAATAAGGGAAGACGTAGACTAATAATAAAGAGTTCAAGGGCAGCGTAATAGAATAGAAGTATTGGGATCAAGACGTTTAAAGAATTCAATTAGGAATTGTCAAAGCAGTTGTGGATTGAAATTCTATTTTGGTAATCCTTTGTTCGCCTGCTCGTATTAGTACAGTTATGTAACCGATACGATATGTCAGACATGTCTAGGGCAAGTATATTCGTCTACTAAGCACTACATATCTCAATCCACGTAAGGTATTATTGTGAGGGCGAATCAAGCGCACTATGGTTGATCAGACCGTAATACACTGATTCTGAAATATATTATTGTGGGCCTCCCCAATAATACATATGTCATGAACAAGCTCGATAAAGAATAAGCTTGCAAAACTAGGCTATAAAATGGCACAATAAGTCAAGGTAGTATATAAAATATAAGCACGCTAGATGATGATGAAAGGAGGTACAAATTATTCAAGTTCACAAAACGAACAAAATGAGCAACAATAATAAAAGACTCTACAATCTCTACAGTTATCATACAACCTCCTTGTCTAAGTTGCTAGTCGACCCAATAGGGCATGAACCTCTAAATTCTATTGTCTGAATAAACACTGTCGTCTTATGCTAGCATACAATTAATGTCATTCAATTACACTATCTCGATGGGTCAAGTGGACTATGTGGTACTAGGTTGTGAAGCATACTACCCAACTTATAAGAATTAAACTACTACTGTGACAGTCTTAAGAGGATCCTGCAAATAACCTTGCACATGTAAAATAGAATAGAAACTCTTATTAGGGTATATGAGGAAAGATCTCGGTACCTATTAGGGTCTCCTATCGCATTATATAGGTAAGGGTCACCTTATGCTTAATCATAGTGCTCATAGAACATGTGTCAATAGTGAGAATGGAAAGGTTATTAGTCTCAAGGGAAAGGGAATATAACTTGTATCGAGGTGGGGGTACAATTTACGTGATTTAACACTAAGGGGTAATCATCGGGTCACAATCTATAAGATCAACTCAAACTTATCGAACTCTAACTACCAAGCACAAAATTTTCAAATTCAAGACTACAGCTTTAATCCTAGCAAGCTATATATATATCCTAGCATAGAATAAAATCACTTGGTCTATAATCAGAAGGGTTAGTTGGCACGAGTTGAAAGATAAAAAGAAAAATGTAATCAGTCGTCGCACTCTAACGAGCGCTATGGTCGCAGAGGAGCAATATATGAAATTAGAATAGGGGCTCTAGATAGCATCATGATTTTCTAAGGGAAAGTGGTATGCTAGTTGCTAGGTTTGAGGTATGATTAGAAAAATATTCTATAGCTTGCTCTTGGCTTTCTAAGGTACTGTCTGCTAATATCACGACACGAACCTATATCCTAACACTATCTCACTATGCACATTAGGTTCAGTCCTAACATTCGATCTCGAATTTCTATTGGTTCCTCAAGACCGGGGTCAACATTAGGGTCCAATCTCTAACTAGCTTTTAGCAGTGCCTATACTACTTCTTAGGTCATTCATGACTATAACAAGAAATAATGGTAAATTATTCTATAAGTGAGAGACGCTAGGGTTGATTAAGCATTCTACTTAGGGGTGTGTCAATATCCTAGTTGTACTCTTAATAGGAAGGTTACCCTACTTATCATCTAACAACATGACTTATATATTCTAAGAGAGGCTATACTCAAGAAACTAATAGGGAAGCACATGAATCAAGCAGGATGCAATTTATCCGAATGGAATGGATTGGAAGGAGGATGAGTCATAGTCAGTGTGGATGAGATCCTATACTCTAATCCTAGTTGCAGGCTTGCTCGGTCCCTAAGTTGAAACCGAACAATTTAGTCGTAGACCTGCATGGGCCACCACAAAAACCATGTCACGCCCCAGTCCTGAAATACCGTGGGACCAGATACGTGGCAATGGCCAGCAGTACGCACCGATGGACCAACCCAATTTAATGGATCCATCAGGGCATACTTAAGCTGTAAAACAAGTCTACGACATTCATGGTACAGATAATCTCATCCACAGAATAAATAAGAAGGTAAATCATCATCTAGTCTCAATAAAGTACTTCGGGGAACAACCCGATAAGTCTCTAGTACAATGGTTCAGCAGACCAGTAAATAATGACTGAAATAAATAATAAAAGCTGAGCATGAGCATGGATGCTCAAGAGAAGTCTTCAGCTAAGACCTCGTCCTCAGATGGCGGTACAGCTCCTAGATCGGCTCCTCCTGCTGCGGTCCCGTATACCTCGGGATAAACCACGTCTGCAAAATCTGGGGACAAAATCCATATCCAGGTCCTCAGGGGACATAGCAAGGTACAGGAAATAATACAAGCCAAAATATAAACAGTGCAGCAAATAATAAGATAAATAGGGTAAGTATGTAAACATCTGTATAAATGTAAGAGAGAATATCAGTAGTACTCAGGTTGAACATCTACAAGCTCTGTGTAGGGGAGCCTGTAGCAGTGGTGTCAAGAGGTGGTCTAGCTCAGCGGTATACTGAGTAGCCGGCATAACATAGTCAACCTGTAGCCTGTGTGTCTCTCCAGCATTAGATGGAACAATAGGGAATACTAAAATAACCAGCTAAGTGATATGTAAGATGAGAGCAACACTAGAACTCAGGCTGAAGCATACTACAAGCTCTGTGTAGGGGAGCCGGTAGCAGCAGTAATAATGAGTAATGGGCCAAGCTCGGGCTTCAGAGTCTTGGGCCTCACAATAGTAGGGGTGTATATATATAATCAGCCTGTAGTCAGTGTATCTCTCCCCACCCAATGTAACCACACAAATCATGAACATAACGTCTCACGTCCAGGTCAGCGGGGTCATAACTAATGCACAAGTCATAATGTATCTAGAATATAGTATCTCTATAAGTCATGTATCCTATACAGAATCACCACGAATATCTCGGGAGGATCCTGTTCCATGAACAGTGTCGAGTGTCTTGGGTCATAGTGTACTTGGTAAGACAAGTACGAGAAGATAAAATGTCACGTATGTCCATCTCTAGATGACAATACCCAACACCGCGTACGATATTGGCACCCGACTGATAATCGGACGCTAAGTATGTCACACGGTCCTAGGTTAAGCATGCATAGTAGTATAATAAAGCAAGGAAAATATGTAACAATACTGCAGAGTTGGCAAGGTACACTTGCCTGATGTTTGAATGTCAACAACTGTCCTTGTATCAGTGGATCCGGTAGGTTCTACTCCAAAAGCTGTAATAAATATCACCAACAGTCTCAGAAGGTATCAAACTGCTAGAATTGCCTGTCCTTACGTCCAATTTGGACACAGGGGCAAAATGGTCATTTCTGGGCCAAAGCGGGGTCCACACGTGGGCCACTTTGCACCGAAAAGCGTGTCAGGGTCAAAGGTCTCCAAATTCTGCAAACCCAGTATCTACAAGTCAGGAACGATGATACGAACCCAACGGAACTTCCAGAATTGGATTCCGATGAGCCGTTCACCAAATCGCCCGTCAAGTGGAGCCGATGGGGCCCACGATACGCGATTTTATCAACGTTCTCAAGATCGGATCAAACTTGGCTCACAGGACCAACGTATTGCTACGAGTCTGATGGCGTAAGTTTTGTCTCGATCTGACGTGCGTAGATAAAGTTACAGCGTGTTCCAGAAAGGACGGATACGGGGTGTCGTCGGCGGATACGCGTTGATTCCGGGGTGCACGCCCATCCGAATCTACTTCCGCGAAATCCCACACGACCGTATCAACGTCGCGCACAGTTCGGTAAAGACCGCGTGCGACCAAGTCATCCCGATTGGCGGGGCGGACTCAGTTCCGGGTGAAACAGGGCGTTGTTTTTCCTATTTTTGGATCGCGGTGTACGATCACCGCAGGACGCAATGCGCCGAGCGAGTTGCACGGGCACCGAGAGGGTTATACAGTCTACATGTAAAAACTGACGGAATCGAAAACGGAGTTGCGAGGTAAAAGAAATCGGTACCTGAACAGGGCTCCGTGAATGCTGAATTCTACGCGACCGAGATATTCCGTATCCTGGTCCGGATCTACCGTGTCCGTGTGCCTGTCGTGTCTCCTTGACACGAGCCGAGTCAGGATCAGGGCGACTGCCTAGGTTGCTGGAGGCGAACCGTTCCAGTCGGCGGAGGGAGGCTCGTCGGCTGGTGTTCCCAGCGGCGAGTCGGAGTTGAGGGGGAGTCGGGGGGGTCGTCAATCTTGACTGTACATCTTCGGAAATTGATATTTATCATACCATCAAGTTCACATTCGGGAACAAGTGCTGCTACACTATCTACCACGATAACATCCAGTGATCTGCTATTAATTAGAGTATTCACTATGCCCAGGGAACTTTCAGCAGAGTTAGGATGTGAAATAAGAAGATCTTTGAATTTACACCCATCTGTTCTGCATATAAGGAATCCAAAGCATTCTCAACATCAAGATAAGCACAATAACCTCCAAGCTTTTGAGCTTCCTTCACTACATGGAGAGACTGTGTTGTTTTTCCTGATGCTTCTCTCCCATAGATTTCAACGATTCTCCCCTTTGGTAGTCCAATGCCAAGGGCCAGATCAAGCATCAGAGAGCCTGTTGAAATTGCTGGAGCATAACGTGTACGAAAAAATGGCGCTGAGGCATCGAAGCAGGCGGGGCCCTAGTGGATCCCCGGAGACTCCAAAATTCTCCGAAGAGCCTTCGCGGGCTGGTCATCGGCGATAGGCGGGTCAGGGGAGCTGCACGCCAGAGCAGTCGCGGAAAAGAAGGACTGCACAGCGGGTTGTGATCCGTCGGAGCAGTGGCGGAGCGGCGCTGCTCCGTCAGGCCGGTGGCGATCGGGAACTCGTCGGAGTCGCTACGGGAAGAGACAGAATGGGAGAGGCCCAGTTGCTCGACAGTAGCAGCGGGGGATGAGGAGACTCGGCCGCCGGAGCAACAGTGGGTGGCCGGCTCGGGATGGACAACCGCCGCGGTGGAGCAAAGCTCGCTGACCGGAGGGGGTCCGGCCGGGCAGTGCTCAGTTGGGGTCTTCCATGAAGAAGGAATGAAGAGAAGAATAAAGGAAGAAGAAGGAATGAAGAAGAAGGGATTTTGTATGGAGAATAATTATGAAGGAGGGAGGAGAAAGAGAGGGTGGCGGCCAGGGAAGAAGAATAGGAGTCGGCTGAAGTTCTAACTTAGGTTTTGGGAATTTTGGTTTCACCTAGAAAAAGAAAAAAAATAATATAATTGGATATTTATACATGTAGGTTTGGGCTTGGGTCAATGCTCCTTGGGCTTTAAAATGCTTCTGGGGTCCAATAAATTCCCGAAAATTATCCTATGTCCAGTTTTTTATTTTACACTAGAAAATATTATTTTCATAATAGTTTAATATTAATTAATAACAATTAAAAATTATTTAGTCACAAAATACCTTAGTTTTTATTCCAAAAAATTTTACAGAAAATTTGCGAGAAAATGATTAAAAAAAATTCTGAAAATCAGGGTGCTGACAATCTACCCAACTTATAAAAATTTCGTCCTCGAAATTAAAATTAAGCTACGGTAGAAGACAAGGATGGTTTAAGATTTGCATTGGTTAAAATGCAAGGCTAGATTGAACGGAGTGGGCGAAGTTGCACGTTGCACATTCCAAAAATCATGAGAGAAATCCACATGAGCAAAAAAAATGGTTTCTTCCGGTGTCATGTCCAATAGTGTGGACACCTAAATGCTCTTTTGCATAAAGCGTCCAACAATTAGAAAATTGCACAAAGTGGAAATGGAGGATGGGCATGTCTAGGACAAGGATGTGGAATTTTTAGGAAGGCAGTGACTAGTGAAGTGCTCCAATTATCGAAGCAAGGGTAAGGAGCGCCAAGGGATACCATGTTGTAAAACTAAATAGAAACACCGTGTTCTATTTCTAAGTGGATTCGAGCTAGCCTCAGTCTCATTATCTAAGCCGAGTAGATCTACTTCTTAGGTGAGGGGGTTTCACAATCCAGCCAACTTAAAACAATGTCGTCCTTAAGATTAAAATAAGGCATAATCTGTTAATCCTTCATGTACATATGGCAAGTCAATCGCAATCTCCTTGCGATAATTAAAATTCTAATCATATCCATCGCAAGTACTTCAAGGTTAAGATGATCACTGTTTTAATCAAAATTCCACCTATGGTACCTCTTCTCGCTTTCTCAAATTACCCACAGGCAAATTTTAAATTAAAACCATATAACATCTTCAAGATTTACATACGCATATAAATTTTACCTCGCGATCTCTAACTATCATAACTCCTCTAGAATTAATTCGAGTCCAATATTATTTCCATTTTCACTTATAAATTTTAGTTGGGTTGCTTCAACTTTTCAAATTCCATTCACATCCTCAATATTTCAAATAGGTAGTCCAACCATCAATTTTAATTCTTAATTCAAATCATCAAATTGAAAATAATTTATAAGCAGTCCACCAATATTCAAGTCTGAAATTCTATATTTATCCTCCAAATTCAATTTGATGATTCTACCTTTATTATTCAAAAATTTAAATCATGTACTTAAGGTATAAATATCGGGTCCTCAATATCAATTCATTAATCCTCATCGTCTTAGTCATTCTTCTAAAATTCTCAAAATTAAAATGGCTTGAACCACTCCCAATTTAATCTTACTAGATCACAATCTAAAAAAATTTCCTCTCGAGTTGACAATGCACTACTACCCAACTTGGAATTTACCCATCTATCACATAAGGCTATATACCTTATGAGAATATTCCTTAATATGTTTACTCATGTCATTCAGTCCTCGAACTTCAATGCCGATCATATCACATATGATATGTCCTTAATTACGAAGAATAATCCTCAAGTATGTGATCGGCCTATGGGGTATATCTACTATTCTCTGTGTATCAATTTATACCAAGCACGAGGTTTCGTCTTTCCGAAATAAGGGAAGACGAAGACCAATAATAAAGAGTTCAAGGGCAGCGTAATAGAATAGAAGTATTGGGATCAAGACGTTTAAAGAATTCAATTGGGATTTGTCAAAGCAGTTGTGGATTGAAATCCTATTTTGGTAATCCTTTGTTCGCCTGCTCGTATTAGTACAGTTATGTAACCGATACGATATGTCAGACATGTCTAGGGCAAGTATATTCGTCTACTAATCACTACATATCTCAATCCACGTAAGGTATTATTGCGAGGGCGAATCAAGCGCACTTTGGTTGATCAGACCGTAATACACTGATTCTGAAATATATTATTGTGGGCCTCCCCAATAATACATATGTCATGAACAAGCTCGATAAAGAATAAGCTTGCAAAACTAGGCTATAAAATAGCACAATAAGTCAAGGTAGTATATAAAATATAAGCACGCTAGATGATGATGAAAGGAGGTACAAATTATTCAAGTTCACAAAACGAACAAAATGAGCAACAATAATAAAAGACTCTACAATCTCTACAGTTATCATACAACCTCCTTGTCTAAGTTGCTAGTCGACCCAATAGGGCATGAACCTCTAAATTCTATTGTCTGAATAAACACTGTCGTCTTATGCTAGCATACAATTAATGTTTTCAATTACACTATCTCGATGGGTCAAGTGGACTATGTGGTACTAGGTTGTGAAGCATACTACCCAACTTATAAGAGTTAAACTACTACTGTGACAGTCTTAAGAGGATCCTGCAAATAACCTTGCACATGTAAAATAGAATAGAAACTCTTATTAGGGTATATGAGGAAAGATCTCGGTACCTATTAGGGTCTCCTATCGCATTATATAGGTAAGGGTCACCTTATGCTTAATCATAGTGCTCATAGAACATGTGTCAATAGTGAGAATGGAAAGGTTATTAGTCTCAAGGGAAAGGGAATATAACTTGTATCGAGGTGGGGGTACAATTTACGTGATTTAACACTAAGGGGTAATCATCGGGTCACAATCTACAAGATTAACTCAAACTTATCGAACTCTAACTACCAAGCACAAAATTTTCAAATTCAAGACTACAGCTTTAATCCTAGCAAGCTATATATATATCCTAGCATAGAATAAAATCACTTGGTCTATAATCAGAAGGGTTAGTTGGCACGAGTTGAAAGATGAAGAGAAAAATGTAATCAGTCGTCGCACTCTAACGAGCGCTATGGTCGCAGAGGAGCAATATATGAAATTAGAATAGGGGCTCTAGATAGCATCATGATTTTCTAAGGGAAAGTGGTATGCTAGTTGCTAGGTTTGAGGTATGATTAGAAAAATATTCTATAGCTTGCTCTTGGCTTTCTAAGGTACTGTCAGCTAATATCACGACACGAACCTATATCCTAACACTATCTCACTATGCACATTAGGTTCAGTCCTAACATTCGATCTTGAATTTCTATTGGTTCCTCAAGACCGGGGTCAACATTAGGGTCCAATCTCTAACTAGCTTTTAGTAGTGCCTATACTACTTCTTAGGTCATTCATGACTATAACAAGAAATAATGGTAAATTATTCTATAAGTGAGAGACGCTAGGGTTGATTAAGCGTTTTACGTAGGGGTGTGTCAATATCCTAGTTGTACTCTTAATAGGAAGGTTACCCTACTTATCATCTAACAACATGACTTATATATTCTAAGAGAGGCTATACTCAAGAAACTAATAGGGAAGCACATGAATCAAGCAGGATGCAATTTATCCGAATGGAATGGATTCGAAGGAGGATGAGTCATAGTCAGTGTGGATGAGATCCTATACTCTAATCCTAGTTGCAGGCTTGCTCGGTCCCTAAGTTGAAACCGAACAATTTAGTCGTAGACCTGCATGGGCCACCACAAAAACCATGTCATGCCCCAGTCCTGAAATAACGTGGTACCAGATACGTGGCAATGGCCAGCAGTACGCACCGATGGACCAACCCAATTTAATGGATCCATCAGGGCATACTTAAGCTGTAAAACAAGTCTACGACATTCTTGGTACAACTAATCTCATCCACACATGATATAAAATATGATCCAAAGAATAAATAAGAAGGTAAATCATCATCTAGTCTCAACAAAGTACTTCGGGGAACAACCCGATAAGTCTCTAATACAATGGTTCAGCAGACCAGTAAATAATGACTGAAATAAATAATAAAAGCTGAGCATGAGCATGGATGCTCAAGAGAAGTCTTCAGCTAAGACCTCGTTCTCAAATGGCGGTACAGCTCCTGGATCGGCTCCTCCTGCTGCGGTCCCGTATACCTCGGGATAAACCACGTCTGCAAAATCTGGAGACAAAATCCATATCCAGGTCCTCAGGGGATATAGCAAGGTACAAGAAATAATACAAGCCAGAATATAAACAGTGCAGCAAATAATAAGATAAACAGGGTAAGTATGTAAACATCTGTATAAATGCAAGAGAGAATATCAGTAGTACTCAGGTTGAACATCTACAAGCTCTGTGTAGGGGAGCCTGTAGCAGTGGTGTCAAGAGGTGGTCTAGCTCAGCGGGATACTGAGTAGCCGGCATAACATAGTCAACCTATAGCCTGTGGGACTCTCCAGCATTAGATGGAACAATAGGGAATACTAAAATAACCAGCTAAGTGATACGCAAGATGAGAGCAGCACTAGAACTCAGGCTGAAGCATACTACAAGCTCTGTGTAGGGGAGCCGGTAGCAACAGTAATAATGAGTAATGGGCCAAGCTCGGGCTTCAGAGTCTTGGGCCTCACAATAGTAGGGGTGTATATATATAATCAGCCTGTAGTCTGTGTATCTCTCCCCACCCAATGTAACCACACAAATTATGAACATAACGTCTCACGTCCATGTCAGCGGGGTCATAACTAATGCACAAGTCATAATGTATCTAGAATATAGTATCTCTATAAGTCATGTATCCTATACAGAATTACCACGAATATCTCGGGAGGATCCTGTTCCATGAACAGTATCGAGTGTCCTGGGTCATAGTGTACTTGGTAAGACAAGTACGAGAAGATAAAATGTCACGTATGTCCATCTCTAGATGACAATACCCAACACCGCGTACGATGTTGGCACCCGACTGATAATCGGACGCTAAGTATGTCACACGGTCCTAGGTTAAGCATGCATAGTAGTATAATGAAGCAAGGAAAATATGTAACAATACTGCAGAGTTGGCAAGGTACACTTGCCTGATGTTTGAATGTCAACAACTGTCCCTGTATCAGTGGATCCGGTAGGTTCTACTCCAAAAGCTGTAATAAATATCACCAACAGTCTCAAAAGGTATCAAACTGCTAGAATTGCCTGTCCTTACGTCCAATTTGGACACAGGGGCAAAATGGTCATTTTCGGGCCAAAGCGGGGTCCACACGTGGGCCAATTTGCACCGAAAAGCGTGTCAGGGTCAAAGGTCTCCAAATTCTGCAAACTCAGTGTCTACAAGTCAGGAACGATGATACAAACCCAACGGAACTTCCAGAATTGGATTCCGATGAGCCGTTCACCAAATCGCCCGTCAAGTGGAGCCGATGGGGCCCACGATACGCGATTTTATCAACGTTCTCAGAATTGGACCAAACTTGGCTCACAGGACCAGCGTATTGCTACGAGTCTGATGGCGCAAGTTTCATCTCGATCTGGCATGCGTAGACAAAGTTACAACGTGTTCCAGAAAGGACGGATACGGGGTGTCGTCGGCGGATACGCGTTGATTCCGGGGTGCACGCCCCTCCGAATCTACTTCTGCGAAATCCCACACGACCGTATCAACGTCGCGCACAGTTTGGTAAAGACCGCGTGCGACCAAGTCGTCCCGATTGGCGGGGCGGACTCAGTTCCGGGTGAAACAGGGCGTTGTTTTTCCTGTTTTTGGATCGCGGTGTATGATCACCACAGGACGCAATGCGCCAAGCGAGTTACACGAGCACCGAGAGGGTTATACAGTCTACATGTAGAAACTGACGGAATCGAAAATGGAGTTACGAGGTGAAAGAAATCGGTACCTGAACAGGGCTCCGTGAATGCTGAATTCCACGCGACCGAGATGTTCCGTATCCTGGTCCAGATCTACCGTGTCCGTGTGCCTGTCGTGTCTCCTTGACACGAGCCGAGTCAGGATCAGGGCGACTGCCTAGGTTGCTTGAGGCAAACCATTCCAGTCGGCGGAGAGAGGCTCGTCGGCTGGTGTTCCCAGCGGCGAGTCGAAGTTGAGGGGGAGTCGGGGGGGTCGTCAATCTTAACTGTACATCTTCGGAAATTGATATTTATCATACCATCAAGTTCACATTGGGGAACAAGTGCTGCTACACTATCTACCACAATAACATCCAGTGATCCGCTATTAATTAGAGTATTCACTATGCCCAGGGAACTTTCAGGAGAGTTAGGATGTGAAATAAGAAGATCTTCGATTTTACACCCATCTGTTCTGCATATAAGGAATCCAAAGCATTCTCAACATCAAGATAAGCACAATAACCTCCAAGCTTTTGAGCTTCCTTCACTACATAGAGAGACTGTGTTGTTTTTCCTTATGCTTCTCTCCCATAGATTTCAACGATTCTCCCCTTTGGTAGTCCAATGCCAAGGGCCAGATCAAGCATCAGAGAGTCTGTTGAAATTGCTGGAGCATAGCGTGTACGAAAAAATAGCGCTGAGGCGTCGAAGCAGGCGGGGCCCTGGTGGATCCCCGGAGACTCCAAAATCCTCCGAAGAGCCTTCGCGGGCTGGTCATCGGCGATAGGCGGGTCAGGGGAGCTGCACGCCAGAGCAGTCGCGGAAAAGAAGGACTGCACAGCGGGTTGTGATCCGCCGGAGCAGTGGCGGAGCGGCGCTGCTCCGTCAGGCCGGTGGCGATCGGGAACTCGTCGGAGTCGCTACGGGAAGAGACGGAATGGGAGAGGCCCGGTTGCTCGACAGTAGCAGCGGGGGATGAGGAGACTCGGCCGCCGGAGCAACAGTGGGTGGCCGGCTCAGGATGGACAGCCGCCACGGTGGAGCAGAGCTCGCTGACCGGAGGGGGTCCGGCCGGGCAGTGCTCGGTTGGGGTCTTCCATGAAGAAGGAATGAAGAGAAGAATAAAGGAAGAAGAAGGAATGAAGAAGAAGGGATTTTGTATGGAGAATAATTATGAAGGAGGGAGGAGAAAGAGAGGGTGGCGGCCAGGGAAGAAGAATAGGAGTCGGCTGAAGTTCTAACTTAGGTTTTGGGAATTTTGGTTTCACCTAGAAAAAGAAAAAAAAGAATATAATTGGATATTTATACATGTAGGTCTGGGCTTGGGTCAATGCTCCTTGGGCTTTAAAATGCTTCTGGGGTCCAATAAATTCTCGAAAATTATCCTATGTCCAGTTTTTTATTTTACACTAGAAAATATTATTTTTATAATATTTTAATATTAATTAATAACAATTAAAAATTATTTAGTCACAAAATACCTTAGTTTTTATTCCAAAAAATTTTACAGAAAATTTGCGAGAAAATGATTAAAAAAAAATTCTGAAAATCAGGGTGCTGACAGTGTAATCTAACTAGCAATATAATAAACCACCAACAATAACATATACTCAATCACACATCTAAGATGGAACGAGCACGAATATGATAAAGAATAGAATAGTTACATACAACTCATGAGTATAAAATAATAACATCAATGAGTCTAATAGAAATACTAACAAAGTAAGTTGGAGACAAATCTAGTAAAAAAGAATACTAAGAAGCTATTAATCCCGAGTCATCTGTCTCAGTTGGGATAAGTCCCTCCTGAGCCAGGGTCTCTGCGCTAAATCCACAACATCCTGGGGTCCATAATGTGTAGGGTACCAGTCCTCAGCGTCATCTAGAAAAATTATATCCAGTCAGGAAAGGAGCAGAGTACATCTCTAACAGCAGTTCTAATCAATGATAAAAACTATATAATAGTAAATATATGTGAATATATAAGATGCAACAATAGATACAAGAGATACACAATAAGAAAATACTGGAATAAATACAATAATGAACAATATGTCAATGAACAAGAATACTAATGTCTAAGTGTGTGAGTAATAGCTTAACATGTGATCGGCTTGGGAACTTGCACAAGAGTATAATGGCCTGGCTGATCATACGTGCGGTGTATGATCAACACTCACAAGGAACAAGATATGCACAAGGAGGGTTTGATCACATATCTATACTAAAATACTCCCCACCCCGACTGGTATAATAGATCCAACCATGGTATATTATGGCACGGGATTCTCTAGGAACGTAGCAAGTCTTGTAAACCCCAAGAATTTTCAAAAATTTTAAAAAGAATTTTTGGAAATTTTCTAGAATTTTCTGTGATTTTTCAGGAATTAAATAAATGTTCTTCTGAAATTAGACAATTTTAAATAATTTTATGAAATATTAAAATATTATAAAAATAATATTTTGGGTGTAAAATAAAATATTAGACATAGGGTAATTATCCTAGAATTTATTGGACCCCGGAACCATTTTAAAAGACCTAAAAACTAATTTATTTATTAAACCCAATTAAACCAACCGGAACCAACCCGGTTTAATTCTGAACTGAACTGAACCAACCCAGACCGGCCCAAAATCTTTAACCGGGCCTAAACCCTAGCGGTTCGGGTCAGGTTTGAACCCAACCCGGAACCCGCTAACCCGAACCCGACCCATACCCTATCGGATCGAGTCGGATCTGGATCATAAATCCGAAACCCGACCCGATAACCCGCTAAAACCCAAATCCCTAACTGCTCGAATTCCCACCGCCCGCTCGATTTTTCGCCCGTCGCCGCCGACTGCTCAGCTACCAGCGTCTCTCAACAGCCCCAACGCCTCGCCTCCCGCCGCCCATACAAATCCCCACCGGCCGGCCGCCCGACTTTCCATCCCCGGCCTATTTAAACCCCCACCACCGTAAGCCACTGCCACCATAGCCATCTCCACCACCCGCTCCCTTGATCACCCTCAGCCACCGTCCTCACCGCCCCTCCGCTAGCCAGCTCCGGCCGAGCTTCCCCCGATGACCCGACGACAACCCCCATCACTACGAACCCCGTCACTACCTACAATCCGCCATCCAGAACCCTCACCGCCAACCTCCAGTGACCCGAGCCGCCTTTGCCGGTTCTCCACTCCGTCGGACGACTCCGCCACGACCAGAGACTCCGACGACCTCCGACGATAAACTCGACGTACTCTCCGACAAGCCCCGGCGACCCCCTGTCGCACAGCGCCGCCAGCAAGCCGGTCGTTCCGCCGTCGCCATCGCCAGCAAGCCGGTCGTTCTGCATCGTGCCACCCCGCCAGAACGTGATTTCAGTCTTCTTCAGAGCCATGTTCAGGTGACTGTTTCTCTCTTCTCGCAGCCCCATTTTCTGTTTCGTCTGTTGTGACCCGTAGACTGTGTGACCCTCTCGATACCCGTGCAATTTGTTTGGGGTATCGCATCATGTGGCGATCGTAAACTGAGATCCAAAATCAGGAAAATAATTACCCTATTTTTCTCCGGAACTGGGTGCGCCCCGTTAAACGGGATGACTTAGTCGTGTGTGGACCTCACTGAAAGGTGTGCGCCGTTAATACGGACGTGTGGGATTTCACGGAAGTTTATTTGGATGTACGGGCACACCGGAATCAATGCGTATCCATTGACAACATCCCGTATTGGCCCTGTTCTGGAACTCATTGTAACTTTGTGTACACACGTCATATCAAAACAAAACTTGCGTCATTGGACTCGTAGCAATACTCTGGTCCTGTGACCCAAGTTTGGTTCGATTCTGAGAACGTTGACAAAATCGCGTATCGTGGGCCCTGTGGCTCCACTTGACGGACGATTTTGTGATCGACTCATCAGAATCCAGTTTTGCATATTTCGTTGGGTTCGTATCATCATTCTGGACTTGTAGACACTAAGTTTGACAAATTTGGAGAATATTATCTCTCGTACATTTTTCGGTGCGAAGAGGGCCACATGTGGACCCCACTTTGACCAGAAACTGTCATTTTTGTCCCTGTGTCCAAATTGGACTCAAGGACAGACAATTCTAGCAATTTGATATCTTCTGAACCGGATGGTAAAATTTATTACAGATTTTGGAGGAGTACCTACAGATTCCGCTGATACCGGAGCAGCTGTTGGTATTCAAACCCCAAGAAAGTGTACCTTGCCATACTTGCAGTATTTTGGTTCATAATATTCCTTTAATTTATGTATATATTGTATATGTTTAACTTAGGACCGTATGATATTACTTAACGTCCGAATAATATTTGGGTGTCAACGCCATACGCGGAGTTGTGTAACGTCACCTAGACATGGATATCAAGACCCTATACATTTTCATGCTTGTATCATCAAGTATGTCATACCCAGGACACCTGACATTATTCATGAGACAGAATCTTCCTGAGATATTCATGGTGATTCTGTATAGGCTGTAGGATTTGTGACATAGACATTATATTCATAGCTATCATATGACTTGTTGCATTAGTTATGATCTTGCATGATATGGACATGAGACGTTGTGGATATAAGACGTATGATTACATTGGGTGGGAAGAGACACAGGCTACAGGCTGATTTTATATATATATTTATTATTATGAGGCCGTAGACTCTATATCAGAGCTAGGCACATTACGTGATATTATTGCTACCGGCTCCCCGATACAGAGCTTGTAGCGGTCTCAGCCTGAGTACTAGTGATGGTCTCACTTGCATTTCACATAGATGGTTACATATTTTATCCTATTATTTTATTTATTATTGTACTGCATTTATTTTGGCTTGTGTTATTTTGTACCTTGCTATGTCCCCTAAGGACCTGGATTCCGGATTATGTCCCCAGGTTTAGCAGAGGAATTATATCCCGAGGTATACGGGGCAGGAGCAGAAGCAGGAACAGGAGCTGACACTGGAGCTGAACCGATTCCCCAGGACGAGGTGATGGTAGAGGATTTCTTCTGAGTATCTATTATCTATACTCAGTATTTTTCTTTTATTAGACTCTTTTGTTTCTGGTCTGTTGAACCAGTGTATCAGACTTATTATCGGGTTGTTCCCTGATTTACTTTATGGAGACTTGATGTTGTTTATATTTCATTTTGTTGTTATTGATCATATTTATCTTCTATGGATGAGATTAGATTGTGACCTGTTATTTAGACCTTATTGTTGTATTACAGCTTAAGTACACCATGATGGGTCCATTAAATTGGATTTGCCCATCGGTGTGTGCTGCTGGCCATTGCCACATGTCTAGTCCCTCGATGTTTTGGGATTGGGGCGTGACAAGTCTTCCCGAGAATCAGTGTCTGTACATTCACAAGATAATCAATGAAACAAGACTTGCACAAGATACACCATATACACGGAATAATATCTCATGACAAGATCCGAATATACCAATCCGTGTAACTATCGTGTCAAGAAACATGGATATCTATACTAGATACAATGGACATAGAGAATATCAAAAAAGAGAAACTATCAGAGAATTTACTCGCCTGAAGTCCAAAGAATAGTCTCACAGATGTCAGATATGGTGCCTCAGAGACCTAGATATGGAATACAACATTAATACAAGGTTTCGGAAAGAAAATAAGTTAAACTAGTCAACTTCTAGGTCAACAAGTCAACTCTAAGTCAAAAGTCAAACTAAGTCAACTCTAAGGTCAACTCTGGTCAACTATGGTCAACTATGGTCAACTACCTATTTTTAGGTTGCAAAAGTCTAATACAAGGATATTGGGTTCAAATACTAAAGTCTAGGTCATAAACTACATCTTAGGGTACTAGGATACCGTATCTCTGGATATGTAAATCAAAATAAAAACATCACGTATTAATATCAAACAATTTATTTATTATATAAATACTAATTACAAACATTAAATAGATGCCTTGGTTTTGAACCAACTTGGTATCTCAATACTAAAGTATAATATTGATACCCAAACCGAATACCTTGAATATCCCCAATTACTTTGGTACTTACCTTGGTATCTCAAGGTAATACCAACTACTTTACTTATGCTAACTACCCTTAAATATAATATATGCTACACTAATTATTATACATATAGTATACTATAATACAAGAAGCAATTAGGAACATATTTACGTATATATTAATTACCATATATATATATATATATATATATATATATATATATATATATATATATATAAACTGTCAAACTGTCGCTAAAACCCTGACTGTTGTCACTAAAAACTGTTCTTTCTGCTGATACTCTACTAATTTAGTAACGGATTCCTGCTGTTGTTGCCATAGCCGTCGCTAAAGCCTATGATACGGCTGCTAATACTATGCCAATTCAGCGACAGATTCCTGCAATTGTCGCTGCTGTTGTCGCTATAGGGCTGCTGCTGTTATTGTTGCTACTTTTCAGCGACGCTTGCTGTTGCTGTTGCTCTTACCGCTGCTGCTGTGCTGTTGGTATTGCTGATGCAATTGCGACGCTCCTACTATCGCCAAAGCCCCTGTCCACTGTCACTAACATATATATATATATATATATATATATATATATATATACAATATATATATATATATATATAATATATATTAAACCCACATAATATATCTATACATATACATATAATACTAGTAATAACTATACATACACCTATACATAGTATTATGTACAAAATACCGCATAGCAACGTACACACACATATATAGTAATATGTTTATAACAACATACGTACGTATACGTACATATAAACATATAGATACATTATATGATTATAGACACATATAATTTTCTATTAATATATACATATCTATATATATACTACAATATATATATACATGTAGAAAAATAGTTACATACAATATATACACATATAGTATATACATAGGTACATAGATCTAAGACTCAACATTACATAAATATATACATACAACATTATATATATATATATATATATATATATATATATATATATATATATATATATATATATATACTTCTCCATGAATAAGAACACAAGAAAATTAGATCTATAATTGTCACGCCCCAGTCCCAAAATACGTAGGACTAGGAATACGTAAGCATGCCAGCTGTATGTCTATGGAGACTCCAATATATGGAAACCATAACACATACGTACGCTGTATTATGAACAATAATTCACATGTGGTATATAATTAACAAAAGTCATAGGGCATAATTAAATCTTATCCACATAATCAAATAGAAATAAATAACCAATCTACTATATAATTGAATCCCAATATGAAGTATCAAGGAATGATAGTCGTATGGAAACAAATTCACTGCCAAACTAGAATATAAGAGAAACAAAATAAGTACATCTAATGAACAACGAGACTCGAAGAGAAGACCTCCTCGAAAAAGAGATAAGTAGCAAGTCCTGATCCGTGCTCCTGCGAATAGTCAAGATCGTTTACACCTGGAAAGGGACCAGGTCCTCAGAGGGACGTAACAAGATACATACAAGCATGCCAACTGAATACAGTAAACATACATAATAGATAAAAAATATATAAGTACGTTGTACAAGAAAATCTATATGAAATGCATAATGAGGACAATTTTTTGATGTATGGGCATGGGTAAGCTACTCTATCTAATCTCAAAACTCACATACACGTCAGGAACATCAGAAATCGACATACCGCAAGGGTAGCGACCAGTGCGACACCAGAAATTGACATACCGCAAGGGCAGCGACCAGCGCGATACAACTAACGTAAGTGCGTGCTAGTTACTACGGTTTATCAGAGTGGTTATAGCCCATACGCCTACTGATTGTCCACCCCTCCCATGATACTTATGTGTCAAGTGTGTGTCAACATATATAATATATAATTATGACTGAAAGAAAATACACATGCAATGAATATATATAAATATAATAAGCATGCAAAGTACTGTAAGCTATTTGGCAAGGTATCTTACCTGGTCTAAAAGTGGGTGAATAGTTTCTGCCATTTTAATCTATTTTAACTCTGAATAAAATAACCTAAAATAGTATTTTAATCTTATTATAATCTTATTTTATTATTAAACCCTAATTTTGGTCCAAAGAAAATCAACTTTACGGATTTGTGATCCGTGGCACACAAATCGAGGCAATCCGTTGACCAAAAAGTTAACCAACTTAAATCCTAGATTTTTGTGTAAAATTCTATAGATTTTAGCACTACATGAATTCCGGAATCGACGGTTTCTTAAAATCACAAGTCGGTAAAGAGTTATGGCCACAAGGGCGCACAGATGATAATTTTTGGTAAATTTCTATTTATGTCTATGTTGCACGAATTTTATAGTAGATTAAACTTATATATTAAATTTTGAAAATATTATTTTATATAATTTCATTATGTCAATTTTTTGAAACTTCAAACGGTTCATAATTCTAAATTCGGGATCTCCCGAAATATCGAAAATACGAAAACGCGTCTGATTTTGGATAACTGGCAGTTTTAGAATTTTCTGGAAAAATAGGTTCATAAATTATTAAAAAAATTTATATATTCAAAAAATTGATATGTTTCTAACAAAAAAATTTGGAGCGCGTTTGGAGTCCAGAGGTAGGAGATATCATCTTTTTAAGTCGTCATAACTACTAGAAAATGTGGCTGAATTTATTACGAATTTTAAGTATTTTTGAACGAAAAAGAGAGGAGTTTGGGGAAGAAAAATATGAAAGTAGAGTTTATTCCATAAGTCTAATAGATATTTATAATGGTGGAGACTACTTAATTGAATACAACTAGGATTGGTTAATTTGGATATGATTAGGATCAGTTTAAATAAGGATAGGATATGCATGAAGTTGCTTTCCTAGTAGGCTGGGGATTTGAATTAATTTAAAATAGAGTTTGAGTTTATCTCAATAATTTATAATCCTAAATAGAATTAAATATAATACAAATAATTTATATATAATCTTATTAATATCTATTAACACTAAATTAGCATCTATCTAATATTAAGACTATATATATCCAAATAAATCCAAAATAATTTTAAAAATCTAAATAAATTTCTTAAAATTCTAAATAAATTACAGAAAAATATAATTAAATATTTTAACCTAAAATAAATATTTGGTAGGAAGAATATGCAAGTATGGTCTCATAGTAAATCATGGAAGTCCTAAAAATTTACGTTCCCTATATTTTAATTACCTAAAAATTCTAAAAAAATCTCCAAAAATCTAAAATAGCCTAAAAATGACTCTAAATAAATATTTATATAAGTAAATATATTTAAAAAGTTATTTTCTAATTAACTAAGAGAATACTCTAAAGTAATTTAATATTTAAAATAATCTATAATAAATATGATAACATAAAATACACACAAAATACCTATTTTGGGTGAGAGGATTTACAATTTACCCAACTTACAAAAATTTTGTCCTCGAAATTAAAAATAAGGATTAATTTGTTAAATCTTTCACATTCGTATCTAAGGCAAGTCAACCGCAATCTTCTTAAAAATTTAAATGACAAAATATATTCAAATCGATTATAATCTCTTTAAAATTAAAATAACCACTGTTTAAATCAAAATTTAACCTATCATAATCTCTTCTAGATTTAAATAGCCCACATCAAATTTATATCATGATTTCCAACTATCATAATCTTCTATAAATTTTAAACAATTCTAATCAAATCTTATTCCTATATTTCAACTTAAGAATTTTGTACTCTTCAAATTTTAAATTCAATTTCTATTATCGACATTTTAAATAGATGATCAAACAATCAACATTCAACTTTTAATTCAAATTATCAAATTATAAAATTTTGAACTCAATCCATCAATGTTCATGTTTAGAGTTCTATTATTTATTTTTATTTTCTCAAGATTTAAATCGTTAATTCAATCCCCAATATTCAAAATTTAAATTATGTGCTCAAATTATAAATATTGGGTCTGCAATATCAAAATTTTAAAATTTATTCTATATGGCATTCTTATCTTAAAAGTTAAGTCCTCATCATCTAAATCATTCTTCTAAAAATTTATAAAATTAAAATGACTTAAATCTCTCAATCTAATCTTACTTGATTACAATCTAAATTTTTTTACCTCAAGTTGACATTGCAACTTCTACCCAACTTAGAATTTACCGATCTATCACATAGGCTATATATTTAAGAAAAACTTCCTCAAATTATTTAATCGTTTTATTCAATCCTCAAAAGTTTTAACACCAAATATATTTCCTATGATATGCCCTTAATTACGAAATTAGTCACCAAGCAATGCGATTGGCCTATGGGGTATATCTAGTACTCTACGTGTATCAAACTTATACTAAGAACGAGCGTTCGTCTTTCCGAAATAGGGGAAGACGGGGAACAATAATAAAGAATTCAAAAATGAGGTGATAGAATACAAGTACGGATTTTAAAGCGATTTTAAGAATTCAAAAGAGAGTTGTCAAGGCAATTGTGGATTAAAGTCTTATTTTTGGTAAATTTCTATTCACATATTCATATCAGAACAGTTATGTACCTGATATGATATGCTCTGACTTGTCTAGAGGGCAATTATATTCATCTAACAAGTTGAGTCAACTATATATCTCAATCCACGTAAGATAGTCATGCGAAGAACAAACCAAGCGCACTAAGGTTGATCAGACCATAATACACTGATTCTAAATAGACAATTGTACTATTGTGTGCACCCAATAATACATATGTCATGAACAATCTCGATAAAAGAATAAGCTTGCAAAACTAGGCTATAATAGCAGCATAAGTCGAGGTAGTTCAGAAAATATAAGTACGCTAGATTATGATGAAAGAAGGTACAAAATACTTCAAGTTCACAAAGAAGATAAGACTCGTCCGGTATTATGCCTCTACAGTTGCCATACTAACTTCTTGTCTAAGTCTCTAGTCGACCAAATGGGGGTATGGGCCTCTAAGTTCTACAGTTTGGATAAACACTATCTTCTTATGCAGGTTTATAGTTGGTGTCATTCAATTACACTTCAATAATGGGTCAAAAGAACAATGTGGTATTAGATTATGAGACATACTATCCAACTAACAATAATTAAATAATAGTCTTATTGAATAATAGAGTGTATATACTTAGTACAAGTCACCTTCCTAACCCCTATCAAGCACGAAAGAAAGATAAGATTGACGTTGTGAAAGGATCAAGCAAGATGCAATACAAGAAATCAAATAAGAATGCGAAATGAAATCAAGGGAGGTAATAAAAGAAGTGGATAAGATCCTATACTCTAATCCTATGTCCAGGCTTGCTCGGTACAGTAATGTAACCGAGACAATATGCTCTTGACCTACATGGGCCACCACAAAAGTATGTCATGCCCCAGTCCTAAAATACGTAGGACTAGAAATACGTAAGCATGTCAACCATGTATATGGAGACACTAATATATAGAAACTATAACACATACGCACGCTGTATTATGAACAATAATTCATATGTGGTATATAAGTAACACAAGTCACAGGGCATACCGAAATCACATCCACATAATTAAATAGAAATAAATAACCAATCTACTATATAACTGAATCTCAATATGAAGTATCAAGGAATCATTGTCTGGTGGAAACAAATCTACTACCAAACTAGAATATAAGAAAAACCAAATAAGTACATCTAATGAACAACGAGACTCGAAGAGAAGACCTCCTCGAAAGAGAGATAAGTAATAAGTCCTGATTCGTGCTCCTGCGAATAGTCAAGATCGTCTACATGTGAAAAGGGACCAGGTCCTCAAAGGGACGTAACAAGATACATAGAAGCATACTAATAGAATACAGTAAACATGCATAATAGATAGAAAATATATAAGTATGCTGTACAAGACAATCTATATGAAATGCATAATGAGGACAACTTTTTGACGTATGGGCATGGGTAGGGTACTCTATCTAATCTCATAACTCACACACACGTCAGGAATATCAGAAATCGACATACCGCAAGGGTAGCGACTAGCGCGATACCAGAAATCGACATACCGTAAGGGTAGCGACCAGCGCGACACAACTACCGTAGTACGTACTAGTTACTACGGTTTACCAGAGTGGTTATAGCCCGTACGCTTATTGATTGTCCTCCCCTCCCATGATATTATGTGTTAAGTGTGTGTCAACATATATAATATATAATTATGACTGAAAAAATACACATGCAATGAATATATAAAAATATTATAAGCATGTAAAGTACTGTAAGAAATTTGGCAAGGTATCTTGCCTGGTCTGAAAAAGATGAAGTCCCAACTCAAGGAGTCGTCCGATCTACCTGTCACATAAATTAATCAAGTTAGGTTACAAAAGTGGGTAAATAGTTTCAGCCATTTTAATCTATTTTAACTCTGAATAAAATAACCTAAAATAGTATTGTAATCTTATTATAATTTGATTTCATTGTTAAACCCTAATTTTGGTCCAAAGAAAGTCAACTTTACAGATTTGTGATCCGTGGCACGCAAATCGAGACAATCCGTTGACCAAAAAGTCAACCAACTAAAATCCTAAATTTGTGTATAAAATTTTATAGATTTTAGCACTACATGAATTTCAGAATCGACAGTTTCATAAAATCACAAGTCGGTAAAGAGTTATGGCCACAAGGGTGCACAGATGACAGTTTTTGGTGATTTTTTATTTATGTCAAAATTGCACAAATTTTATAGTAGACTAAACTTATATGTTAAATTCAGAAAATATTATTTTATATAAGTTCATCATGTTAATTTTCCGAAACTTCAAACGGTTCATAATTCCGAATTCGGGATCTCCCGAAATCTCGAAAATACGGAAACGCGTCTGATTTTGGACAGCTAGCACTTTTTAAATTTTTTGGAAAAATAGGTTCATAAATTATTAAAATAATTTATATATTCAGAAATTTAACCTTGTTATGGTTCTAACAAAAAAAATTAGAGCACGTTTGGAGTCCAGAGATAGGAGATATCGTCTTTTTAAGTCGTCATAATTACTACAAAATGAGGCTGAATTTATGACGAATTTTAACTATTTTGGACAAAAAAACGAAGAGTTTGGGGAAGAAAAATATGAAAGAAGAGTTTATTCCATAATTCTAATAGATATCTATAATGGTGGAGACTACTTAATTGAATACGACTATGATTGGTTAATTTGGATATGATTTGGATCAATTTAAATAAGGATAGGATATGCATGAAGTTGCTTTCCTAGTAGGCTCAGGATTTGAATTAATTTAAAATAGAGTTTGAGTTTATCTCAATAATTTATAATCTTAAATAAAATTAAAGATAATACAAATAATTTATATATAATCTTATTAATATCTATTAACACTAAATTAGCATCTATCTAATATTAAGACTATATATATCCAAATAAATCCTAAATAATTTTAAAAATCTAAATAAATTTCTTAAAATTCTAAATAAATTACAGAAAAATATAATTAAATATTTTAATCTAAAATAAATATTTGGTTGGAATAATATGCAAGTATGGTATCATAGTAAATCTTGGAAGTCCTAAAAATTTACGTTTTCTATGTTTTAATTACCTAAAATAGCCTAAAAATAATTCTAAATAAATATTTATATAAGTAAATATATTAAAAATTTTATTTTCTAATTAACTAAGAGAATACTCTAAAATAATTTAATATTTAAATAATCTATAATAAATATAATAATATAAACTACATACGGAACGTATCACTCCGTATCCCACTAGATCTAGGATACGCATCTGACACGAGTCTACCACACATTCAAACGTACCCCGAAGGACACGAACAAGTCTAATATATTATTTATGAATAATACGAAGAGTCAAATACAATTTTATGTGTCCGTGTCAAAATGTGACATGCTCAAAGTTTCGTGTCGGAAAAAAAATCTCCAAATCAACATGTATCACCAAATTATTGGGATACGACCTACACGTACCCAATTATGGATACGACACTAGCCCCAAACATACAAGCATATGCCAAATTGATCTATAGGACCAATTGACACACACAACAAATGTCAATCTCGGAATTCTCCCAAATTTGACACAAAAAATACCATAACTTTCACAATAGGCCTCCTATGAACACAAAACTAAATCCTATTAGTAGCCTATGCATATGGGTTAATTTCTCATGGTTAAATCTCATATTTAGAACCTAAATTAAGGAAAAAACTGAATTGTACCTATTAGGAGATGATTCCCAATGAAACCTCCAAATATGATAAAATTGGCCTCCAACTTGTAGATCCTTGCTCCTCTTTGTAGATCCTTGCTTTCTCCTTCTAGATCCTTGCTCCACTTGTTTCCAATGATGATTTGGGGAGTAATTAGGATAAAATTTGGTAGAAAAATAAAGTGGAAATGAAGAAATTTAGTTGAGGAAAATTCTAGACATAGTTTCCAAATGAAAAGAGGAGAGAGAAATCAATTCCCCCTATTTAATAGGCCGGCCCCCTCTACCCCTTCCTTAAGCTACTATGTAATGTCTATTATACCCCTTGGGGCCTCTCATGAAGAAATAATTAAGGAGAGAAGCTTCTAGTCTAATGGTTTAATTAATTTTAATCAATTTCCTAATCAATGGGCTTTCTAATTGGGCTCAAATCTAACAATTAATACTTGTTGGTCTATGAGTCTAAACTAAACTAGTTAGTTCCACTAACACAAGTCCAAAATAAATAACTAACATCTAACAATAATTAAATAATACAATAAATAATTATTTATCATGCACAATATTTAATTAATTATAAAATTACTAAAATACCCTTTCCTAGAAAATGTGGTAGTGACAATATATATATATATATATATATATATATATATATATATATATATATATATATATATACACACACATCACACATATACATTATATACCTATATAAATATATGCTAGTGTCAATTGATCAAACACTTAGAGTGTATACTTATGATATTCATGATACGTGTCCAAGTGAAAGGCCAAAACCTAAATTTTCCATAATTAATCAATCCTAAACATATATAACATCTATATAAAATCAATGTAACTTGCTAAAATAAAAATTAAAGAGAATTATGCAAAAACCCCAAAATTGGGCCTCGTGTCGCACCGTATCACAAAATACCATGATACGGCCTATACGTATCCATTTGTGGACACGTAGCTAGTCCCATAATCCCGATCTAAGTCTAATTAGATCTAGTTGGTCTCATGACACATAATTGATGTGTCAAATTTGTAATTCTCCCAACATGCACATAAAATACCACATAGAACTCACAATACATAGCCAAATAGCCTAGAACTTGTTTCTATAGGTAGTCCTATGCCATGGGATCATTCCTAAAGGCCAAATGCATGATTAAGAATCTATAATGAAAGAGAAATTCAGGAATTGCCAATTGGGATATGGATTCTCAATAAAAATATAATTGGACACGATCCGGACACGATCTCTTGCGCCAAAGCTTCTCCTCCTTGTGCTCCTTGCTTCTCCAAGCTCCAAGGCTCCAAGAGTGATGAATTTGAGAAGGAATTGGTGGTGAATTGTGTAGAAAATTAATGCAGGAAAAATGAGAAATTGAGGATCTAGAATTTAAAAATAAAATGCAATACAAATAAGGAGGAAAGAGAAGGAGAGCCTCTATTCAAGTGGTCGGCCCTTACTCCTTCCCCGATCTACAGGCTAAGGTCCTAAATACCCCTACATGAGGTATTATGAGAAATAATTAAGGGTGGATATTTTTGGAAGTCTCTAACTAATTATAACTAAACTAATACTCCTTAATGAATTAGTGGAAATGACTAATGGGCTTGGGTCCAAGTTGGGCTCACTAATTGTCATGAGAAATCTAAATAGGTCCATATCTGTCAAGTCTAAATATTGGCTGGTCTCTCTAACTAAACTAATTAACACAAGTCTCTAATAAAACAACTAATACTAGTCACAATAATTATTACGACCCACACTCAGTATAGGGATGCAAGTAGTGAACAATGCCCAGCCTACACCGCAGCATCGACGGTAGAACATTATTTGGATAAATTATTATCTAATAATCAAGACATAACAATGCCACCAATGTAATATGAATATACTCAATCACAGTTTTATAGATAGAATAAGGCACAAATATGATAAAAAAATAGAAGAGTCACCAATACAACTCATGAGACAAAAATAATATCCAATGAGTCAGAAAAATACTAATAACAAAGCTGAAGATAAATCCAGTACAAAGGAAACAAACTACTAAGCTACGAGTCCCGGGTCGTTCGTCTCAGTCGGGATGAGATCCTCCTAAGCCAAGGTCTCTGGCTCTAAGCCAACCACGTCCTGAGGCCCGTAGTGAGTGGGGTACCACTCCTTAGTGTCATTTGGGAAAAATATATCAAGTCAGGAAAGGAGCAGAGTATATATCTAATAACAATTCTAATAAATGATATAAACTATATAATAGTAAATAGATGTGAATATACAAGATGCAATATACAGATACAAGAAATATGCAATAATAGAAATACTAAAAATAAATACAATAATGAGCAATATGGAAATGAACAAGAAATACTAATGACTAAGTGAGTGAGTACCAGCTTTAACATGTGATCAGCTTGGGAACTTGATACAAGAATTATGGCCTGGCTAATTATACGTGTGGTGTATAAATAACACTATTCAATGAAGAAGACATGATACAAGGAGATTATGATTACATATCTTCACTACATACTTCCTGCCCCCGACTGGTATAGTGGATCCAACCATGATACATTATGACACTGGATTCTCTAGGAAGACAGCAAGCCTCCCCAAGAATTAGTGTTTGTACATGTACAAAAAGAACAAAGAAACAAGGCTTGCACATGATACACCAAGCATACCAAGGAATAAAATCTCATAATGAGATCCGGATATACCAATCCGTGTAACCATCGTGTCAAGAAATCAAGGATATCTGTACTAAATACAAGGAACTTAGAGGATATCATAAATAAGAAACTATCAGAGAATGTACTCACTTGAAATCCGGTTAATAGTATCAAAGATGTCCGATATGGTACCTCGAAGACCTAAATATAGAATATTACATCAATACAAGATTTTGGAATAAAAATAATTAAACTTGTCAACTTCTAGGTCATAAAGACATTTCTAAGTCAAAATAGTCAAACTAGGTCAACTCTAGGTCAAACTAGCTATTTCTAGGTTGTATGAGTCTATCTCTATGATATTGGGTCCATATACTATGTAACTAGGCCACACTAGCTATACTAAGATACTAGGGAACCAACAAGATACCATATCATAAGATACGTAATTAATTAGATAGGAAAATATCATAATATGTTTATAAAGTCAACAATATTTAATATTCCTAACTAAACTAATGCCAAGTGGATACCTTGTCTTCGAACCAAAGCGGTATCACACCACTACACACCCATCTTGATACTCAAATCCAATGCCTTGAGTATCCATCAATACCTTGACATTACCTTGGTATCACAAGGTAATGGGAATTCTAACATATAACTAACTACCCAAACTCTAAACTATAACTAACATGTATTTACTAATACAATACTACTATACAAACTACTAACATACTAATACATATATGTACATACATACAACTATATCACTACTAGTACACAAGTATATATTTATATCTAACTACTATTAACAATATGTATACATATATATAACTACTAACAAGGTAACTAACTACTAAACTATTAACTAAACTATCAAGCTAACTAGTTAAACTATTAATGAACTAAATGATCCTTACCTCATTACCTTGCTCTAAGTGCAGGAGTTATTGTTGTTGCTGCTCGCTGCTCATGTTGTTACTGCTCGCTGCTCAAGCTGCTGCTGGTGTAGCTGCTGCATGCTGCTGCCACTGTAGTTTCTGCTACATGCTGCTGCAGCTGCTGGCTTACTGCATGCTGCCTGCTCACTGCTAGCTACTGCTACACTCCATGCTGTATGCTACATGCTATTGGCTGCTCATTGCTTTGTTGTTTTAGTTGCTGTTTCAGTTGCTATTTCAGTTGTTGTTGGCTACTGTTACTGCCTATGCCTGCTGATTCTGTGCAGTTCGATCCCCTCTAGCACACACACACACACATCCTCTATGCACATATACATGAACATATATATACATATCAATCTATATACATACATAAATATATAACACTTAGAGATATATATCTATATCAATATATACATACACATCACACTAGAGATACAATACATCTCTATACATATACAAATCTATATATACATATATAAACATACACACAAACCATCATACATATATATATATATATATATATATATATATATATATATATATATATATATATATATAATTACATATCTATAGATATACACATACATATATACATAACATTTAGAGATACACATATCAATACATATATATACATATTTCATCATATATATATATATATATATATATATATATATATATATATATATATATATATATATATATATATATATATATAATTATAATACTCTAATAACTATAAACAATTATGTTAAAATGCATGAAAACAAACACGTGGAGTGCATCGCACCCGTATCACACTAGATCTATGATACGCTTGCTATACGAGTCCACCATACCACCAAACGTACCCCGAAAGACATGAGCAAGTCCAAAATAATAATTATAAACATACGAAGAGCTAATTATACATCTACGTGTCTGTGTCAAAATGTGACATACTCAAACTCCCGTGTAGAAAAAAAACTCTAAAATCAACCTGTATCTCCAAATTGTTGGGATACGGCCTACACGTATCCAATTGTGGATACGACACTAGACACATACAATCAAACATATGTCAATTTGGTCTGATTGATAATTGACAAACACAAGTTGTGTAAATCTCGAAATTTTCCCAAAATTGACACAAAATACCACATAACTTTCTCCAAATGTCTCCTATGAATCTAATTCCAATTCCTATGGGTAGCCTTATCATATGGGGTAGTTCCAAATAATTAAATCACATATTTAGAGTCTAATTAGAGGGGAAAAAACTGAATTGTACCTATTGGGAGATGGATTCCCAATAAAACTTCCAAATTATGTGAAAAGAGCGTCCAACTTGTAGATTATTGCTCCTTCTTGTAGATCCTTGCTTCCTCCTTGTAGATCTTTGCTTTCTCCTTGTAGATCATTTCTTTACTAGCCTCTAATGATAATTAGGGAAGGAATTAGGAAGAAATTTGGGTAGAATTTGATATGGGAATGAAGAAATTTGGAAAAGAAAATTCTAGATCGAGATTTGAAATAAAAAATAAAGAGAGAGAAACTCTTCTTCCATTTAATACATGGCCGGCCACAATCCCCCTCCCCAAGCTACTATATAAAGTCTAAAATATCCCTTGGGGCCTCTCATGAAGAATTAATTAAGGAAGGAAGGTTCTAGTCTAAGGGGTTTAACTTAATTAATCATCCTCCAAATGAATGGGCTTCTAATTGGACTAAATTCTAACTAGAATTAAATATTTGTACATGGATCTAAACTAAACTAGTTAGGTCCACTAACATAAGTCTAAAATGATAAACTAATATCTAACAATAATTAATAACATAATAAATAAATATACAACATGCACAATATGTAATTAAATATAAAATAACCAACATACCCTTTCCTAGAAAATGTGGTAGTGACAAGTCTACACCCCTTAAAATAATTTTATCCTCGAAATTCAAAGATGGAACTACCCCAGAAAAATAAATAGAACAGAACAGAACAGAACAAAAATGAACAGAATCAAGAAAGAATATACCTCAAGGCACAAACCAATATGGATAACGCTCTCGTATTTTTTCCTTTTTCTTCCAGGTAGACTCCCCCGGAGAGTGATGCCTCCATGCAATGCGTACCAAGGGAATAGTCTGGTTCCTCAGCACCTTCTTTCTCCGATCTAGAATCTCAACTGGCTTCTCTGGATAGCTAAGAGTAGGGCCCACCTCTATCTCTGAGTGATTCAATACGTAACTAGGATCCGCCATGTACTGTCTCAACTGTGACACATGAAATATATTGTGCACTCCCTCGAATGTAGGTGGCAAGTCTAGTCTGTAAGAAACTACACCGACCCTTTCGAGAATACTGAAAGGTTTGATGAATCGCGGACTAAGCTTTCCGCCTCTACTGAAACGAATCGTGCCTCATATCAGAGAAATCCTCAGAAACACCAAACCACCAACCTAAAATAAAATACAACCTTAAGAACTTAATCTATAACAAGCAACCGATATCAAGCACAAAATAAAATCTAAAACTTTACCTCAAACTCCAAAGGTCTCCGGTGGCTATCGGCCCAATGCCCCTGTCTGTCCTACGCCACTCAAAGTCTGTCTCTGATCAGCTTAACCTTCTCTGCTGCATCCATAACCATCTCTGACCCTAGCAAAGCTCTCTCTCCAACATCGTCCCATGACAAGGGAGTACAATATCTTCGACCGTACAGAACCTCAAATTGTGACATCTCTATACTACACTGGTAGGTGTTGTTGTAAGCAAACTCTACCAAATTTAGATGATCCTCCCAAGATTCCCTAAAATCTAGTACACAGGTGTGCAACATATCCTTGAGAGTGTGAATAGTCCTCTCTGACTGTCCATCTGTCTGGGGATGATGTGCAGTACTGAACTTGAGTTGGGTGCCCAAACTAGCCTGTAAAATCCTCCAGAAATAAGAAGTTAAACGATTATCCTGATATAAGACTATGTTGACGGGAACTCAATGTATCCTAATGATCTGCCTCACATACATCTCTGTCAGCTTCTCCGTAGACAAACCCACCTTGAAAGGCAAAAAGTGGGCCGACTTGGTCAAACCTGTCAACGATGACCCAAATTACGTCTTTCCCTCCTGGAGATCATGGAAGTCCGGACCCAAAATCTATAGTAATGTGCTCCCACTTCCACTCTGGAATGAGTAATGGATGAAGTAAACCTCCGGGCCTCTGCTTCCCGGCTTTCACCGGCTGGCACACTAAGCATCTGGATACATACTATGACACTTCCCTCTTCATGTCATACCACCACACACTCTCGCGCATATGCCGATATATCTTGTTGGCACCCTGATGTATGGAATACTGAGAGCGATGCGCTTCCTACAATACCTCCTTACGCAGCTCCCTACTAGGCACACATAATCTAACACTATACCACAAAGAACCATCCTTAGCAATGGTGAAATCATCCTCCAATCATGCTCTCACCTGAGCTTTGATGATCCTCAGAGATACATCCTCATACTGGGCTACCTTTATCCTGTCCATCAACTCTGAGTGTATCTGCAACCCCCACATTTACATAGCAAAACCAGGAAGTATCACCTCAATGCCTAAGCTCTCAAAGTCCTCTAACAAATACCGATCATGCATCAAAAATATAGCTACCGGATACCTGCTCAAGGCATCGTCAACTATATTGGCTTTCCCAGGATGATACTACAAAGATATGTCAAAATCCTTCATCAGTTCCAACCACCAATGCTATCTCATGTTCAACTCCTTCTGATTAAAAACGTACTTCAAGCTCTTGTGGTCTGTAAAGATCTCCATACGCTCTCCGTACAAATAGTATTTCCACAACTTTAAGGCAAAGATGACTGCTGCCAACTCCAAATCGTGGGTAGGATAGTTCTTCTCATGAGGATGCAATTGCTTGGATGCATAGGCAATCACTTTCCCATTCTGCTGAAGAACACAACCCAGACCTTTCTCCGATGCATCACTATAAATAGTGAAACCTCCAGACCCTGATGGCAATGTCAAAAAAGGAGCAGATGTCAACCTCTTCTTCAATTCCACAAAAGTAACTTGGCACTCCTCTGTCCAAACAAACTCTACATCCTTCCTGGTGAGTCGGGTCATCGGCTTGACAATCCTCGAAAAATCTTGCATAAACTTCCTGTAGTAGCCTGCAAAACCCAATAAACTCCTGATCTCTGCCACTGAATTCGGGGTCTTCCAAGACTCCAGTGTTGCGATCTTCTTCGGATCTACTAAAATTCTATCACCAGTCATAACATGTCCTAAGAACTCTACCTTGTCCAGGAAGAATTCACACTTGGACAGCTTTCCATACAACTTCTCCTTCCTCAGTACATCCAACACAATCTACAAATGCTCCTCGTGCTCCTCCGGTGTCTTCGAGTATATGAGTATGTCATCGATGAACACCACCACGAACTTGTCAAGGTACTGGTGGAACACCTTGTTCATCAAATTCATAAATACCGTAGGGACATTAGTCAACTCAAACGACATCCCTATAAACTTATACTGGCCATACCGAGTCCTAAAAGCAGTCTTCGGAATATCCTCCGGCTTCCCTTTCACCTGGTGGTAGCCCAATCTCAAGTCTATTTTAGAAAATATCTTGGCACCACTCTACTGATCGAACAAGTCATCAATCCTTGGCAACAGGTATTTATTCTTGATAGTGAGATTATTCAATGCCATGTAATCGATGCACATGCACACAGATTCATCCTTCTTCGCATAATACCGGGGTTCCTCATAGTGAAGAACTAGATCTGATAAACCCCTTATCTTGTAACTTATCCACTTGCTTCTTTAGCTCGACCAGCTCACGGTTATTTACTCTATAGACATGCTATAAAATTGGTTCTACACCTGGCACCAAGTCTATAGAGAACTCAATATCTCAATCTGGCGACAATCCTGGCAATTCCTCAGGAAACACATCCAAGAACTCTTCTATCAACGGATGTGACAACTCCTTGTCTTCCACCATAGCTCCATAGATAATGCCTTGTCCCTGCTTTGCAGCTCCTCTAGCAAACTCAAACTCTGGCTCTCCTAGCAGACTAAACAAAACTCTACCTCCTCTATAATCTATACTAGCATGGTGCCTACTCAACCAATCTATCCCGAGTATAATGTCATAGCTTGGATGTGACATTACAAGTAGACACACACTAAGTTTCCGGCCTCCCAAAATAACTCTCCGATCCTTACAAATGTCACTAACCAGGATATGCCTCCCCCGGTCATGATCTTGCCAGTCCTAAGGAAAGGCTCAGCTACTAAATGATGCTTCAGAGCAAAAAAAATAGATACAAAACTATGGGAAGCATCACTATCAAACAAAGCTAAAGCTGGAATAGAATCAAGAAGAACAGAACCTGCGATGACATCTCCGGTGGGCTCGACCTACTCGATTTTTATAACAAACGCTCGTCCCTGATGTGCACCTCCCTGATGCTGGGAATAATACTGCTACTGGGTCAGAAGCGACGGTCCCCTCGGCTGTACTACAAGTGGCCTTGCCTGTGTCCTCATAGCTGGAGCTGCTCCCTGAACTTCATAACGAGGATTCGAAGGACACTCTCTCAGCTGATGCCCTTCAATACCACAATACAGACAAACCCCCAACCTCCTCCTGCAATCTTCCTAGATATGGTCGAGCTTCTTGCAGTAGTGGTAGAAAGCTTGTTGTGACTATCTCTGCTGCTGTGGTGCCTTGTAAAATAGCGTTCTAGCTGGAGTCTGGTGCTGCTGCGGCTGCTGAAAAGGACTAGACTAGAAATAAGGATGATTAGCAGTCACTGTGCTACTATTATCTACTAGAAAAGAATCGCGATCTCTCTTGGGTTTCAAACCCAACTCCCACTCAACCTTGCGTGCCTCCACAATTATCTCCGAATATGTCTCATAGAAAGACGGAATGAGGATATTCACTTCCTAGTTCAGACCCTCGCAAAAATGGGTAGCTCGAACCTCCGGCTTCACTCACCAAATACTCCGTAAATTGTCTCAGCCTACCGAACTCTGCGGCATATTCCTCCACAGATATGTTCCCCTGAGTAAGGCTCTCAAACTGCCTCCCCAAGTCCAACCTGTCTGCCCGAGTAAAGAACTTTCTATTGAAGAGGTCCTTGAACACCTCCCAAGACTGCCCCTCATCAGCAAGAAGTGGCTCATTCCTGAACCAAGTATGGGCGATATCGAACAGCTAAAGTCCTACTGCCTCAATCTTCAGATCCTCAGCAAGACGGGACTCCCTCATGAGACGCTCAATATCCTTAAACCAATCTTCTGCATAGACGATGCCCTCCGTCCGATTGATGACCCGAGGTTCTAGCTTCTTGAAGTCGTGAATATTGCCTGGCCAAAGCTGGGCAACCTTCGGAGCAACCTGCTGCTGGACCGGAACTCCTCTATATACTATGGCAAGGGCAAGCTGATGATCACTCTCAATGCCTGGACGTAACACGTCGGTCTGCCTCTGGTGTGCCTCGGACTGAGCCCTCTGAGCCTCCAATATCTATTAAAACAATGTGAATACCTGAGTCACATCTGTTGATGCAGAAGGTGGAGGTGGAAGTCCCTCAGATACAGCTGGAACAGTCCTTTGAGTTGGAGGTGGATCCCCGAATGCAGTTGATACGCCAATCATCGGAGAAGTGACTGGTGCAGGCCCTCGGGAAGTCGCAGATCTCTTAGAAACTGCTTTCCTCTACTGTGATCTAGTCTTAGGTGGTATCCTGAGGCAAAGCAAAAGAAAAGAATCAATATGGCACATGATATAAGGCATTCAAAGAAGGACAGTTAAAGAACAAATATCAATATTAAGGAAGAACAGTTGAATTGAACAATAAAGTTTTTCCTAGATGTGATTGAGTATTCTCAGCCTATAGCCTATATCCTATATCCTAAAATAGGCTCGTAATAGCACTTAATTCAGAGCACCACTATGAATCGTACTAATTGTGACCTCAAAGACCCGCATGGGCTACCACCAAAAATGTGTCACGGCCCGTACCCGGTGTAGGGATGCAAGTATTGAACAACGCCCAGCCTACGCCGCAGCATCGGCGGTAGAACGCTGTTTGGGTAAACTATCTATCTAAAAAATAAGACATAACAATGCCACCAATGTAATATGAATATACTCAATCACAGTTCTATAGATGGAATAAGGCAAGAATATGATAAAAGAATAGAAGAGTCACCAATACAACTCATGAGACAAAAATAATATCTAATAAGTCAGAGAAATACTAATAATAAAGCTAGAGACAAATCTAGTACAAAAGAAAACTAACTACTAAGCTACGAGCCTTGGGTCGTCTATCTCAGTCGGGTTGAGACCCTCCTGAGCCAAGGTCACTTGCTCTAAGCCAACCACGTCCTGAGGCCCGTAGTGAGTGGGGTAGCACTCCTTAGTGTCATCTGGGAAAAATATATTCAATTAGGAAAGACACAGAGTACATCTCTAACAGCAGTTCTAATAAATGATATAAATAATATAACAGTAAATAAATATGAATATATAAGATGCAATATACAGATATAAGAGATATGCAATAAAAAATACTGGAAATAAATACAATAATGAGCAATATGAAAATGAAAAAGAAATACTAATGACTAAGTGAGTGAGTACCAACTTTAACATGTGACCGGCTTGGAAACTTGATACAAGAATTATGGCCTGGCTAATCATACGTGCAATGTATGATTAACACTATTTAATTAACAAGACATGATACAAGGAGGGTATGATAACATATCTTCACTACATACTCCCTATCCCCGACTGGTATAGTGGATCCAACAATGGTACATTATGACACAGGATTCTCTGAGAATGTAGCAAGTCTCCCAAAGAATCAGTGTCTGAACATGTACAAGAAGAACAAGGAAACAAAACTTGCACAAGATACACCATACATACCAAGGAATAACATCTCATGACAATTTCCGGATATACCAATCCATGTAACCATCATGTCAAAAAATTAAGGATATCTACACAAGATACAAGGAACATAGAGGATATCATAAATAAAAAACTATCAGATAATGTACTCAGCTAGAATATGGTGAATAGTATCAAAGATGTCCGGTATGGTGCCTCAAAGACCTATATATGAAATATTATATCAATACAAGATTTTGGAATGAAAATAAGTTAAATTAGTCAACTTCTAGGTCATAAAGCCATTTCTAAGTCAAAAAAATCAAACTAGGTCAACTCTAGGTCAAAATAGCTATTTCTAGGTTGTATGAGTCTATCTCTAAGAAATTGGGTCAATACACTATGTAACTAGGCCACACTTGCTATACTAAGATACTAGGAACCAATAAGATACCGTATCATAAGATACACAATTAATTAGATAGAAAAATATCATAATATGTATATACCATCAACAATATATAATATTCCTAACTAAACTAATGCTAAGTGGATAGCTTGGCTTCAAACCAAAGCGGTATCACACCACTACACACCCATCTTGATACTCAAACTCAATACCTTGAGTATCCATCAATACCTTGACAGTACCTTGGTATCACAAGGTAATGTGAATTCTAACATATAACTAACTACCCAAACTCTAAACTATAACTAACATGTATTTACTAATACAATACTACTAGACTAATGACTAACATACTAATACATACATACAACAATATGTCACTACTAGTACACAAGTATATATTTATATCTAACTACTAGTAACAATATGTACACATATATATAACTACTAACAAGGTAACTAGCTACCAAACTATTAACTAAACTATCAAGCTAACTAGTTAAACTATTAATGAACTAACTGATCCTTACCTCCTTACCTTGCTCTAGCTATTGGAATGGTTGTTGTTGCTCGCTGCTCATGCTGTTACTGCTTGGTGCTCAAGCTGCTGCTGGTGTACATGTTGCATGCAACTGCCACTGCAGTTTCTGCTATATGTTGCTGCAACTGCTGGCTCACTGCATGCTACCTGCTCCCTGCTATCTACTGCTACACTCCATGCTGCATGCTATATGCTGTTGGCTGCTCATTGATTTAATGTTTTAGTTGCTATTTCAGTTGCTGTTGGCTGCTTTTACTGCCTATGCCTGCTGATTTTGTGCAGTTCGATCCCCCTAACACACACACACATACACACATGAACATACATATATACATATTAACCCATATATATACATAAATACATAACACTTAGAGATACATATCTATATCTATATATACATGCACATCATACTAGAGATACAATACATCTCTATACATATACATATCTATATATACATATATAAACATACACACAAACCATCATACATATATATATATATATATATATATATATATATATATGTATATATATATGTATATATATATATATATATATATATATATATATATATATATATATATATACATACATAACAATTAGTGATACACATATCAATATATATATATATATACATATATATCATCATATATATATATATATATATATATATATATATATATATATATATATATATATATATATATATATATATATATATATATATAAACATACAATTATAATACCCTAATAGCTATAAACAATCATATTAAAATACAAGGAAACAAACACGTGGAGTGCATCGCACCCGTATCACACTAGATCTATGATACGCTTACCATACGAGTCTACCATACCACCTAACGTATCCCGAAGGACACGCGCAAGTCTAAAATAATAATTATGAATAATACGAAGTGCTAATTACACATCTACATGTCTGTGTCAAAATGTGACATGCGCAAACCCCCATGTTGGAAGAAAATCCCCAAATTAACCCGTATCTCCAAATTATCGGGATACGGCTTACACGTATTCAATTATGGACACGACAATAGACATACACAATTAAATACATGTCAATTTGGTCTAATTGACCAATTCACAAACACAAGTTGTGTCAATATCAAAATTCCCCCAAAATTGACATAAAATTCTACATAACTTTCTCCATAGGCCTCCTATGAACCTAATTCCAATTTCTAGGGTAGCCTTATCATATGGGATGGTTCGTAATGATTAAATTACAGATTTAGAGTCTAATTAAAGGGAAAAACTAAATTATACCTATTGGGAGATGGATTCCCAATGAAACTTCCAAATTTGGTGAAAAGAGCCTCCAACTTATAGATCCTTGCTCCTCCTTGTAGATCCTTGCTTCCTCTTTGTAGATCCTTAATTTTTCCTTGTAGATCCTTGCTCTATCAGCCTCCAATGATGATTAAGGAAATAATTTGGGTAAAATTTGATATGGGAATGAAGAAATTTGGACGAAAAAATTCTAGATCTAGATTTAAAATAAAAAATGAAGAGAGACAAACTCTCCCTCCATTTAATCCATGGCCGACCACAAACCCCCTCCCCAAGCTACTATGTAAAATCTAAAATACCCCTTGGGGCCTCTAATGAAGAAATAATTAAGGAATGAAGGTTCTAGTCTAATGGGTTTAACTTAATTAATCCTCCTCCTAATCAATGGCCTTCTAATTGGGCTAAATTCTAACTAGAATTAAATGTTGGTCCATGGATCTAATCTAAACTAGTTAGGTCCACTAACACAAGTCCAAAATAATAAACTAAAATCTAACAATAATTAAATAACACAATAAATAAATATACAATATGCACAATATTTAATTAAATATGAAATGACCTATATACCCTTTCCTAGAAAATATGGTAGTGACAATAATTATAGCTCAACATAATTAAATTATTAATACAATTATCACATTTATATTTAATATTATATTCCTAAAAATAAATACCCATGCCAAATTACCAAACTACTCCTAGTTGGAAAAGTGAGGGTGACACTAGAGAAGCCTTCAACAAGACCATCATAAAAATTTTATGTCTTTCAACAAATGCGACTAGAACGAGAAGCTGGGTGAATGTCTCTAGGCCTACTGTACAACAGTCTGGACATCTACTGGCAATACACCTTTTTCTATGGTGTACAGAAGCAAAGCAGTCCTCCCGCTCAAAATCTAAATCCTTTTACTCCGAGTGTCTCTCTCCAACCAATTAACCGTCGACGACAACCACCACCGACGGCCACAAGAGTTAGAAGCACTCAATGAGAAACGTCTCTTAGATCAACAAAGCATTAAGCTACCAAGCACGTCTCTCTGGAACCTTCAACAAATGGGTAAAGAATATGACCTACCAAGTGGGTGATCTTATCCTGACAGTAAGGAGGCCGATGGTTATGACCCACAAGACGGCCGATAAATTCGAACCAAAATAGGAAGGCCCGTTCGTCGTATAATCAGTATTCTTCAACGGTGCCTACCGGCTCACACAATCCAACGACAACTTGCTCATGATTCCTATCAACGACAAGTTTCTAAAAAAGTACTATGTCTAAACTTGACTTGTACTCCACTCATCACCAGTAGGACAACCCAAATGTACATCTCTACACTCTTGGTTCTTCATCCCCAGCAAGTGCCTATGTGCAACTTTTTCTTCTTCTTTTCAAATTCCTGTAAAAGCCAACATCGGTATCCAGAAGTCCTGGATACGCAACGGATGATGGACCCCAAAGTCCTCCTAGAGGAGCAGTCCTCAGGTCCACTTGCATGCTCCCGCAGTGACCACTCAAACCAATTTTGTTAGACACTAGCCATGTTCATATTACCTCTGAGCTATCGTCTTGATGATCTCCCCAGCCGAGCAATCCTCTAGTCTATCTTCATTCCCGGATAGACCATACTAAGCAAATCACTCCTCAGCGAGTTTTTGAACATCGGTTCACGTCCATATTATCTCTGAACTATCGTCCTAACATTTCTCCCCTGCTGAGTTTACCATATCCATATTACCTCTAAGCAAACCTCTCAGGTTTGGCTATCGATCATCACGTCTATATTACCTCTGATATCGATTTTTATTCCCACTTATCACCCATACTCACCAAGGTACACCAGCGGTGTTAAGTCCACAAAAACTGCCACATCCATATTTTTCTGACCGGGCTTGTCTCAAACCTATTACTTGCACTAACGTACGAAAAAAGTAATGGGTCCACAAAATCTATCACGTCTATATTACCTCTGATAGGGATTATTTTTGAACTTATTATTTGCACTCAACGTGCTCAATATATAATAAGTCCACCAAGAGTCCCCCAGTAGAATTTCCTCAATAGAAGCAAACAACTACATCCATACTACCTCTGGTGCGCTTCCTTCTTCTTCCAAAAAAATACCAGGATCGTACCTAACCGCTCGGTCTTGGATATTGATCAGCTTAGGTCTATGTCACCTCTGAGCTATCATCCTCATCCTTCCTCGAGAGTGTGACATGTCCAAGTGACATCTGAGAAAACCTATCCCTATGACAATCACCACTCGTCATCTCAGCTTATCACCTCTGCTTAAATTTAATTGCACCAAAGGTGTTAAGTCCACCAAACTTGCCACGTCCAGACCACCTCTGGCAAGGCCTATTTTGAACTTATTACTTGCACCCTAGTGCGCAAAGAGTAATAAGTCCACCAAAGATCCCCAACGGGATATCAAAAAAAAAGCCACAGTATTGTACAACTTTCTTATTACCTCTAGTACGATACCTATAGCTAAAACAAAATGAATTGCAAAACAAAAAAGGGTAACTTTTATTTTTCTCTCTACAAAGAGAGATTAAAAGAAAAACTATATTCCAGAGGATTATCAAGATCCCAAGCCCGAAGGTAAAATAAAGACAAAAAAAAGCAAAATAGAACTATTGGTGCTATGAGTTAGAGCATAATACTGCTATTCGCTCATAGAGACTAGCAATATGGCCATCCAGGCACCTCCGAGCCCGACACTCAACATTTTGGGCTAAACCTGGGGATCCTCGTAGCAAGCGTAGGACTCATGTATGTCCTCTAGCTATTGCACCAGAATCTCAACGCCAGCTGTATTCTACACTATTTGGCTCATCTCAGTGCGAATGGCCTCCTCTTTCTGCTGGGCCTCCCGCAGCCTATTCCCTATTGCATCAAGCCCGATCTGGAGCCGTTTAATTTGCTCGGTTAGGTCCTTTTGCCAAAAAAGGCACTACTCTCTGAGATCGCCCAGCCTATCATGCCTCTCCTGCAAGATTCGGAGATCACGTTGCAACCACTCCATAGACGAAGTAAAGAAGTCCGTCTCCGTCTCTACCATCTTTGAGAACTCATTATATTAATGGGAAATCAGCATTCCCATGTCCGCCTGTTGATACTGCTGTAGCTCTTTTAGGCATTTCTTTACCTCCTTTAGTTTATGGCCCAGAAAGTTGTCTATCTACTCAAAACCAGGGATACCCCTCAGAGAGTGGACCTGGCCCTCAGCAAAGTGCCTTACCCAGGAGAAAGATTGGTTGCGCTCCAATACACCCTCGATCCCCTGCTTTAAGAACATGTGGAAGCTCCGGATAGAGGGCCTGACGGTCTTGTCATCTCTTCTAATGCAGCCGAAGTCAAAGGTAGTGGGATTAAAGAAGAGGCCACAGGCGCAGCAGGTGGCAAAATAATATTCAAAAATCTTGAAGGAGAAAATTAGAGGAACAATCAACGATCCTTTCTGCGAGCTAATCTTTCATTGATGTACGAAGAGCCTAGATACCCGATAGCTGAGCCGATGATGCCAGAGTATTACCATGACTAGGAACAAAAGTAATGCAGTGTATCACTACATCAGATCCCTCCAGTATGCCATCCCTAGACCACATCGTGGCGGCTTCGGGAGGTGACCCAACAAATTCAAGAAGAGAAATGACCTCATCACGGCAGCTTACGACCCCAGTGTACGAAGAGGCTTCAGCAGCTGAACCCCCAGCGACGACGGTTGGAATATCAACCGCCATACCGGAAGGACCTATAACAATAGGAACCTCCTTCACCATGGGCTCAGTAGGGGCATGACAAAATGTTCCTCGCCTCCAGGAGAGCGTTGGAGAGGGTCGAACCTTTTTCTAACAAGCTCGCTACTCCCTTCCTCTTCTATGACTTCCTCAAAGGCCACGTCCACTGTCTGCAAGTGAGAGGTAGCACCTGCAGATCCAGAACAATCGAAGATAAGCTTTACCCTTAGAATGGAAAGTTGAAGCCGGAGAATCTGATCTTCCGTGAAGTTAAAAAATAACATACCAGAGGTAGGAGGCATAGGTTGCGACTCGCTCAGCGTCGTTATAGCCTTCTCTACAGCATCAAGGTTATCCACAGAGATATTCTTCAGAGGGGTGTAAAGTCCTCCAGAGCTGCATCTAGCCTCTGGGCTCCCGAAGGCTCGGGTACATGTTCCAAGACGCCCACGTCGAATTCCAGAGTGATCTTCTCTTCGGGTTCGGCATAAGAAACTATCGTAGCAGCCACCCGCTAAGGAAGGTCATTTCTCCCTTGCGTCTATAAACGATCAAACAGACCAGAGAAAAGATATTTATCGAGTGGATGAGGTAGAATCAAACTAAGGGGTTCTACGGGTACTGCTATAGCATCCAAAGAGGGATCTGCTTTAGAGACCATCGATGCAAAGGGCCCGACCTCCTCGATCCTAATCCCCTTCATAGGGAGCTTCGACCTCACCACAGGTCCCGTCTTAGGGGCCACCTTAGCCTTTGACTTCTTTGAATAGCGAACATGGTATATGTTAACCTTTGCCTTCTCTTAGAAGGAGGAGGGTTATCAAAAGGAGAAGTAGCCTCCTCTGTCGAAGGGTCCAGTTCCACAAGCAGAGGCCTGGAAACACTCCTGCCTTTCTTGGACGTCTGACACACTTTCGCTTTCGGAGGCATCAACATGGTACCTTAGAGGTAGCTACTCATCGGAACGAAGCCAGTCGGCAAGGCGTTGGCCGTGCAATAGTACTTCGTCGTTGTGTACAGCATACTGGGCACAACCCCGGCCCTTGGCAACCAAAATCGTGCTCAAATTCCAGTGACACTGTAATAGCTCCAAGCTCGGACCCCATCAAGCAAACTGCTACTATACCCGAGGGAAGCGCTGAGGTGAACCAAGAAGAGTTGAGTGTAACCAAACTGGTGAGCAAACTGGCTTGGCAGATAAGGCTCTACAAAAACCTTGCCTCGATTCTGGTATACCAAGTAAGAGGGACGAATGGCTTGGAGCCAATGAAACAGCCTCTCAGACAGGTTTTGAGGTGCTCCTTGGTATCTTAATGAGCAACATCTTTCTTTTCATCCGTGAACTCTGGCTCAGACGTAAAGAAACTCTAGCCATTCATAAAGGAGAGCTCCCTCCTACCGGCGGGGACTGTGTCTGATCTCTACTTCATCCTCCAATATTTTTGGATCACGGTGTCAGCCGCCACCATGTCCTTGTCAGTCCCAAGGTTCATCAGGGATCTGTGATATAAGAGGAGCCAACCCATCAAGTAATGATAAGGGAGCTCTATTCGATTGAAATGCTCAATGCCCGGATGATCCTTGAACTTTTGAGCGAAATTGTAGAGCCCCCTGTGGATGCAGCATACCATAGCTGGTATAACAGCCACCTTTTGGCCGAAAGACAACTTCATGACAGGAAGGATGAGAGAGCGACTGATCCTATCTATAGGCCCAAATCCGCCCGGGATGACCAGTTGCGCAACCAAAGCATCAGATATCCCGCCAGTACGGCTTTGGCGGATAACTTGTGCATATCCATGTAAAGTAGCTGAGTTTTCTTTAAGACTACCCAGCTCAACTGCAGGTTTATCTTCTTCTTTGGAACCCTTGATGTCCTCTACCTCGCCAGTAGCCAGTTCCCGATGTGCCTAAATTAGGCCTGCCACTTCCTGTTCAGTTTGCGGTGCCCGGACGTGAACTCTGCTAGAATCTTTCAAATCCGAAAAAAGATAGCGAGTCCAAGCGATGATATGGTAAGAAGACCCCTCAGAGGACTTTTTCTTTTTCGACAGCCATTAACAAATGCCATGATGGCACAATAGTTCCCGGTACACCGCTAGAAGTTCCATTTTCTTTACCTCTAACTCTCTGAGTTTTTTGTTAGTCGGGCTATATTCTTCATAGGGCTCCTCGTCCCAAGGATGTTTCGAGACAACATACATCTCGTGCAAAGCCAGTCCTAACTCAATATCGGACGAGAAGTAGGTCCCCGTATGAAAGTTATATAATTCCATCAGCGTGACAAATAGGGTCTGGTTCATCTCCAGTCTATAACACATACCCCTCAAAGCAAAGAACAAGTCGGCGGCCTTGAGCTTTCGCTCATACTTTCTCAGGATCCACAGAGTTAGGCGAGACCATGAGATACTATAGTATGCCCAACTGAGAACACGTAACTATTACGTAGGATAGTTCCTGGCAACTTGATGGAGAAGGTGCCAGATGCATATATACTTAAGATCAGTCTCATTTCACTGCTTATGAGGTCGAGCTTCAATCCAAGCAAGGAGTAGGAGAGTGGCTCCTTTGCGCTATAAAATTCCCCTTTGCTCTGTCCAGTCCCACATCGGACGTTACCCAGAGGAGCCACCCTCGGGTCAGGGGTCAAGTCCCAGTCCATATACCGTGGACCAATCATCATCTTCAAGTCCGACAAAACTAAGTGAGGGCCAAAGAAAGGTAATGTTATCTCCATTCCACGGAAGGTGAAAGACCAGTTCTCCCTGATTTGCCCCACCTGAGAAGACTCCAGCGCATCTTCGAACAGGAAGTATGGCTTCTTTAAGAAATGCTTCCCATCCTTAGCGGGGAACTCCCATGCATTCATTTGACTCAACAGAAAACCAGATGTCTGCTCGGCGATCATCTGTTGGCGTTTAGGCAGGAGTTCTTTTTCAAGCTGCTTCCTGATGGCACCCACGAAATCTCCAAGATTCATGTTTAAGGGCGGCAGGTTTTGCCCAAGGACTAATTCACCGGAGGGTATGGTGGGCAATATCACTGCAAGTTAAAAAGAATAGGGTCAGAATCATCAAAGAAAAATAAAGAAACATACACATGCGGCATAAAACCTCTATGTGGCCGGATAAGACATGCGACATATAGCATAGATCTCCTATGCTTCTCAAGTCACCTGTGCGGCTAAATAAGCCATACGGCATGATGGGTAATGCGGCTCAGTTATCCATGCGACAGGGATATTCATAAGGCCGGGTTGTCCATGCGGCTGTACTACCCATGCGCCAGTGAGAAGTTGACGCATAGACGAATCCATGCGTCCAACTGTGCATATGTGTCTCTGTGTTCAAGTCTTCCATTTCATCTTTTTCGGCAAACTTACCCTTAACTGAAGGCTGAATATCGTCGAAAAATAAGGAGGGGGCAGCCTTGACAACACGACCCTTCCTCTTGGCCATGGACTTGCCCTTGGGGGCCTTCTTGGCAGCAGCGATTGAGGCGGATGCCTTGGGAGCCATGACAACAAGGTGGAAGAAGAGAAGAAACTTACGGCTTTGTAAAGAACCTCTCTCTCTCCTCCAACCCCTTTATATAGGCTCGGATATGCGGCTACGAATAATAATGACGGCTATTCAAATCTTGATCTACCTCAATCCACGTAATAACAAGAAACGACAGCGACTCTACATTAGTTGTGACACATTATCTTCAGACGACATGAAATCCTAAGAGATCCGCTCGAAGACTAAAGCTAATCGTTATTTAATGCTCAGACAGCCTGTCAGAGACAGCTATGCGACAACGAGGCTATGTAGCATGCCCTGTATATGTGACCAAAAGTGCTCATCCATGCTTTTTTAAAGTATTTCAAACTTATTATTTTAAAAACTTTGAAGGGGGTCATGTAGAAGCATAAAAAAATCATACAGGCGACATAAAGGTCATCCTCCCTCAATAAGCCATAGAGAAGCCACATGCGACCTGAGCAACAAGCTGCAGAGAAGCCGCATAGTATACTATATGAGGCCTGAATGACCACAGAGCAGAGAGGTCGCATAAGGACCCCCTGACACCTATTCTAATGTCTATCAGAAGCTCTGACACAACACTCATCACTCTGAGATGCTTAAAGACTCGTAAAGACGATGGCTCAAAAAAAGACAGTAAGTCACATCAGTGCATTAATTACTTCGACAAATGTGCCATGCTACGTGTTTTCTTGTATGCGGCCATGCCAACATGCGGTCATAGTTTACATCCGACCAAGACCCAAATGAGGGCACATATGTGGCTACAAGACCCATGTGGCCTCGCCAATATGCGACCAGAGTGTCCAGTCGACCAAGGCCCAAACGAGGGCACGTATGCGGCTACAACACCCATTCGACCTCGCCATCATGCAGCCAAGTTGCTATGCGGCCTCCAGCTCACAAGATCTTCTCGTTACAACTACAGAGATGTTTATACAGTTAGTGATGACTACGTGTCCAGCTGACCAAGTTACGCCCACAACAGATTGATAACAACACATAGATCTCTTCAATAGCATATCTCAACCAAGACCACGTGGCAATTTGCTCGTGGCATACGGTGACAGTTGCAACTATATTCTATTGAATGAACCTTATATGGCCACCAAACAGAGACATATGTGGCACCCATAGCCCATCATCACGATGGCTATAAATATGAGCAACTTGAATGTTCTAAGTGGGGCTTTTTTCTTCTGCTTCAGAGAGAGAGCATACCACCCCCGACCACAGAGAGAGAGCATACCGAGACGAGCTATAAGAAAATGCAAGCTTTCTCACCCTGCATCGTATCATCCACGGAGTAAATGAGATGCCATAGCACTCATTGTCCATCACCACACCCAGAACAAAATATTGTAATTAGACAATCCTGTTTAGGATTCTTTATACTCTTCTTCGCTCTTTAAATACAAAGTTTTACACAAAATCATTTAATGGCGAACAACAACCAAAACTCATGAACTACAGCTAACTGAATACCAAGCATAACAAAATAAACAGGTAATAAAAGCAATATCAATATAAATAAAGGTGCAATCAATCCACAAAATTAAAAGAAAGAGAAAGAACTTGAGGCATACGAATACATATGTCTCTCGGGTCAGTCAAAATAGGAACTCGTCCTCGCTGGCCTATGTTGACTCCCAAAAATGGACAGGGATCAAGTCTCGAGATAAATATCAAACTAAAGAAGTTAGAGCACGATATGGAATAAGTTGAAATAAGAATCACAAACCCTAAACCATGAATGATAAGATACATATAACACCTCTAATAAAAATATTAAAGATTTATGTAAAATAAATAATATTATTATATTAAACAATTTGGAAACCCGAAAAATTATATTATTAAAATAATAATAAAAATCTCGTAGAACTATTTTTTCGTAAAACTTGTATTTCGATATAAATAATAATAATAATAATAATAATAATAAATATAATAATAAATAAAATAATAATAATAATAATAATAATAATAATAATAATAATAATAATAATAATAATAATAATAAATTCTTAAACACAACTGTGACACTCTACCCACCTTAAAAAAAATTTGTCCTCGAAATTTAAAATAAAAGGTGAGGTTTGTAAAATGCTTGACATAAATAACAAACTAAATGTTCTACCCACCTTAGAGGAATGAAATAATCTTTTGTAAAATAGTTCAAAACTTGTTTAAGAAACTTTTAAGCAACCAAGCGAACTCTTACAAACAAAAAGGGTTTTCAAATCTTCAGAGGTTTAAAACTTCAAAAAAACATAAATGTCTCAATCAAGCAGAAAACATAAAATCATATACCTTTCCATTCTCATGTAAATGTATTATAGTAAATTTTTACGTCGCCATTCTGTTGAGTGCTTGCAAACAAGATTCTATTTTGTAATTAAGATCTCAAACTTGCAACTTTTGCTACCATGCCATAAATATCTATATGATGAATGAAAGCAAGTTATGAATAAATTTTTCAGGAAAAAAAATATTTTAATTTACAAAACATAAATTAAACTCCATATTTTAAAATCTTACATCAACTAGTTTATGAAAATAAACTTTGAAACAAAACTCTATTTTAATCTCAAGTATTAAGAATCGATCATATAAAATATGATCTTGATCCCCGTAATCTTTTTAAACCCTGAATTGTGTTACAAGTACTCACTGCCTTACTAGTCCGGATAGTTGTAATCTAGTCTGGATAGGTATGGTAATTTCTTATTTTACAACCCAATTGGTTGGCTGCAATTATTGCCTCGCCAGATCAGTTATTAGATTACTAGGTCTTTGTCATATTTAAAAATAAATTATCATTAATAGAAAATTCATATAATTAGCAATTGAATTAATATAAATATGACTATTAAAAGAAAATATCAAAAATTTCAAAGGTTTTTACTAGGAAAGTATTCAATAGAACTATCTTATTTGGTAGAGAGAATTATAAAATAATATCCAAGATTGGATGAAGGAACAAGTTAAAGAATTTAGTTAAGATGAGAGGATTGAAAATAAGTCAAGGAATCCGAAGATTCAAAGATCAAGAGTGAATGAATTCATCAAGATTGAAAAGCAAGATAAGATTCAGTTATGCTTTTAAACCTCAAAATATTTCATGAATTGACAAATCAAGTTCTTCTATCTTATCTTTTCAAATTCCTTTTGACCTAAAATAAGTTTACTGGTTTCTTTCTTCAATATTGACATATAACTTTTTTTTTATCTTCAATCCATGTTTACTACATAATTATTTAGAGTTAACTAATACATTCTAATGGCTAAATAATTGTTCGAAGAAAATATCAACAATCTTAGTCAAAATGTTTCATCTATTAGATCGATTGGACATTCTTTTATATATCTACTATATCGTTATCAACTTTCCTCCTCAATTCCTCAGATAATGGTAGGATCTTTAATTCTTAGTCTGATATATAAATGTATCATATTCGAATAATATATATGTATCTCCAAAATTTAAATAAGATTATTGTTGAATAGGATAAAACAAGTATAATACCTGATACTACTATTTATGCTCCAACTGTGTTCAACAAGAAAGCCTGACCATATTTCTTTTTCTTTCTATCATAAGGACTATTTAATAATTCGTACTTTAAATACCATCCATGAAAGTTTTCTGCAATTTCTCTTTATATTACCCTACTTATAGAAATTCATATGATTAGAACCATTTTATATTCCATCCATGTCTTCTTAGATTGTTCTTGCATCTAATTCCTCGAAGAAGACGATCCAGTATCAAAATTTCACTTTCGTCCACTGATTTTCAAAAATTGTTTATCCCTTGAAATCCTTTCTGGACCTCGGGTTGCTTTAGTTATTTTAGAATATATTTGGCATATATACAATACTATGTTCCCTTAATTTTCATTTTTAATCCTTCTCTAAGTCTGTATTAATTAACATTCTCAGTAGATATCACGTAAGAAGTAAATCGTTTCAATGTAGTAAAATCATCTATATATTTATCCACGGTATAAATTTTTCTGTTTTCAGGTAGGTAAAACATTGTTATAATTTTCTCTTTGCCACATTTAGGATAAATCTATCTTCAAAGTTACTCTTAAGTTCTTCTGGAGATACTATTCTATTTCAGTCTTTGTAAACTCCTTCGACCAAATTTAGGGTTATTAGTTTAGATTGAGAGACTAGGATTTAATTATGTGACAATTTGAGTTGAACACAGTGCTTTAGAATTAATGTGCAATAATTATATGACTTATTACACCTTACCGTTGCTTCGATGTTTGCATTGCTATACCAGTAGTTACCTTCAAACAAAGTTCAGGCACATTTCCTAGACATGCCAGACTACCCATCTGACCCTTGTGTAACTCTTAAATACTCAATATTGTGCTTTATTTTAGCTGTGCCAAATTCGTTACAAATGTCCATGTATAATCCCAATAAAACCAATTTTTTATAATTGCCTATTCCTATTTGAAATTGGAGACACAACCTCAACATGTTCCCTATAACCCAAATTAGGGCATTAATCTATTCTAAGCCTGCTACGCCCATGACACTCGTGTCCCACCCAATTTTAATCTTATGTATCTTCAATTGATTAAAGAATGCCTTGTGCATTTGTTTTTATTAAATTAAATTGTAGACCAACTCACCCAAAGCAAGACCCAACCTAGCCCATGTACACTCTACAGCCTTTCATGTGGACATATTCACCAACCCAAAGATCCCAAGGTCGGCCATTGACAACACCTACCTACACTTCAACCAACCCGAACACCCCAACCCGCCTTACCACCGCCAACCACCACTGCCAGCCTGACCGCCGCCTTCCCCACAACCCTGACCACCGTCCCCAACCGCCAGCAATCGCCAAGCCACCAATGCAGCTGCTGCCAAGGCCGCTGCTGCGACTGTTGCTGCTGCCGTTGTTTTTTTGTGCGATGCCGGAGCTCCGCCACACGCCGGAGAACAGTCCATCGACGAACCAGACACCCCCCCCGTTCAGCCACAACTAGGTACATGTTCACTTTATCCTTTTTTCTTGTGTCATTATGTCGTGTGTCGTTGAATTGGATACGAGTTAAGTAATGTGAAACCCTAGGTGTGTGTGCGTGTATGGTTATTTTACATTAGAAATTGATGTTAAGTAATTACTTAATTAATAATTGACTGGTAATTATGAACACTGTGTTGACCTAGGACTTGGACAACTAGCCTTGTGCACGTATTCTTATAACATGCTAGTTAAGACGGATAATGTAGTATTATACATCTTAGTTGCATAGCATATCAGGACATTTTGTTGTCTTGGCGTACACGCCAATCGTGGACAGGACACACGTACGTTATAACTGCATGCACACATGACTATGTTAATTGACCAATTGTAACCCCTTAAGTCAGTGTCTAAGAGCAGAGTAGTGGTTCTGTGTGTATCACTTTAGTGTCTGATGATAGAATTGCTATATTATATTGTATGTTTAGGGTCATTGGACCAGCCAGGAGATACATCAGGAGTAGGCTATTGGCATTCGCAGCTTGAGGACCCAGGCAAGATACCTTGCCATATTTACTATTTAATTTAAATTATGTAAATATTGTATGATATTTTATTGCATTCTTTTATACAACTGTGCACGTCCGAGATTGACTCGTGTGCAGTCGACGAATGTGTCGATGAGTAGTTTACTTGACCTAGTCACTAGCAGACTCACCCCCATTGGAAGGATACTCTGATATCTTCCGAGACCTGACACTCTTACACGCATCACAGTGACAAGCTCATATTGGGATGTGGGTTCGCGTACCCGACTAGCTATCGGTGCGTGTGACATGTATCACGATTTAGTACGTAATTCAGGATTATATGATTAGTAGAGACATGGCATATAGATACATGGTATGTACGTCGAGTATTCGACTTGTATATCTATATTGGACGGGGAGGACAATTAGTAGGCGTATGGGATACACACATTAGAATCCGTAGTATCCGAAGGAGCCACGGATCCAATAACTTCCTTTATTCAGATGTCACATTCTTCGAAGTGATATAGATGATATACTATTCATATGCCACGTTCTTCGGAGCGATATGGACGATATATTATTCAGATGCCACGTTCTTCGGAGCGATATGGACGTTATACTATGCAGATGCCACTCTCTTCGGAGTGTGGACGTTATACCTACGCCTATCCATATGTACCAACGTTGTCCTCACATTGCATTCACTTAGATGTTTAGCATATTGTTTATTTATTTTATTCAGTATTTATATATGGCATGCTTCTATGTATCTTGTTATGTCCCTCTGAGGACCTGGTTCCTTTCCAGATTTGGACGAGGCAAATTACCCTATGGTGTACGGACCAGGATAAGAGACGAGGTAAGCATCCGCGGAAGAGCTAGAGGTGCAACCGTCAGAGTTTACGTGATCTTTTGGTAGGCCTTCTGCCTAGGATTGGAGCATCATTATCTAGTCAGCCGATGCCCTAGTCATTATTCTTTTATCTGTCATTCAGTACTTTTTATTTCGTCATAGTAGTGGGTTTGTCCCCACCAGACATTTTGGGTTGTACTATGATATTTCAGACTGATTTTATTTCTAGTATTTATTTTAGTACTTTTGGTTATATTGTGGATGAGATTAAATTACTTGTTTGATGTTGATATTGGACTTGTTGGTAATTTAGGATACCGTAGCACTCTTCGATAGGATCCACTAAATTGGGATATCCTCGGAGACGTGTCAACTGGCTATTGCCACGTGGCCTGGTCCCGTGTATTTTTGGGACTGGGGTATGAGATGGTTTTAATGGTGGCCCATGCAGGTCTTGTTTATCGCTTGTGGTATGGTAACATGTCCAGCGAGTCTGCAATAGGATAGGAATTACTAGGTCTTATCTACTTTGATTACGTCCTTGAACTTCCTTCGTATTACTTCTAAATATCTGTATCCTATTTTTTTGATTCCGTACTATTTTAATAAAGTTTTATCTCTTGCAGCAAGATGAACTTGCGCAGTAGACGAGGAGCACACGGTGCGTGGTGCCATCCGACACCACCTAGAGAGAGAAGATATCCTAGGGACCACCTGGAGAGCAACCACCACAGGCCCCGGTAATTCTACATGCCCCACAAATACATTGGCGCGAGACTTCTCAGGGCGATCCTACATAGCAGCATGAGGGACAAACTTCACAGACGATCCCGACGTAGTATTTAAAGGGCCAGACTTCGGGGGCGACGTCGATACGACAAACCGAGAGGCCACATCGGAGGAGACACCTACCGCACAGCCGGAGGGCCCATTGCCTCCACCTCTACCCTATCCACCACAGATGCCACAATCAGATGGACAGCCATAGATGCTTCAGTTCTTCCGAACTATGATGCAGGCACAGTGGCATCAGACCGAGACGTTGAGACAGAGTTTGATGGCAGTTCTGGAGAGGATACCTGTTCTAGCACCCGTACCAGCACCTCCACCAGCTCAGACAGGTGGTACTATACGATGGTTTCGCCAAATGGATCTGGATACTTTTTCCGGCAACGAGACTGTAGAGGAGATCCCCGATTGGGTCGCCAATACGGAGATGCTAATAGAGGCTTCCCAGCAACATCCAGACCTTTGGATGACCGCAGTGAGGGCCCAACTGAAAGGCAACGTCCATCACTGGTAGGATTCTATTGACCGCAGTGTAGGCAAGACCCAGACATGAGAGCAGTTCTTAGAGTACTTCAATGCGAAGTATTTCCCAGCTACAGTCAGAAATGTCCTGTACTTCCAGTTCCTGCATCTAGAATAAAGGAATATGACCGTAGACGCATACGACGCAGAGTTTAGCCGTCTTAACAGATTTAGTGCCGTCTCGATATCCAACGATCTAGAGAAGGCCCAGAGATTCTATCACGACCTCACTTTCGAGCTGTAGAGGTATACCACCACCCAGACAAGAATTTCTTATGATGAGGTTCTTTCAGAGGCGAGGATCCAGGAGGCCATCGGCAGAGAAGCAAGACGTTCCAGCACGACCACACCAGACAAAGCCCAGCCAAGAGCAGGAGGATCGATCCGTCGTCCCGGAGCACAGACACAGCAGATGACAGCACCATACCAGCAAAAGAAGCTTCCGACTTGCTACCACTGTGCTAAGAGAGGTTATTTCAAGAAGGACTGCCGAAAGAGACTGGGGAAATGCATGATTTGTGGAGCGAGCCAGCACCAAGCCCGAGACTGCCCACAGGGCAGAGATGCAGCACCGCAGACCGGACAGAGGCCAGCAGCACCAGTCCAGAGTACACTACCCCCGACAGGAGGCCAACGTCCACTAGCACCCGGAGGAATTTAGAGGGGACCACCTTGGGCCCCACAACAGGCACAGTTTGATCGAGCCAGATAGCAGGCAGAGGGCAGAGGCACGGACAGGCCTTTGCACTAGTAGCTACTGAGGAGGAAACAGAAGGGAAAGATATCATATGTACCATTTTTGTTGCATTATTACCTGCGACTGCATTATTTGATTATGGTGCTACACTATCTTTAATAACTAGTAGATTCATAGCAATGCATTGAGTAGCTACTTCCCCTTTACCTAAGAGTTGGAAGATTCTTACCGGATGAGGCATCGTGCCGGTTACTAGCACTATTAGAACGTGCTCGATAGTCGTGTGTGGTAGAGAGATGAGAGCACAATTTTTGGTATTTCCTATACCATACTTTGATGTCGTGCTAGTCATGGACTGGTTAAGCCATTATAATGCCGTACTGGATTGCCGGAAGGGTCGCATCACTTTTAGACCGCCAGATCAACCGGAGTTCGAGTACATGCGAGGGACTGTCGAGCAAGGAGTAGGACAGACAGCTGGAGCTTACATGGCTATGGAGATGGTATCTCCACCGATAATTACAGAATTCGAGGATGTTTTTCCGGAGGAGTTTCCAGGCTTACCGCCAGATAAAGATGTGGAGTTCACTATTGAGCTTGTACCCGGAGGAGCACCGGTATCTTCAAATGTATACCGATTGGCGAAGAAAGAACTAGATGAGTTCAAGCTATAATTAGAGGAGTTGCAGATCAAGGGATTCATCCATCTTAGTGCATCACCCTAGGGAGCACCAGTGTTGTTTGTCCCTAAGATGGATGGGACAGTCCGTATGTGCATTGATTACAAAGCCCTTAATGCTTTGACAATCAAGAACAAGTACCCCCTACCGCGAATTGATAATATGTTCGACCAGCTGACAGGAGCAGTGGTATTCACTAAGATTGACTTGAGATCAAGATATCATCAAGTAAAGGTGCGAAGAGAAGATATTCCAAAGACAGCATTCAGGACTCGTTATGGTCACTACGAGTTCTTGGTGATACCTTTTGGACTGACGAATGTGCCTACCGTATTTATGAACATGATGAATAGAGTCTTCCACCAATACCTAGACCAGTTCGTGGTAGTCTTCATCGACGACATCTTAGTGTATTCAAAGAGCCACGAGGAGGACGAAGAGCACTTAAGGAAAGTATTAGAAACGCTGAGGCGAGAGAGGCTCCATGTCACCCCTATTTTTCGGATTAAGCGTATTTTTGTCTTTTCATAATTAATATGTAAATGATTGCATGATAATTAATTATGTCTAAATAATTATTATTGTTAATTGCTTGTTGCACTTTACCGTTGTTCGATAATTAGAGCGCCATGCTAGCCATTGTCTTCCAACAGATTCACACCCTTGTCCTAGACGTGCCAGCCTGTTAATTGATGCTTGTATCCCACTTAAATTCAGTCCTTTGTACTTATAATTGACTTTAGAACACCCCCTTGCATTTATTTAATTAATTAAACAATAAATCTATTATGTGTAATTTTCTAATTGTTGGGCACTTTTATGCCAAAGTATATTAAGGTATCCACCCGTTGGACACGACACGTGAACAAAACCCATTTCTCCTTCATTATATTTTTCCATGATTTTTGGGAGTGTGTAAATTAACATCAACCCCTTGAAACCATAGCTCCAAACCCTCAAACCAAAGCAATTCTCGTAATTTCATTAAACACATTCGAACCCTAGCCCATTGAAATATCTCCATAACAAGCCAAGGCCTTTTCCTAGTGTTGACCAAAGTCAATATATTCTAGGTCAAACCCAATATCAACATATATATATGTTCCTTTTTCCCTTTTTCTTTATTCCCTTAAACTAAAAATTAACCCTAACACAACCGATTCCTTTCCCATCACTGTTCATCACCCCTCTCGGTTTCCGTCGCCGCCTGACCGGAGACTCGCCGGAGTAGTGCCTGAGATCCCGCCGTTCTTCCCTGTCCAACCCGCAGAGCGACGACCGGAGCATCCCGCTCGTCCGCCTTGAATCATCCCCTGCGGACTAGACCGGACCCGCTCGACCAAAGCCACCGAGCGTTGTTGCTGTCGACTCGAGTACCGCTGCAGTCGACCCCACGCCGGACTGAACGCCTGTACCGCTGCTGAAGCCGAAGACCGCCATATTCGATCAGCGCCGAGCAGCCCCGCCATTGCTTGAGCCAGGTCCTTCGTCCCTGCTGTACCTGAGCCGCCTGGATCCCGACTCGCCGGAGTGCTTGAGCAGCGGTCCCACTGCCCATTCTGACTGTGCACGACGATCAACCCCGCCTCGTCATCTCCACCACGTCCACGCGTGCAGGTTGGACATGAACCTAATCACGAATGAGTACGCATACGCATGTATGTATGTTATGCATTATGATATGTATATATCGATATATGCATGTATGTACGTAGTTGCATACGTATAGGTATATAGATATTATATGCTCTTAAATAATATATATACGTATGTATATATATGTATTATAAGTATCCCTAGTATGTATATTTAATATTTATACACATGGTATAAGTTTTGTTAGTATATATATACATATGTTATAATGGTAACTAATGAATATTAATGTATATGCAAATGAACAGTATAATTCTTAATTAGTATAAGTCATACGTATATGTATTTTTGTGCACCCCTAGTACCTGTTGTAGAAGCATGAAAAATACGCTGGGAGGATCTACGCAGCCTCTTGATGCAGAGTAGCGTATACAGAGGCCTTCAGAGCCATCAAGCGTGCAACAGAGCTTTTTCTGCTAAGACACAGCATGAAGTGTAAGCTCGAAGGACCATCCGCGTAAGTGCAGTACGTCCAGGCCACTCCAGCGTAAGACAGAGTTCTTCATCGCCTCCATGGCGTAAAACTCAGCCGCTCTCAAAGCAGCGTTAATGCGTACGAGGAACGCTTCATTTTCTCCGAAATGAACCTATTAAGTCACGCAGTGAACCTGGCCTCTGACTCCTGACAAAAAGTGCTACACGGCTACCCAGACGACGGCTGAAAACAATGGCAGACCTCTCGGGAAGCGCCCACAGTATGATGGCGGATCTCGGCATTTAATGCAGAGGATTTGGTTAAAATATTACCAAACCGTCGGTTACCAAAGTCCCCCCAGCGTAAACCGCTCTTTCGCGTACAAGGGAATACGCTGCCCTGTTTTACACTGGCAAACATGAGCTGTTTTACGCTCCGCAGTAGACAAACCGCCTGCCACGTCAAAAGCTGCACTTCGTACCGGGCCCGAGGCACGTCTCTACGTCAAATTGCACAGAGCGGTGACAGTTTCCCTCAAGACACGTCTCTGCGACGGATGCACAGAAGGGCTGCAGACCTTCAAAACACGTCTCCGCATTTAATGCACAGGATGGTGGCAAATCTCTGTAAGAGATTTGATTACACCTTCGAAAGCCGTAATTCCGGCGAAGACGTCCACATCAACACTCTGGCACGGTACGCAGCGGCTTCTACGCCCATTCAGGATCTGTGCTCATTCGGCTTCAAACGCCCACTCAGTCTCTATGACCATTCGACTTCTATGCCTGTTTGGCTTCTATGCCTGTTCGGCTTCTATGCCCATTCGGCTTCTACGCCTGTTCGGCTTCTATGCCTATTTTGGCTTCTACGCCAGGGGTGACAGTCATTTGGCTTCTACGCCAACCTCTTCTATACAAGGGATACCTACCTACGTGGCTGCTACGCCGTGATCCTCGCAGCAGATATACGCGTTTTGTCCCCTTAGTTGGACACGTGTTACATGCTCACTCAAAAGGTCATTTATGTGCAGGCATTGGTTATTTTAACCGTTGTGTAAAAGGGTGCTGTACTGTCCACTCCTCGGTTGTTACACCGACGGAGTGGTCACTGTCACCAAAACTCTATAGATAGAGACCCCTATCAATGGGGAACAAGGTCGACAATTTGGAAGATCGAACCAGGTCAAAGAATTGGTAAAAAAAAGGAGAAAGAGAGAGAGAGAGAGAGAAGGAGAAGGAAAGAAGAGTCCGGAGCTCAGGCAAAGAATAGGGGTCGACGACTCTGGCACCGTGCATCCACCCTCCTTCGCAGCCTTCGAAGTCGCTACCCGTCTCCCACTGCACTTCTTCAACATCGTCTAGTCCAAGGGCTAAAGTGATCGACTGCAGATCAGACACCTATAGCAATTTATACCCAGATTAAATAAATTATACTCCCGCATCCTCGTATAGGATCGAATTGTACAAGTTTGTTTGTAAACCAAAGGACACGGGTCTCGCATAAACCCTGTCATTGAAATACACTTTCATTCTTTTGTTTAATACCACAAACAAGATAGCGACTCTGCTGGGGACATCTTTCTCTTCTGACGAGGAAGTAATTGCTCAACACGATATGGTATCCGTGGGATCCGTAAAGAAGACACTGGTCGTCCAATTCGACCAGTCTGCCTACAAAGACATGCTTCAGACTGGGGGTAGCTCTCACTCTCTCTCCGTCCGAGACAACAGGAAGCTGCGCAAAGTGTGGATGCCCAAGACATCCTCCGCCGTTCCTGTGGACTCTCCGATCTCTCCGATCTCTCCGACCAATGAGGTGGTAGCATCGCTCCCTCCGTGCCCGCACATAAAATTCAGTCTCCCGCTACGCGCGATACAGACAAAACTTCGGGCAAAGCCTCAGCGCTAACCCAGGAGTATCCACTGCACTTTACGTGCAGAAATCTGTCTTCCGCTACGCGCGGTACAGACAAAACTTCGGGCAAAGCCTCAGCGCTAACCCAGGAGTACCCACTGCGCTTTACGTGCAAAAATCAGTCTTTCGCTACGCGCGGTACAGACAAAACTTTGGGCAAAGCCTCAACGCTAACCCAGAAGTATCCGTTGCGCTCTACGCGTAGGAACCAGTCTCCCGCTACGCGCGGTACAGACCAAACTTCTGGTGATGCGTCAGCGCCAGGACATACAACATCTGACCTCTACGAGGAACCAGATGAACGCCGTGATTTCCACGAAGGAAAGCAGGCAGCGAAATACTCGACTCCTCGGCTGTTACGCCAGCGAAGGAGCAATCTGCCTACCCTCCGGATTACGCGGGAAGCCGACGGCCAGCTGAGGACCTCTTCAGCCTTACGCCACTCTGAGCAAATCTCCAATTTACGCCGAGCAAAGTCCAACGACGTAAAACAGGCTCAAGTTGCTACTACCCCTGACCTGCGCAAATACTTAATCCAGAAGCGTAAGGAGAGGGGACCTTCCAACATGCCTATTACGCCCCCTAGCGAGCAATGTTGTAATAGTCATAAAATTGTGATTGACTGTTGCTGTTCTAAGGCAAAACGGCCAGTTTTCGACCGATTGAGCTACTCTCAGTCTTTCCCGGAAGAAGAGCCCGCGTATGCATCCGTGAACATGGCTTCTCACATACCTAGAGGAGGGCCGAGCTCTAGACGTCATCCCGCAGGGCCTCCGAGCCGAAGAAGATTCGAAGACCTCCTCAGGAACACTGAAGCTGGGGTGTTCCAAAACACCCGTGCAAGGTCACAGCAATCGGCTTCGTACTCATTCGATTCCGACACTGGGGGTCGCCAATCTCCCAGATCAGATGCTGAGAGTATAGAGTCGACTTCTGCAGCGACCTACACTTGTCCTTCGAGGACTCCCAGGGAAATGGGAGTCTACGCCATTGAAGACGAACGCGAGGAAGCTTCACCGTCAGGAAACGCGGAACAATGCACCACTATGCTGGAAACATCTCTGGGACAAATGCAATCCACGATAGAGAACATGCACCGAATAATGCTAGCTCAGCACGCCACTGCTGTGGCTCAAGCATCAGTCCCGCCAACTCAGATACGTGTGGGGGTGGACTTACCACCATCCAACCCGGGCCAAGAGCCTGCGCTAGATCAAGAGTCAGCAGTTCCTCCCCTTCCTCACTCAGGGAATGCCCTACCTCCCGCTGGAGTTATGATACAACCAACTCCGTACCACTCCGTAGCCCCGCTTCCGATCGAAAATCCGATGCAGGCAGTACGGGAATTGAAAGCCCAGTTCGACGCCTTGAAGCACAAAGATCAGCTCAAGAAACTGGGAATCAACCAACCCTACCCAGCTATCTGGGAAGAAGTCCCTTTTTCTTCGAAGTACAAGCCCCAGACTATGGCTCTGTTCGAAGGAAAAACATCGCCCAGTCAATACATGAACTATTTCAGTATGATGACGGTGTTGCTACAAGGGAACGACGCCCTCCTCACTCGGGTGTTCAAAGGCTGCCTCTCAGGAGTAGCCTATCAGTGGTACGTAGCTTGGCGGACAACTGCATTACTTTCTTCGAAGACTTCAAAGCTTTATTCTTCATGCGATTCTACGAGGGTGGGATGGACATGTCTATGTCCTCTCTCATCGAAGTCAAGCAAAGGGAAAATGGGGACGTTCGCACGTTCGTCGAACATTTTTGTCAGGCCACCTTACAAATGCCTCCAGGAGTTCCGAACTCGGCGTTAGTAGACATTTGCACGAAAAACCTCCTTCCTGTAGTATCGGTGTTTACAGGACCATATCAGTTCCATGAGTGGCCTTCGTTCATTGTCTCGGCAGTGGCCACCGAAGACAACAGTCGCAAGGCACGCGACAATGGCATCATGATCTCCGCCTCCGATAGAGGCAAAAGGTTATCTCCCAGCAGCGACCATCCTCGCAGCTCCAAGGGAAAGAAGCTCTGACAGTCAATACGTCCAGACGAAAGACGGCGGCGACCACGCAGACGAAACCCGGGACTTCCAGGCCCGTCGAAGTCTACTCTTTCGACGACGACGATATCCCTAGTATATTCGAATGTCTCGTCAAAAGCGGCAAGATCACCCTTCCAGAGCTAAGGCGGCCCCAAGAAGCCGGCAGTACTGACGATCCCAAATAGTGCATCTTCCACAGATACGTACACCACCCAACAAAGGCGTGTTACATACTGAAGAGGAGGATCCAGGGGTTGATCGATGCCAAGGCCATCACTCTGCACAACACCGAGAAGACGGTCACGGCCAACATGATCTCTCTACGATTCGGCGATCTGCCTTCCCAAGAGGTCATGAACGGTGTCACACCCATTTTCTGAGCTACGATGGACATCGTCAATCTCCCTCCCTCTAGAGATCAAAATCAAGACCTAGTACCCCTGACCACCCGACATGGCAAAATCATGTGGGTTCATCCAGATTTGGTGTCAGAGCTCGAGGAATAGACTAAAAAGAGCCCCAAATATAGACCATGCCACATGGTCGCAACTTCTTCTACATCAGACGAAGACGAAGTATTTGCCGCAACCCGTTAGGGGAAGGCCTACCTCAACGACAACGGAGCAGGTCAGGAAGGCGCGTCGGCTGACGCTCCAGTACGCCCCATGACGAGGTAGAACCAATAGCACGAAAATTCTTGGAAGCTATAAACTTCTACCGTCCGTATGTCTGGGAAGTGGCGTCATCGTCCAATGTCGTCGCGATATATGGGCCACACGAGGATTCTATCTTTATCGTCCCACCTACCTGCAGTAGCCAGCGTTCGATAGTCTTCGGCCGCGTGCGCAATCAACCGACTGCCCAGGAAGATCCTTTCGACAACGATACTGGGAGAATGCAGGTTCACCGATACAGCCCTCAAGCGCTGAAGATCATGCAAAACATGGGCTACGACTTAAAGCAGAAGCCAGGCCTCAACTACGGAAGAGGCAGACGAATGCCGCCGCATGGCAACACCCGCTATCAACAGACCCGTTTCAGATTAGGATATGCCACCGCCCTTGCGACTTCTAAGTCAGACGAGGACATCTCTTCCTCCCAGAATGGCTCGTCGCCCCCCGACTCACCTGATGCTCTCGAACAAACACTATCAGTAAATATGGTGGTGACAGATCCCTCAGGAGCAGATGAGCAAGATTCGGAGCCGTTTGAGAATGACACTTGGGCTTAGCAAATGGATACACAGTGGGAATTCTGCTTCGAGCAAAGAGAACCTTCCACCAAAGACGAAGTTATCCAGATCGATGTTGGGGGTAAACTTTCGCCGAAGCCAATATTTATCAGTAACAACCTTCCCCCAGCTAAAAGGGAAGAAGTTATACAGCTGATAAAGGAATACATCGACGTCTTTGCATGGAATTATGAGGACATGCAAGGCTTGGACCCGAAAGTAGCTACTCACAAGCTCAATATATTGACCGATTCGAAGCCAGTAAAGCAGCACCAACGCCAGTTCCGCCCAGATATGATGGACGCCATCGAAGCTGAAGTCAAGAAGTTGATAGCCTGCGGTTTCATCCGGAAAGAACAACATCCCGACTGGGTCGCCAATGTTGTCCCAGTCATGAAGAAAAATGGAAAGGTACGTATCTATATCGATTACCGAGATCTGAATGCGGCCTGCCCCAAGGATGAATTCCCTCTTCCCATCACGGACATCATGATCGACAACACATGCGGCTTTGAACGCATGTCTTTCATGGACGGGTTCTCAGGGTACAATCAGATCAAGATGCATCCTGAAGACGAGAAGCACACCGCCTTCTGACACCATTGGGAGTATATTGCTACACGGTCATGCCCTTCAGATTGAAGAACGCCAGAGCTACATACCAACCAGCTATGAGTAACATATTCCACGAGCATTTATGCAAAACAGTAGAATGTTACATGGACGACATAGCCGTCAAGAGCCACCTCAAAGGTGATCACATTCAAGACCTGAGGACGGTATTCGAGTTAATGCGCCAACATCAACTCAAGATGAACCCTTAGAAGTCCTTTCTGGGTGTATCTAGTGGCAAATTCCTGGGATTTGTCATTACCGTCAAAGACATCCAAGTGGACCCTGATAAAGTCCAGGCAATCGTGGAAATGCGACCGCCCTGTAATCTAAGGAAACTCAGGGGATTTCAAGGACGTCTGGCTTACATCCGGCGATTCATATCCAACCTCTCGGGGAGATGTCAGCCCTTCTCTCATCTCATGAAGAAAGGTTTATCCTTCGTATGGGACGAAACCTGCCAGCAAGCGTTGGAAGATATCAAGCGCTACCTCACCAGTCCACCAGTTCTGGTGCCTCCCATTATGGGAAAACCGTTCTTGCTGTACGTTCGAGCAATGGATCATTCGCTAGGAGCTCTTCTCGTACAGAAGAACGATGTAGGGCATGAACAGGCTATCTACTACCTCAGCAGGATGATGGTCGGAGCCGAACACCGGTACAACCCAGTGGAGAAAGAATGCTTGGCTCTGATGTTCGCTATCCAAAAGACGCGGCACTACATCACCGGCCAGACTATCCACATCATCTCCAGGATTAACCCTCTTCGAGTACTGATGAGCAAGCCGAGCGTTCTTAATTCCCGACTCGCAACTTGGGCGATGCTGTTAACACCATATGACATGGTATACGTACCGCAGAAGTCCATCAAAGGCCAAGCGCTGGCCGACTTCCTAGCTGCTCACCCGATCCCGGAGGCCTCTAAATTATACGAAGACATTCCCGACGAAGTTGCAGAATATAATTTCGCAATGAAAGGTGACGCATGGCAACTGTTCTTCGACGGCGCCTCAAGAACCGGTCCTAAGGGAATCATCATTTCGGGAGTGGGAGTCGTCCTGGTCGCCCCTGATCAGCTCGTCATCTACCGAGCATATTCTCTTAGCGAGCCCTGCTCCAACAATGTGGCGGAGTACAACGCTCTACTAATAGGGCTCCAAGTTGCTAAAGAGCTGGGGGTAGAGTCCCTGGAAGCTTTCGGTGATTCTCTGTTTATCGTCAATCAAATCAGGGGAATATATGAAGTCCGGAATCCAGACCTCATCCCCTATCACCAAGCGACGGTCGAGATAGCCATGACATTCAAGGAGTTCTTCCTAGAGCATGTACCTTGATCTCAGAATCTGGAAGCTGATGCCCTGGCCAGTCTAGCGACAGATTTAGCTACTCCCGTAAGAAGGCAGGATTCGGTAATCCTTCTTAACAGAGACTTGTTCTGTGTGAAGAACAGCTGTCACATAGAACGCAGCTACGCTGTCAACACCGATCCTCCTACGAGAGATTGGACAAGTCCCTTCATAGATTTCGTGGCATACAGAATCTTGTCGGAGGACCCCAAAGAAGCAGTATCCGTCAAGAGACGATCACTACGCTTCTATTTCGATGCATCTTCACAAAGCCTATATCGCCGGACCTACGACGGATTACTATTGAGATGCCTCTCTAACGACGAAGCACAGCAGATTATTCGTGAAGCTCACGATACCGTGTGCAGAGCGCATCAACCCGGTCCTAAGCTACAGGATCGTATCAGGAAAATGGGCTATTACTGGCCTACTATGATCGCAGATGCAATACGGTATGCAAGATATTGCAGAGCCTGTCAGGTTCATGTAGACTTCATACATCAACCGTCCGAACATCTACATCCCACGGTCGCATCCTGGCCTTTCGAAGCATGGGGTATGGATATCATCGGTCCTATTCACCCGTCTTCTTCCAGGGGTCACCAGTTCATACTGGCCATCACGGATTACTTCTCCAAATGGGCAGAGACAATCCCTTTCGCTGAGGTAAAGGCGTCTAATGTGATCAGCTTCATCAAGCATCACGTCATTTATCGCTTTGGGGTACCCCGGAGGATAATTCACGATAATGGGCCTCAGTTCATCAGCCAAGCGTTTTATCGGTTTTGCGATTAAAATCGAATACGCAATATTGCCTCTACGGCATACTACCCAGCTGCTAATTGTTTGGCGGAAGCTTTCAACAAAACCATTATCAAACTCTTGAAGAAATTCGTCTCTTTAAACAAAAGAGACTGGAACGAGAAGCTGGGCGAATGTCTCTGGGAATACCGCACAACGGTACGGACGTCGACAGGCTGCACCCCGTTCTCGCTGGTCTACGGGAGCGAAGCAGTTCTCCCCATTGAAATCCAGATCCCGTCGCTCAGGATAGCCGTAACTAATGAGCTGACTCGAGAAAAGAATGACCTGTTAAGGCTCCAAGAGCTGGAAGGATTAGACGAGAAATGCCTCCAAGCTCAACAGCGCATCGCGCTCTACCAAGCACGCATTTCCAGAGCTTTCAATCATAAAGTGAAGGAAAGGGTGTTCAAAGTCGGCGAGCTAGTTCTAGCCGTAAGAAGGCCGATGATTCTTACTCACAGAAGTAAAGGCAAATTCCAGCCCAAGTGGGAAGGCCCTTATATGATCGAGACAACGTTCTCGAATGACGCTTACAGGTTAGCCCAGCCTATCGGAGACCTGTTAATGGCTCCAATCAATGGTAAATTCCTGAAGAGGTACTATGCTTAATCTCCCTCGCTCGAGTGGAATATAGCAAGGATCTCGATTCTGACAAAACTACTTCCAGAACCGAATTAGTTGGGTTACACTCTATCATGTCCGTAAGGCCTCTGAATAGATGTCCCGCTAAAAGGTTATCGACAGTTTATCATGTCCATACTACCTCTGATATTACTCTCGCCTAAAAACTGTCATTTACATTCCGAAATGACGGGTCCACAAAAGTCAGAAAGGAGTCGCCTTTATTTATTCCCAAAAGGGAGGCAGAATTACATCTAGGCAAGCAAAAAGGGAAAGGATACATCATAATGGCGGAGTAGTCAGATGGCAAATCAGCCGCTCCAGTGCAGCTATCCTCTCATTACTAAGAGCCAAGGCGTCGGCGCGAGCCTGCTCCAGCCGTGCCTCGGGAGTGTTCGTATGGGTCAGATCGGCCTTCGCCCGAAGACAGCCCGCACGAGCAGCTTCTGCACGGTCCAAATCCCGTCGCGCTGCGCTCAGACTACCAACTGCTACCTCTAAACCCTCCAGCGACTGAGAAGCCCACTCCTCTGCCCGAGCGAGTTTTTTCTTCAGCTTGGAGACCCTCGCCGCATTCCCTTCATGCTCGGATCGACACTGCGTCTCAACAGCAAGAGCCTCTTCCACGACAGTTTTTCTCCTATCCATCTCCAGCTTATGCTTCTGGATGGAGTTGTCTAGGCCTTCCAGCTTTGTAGCGAGCCGCACAGTCATGAGGTCGAACCGAGCCTGGACATCAGCATCGAGGCTGCCCGAGTCAGCTGCGAGTATTCAGTAATGGGTTGCTCTAACCCATTAACCACCGCCTCCAGGGCGTCGGCTACCCCAGAATCGTCGAGCTCCCTGATGACCCCGATCGAAGCAAGAGAAGTCTTCTTCAGGCGCTCAAAATCTAGACTCTTCGCTAACACCATTGATATCATCGTTTTTAAACCGGTGTAGAAGAGGCTGGTATGTTGCTCGGTCAACGCAACTAGATCCGACTGGGCGCCGAGAGCGGCCGCAATATCAGCAAGTCCCTCTCCAGGGATAATTGCAGACGAGGTGGCCACAGGCGTCGCATCGACGCATGGCCCGAACGAAGAAGGTGCGGCAACGGCGGTCGAAGTCATCGCCGCACTCACAAGAGGCAAGGTCACGACGACGGGTTCATCCTCCTCTTGAGGTGACGAAACTACTCCAGGCGTACTGGCCCCCGAAGCCACTTCCTCATCGAAGTCAGATGCCTCTGTATCATCGTCAGGAGCCCGAGCGGAGCCAGAATATGCTTCAATGCTATACTCCCCGTGGGCGCTATCCCCTGAAAAGATGACAAGAAAGTTAATATCAGTATGATGATAATCTTTCTAAAAGGAGACATAAAGACGACATTTACCCGGAGCCAACGGCATATACGACACATCCGCACCCGAGGTAGCTAAACCACGCCTTAATGATGCAATATGAACCGTCATACCTGGAGAAGGAGGTGGGCCGACCGACATCACCAAGAGTTCTATCAAGCCTCCACCGAGACGCGGTCGAGGTTCATCAGCTGAAATCTCGCCAGACGTGCTCGCTGACACGACGGGAGTTTTTCCCGCTGCTGACCTCGGGAAAGACTCTCCCATCTGCCTCGGCCACACAGGCAACCTCGCTTCGCTACCTGGAGCAGCAGCCACGACAGCGACCTCTAGCGAGGATTCTCCGGCGCCGCCGGCCGGAACTATAGAAGGTCCCTCTCTAAAAGGCGAGGAACCTTCAGCCAAAGAATCATCCCTGATATGGGGAAAGGCAGGCTCATTCCTGGGAGCCTCAACACCAAGAATGCGGAGAGGACGAGCAACCTCCTCCTTTCTCCTCTTACGAAGAGAAACTTTCTTCGGAGCAGAAGCCCGTCGCTTCCCAAAAGAGACTACCAAAGCCCCCGCAGGCAGAGGCACTTCGCACCTCGGCACCGACACCAGAGGCTCATCCGGAGTACCAGACTCCTCGCCCTCGTCCGAAGAAACCGAGGGGACGTCAACTCTGCCCCCAGGCTTGGGAGAAGGCACCCTGAAGCTTCCACGCGTGTCAAAATCACGATGGAAGGTGTTAATCGCCACATAGAACTGGGCGTAAGAATGGAGAATGCGGAGCTCCGTGGAGGTTGTAACGACCGGCACGATTAAGATTGCCCCCGTACAACCCATGAGGAAATACCGCCACTCTCTGGCTCCATCAATGAGTCCGCCCCTGGACCTAAAGCTGGTGATGGTATTGCCCACGTGCAACTGATCGTACCCAAACTGCCGGGCAAACCGACTAGGCAAGTAGGGCTCGAAGAAACAATGGTCTTCGCTCCTATACAACAGATAGGAGGGTCTAATACAGACCAACCAGTTAAAATCATCTAAGGAAAGGTCGGTCTTCTCTCCACCTGAATCCTCAAGCCGCACCCCTGATTGATTACGATGAACGGAGGGGACAATACAGAGGATCTTCTAGCCGTGGCTGAGGTTCAACACCAGCCGACAGTCTAAGACTGTGTTCACATTCCAGGAGGAATCCTTGTAATTCAGCAAGAATATACCCCCCGAGCTGCGACCGAAGCCAGGGGACATCACCCGGGAATTATGGAGAATTAACCATCCCATCAAGTATAGGTATGGTAACTCCACCCTGGGAAAACTCTCACGCCGAGCTTCGTCGACGAGCAACCCATCAGTTATGGCTCTCAAGCCAGCCTGTATACGGCACACCATGGCGGGAAGCAAGCCCAGTCTTGCCCCGAACACCAGACGCACTGCCGGCCACAGGATATTCCGGTGAATACGGTCCGCGGACGCTGTGCCGGGCACTACTACTCGACGCAGCCATATGGAGAGGAAACCAGCCAACTGGGCTTCCTTAGACAGAGGCCAGCGACAGCGCCTCAAGTAACTACAGGCCTTAGTGCCTTCGGGGTACTTTCCTACCCCCTCGACGAGAATCTGATCCGGAGCTGCAGCCTCCTCCATAAGACCCTCGACGACCTGGGCGCTAAGCACGCCCAAACAATTCACAGGCTCATTTTTGCCCCCCGAGGCTTTCTCCGACTTGGCAGCCCTAGCTCGGTGAAAGAAGAGGTAGGACATCCACTTGGTGGTATGAGCCAAATCAGAAGGCTCGTTATAAAAAGTGGTGCACGCGAAGTATTGACACATCAGCTCCTGATATACTTCCGCCATCCGAGGGTCCAAATCCCCCAACTCCCGATTAGTGGGAACATACTCTTCATAGGGGGTATCCCCCATCGGCAGTCTCGAGACAACTGCCATCTCATGGAGCACCAATCCCAACTCCCCCAGTGGAGTGGCAAAGGTCCCAGTGAGCGGAATGTACCGCTCCATCAGCGCCAGGAACAAGTTAGGGTTCGGAGGCAACACGACGATCGTCGTGCTCACAGCGGCATATAGCCCAATGACCTCCAGCTCTCTCCGGAAGTGCTTCAAGGCCCAGCCCACTGGGCATGTCCATCGGGAGTTTGTTGGGGCGATCCACCCATTACATCGAGGATTCTCCTTGGGATATACCCTGCCTCGTCCCATGAAGTCGTTGCAGAAGGTCGGCAATTGGACCGGCTGGATCATCGAGCTGTCTTCACTCGGGACGCTACCCGGGCACAGTCCCCGGAACAACGTCACAAAGCCGGAAGGGCGACTGACAAACGACCCTCGGTCAGCTCCTTTGAGATGAAAGATCTTCCCCGGCTTACCGTGAAGATCAGGAGTCAGCATCCACGACATTTTCCTGGGATGCGTCGCATGGAAGAAGGCCGAGATGGGATAATCCCTCGGCATCGTTGGCAAATACAAAACTAAATTCCCGGCAGAGAAAACCCAGGGCTCCCTCTTGGGCCTCGTTTGGGACTGTTTGTCAATCATGTCCCCAAAGAGGAAAGCCGGCTTTATGTACTGCTCCCCGGCTACGTAGGTCAGGGGCTCGCCATTAATCATGCTCAGCAGCGTCCGCTCACCCTGAACCGATATCAGAAACCCCCTTCCCTCAGGATACTGGGGTCCGGAGATGGAAAATGCCACGTGGGACAGATCCTCCATGTAGTTCGAGTGCAGCATCCCAGCAGCGGAGCCCATCACCTCGGCCAGTGGAGACTCGCCCAGATCAACTGCAAAAGTGCAAGGGAAATATGTCATTATAAATCTTGCACAAACGTACAGACCAAGGAAACGACAGTCTGTGCTCTACGCAGGATCATAACCATTTGGTTATTTTACGTCGGAAGTCCCCACCACAAGCGTAAAACTCAAATTTTACGATATACGCCAACTTTCGGTAGCCAGAGCTTTTACGCTCAGGGCTACGAAAATATGGAGTCTTTACGCTGGCACATTAGAAATGTGGGCGTAAAAGATAAAAACGTCTCCGTGCATCATCTTCCTCCAAAGAGGCTATCAGCACAGAAGATGACCTAGCGCGGTCACGTTCAACGTGTGCGAAGAATTTTTTGTCATTTTTTGTCACCCCCAAAGGCTCTACCTCTAAGGCCGGGTGTGCTACTCGTCAGCGGGATACTTTGCTCGGAGGGAAGCTCGCCTTGCCCGACCAGAGACTCCCTCGCTGGGGCAGAAGAATGAGAGGAAGAACCTATGTTCTTTCCCTTAGCGGAGGGGGTTTGTTTCGGCGCCATTTCTGAAAGACTCGAAGTGCTCGGAGAAGGAACAAAGAAAAACTCGAACAGTCGAAAGCTCTCTTTCGCAGAAGACAGATAAAAAGTTTTTCTCTTAAAAACTTGGGGTATATATAGTCCGGATTGACTCCTCGAATCCTCGGACGAACTCCTCGAGACCCTAACCAAATCTTCCAAATTGGTTATGATTGGATGCTACGTCAGCCCACTACCCTTAGAAAACGGACATTCAGCAAATTCGAAAGGTTTTTCGTACAAAATGGTTCAGCGGGTTCTACGCTAAAAGAGCTTTCTATGCTCGACAGCAACGGATCTACGGTTTTACGCTCGCAAGCTACAAGTCTATGGTTTTACGCTCGGATGCCTTTGTGCTCGGTAGATTTTATGCTCGAGAGGCCACAAACCTACGACTTTACGCTCAGCAGATAACAAATCGTCGAACTCATGCTCGGTGGCGCTCAGTTTACGCTCAGAGGCAACAGATCCGCAAACTTCACGCTCGAAGAAACTTTCTTTTCAGGAGCTACAAATCAAACAGTTCTACGCTAAAGGAGCTTTCTACGCTCGACGGCTACGAATCTACAACTTTACGTTCGACAGCTATAAGTCTATGGTTTTATGCCCGGATGCCATTGTGCTCGGTAGCTTTTATGCTCGAGAGGCAACAAACCTATGACTTCACGCTCAGGAACCACAAGTCTACGATTCTGCACTCGATGGTGTTTTACGCCCAGAGGTTACAGACTGATGATTTCACGCTCCATGACTTTTCGCATATTCGAAACAGTCCCCAAAGCGGTCAATTGCAAAGAGTTCACACAGAAGATACTCGTTCTTGACCCAAGGCATCCCAAGTACCCGAAGCATACAGAGTTCAAATATTGAGAAATTACTCTTCTCGGGTCCAAAATTGGAGGTTCATCCAGACTCCAGTCTGAATATCTCGTCTATCAAAAGATGGCAACTCAGTTAGACAGCCATTTCTCGACCCTGTTCTAAGGGATTTTGTCACGACCCGCACCCGAAATTTGGGCATGAGTCGTGGGTACGTCCAGCCTATGCCGCAGAATCGGCGGTAGAACGCTGTCTAGGTCTCAATATAATATATATCCTGTCAATAGTCTCAACTCCGTACGGAGGACAATGATAATAATCCACAGTTCTATGATATACTCAATCACAAGCTATAAGAAATAATGGCACGATGAGAATAGAAAAGAGTTCTATTAAAAACCAACCACAATAAGTCCAACTCAAATCCTGGGTCTAGATGACCTCACAAAGTCATAAATAATAAAATACAACTCAGTCTCAGTCTAAAACAATAAATGCAGAAAAATAATCTAAGAACAGCCAGGTAGGATCTCCTGTAGGATAGGCAACTCTTCTGGGGTTTCCGGAGTGAAATCTCTCTCTAAACCTAGGCCGTAATGAGTGGGGCACAAGTTCTCCAGGTCCTCTGAAAAATGTTATCCAGTCAGGATTGGAGCGAAGCACAAACACTAACAACAGTTTCATTAAATTGACAAAGACTATAAACAGTATAAAAAATACATGATGAGAATAATGCTGGAAATATAAAGTACTGGAGAAATGGGAATAGGCAATAGAGCATCTAGCAATGAACAATAAACAGTGAATGCTAGAACAAGTGAATCTGAATAAAATAGACATCTAGCTAACTGTTTGAATTATCAGTTTATTATGTGATCGGCTTGGGACTAGATCAGGCTGGTTATATATGATTAGCTATGATTCTTGTAGGTCAGGCTAACCATATGGTTAGCTATGATGCATGTAGTGGTCAGGCTAATCATGTATAACAACTATTATGCATATAAATGGTCAGGCCGCACCCGACGTGAGAAGTGGGGTGAGCTATGATGCATGTAGAGGGTTGGATATGATCACATAATCTACTAATAGTTTCCCATCCCCCAGCTAGCACGATGGATTCCAATCACGACTCCTCATGATGGGGATCTAGGGTGCTAACCCATGTATCCTTAGTGTCGGAATCAAGTATGTAATACAACTGAATTATAAAAATAATCAACAATAAAAACTGTCAGAGAATGTACTCGCTTGTGGTCCTGAGCAAGGTGTGAGGATCGAGGTCCAAAATGAAATCACAATCACCTAAATAATTGAAATATAAGTGTTAAATGGTGGTGTGGAAAGATAATTATAAATAATAACTAGGATGATGTTTCTAAGCTATTTCTAGGTCTATACTAGGTCTACTAGTCAACCTTAGTCTTATTCTTATCTAATTGACCATACTAAGGATACCTAGCTTATACTAGTTGATAACTTAACTAGTAACTTAATACCTAATACCTATTTGGTATCTAACCTTACCAACTATACATGATACCATTTAACCAATACCAATTACTAATGATAGGCTCCCTGATATTGTCACTGATACCATAAATTCCTACACTACCACACACATATACACAGAAACACACCCTAGAATCAACACTAATACACACTGAGGTATTAATTTGCACAGTCTCACACTGCTCACAAAATTCTCATTACACAGTCACACACTAGAATGCACATAGGACTCACTGACCTGGGGATTTATGGGACACACACACTAGTTTTAAATAGGGATGCACACACACACACACAGAATTTCACACTGGCACATACATAAGTGAACTCTCACCTAACTGATACACATACATATTTTCTGAGATAAAACACCCACACACACAGGTTTCATATTAATCCTGGGTAATTTATCACTCACACCCACAGATACTTAGACACTCTGGTTTAGGGATAAATAACACATCTACACTGACACACAGGATTTACACACCTACACTCAGATTTCTGAGATAATTCACACAGCTCACTTTCACATACATAGGCAAGCTGACATACTAGATACACACTGCTGTCCCTCACTCACTAACTGAATATTGGTACATACAGATCCTACACACAGAATTCCCCTCTGCACACTGATACCTGGACATCCACACACACACACACAGGTAAACTGCATACTGCTCTCTCTCTCTTCTCACAGAATTCACTCACTCACAGACACAGGAACTCACTGCACTCAGATACACTGGTTCTCCCTACCCAGTTCACTCACACTCATCAGATACTGATACACACACTGGTTTCTCAGTTGAATTATAATAGCATACACACAGTTCTAGACACACATAGGTTGCATACACATAGGTACACACACTCAGGTACTGCACCTAATACACAGAGATACACTGGTTCACTTAGTTAGGAAACTCACTGATGCACACACAGAATTTAGCTAGGTTCACACACAGCAATTTAAATACCTACATACATAGATTTCTGATACATGGACACAGTATACTGCTATTGATGAATTCAAACTGACACAGGTACACTGTCACCTAGGATCACTAGATACACTGTCAAATAAAAACCCCTATGCACAACCACACACTGATCGGGATCTCCCTGCACCCTGAGAAACACACACACAGGCACAAGTTTCCCTCACACTGAGAACACAGCCACACACTGACATCTAACACAATGTACACACTGCTCCACAGAAAATTTCCCTACACACATGCATAACCCGACTGCTGCACAGGTTCTCCCAAACCCGACTGCACAGAAATCCCTAAACTTCAGACTACACAGTTAAATCCCCCCCTAAATTAAACCCTAAATCAAGATCTAGACCAAAGGTAGGAGATGTAATCATGCCTACACTAAAACCCTAGGTTTAGGATTCCAAAAATTTGGGAAAATACCCGTAGATACAACCAAAACCCTAGATCACCTAGGTCCTCATGTAGAATCCCTAAATCGAAACCTACACAATAAGGTGGGTTCCTAATGACCAACTACAACAGAAAAACAGGAATTAAAGGGATAAAAATTGGATTTTACCTATTGAGATGGTTTCTCCAATGGAAGTTCTTCTTCCCCAAGGTTCCTTGACCCAAGCTCCTTGGTTCCCTTTGCTGAGTAGGAGGAAGATGGAATCCCTAAGGTTTGATTCTGAATTTTGGGGTGGGGAAATGGTTTTCTTAATGGAGGCTAGGGTTTCTTTCTTCATGAGGGAGAAAAGGGTTGAGGGTGGCTCCCTTTTATATTAAAACTAGGTTAGGGTTTCAAATGCATAGTTTTAGGTTAAACCCCCATGTTAGGTCATGAAGAACTCAATTAACTCAGGTTTAGTCATTCTAGGGTTTGAGGTCCAAACCTAAAATTTGAATTCTAGGGTTTCTCTAGAATTGGGTTTTCAAATTAGGGTTTAGTCATTAGGGTTAGTCCTAATGAGTTCTAGGGTTTGACCTAAACCAAACACAACTAACAACATATAAATAGTTTAAAAACTCAACAGATTAATTAAATACATAATTATTCCAAATAGTGAAATTACACAAATGCCCTTATCTGGAAATGTGGTAGTGACAAGTCTACCCTCCTAAAAGAAATTTCGTCCTCGAAATTGGACTGAACTAGAACAAGAATGAAATCAGAAAAGGAAAATACCTCAAGTCTAGAAGAGGTAAGGGTATTGCTCGCGCATTTCGTCCTCTCTCTCCCAGGTCGACTCCCCTGGAGAGTGATGTCTCCATGCAACACGGACCAAAGAAATAGTTTGGTTCCGCAACACCTTCTCTCTGCGGTCCAAGATCTCTACGGGCTGCTCGGGGTAGCTGAGCGTCGGACCAACCTCAATCTTCGAGTGGTCAAGTACGTGACTAGGGTCTGCCACGTACCGTCTCAGCTGCGACACGTGGAACACATCATTCACTCCCTCTAATGCAGGCGACAAGTCCATTCTATACGCCACTGCACCTACCCTCGCCAGAATGCCAAAGGGTCCGATGTAGCACGGGCTAAGCTTCTCGCCTCGACCAAAACGAATCGTGCCATGCGTCGGAGAAATCCGTAGGAATACTAGATCGCCAACCTAAAACAAAACAGTCTCAACACGCAGTCTAAACAAACAACACAAACCAGAAAAATAACAATCTATACCTGAAACTCAAGGGGTCTACGGTGGCTGTCGGCCCAATGTCGCTGTCTGTCCTGCGCCACTCGCAGTCTGTCTCTGATGAGTTTTACCTTTTCTGCTGCATCCATGACCATTTCTGGTCCTAGCAAGGCTCTCTCTCCAATGTCGTCCCAAGATAACGGTGTACGACACCTCCGTCCATAAAGAGCCTTAAATGGTGACATCTCGATGCTGGCCTGGTAGCTGTTGTTGTAAGCAAATTCTACCAGGTGCAGATGATCCTCCCAAGAACCTCCGAGATCTAGAACACAAGTGCGTAGCATATCCTCGAGAGTCTGAATAGTCCTTTCAGACTGCCCGTCTGTCTAGGGGTGGTATGCGGTACTGAACTTGAGCTGAGTGCCCAAGCTAGCCTGTAGACTCCTCTAGAAGTGGAAAGTGAAACGGCTATCCCGATCCGAGATGATGCTTACAGGAACTCCATGAAGTCTAACGATCTGTCGCACGTACATCTCTGCTAGCCTCTCAGTCGACGTGCCCACCTTAAAAGGTAAGAAATGGGCTGATTTGGTCAACCTGTCCACGATAACCCAAATTGTGTCCTTCCCTCCTGGAGAACGTGGAAGCCCTGAAATGAAATCCATGGTCACGGTTGAAGCAAACCACCTGGCCTCTGCCAGTCTGCCTTTACCTGCTGGCACACTAGACACCGGGATACGAAGCGTGCTACCTCGCGCTTCATTCCATACAACCATACGTGCTCTCTCAAGTCTCGATACATCTTGTTGGCACCGGGGTGCATCGAGTACTGAGAGCGGTGTGCCTCCTGCAAAACCTTCTCGCGCAGCTCCCCGCTTGGCACACACATCCTCATGCCGTGCCGTAAGGAACCATTATCTGCGATAGTAAAGTCGTCCGACAATCCTGTCTGAACCTGTGCTCTGATACTCCTCAGAGCCTCATTATCATACTGCGCAGCTCTGATCCTGTCCATCAGCTCGGACTGTATCTGCAATCCCCACATCTGAATCTCAGTACCGGGAACTAACACCTCAATCTCCAAGCTCTCCAAATTAGCCAACAAATGTCTATCTGTCATCAAGTACATCGCCATCGGATACCTGCTCAAGGCATCGGCGACTACGTTGGCCTTCCCTGGGTGGTATTGCAATGAGATATCAAAGTCCTTCATCAACTCTTACCACCTCCTCTGCCTCATGTTCAGCTCCTTCTGTGTGAATACATACTTCAAGCTCTTGTGGTCTGTGAAGATCTCCACACGCTCTCCGTACAGGTAATGTTTCCACAGCTTTAGAGCGAAGATAACTGCTGCCAACTCCAAATCGTGGGTGGAGTAGTTCTCTTCGAGGGCGTAACTGCCTGGAAGCATAGGCAATCACCTTCCCGTGCTGCTGAAGAACACATCCCAGACCCTTACCTGAAGCATCACTGTAGATGGTGAAATCACCTGTTCCTGCTGGCAACGTCAAAACTGGAGCTGTCGTCAACCTCTTCTTCAGCTCATCAAATGCAGCCTGGCACTCCTCTGTCCAGACAAAATCCATATCCTTCCTAGTCAATCTGGTCATTGGCGCTGCAATCCTGGAGAAGTCTTGTACAAACCACCTGTAGTATCCTGCTAGCCCGAGAAAACTCCTGATCTCAGCTACCGAACTGGGGGTAGCCCACGACTTCACTGCCTCGATCTTCTGTGGGTTAACCGAGATTCTGTCACCCGATACCACATGCCCAAGAAATTTAACCTTGTCGAGGAAGAATTCACACTTAGAGAGTTTCCCGTACAGCTTCTCCCTCCTGAGAGTCTCTAAGACCAACCTCAGGTGCTCTTTGTGCTCCTCCGGGGTCTTGGAATACACAAGCATATCGTCGATGAACACCACTACGAACTTGTCAAGGTACTGGTGGAACACCTTGTTTATCAGGTTCATGAATACTGCCGGTGCATTGGTTAAACCAAATGGCATCACCATAAACTCAAACTGGCCATATCTGGTCCGAAAAGCTGTCTTCGGCGTGTCCTCTCTCTTCACCTTCACCTGGTGATAGCTTGACCTCAAATCTATCTTTGAAAACACCCTCGCCCCGCTCAACTGATCGAAGAGATCATCTATCCTCGGTAGCGGGTACTTATTCTTGATAGTGATATTGTTCAAAGCTCTATAATTAATGCACATGCGCACCGTACCGTCCTTCTTCGGTACGAACAATACCGGAGCTCCCCATGGTGATGAACTGGATTTGATGAAACATGTCCTGCAGCTCCTCAACTTGCTTCTTCAGTTCTGCCAGCTCGCTGTTGTTGACTCTATAGACATGTTATGAAATGGGCTCCGCTCCTGGAACCAAGTCTATAGAGAATTCAACATCTCTGTCTGGCGGCAAACCTGGCAACTCCTCTGGAAATACATCCAGGACCTCCGCTATCAGAGGATGTGGCAACTCCTTTTCTTCCGCCCTGGCTCCGCAAAATATGCTCCTGCTCTGTTCTGCTGCTCCTCTGACAACCTCAAACTCCGGCTCTCCTGGTGGTCTAAATAATACTCTGTCTCTATAACAATCTATAGTAGCATGATGCCTACTCAACCAGTCCATTCCGAGTACAATATCATACCCCGGAAGTGGCATGACGAGTAAGCTCACGCTCAACTCTTGGCCTCCTACTGACACCCTCCGGTCCTTGCAGTGATCACGGACTAGGATAATACCTCCACCAGTCATGATCTTGCAAGTCCTAGCTAATGGTTCTGTGTCTAAATGATGTCGAAGTGCATAAGATATAGACACAAAACTATGGGAAGCGCCAGAGTCGAATAAGGTAAATGCGAGAATACAATCGAGAAGAACCGAACCTGTAATCAAGTCTCCTGCTGACTCGATCTCCTCGATTGCCATGGCGTACGCTCGCCCCTGGGGTACACCTCTCTGCTGCTGGTGCTGGGTAAACTTCTGATGTTGTGGTGGAAGTGGTGCCCTCTGTTGTTGGCCTCCTGGTATGGCAGGTACCCTGTCTGGTCCTCTCTGGACGGCTGTCCCACCCTGACCTGGACGAATGGTAGGGCAATCCCTCAACTGGTGTGTCGTCGATCCGCAGGACAGATATGAGCCTAATCTCTTTCTGCAGATCTCTCTAGTATGGCCTGCCTTCCCGCAGTACGCACACTGGATGGCGGGCTGAGTCTGCCTCTGCTGCTGATGCTGAACCTGCCCTCGGGCTGGTGCCTGGTGCTGCTGCTGAAAGGGCCTCTACTGCTGCTGATAGTGTGGACGCTTGCCCGGTCCCGCATTACTGTTTGCTCCTCCAGAACCATCGCGTCCCCTCTTGGGCCTGAGGCCCAAGTCGTCCTCGGCTATCTGGGCATCCATCAAAATGCCCTTGTAGGTAGCTGTGCGACGTCCCGACGTGCGAGACTTGATCTCCCTTGCCAGCCCCTTTCTGAATTTTTGGGCCCTGTCCCCCGGATCTCTAATCATCGATGGCGCGAAGCGACTTAGGCGGCAAAACTCCGCGGCATACTCATCGACGGACGAGCTCCCCTGGGCTAAGTCATGGAACTGACTCTCCAAAGCTCCCAGGGCAACATCAGGAAAGAACTTCTCCTTGAAGAGCTCCTTGAAAGCTTCCCAAGTGAGTCCCCTATCAAGGAGTCTCGGCTCTGTGCGAAACCACGTCAAGGCGATGTCGAACATCTGGCTGCCGGCGGCCTCGATCTGAAGAGCATCCGGAAGCTGCGCCAAGCGCAAGTTCCTCTCGATGTCCTCTAGCCAATCATCGGCGTAGAGTATCCCTTCTGTCCCCTTGAACTCCTGAGGCATCATCCTCTTGAAATCCACAATGGTGCCCGGCCTCTGGTGGTGCTGATCAGGACGCTGCTGCTGCTGAGTGACTCTCTCCACAGCCTGGAGAGCCACTTGTTGAGCATTCTCCATGTTCACCCACATCATCTCTGTCTGGGCCTGGTGTGCCTCAGCCTGCACCCTCTGGGCTTCTGCCGACGTCCTCTGGGCATCGACCATGCCCTGAATCAAAGCGAACATCTGTGCTCCATCGACGGGCACACCTCCTGGATGCTGAACTGGTGGTGGTGGTGGTGGTGGTGGAGGCACCGTCGTAGCTATGGGGACCCTCTGAACAGGTGGTGGAGGACCCCCGAATGCTGCAGACACTCCCACATGTACTGGAGATGTAGGAGGTGCTGCGGATGTCTGTCCGGCAAGGCGAGAGGTGGCAGACATCTCTGACTCTGCTGCTCCGGTTCTCCGGGATCTGGTTCTCGGCGGCATCCTGAAGACAGATCGAAGAATTTAATCAAGGCAATAGACACGATATCATCAAAGAAGGACAGTAATTTCTAAAGAAAAAATCATTAAGAGTAGTATTATAAGAATCAGAAATTCCTAATTGTGATTGAGCATATCCTCGGCCAAATTCCTATTTCCTAAAACAGGCTCGTAGTAATACTCTAAGCGAGCACCACTACGATATCGCCCTAATGCGAATCTAGGACTCGACCTGCATGGGCCACCACTAAAACGTGTCATGACCCGCACCCGAAATTTGGGCATGAGTCGTGTGTACGTCCAGCCTACGCCACAGCATCGGCAGTAGAACGCTGTCTAGTTCTCAACATAATATATATCCTGTCAATAGTCTCAACTCCGTACGGAGGACAATGATAATAATCCACAGTTCTATGATATACTCAATCACAAGCTATAAGAAAAAATGGCACGATGAGAATAGAAAAGAGTTCTATTAAAAACCAACCACAATAAGTCTAACTCAAATCCTGGGTCTAGATGACCTCACAAAGTCATAAATAATAAAATACAACTCAGTCTCAGTCTAAAACAATAAATGCAGAAAAATAATCTAAGAACAGCCAGGTAGGATCTCCTCTAGGATAAACAACTCTTCTGGGGTTTCCGGAGTGAAATCTCCCTCTGAACCTGGGCCGTAATGAGTGGGGCACAAGTTCTCCAAGTCCTCTGAAAAATGTTATCCAGTCAGGATTGGAGCGAAGCACAAACACTAACAGCAGTTTCATTAAATTGACAAAGACTATAAACAGTGTAAGAAATACATGATGAGAATAATGCTGGAAATGTAAAGTACTGGAGAAATGGGAATAGGTAATAGAGTATCTAGCAATAAACAATAAACAGTGAATGCTAGAACAAGTGAATCTGAATAAAATAGACATCTAGCTAAGTGTTTGAATTATCAGTTTATTATATGATCGGCTTGGGACTAGATCAGGCTGGTTATATATGATTAGCTATGATTCTTGTAGGTCAGGCTAACCATATGGTTAGCTATGATGCATGTAGTGGTCAGGCTAATCATGTATAACAGCTATGATGCATATAAATGGTCAGGCCACAACCGACGTGAGAAGTGGAGTGAGCTATAATGCATATAGAGGGTTGGATATGATCACATAATCTACTAATAGTTCCCCATCCCCCAGCTAGCACGATGGATTCCAATCACGACTCCTCATGATGGGGATCTAGGGTGCTAACCCGTGTATCCATAGTGTCGGAATCAAGTATGTAATACAACTGAATTATAGAAATAATCAACAATGAAAACTGTCAGAGAATGTACTCGCCTGTGGTCCTGAGCAAGGTGTGAGGATCGAGGTCCAAAATGAAATCACAATCACCTAAATAATTGAAATATAAGTGTTGAATGGTGGTGTGGAAAGATAATTATAAATAATAACTAGGATGATGTTTCTAAGCTATTTCTAGGTCTATACTAGGTCTACTAGTCAAACTTAGTCTTATTCTTATCTAATTGACCATACTAAGGATACCTAGCTTATACTAGTTGATAACTTAACTAGTAACTTAATACCTAATACCTATTTGTTATCTAACCTTACCAACTATACATGATACCAATTAACTAATACCAATTACTAATGATAGGCTCCCTGATATTGTCACTGATACCATAAATTTCTACACTACCACACACATATACACAGGAACACACCCTAGAATCAACACTGATACACACTGAGGTATTAATTTGCACAGTCTCACACTGCTCACAAAATTCTTATTACACAGTCACACACTAGAATGCACATAGGACTCACTGACCTGGGGATTTATGGGACACACACACTAGTTTTAAACAGGGATGCACACACACACACACACAGAATTTCACACTGGCACATACACAAGTGAACTCTCACCTAACTAATTCACATACAGATTTTCTGAGATAAAACACCCACACACACAGGTTTCATATTAATCCTGGGTAATTTATCACTCACACCCATAGATACTTAGACACTCTGGTTTAGGGATAAATAACACATCTACACTGACACACAGGATTTACACACCTACACTCAGATTTCTAAGATAATTCACACAGCTCACTTTCACACACATAGGCAAGCTGACACACTAGATACACACTGTTCTCCCTCACTCACTAACTGAATATTGGTACACACAGATCCTACACACAGAATTCCTCTCTGCACACTGATACCTGGACATCCACACACACACACACACAGGTAAACTGCATACTGCTCTCTCTCTCTCTTCTCACAGAATTCACTGACTCACAGACACAGGAACTCACTGCACTCAGATACACTGGTTCTTCCTACCCAGTTCACTCACACTCATCAGATACTGATACACACACTGGTTTCTCAGTTGAATTACAAAGGCACACACACAGTTCTAGACACACATAGGTTGCATACACATAGGTACACACACTCAGGTACTGCACCTAATACACAGAGATACACTGGTTCACTTAGTTAGGAAACTCACTGATGCACACACAGAATTTAGCTAGGTTCACACACAGCAATTTAAATACCTACATATATAGATTTCTGATACATGGACACAGTATACTGCTACTGATGAATTCAAACTGACACAGGTACACTGTCACCTAGGATCACTAGATACACTGTCAAATAAAAACCCCTATGCACAACCACACACTGATCGGGATCTCCCTGCACCCTGAGAAACACACACACAGGCACAAGTTTCCCTTACACTGAGAATACAGCCACACACTGACATCTAACACAATGTACACACTGCTCCACAGAAAATTTCCCCACACACATGCATTACCCGACTGCTGCACAGGTTCTCCCAAACCCGACTGCACAGAAATCCCTAAACTTGAGACTACACAGTTAAATCCCCCCCCAAATTAAACCCTAAATCAAGATCTAGACCAAAGGTAGTAGATGTAATCATGCCTACACTAAAACCCTAGGTTTAGGATTCCAAAAATTTGGGAAAATACCCGTAGATACAACCAAAACCCTAGATCACCTAGGTCCTTATGTAGAATTCGTACATCGAAACCTACACAACAAGGTGGGTTCCTAATGACCAACTACAACAGAAAAACAGGAATTAAAGGGATAAAAATTGGATTTTACCTATTGAGATGGTTTCTCCAATGGAAGTTCTTCTTCCCCAAGGTTCCTTGACCCAAGCTCCTTGCTTTCCTTTGCTGAGGAGGAGGAAGATGGAATCCCTAAGGTTTGATTCTGAATTTTGGGGTGGAGAAATGGTTTTCTTAATGGAGGCTAGGGTTTCTTTCTTCATGAGGGAGAAAAGGGTTGAGGGTGGCTCCCTTTTATATTAAAATTAGGTTAGGGTTTCAAGTGCATAGTTTTAGGTTAAACCCCCATGTTAGGTCATGAAGAACTCAATTAACTCAGGTTTAGTCATTCTAGGGTTTGAGGTCCAAACCTAAAATTTGAATTCTAGGGTTTCTCTAGAATTGGGTTTTCAAATTAGGGTTTAGTCATTAGGGTTAGTCCTAATGAGTTCTAGGGTTTGACCTAAACCAAACACAACTAACAACATATAAATAGTTTAAAAACTCAGCAGATTAATTAAATACATAATTATTCCAAATAGTGAAATTACATAAATGCCCTTATCTGGAAATGTGGTAGTGACAGATTTCTCGGGAAGTCATTCTTGAAGACGAATTCTGAACAAAAAATTCTGTTTATCAGAAGCTCAGAGCTCTACGCGGTTCCTCAGTCCTAGCAACAGGACAGTTCTAAAAATGTTCAAAATGCTCTACAGCGTTCTATGGACTATTCGCTATGCGTAAAGGACAGGACCTAGCACTCTTTCTACAGAGTCGGCGTAAAAATTCAGACGTGTTGAAGCTACACATATTCAGACTTCACAGCAACGTATGGCAAGATGATCATATGAAGAAGCAAGACGATTTTATTAAAAGATCAAAGTCATGATTGCATATGAGGGAAATCCAATCTACAAGGGTTTTCTTTTCATTTTCATGATTACATATGAGGGAAACTCCGTCAATAGGAGGGGTTTTCCCATCATCGTCAGAACATCACACCGAGAAGCCGCTCTGACAGGGTCTCGCGCTGGTGATGGTCTTCCTCTTCTTCCAAGAAGATGATCAGTGGCAGGAGGATACAAAACTGGGCAGATGACCCATCCTCCAAGAGAAGGAAAGCAGGGTAATTCTGCTTTCCTACAGACCACCGCCACTCTAGCCGGTCTGTCTACCTCTCGCCACCATAAGTAACTGGAGAGGGCCCCGCTTGCAAACAGCGTGGTGAAATACGTTTCTTCGTCCTTTCTGAAGAAACCACCATATAAAGTTGCTGATTATCCCGAGCAAGGGAGGCTAAGATATCCTTCCATGATCAATCGTTGCAGTTTACATTTGCTCGAAGACGCCGTCTTTTTCGGCTACCTACATGCTGGAAGAACATGATCTCCTTCTTCCTCAGGTCGACCCGACGAACTCCGGCGATCATCTCTGCATGGTGGTGGGAATGTGGTGAGAACAGGTTCACCCCCCCAGCCTTTTTATAGGCAAAAGAGATCACAGCGGTCCCCAATAAATCTGCCATAAAGTCCGCATCGACCGTTTCAGCGCTCCATTCAGAAACGTTTCGAGTTACGAGGGGCCGTTCATGCTTCATTCAAAGCGTTTCAAATTCCGAGGAATTTAAAAGCTTTGAAGGGGGTCTTGTAGAAGCATAAAAAATACGCTGGGAGGATCTACGCAGCCTCTTGATACAGAGCAGCGTAAACAGAGGCCTTCAGAGCCATCAAGCATGCAACAAAGCTTTTTTTGCTAAGACACAGCATGAAGTGTAAGCTCAAAGGACCATCCGCGTAAGTGCAATACGTCCAGCCGCTCCAACGTAAGACAGAGTTCTTCATCGCCTCCATGGCGTAAAACTCAGCCGCTCTCAAAGCAGCGTTAATGCTTACGAGGAATGCTTTGTTTTTCCCGAAATAAACCTGTCAAGTCACGCAGTGAACCTGGCCTCTGACTCCTGACAAAAAGTGCTACACGGCTACCCAGACGACGGCTGGAAACGATGACAGACCCCTCGGGACGCGCCCACAGTATGATGGCGGATCTCGGCATTTAATGCAGAGAATTTGGTTAAAATATCACCAAACCGTCGGTTACCAAAGTCCCCCCAGCGTAAACCGCTCTTTCGTGTACAAGGGAATACGCTGCCCTGTTTTACACAGGCAAACATGAGCTGTTTTACGCTCCGCAGTAGACAAACCGCCTGCCACGTCAAAAGCTGCACTTCGTACGGGACTCGAGGCACGTCTCCACGTCTAATTGCACAGAGCGGTGACAGTTTCTCTCAAGGCACGTCTCTGCGACGGATGCACAGAAGGGCTGCAGACCTTCAAAATACGTCTCCGTATTTAATGCACAGGATGGTGGCAAATCTCTGTAAGAGATTTGATTACACCTTCGAAAGCCGTAATTCCGGCGAAGACGTCCACATCAACACTCTGGTACGGTACGCAGCGGCTTCTACGCCCATTCAGGATCTGTGCTCATTCAGCTTCAAACGCCCACTCAGTCTCTACGACCATTCGACTTTTATGCCTGTTCGGCTTCTATATCCATTCGGCTTCTACGCCTGTTCGGCTTCTATGCCTATTTTGGCTTCTACGCCAGGGGTGACAGTCATTTGGCTTCTACGCCAACCTCTTCTACACAAGGGATACCTACCTACGTGGCTTCTACGCCGTGATCCTCGCAGCAGATATACGCGTTTTGTCCCCTTAGTTGGACATGTGTCACATGCTCACTCAAAAGGTTATTTATGCGCAGGCATTGGTTATTTTAACCGTTGTGTAAAAGGGTGCTGTACTGTCCACTCCTCGGTTGTTACACCGACGGAGTGGTCACTGTCACCAAAACTCTATAAATAGAGATCCCTATCAATGGGGAACAAGGTCGACAATTTGGAAGATCGAACCAGGTCGGAGAATTGGTAAAAAAAAAGGAGAAAGAGAGAGAGAGAGAGAGAGAGAGAGAAGGAGAAGGAGAGAAGAGTCCGGAGCTCATGCAAAGAGTAGGGGTCGACGGCTCTGGCACCGTGCATCCACCCTCCTTCGCAGCCTTCGAAGCCGCTACCCGTCTCCCACGGCACTTCTTCAACATCGTGTAGTCCAAGGGCTAAAGTAATCGACTGCAGATCAGACACCTATAGCAATTTATACCCAGATTAAATAAATTATACTCCCGCATCCTCGTATAGGATCGAATTTTACAAGTTTGTTTGTAAACCAAAGGGCACGGGTCTCGTATAAACCCTGTCATTGAAATAGACTTTCATTCTTTCGTTTAATACCACAAATACCTGTTTAATATATGTATATATGTACATAGTATAATTGATTAGTATGTATATGTATACGCATATAAACATATATAATATAAACTCTATTAAGTAGCTAAATGCATATATCTATTATAATTGTAATCAGTAGTATTGATTTTTATGATAAATAATAATAGGCATTATATGCCCGTGTACTAGGTGACCCTACCGAAATTACCGTAGCTATCTTGACCTGTGACCATGTAGCATGTTAAATGACTATCATATATACATCGACGTACTAGCAAGACTCGTATCACTGACTGTCTGATTGCACAAAAATTGTAGGCACGACACCCGTGCAACTTGACGCACACTTGACCTTAGTTGACCAGAGTCATACCTAGCGTAGCCTTGAGTTCAGTACATTATGTTGATTGTGTGTTAGTGCGATGTCTGATGTAGTATTGTGTTATATGATATGTCTATAGGACCGTTGGATCCTTCAGAGGATACCTTGGAACCCGGACTTTGGTATTGCCAGCTAAGGACCACAGGCGAGTACATTCTCTGACAGTTTCCATTACGTTGATTATCTCTATAAATCTTATTGTATAGCGTACATGACTCTGACACTGTTATTTATACGAGTTGGCATCATTAAGACCTGCCACGAGGAGTCATGATTGGAATCCATCGTGCTAGCTGGAGAAAAAATAGGGAAATATTAGTAGCTTATGTGATCATACCCAACTTTACATACATCAAAGCTCACCCACACCTCACGTCGGTGCAGCCTTACCATTACATGCCTCATCGCTGTGACATGTGGTTAGCCTGATTTTACAAGGATGATCGCTAATCAATGTAATGAGTCTTATCAGTCCCAAGCCGATCACATGATATACTGATGTTTCACACACTTAGTTAGATGATTCTTGACATGTATCTCTAGTATATTGATCTAACATCTCCACAAGTTTTAGTCATAGTTCTCGTACACACTTACCTACCAGTTCATTGTTCTTGCGTGTACTTGTATTTCTATTCCATTGATAGATGTATATTTATGATGATGTTCCATTATTTTCTTATTCCAGCATTCCCTTATTTCAGTATTTCTTGTTGCCATTTATTCATATTTGTCTTGTATTTCTTTACACTGTATTATAGTTTTTGTCAATATATGTGGAACTGCTGTTAAAGGTATATTTTGTTCCAATCCTGACTGGATATATTTTTTCAGAGGATCTTGAGGAGTTCTGTACCACATACTATGGACCAGGTATAGACGCAGACTATACACCAGAGATCCTAGAGGAGACTATGCCTTTAGATGAGACATTACCTGCAGCTATCTAGATAGTATTTATTTATGCTTGAGGCTTATGGAGGTTATTTCAGTTTATTTTAGACTTATATTTAGTTTTAATTTGAGGCTTGTGGAGACTTTATGTTGGACAGCTAGACTGTGATTTATCTTTATGTTTGAGACATGGTATTTAACTATGTCACTTTTCTCATCTTTTATCTTGCCTTATACTTTATAATTGTTGTGATTGAGTTTACATTGTGAGATATTGTGAGATGTATATTGTCCTCCTTATGGAGATGTATATCATTGACAGGTGTTTAGTTATATAGTATTATTGTGACCTAGACAGCGTTCTACCGCCGATGCTGTGGCGTAGGCTGGACGTACCCACACTCTCGTACCCCTATACCGGGTGCGAGTCGTGACACATTTTTAGTGGTGGCCCATGCAGGTCAGTTTTGTAAGTTATGCGATATCGTGGTAGTGCGACAACTTAGTTGTACTGCTACGAGCTCGCAATAGGATATAGGAAATAGGATCTAGGATGAGAGTATGCTCAATCACACTAGGAAATTCTGAACTTCATATTGCTATTCTAATGGATTGTTTATTTTCTGTCCTTCCTTGATAATATCCTACCTATCATTGATTCTTTCGATCTGTATTTAGGATGCCGCCGAATACTAGATCCATGAGAGTGGGAGCATCAACTTTAGAGAGGTCTGCCACCTCTCAACCTGACGAACTGACACCTGGAGTTCCTCCTACATCTCCTGTTCGTGTGGGAGTATCTGTAGCTAACGGGATTCCTCCTCCACCTATCTAGAGGATTGCCCCAGCCATGACAAACAACCTTCCACCACCACCGACACCGATTCCCGGATGAGTGCCTACTAACGGGGCACATATGTTCGCACTGATGCAGGGCATGCTAGAGGCCCAGAGGGTAACAGCGAAAGCTCAGCGTGTTTAAGCTGAAGCCCAGAGGGTGCAAACAGAAGCACACCAGGCGCAGACAGAACTGATGAGAGAAAGAGCATGGAGAATGCTTATCAGGTGGCTCTCCAGGCTGTGGAGAGAGTAGCACGACAACCGCAACATCAGGGTCAGCAACAACAGAGGCCCAGAACCATAGTGGACTTTAATAGGATGATGCCTCGAGAGTTCAAGGGCACAGAAGAAATACTCTATGATGATGAATGGTTAGAGGACATAGAGAGGAACTTGCGTTTATCACATATCCCAAAGATTCTTCAGATAGAGGCCGCTGGCAGTCAGATGTTTGATATCGCACTGACGTGGTATCATACAGAGCTGAGACTCGCTACTGAAGTACTTACTTGGGAGGACTTCAAAGAGCTCTTTAAGGAGAAATTCTTTCCTGACGTGGCCTTGGGAGCATTGGAAAGTCTGTTCCATGACTTAGTCCAAGGAGGTATGTCAGTCGACGAATACGCTGCAGAGTTTTGTCGATTGAGTCGATTTGCACCGTCGATGATTCGAGACCCAGGAGAACGAGCACGGAAATTCAAAAAGGGATTAAATAGGGAGATCAAGTTTCGTACTTCGGGATGACGTACTGCTACTTTTGAGGGTATTTTGATGGATGCCCAGATTGCTGAAGATGACTTGGACCTCAGGCCCGAGAGAGGATGTGACACATCTGGAGCAACAAGAGGTAACACAGGATCGGCCAAGCGCCCACACTTTCAACAACCACAACAACAGAGGCCGTACCAGCAGCAACACCAGCAACAGGCACCAGTTCGAGGATATGTTCAGCAACAGCAACGACAGAGACAGAATCAGCTCATTGCCCCATGTTTGTATTGCGGAAAGATGGGACATACAAGAGACATCTGCAGTAAAAGGTTGGGCACTTGCTTGTCATGTGTATCAGCAGCACATCAGCTGAGGGATTGCCCAGCTGTTCAGACACACCAGGGAGGAGCAGCAGCTCAGAGAGGACTAGCCAGAGCACCTATTGTACCAGGAGGCCAACAAAGAGGACCTCAACTTCCACCACAGCAGCAGAGGTTTGCTCAGCACCAGTAGTACCAAAAAGGAGCACCACAGGGACGAGCTTACGCCATGACTACTAAGGAGGCCGAGCCAGCTGGAGACATGATTTCAGGTTTAGTTTTACTCGATTATATTCCAGCACTTGCATTATTTGATTCTGGCGCTTCCCATAGTTTTGTATATGTATCTTATGCCCTTAAGCACCATTTAGAAACAGAACCATTAGATAGGACTTGCAAGATCACGATAGGAGAAGGTATTATCCTAGTCCGTAATTATTGCAAGGATCGGAGAGTGTCATTGGAAGGCCGAGAGTTGAGCATGAGTTTACTCGTTATTCCACTTTTGGGATACGACATTATACTCGGAATGGACTGGTTGAGTAAACACCATGCTTCTATAGATTGTCACGGAGGTAGAGTCGTATTTCGACCATCAGGAGGGCCAGAGTTTGAGATCGTCAGAGGAGCAGAGGAGCGGAGCAGAAGCACTTTTTGCGAAGCCAGGATGGAAGAAGAGGAGTTACCACATCCACTTATAGCGGATTTCCTGGATCTATTTCCAGAGGAGTTGCCAGGTTTATTGCTAGACAGAGATGTTGAATTCTCCATAGACTTGATACCAGGAGCGGAGCCTATTTCGCAACATGTCTATAGAGTCAACAACAACGAGTTGGTAGAATTGAAGAAACAAGTAGAGGAGCTGCAAGATAAAGGTTTTATTTGATCCAGTTCCTCGCCTTGGGGAGCATCAGTACTATTCGTACCGAAGAAGGATGGCACGGTACGCATGTGTATCGATTATAGAGCTTTGAATAACCTCACTATCAAGAACAAATACCCGCTGCCGAGAATAGATGATCTCTTCGATCAATTGATCGCAGCAAAGGTGTTTTCAAGGATAGACTTGAGGTCAGGCTATCACCAAGTGAAGGTGAAGAAGGAAGACATATCGAAGACCGCCTTTTGGACCAGATATGGCCAGTTTGAATTTACAGTAATGCCTTTTGGTTTAACCAACGCACCAGCCGTATTTATGAACTTGATGAACAAGGTATTCCACCAGTACCTTAACAAGTTCATAGTGGTGTTCGTTGATGACATTCTAATATATTCAAAGACCCCAGAAGAGCATGAAGAGCACCTGAGGATGGTCTTAGAGACTCTCAGGAGAGAGAAGTTATACGGGAAGCTTTCAAAGTGTGAGTTCTTCCTTGACAAGGTAGAATTTCTTGGACACATAGTGACAGGTAACAGAATTTTAGTTAACCCAAAGAAGATAGAGGCAGTGGAGTCATAGGCTACCCCTAGTACGGTAGTTGAAATCAGGAGCTTTCTTGGACTAGCAGGGTACTACAGAAGATTTGTACAAGACTTCTCCAAGATTGCAGAACCAATAACTAGACTGACCAAGAAAGATGTAGAATTTGTCTGGACAGAAGAATGTCAAGCCGCATTCGATGAGCTAAAGAGGAGATTGATGACAGTGCCAGTTTTGACATTGCCCTCAGGGACAGGTGGATTCACTATCTACAATGATGCTTCAGGAAAATGGTTAGGATGCGTTCTTCAACAACACGGGAAAGTAATTGCCTATGCTTCAAGACAATTATGCCCTCATGAAAAGAACTACCCCACTCACGATTTGGATTTAGCAGCACTTATCTTTGCCCTAAAGCTGTGGAAGCACTATCTGTACGGAGAGCGTGTGAAAATTTTCACAGACCATAAAAGCTTGAAGTACGTGTTTACACAGAAGGAGCTGAACATGAGACAAAGAAGGTGGTTAGAATTGATGAAAGACTTCGATATCTCATTATAGTACCATCTAGGAAATGCTAACGTAGTCGCCGATGCCTTGAGCAGGTATCCGATGGCTATGTACTTGACTTCAGATAGACATTTACTAGCTGATCTTGAGAGCTTGGGAATTGAAGTATTAGTTCCAGGAGCTAAGATTCAGATGTGGGGACTACAGATACAATTGGAGCTGATGGACAGAGTCAGAGCTGCTCAGTATGATGATGAGACTCTAAAGAATATTAGAGCACAAGTTCGAACATGATTGATAGACAATTTCACTATTGCGGATGATGGATCCTTGTGACATGGCATGAGAATGTGTGTGCCAAGTGGAGAGCTGCACGAAGAAGTTTTGCAGGAGGCACACCGCTCTCAGTACTCGATGCATCCCGGAGCCAACAAGATGTATCGAGATTTGAGGGAGCATGTATGGTAGTATGGTATGAAGCACGAATTAGCACATTTCGTATCCCGATGTTTAGTGTGCCAACAGGTGAAAACAGATCGACAAAGACTAGGAGGATTGCTTCAACCTTTACCCATTTAAGAATGGAAGTGGGAGCACGTGACTATGGATTTCGTTTCGGGGCTTCCTCGTTCTCCAGGAGGAAATAACGCGATTTGGGTCATCGTAGATAGGTTGACCAAATCAGCCCACTTCTTACCTTTCAAAGTGGGTACATCGACGGAGAAGCTCGCAGAGATGTACGTACAGCAAATTGTCAGATTACATGGAGTTCTTGTGAGTATTATCTCAGATTGGGATAGTCATTTCACTTTCCATTTTTGGAGGAGTCTACAGTCTAGCTTGGGCACTCAGCTCAAGTTCAGTACCGCGAATCACCCTCAGGCCGATGGGCAGTCTGAAAGGACTATTCAGACTCTTGAAGATATGCTACGCACTTGCGTATTGGATCTCGAAGGTTCTTGGAAGGATCATCTACACTTGGTAGAGTTTGCTTACAATAACAGCTACCAGGCCAGCATTGAGATGTCACCATTCGAGGCTTTATATGGACGGAGGTGTCGTACACCTTTATTTTGGGATGATGTTGGAGAAAGAGCCTTGTTAGGACCAGAAATGGTCGTGAATGCAGCAAAAAAGGTAAAACTTATCAGAGACAGACTGCGAGTGGCGTAGGACAGACAGCGGCATTGGGCCGATAGCCACCGTAGACCCCTAGAGTTTCAGGTATTGGTTTAATTTATTTTGGTTTGTGATTATTTTGTTTAGTTTGCATGTTAAGATTATTTGTTCTAGGTTGGCGATTTGGTGTTCCTACGAATTTCTTCGACACGGGGCACGATTCGTTTTGGCAGAGGCGGAAAGCTTAGTCCACGATGCATCAGGCCCTTTGGTTACTTGCCGCCTACTCTAGATGGAGTGCATGACGTGTTCCACGTGTCACAGCTGAGAAGGTACGTGGCCGATCCTAGTCACGTACTAGATCACTCAGAGATCAAAGTTGGACTGACACTCAGCTATCCTGAACAACACGTTGAGATCTTGGATCGTAGAGAGAAGGCATTGCGAAACCAGACTATCCCTTTGGTTCGTGTTGCATGGAGACATCATTCTCCAGGAGAATCAACCAGGGAGATAGAGGACGAAATGCGCGAGCAGTATCCATATCTCTTCGAGACTTGAGGTATAATTCATTATTGATTGTTTGTTCTTGTGCTAGTTTAGTTTTAATTTCGAGGACGAAATTCTTTAAGGAGGGTAGACTTGTCACCCCCACTTTTCAGATTAAGGGTATTTTCATCTTTTCATAATTAATATGTAAATGATTGCATGATAATTAATTATGTCTAAATAATTATGATTATTAATTGATTATTGCACTTTACCATTGTTCGATAATTAGAGCGTCACGCTAGCCATTGTCTTCCAACAGATTCACACCCTTGTCCTAGACGTGCCAGCCTGTTAATTGATGCATGCGTCCTACTTAAATTCAGTCCTTTATACTTTTAATTGATTTTAGAACACCCCCTTGCATTTATTTAATTAATTAAACAATAAATCTATTATGTACAATTTCTAATTGTTGGGCACTTTTATGTCAAAGTGTATTAAGGTGTCCACTCGTTGGACACGACACGTGAACAAAACCTATTTCTCCTTCATTATATTTTTCCATGATTTTTGGGAGTGTGTAAATTAACATCAACCCCTTGAAACCATAGCTCCAAACCCTCAAACCAAAGCAATTCTCGTAATTTTATTAAACACATTCGAACCCTAGCCCATTGAAATATCTCCATAACAAGCCAAGGCCTTTTCCTAGGGTTGACCAAAGTCAATATATTCTAGGTCATACCCAATATCAACATATATATATGTTCCTTTTTTTCTTTTTCTTTATTCCCTTAAACCAAAAATTAACCCTAACATAACCAATTCCTTTCCCATCACTGTTCATCACCCCTCTCAGTTTTCACCGCCGCCTGACCAGAGACTCGCCGGAGTAGTGCCTGAGATCCCGTCGTTCATCCCTGTCCAACCCGCAGAGCGACGACCGGAGCATCCCGCTTGTCCGCCTCGACTCGTCCCCCATGGACTAGACCGGACCCGCTCGACCGAAACCACCGAGCGCCGTTGCAGTCGACTCGAGTACCACTGCAGTCGACCCCGCGCCGGACTGAATGCCTGTACCGCTGCTGAAGCCGGAGACCGCCGTGTTCGATCAGAGCCGAGCAACCCCACCATTGCCTGAGCCCGGTCCCTCGTCCCCGTTGTACCTGAGCGCCTGGATCCTGACTCGCCGGAGCGCCTGAGCAGCGGTCTTGCTGCCCATTTTGACTGTGAACCACCGTGCACGACGATCAGCCCAGCCAAGTCATCTCTACCGCGTCCACGCACACAGGTTTGACATGAACCTAATCTACAATGAGTACGAATACGCAAGTACGTATATTATGCATTAGTATATGTATGTATCGGTATATGCATCTATGTACGTAGTTGCATACGTATAGGTATATAGATATTATATACTCTCAAATAATATATAAACATACGTATATATATGTATTATAAGTATCCCTAGTATGTATATTTAATACTTATACACATGGTATAAGTTTTGTTAGTATATATATACATATGCTATAATGGTAACTAATGAATATTAATGTATATGCACATGAACCGTATAATTCTCAATTAGTATAAGACATACATATATGTATTTTTGTGCACCCCTAGTACCTGTTTAATATATGTATATATGTACATAGTATAATTGATTAGTATGTATATGTATACGCATATAAACATATATAATATAAACTCTATTAAGTAGCTAAATGCATATATCTATTATAATTGTAATCAGTAGTATTGATGTTTATGATAAAAAATAATAGGCATTATATGCCCGTGTACTAGGTGACCCTAACAAAATTACGGATACCCATAGCTATCTTGACCTGTGACCATGTAGTATGTTAAAAGACTGCCATATGTACATCGACGTACTGGCAAGACCCGTATCACTGACTGTCTGATTGCACAACAATTATAGATACGACACCCGTGCAACTTGACTCATACTTGACCTTAGTTGACCAGAGTCATACCTAGCGTAGCCTTGAGTTCAGTACATTATGTTGATTGTGTGTTAGTGTGATGTCTGATGCATTATTGTGGTATATGATGTGTCTATAGGACCGTTGTATCCTTCAGACGATACCTTGGAACCCGGACATTGGTATTGCCAACTAAGGACCACAGGCGAGTACATTCTCTAACAGTTTCCATTATGTTAATTATCTCTATAACTCTTGTTGTATAGCGTACATGACTCTGATACTTTATTTACACGAGTTGGCATCATTGAGACCTGTTACGAGGAGTCATGATTGGAATCCATCGTGCTAGCTGGAGAAAAAATGGGGAAATATTAGTAGCTTATGTGATCATATCCAACTTTATATACATTATAGCTCACCCACACCTCACGTCGGTACAGCCTTACCATTACATGCCTCATCGCTGTTACATGTGGTTAGCCTGACTTTACAAGGATGATCGCTAAATAATGTAATGAGTCTTATTAGTCCCAAGCCGATCACATGATATACTAATGTTTCACACACTTAGTTAGATGATTCTTGACATGTATCTCTAGTATATTGATCTAGCATCTCCACATGTTTTAGTCATAGTTCTCGTACACACTTACCTACCAGTTCATTATTCTAGCGTGTACTTGTATTTCTATTTCATTGATAGATGTATATTGATGATGATGTTTCAGTATTTCCTTATTCCAGTATTTCCTTATTTCAGTATTTCTTGTTGCCATTTATTCATATTTGTCTTGTATTTCTTTATACTGTGTTATAGTTTTTGTCAATATATGCGGAACTATTGTTAGAGGTGTATTTCGTTCCAATCTTGACTGAATATATTTTTTCAGAGGATCTTGAGGAGTTCTATACCACAAACTATTGACCAGGTATAGACGCAGACTACACACCAGAGATCCTATAGGAGACTATGCCTTTAGATGAGACATTACCTGCAGCTATCTAGATATTATTTATTTATGCTTGAGACTTATAGAGGTTATTTCAGTTTATGTTAGACTTATATTAAGTTTTAATTTGAGGCTTATGGAGACTTTATGTTGGACAACTAGACTATGATTTATCTTTATGTTTGAGACATGGTGTTTAACTATGTCACTTCTCTCATCTTTTATCGTGCCTTATACTTTATAATTGCTGTGATTGAGTTTACATTGTGAGATATTATGAGATATATATTATCCTCCTTATGGAGATGTATATCATTGACAGGTGTTTAGTTATATAGTATTATTGTGACCTAGATAGCGTTCTACCGCCGATGCTGCGGCGTAGGTTGGACGTACCCATGCTCTCGTGCCCCTATACTGGGTGCGGGTCGTGACACTCTATGCCAAGCTGAGCAAGTTTGAGTTCCTCCAAGATCGTGTCGCTTTTCTAGGACACGTTATCTCAGGAGATGGTATTTCAGTAGACCCAGCAAAGATTTCATCGGTAGAGACGTGGCCGATCCCTACCAACGTCGCAGAGGTGAGGAGTTTCCTAGGACTTGTCGGATATTACCGGAGGTTCATTGAGAACTTCGCAAGGATCGCAGAGCCGATGACCCGCTTGACCCGTAAGGAACAGGAGTTCACCTGGACAGAGGAATGTCAGATGGCATTCGATGAGCTGAAGAAGCGTCTGACTACGACACCTATCTTGACTATACCTTCTGGACCCGGAGGGTTCGTGATCTACAATGATGCATCTGGGAAAGGATAGGATGCGTCTTGATGCAGCATGGAAAGGTTGTGGACTATGCCTCTATGTAATTAAGGACCCATGAGAAGAACTATCCCACTCACGACTTAGAGCTTGCCGTAGTGATCTTTGCCTTGAATCTTTGGAGGCACTACCTATACGGAGAAAGAGTGGAGATATTCACTGATCACAAAAGCCTGAAGTACGTCTATACCCAGAAGGACCTGAACCAGAGACAAAGATGTTGGCTCGAGGTGATGACAGACTTTGAGATCGAGCTACAGTACCACCCGGAAAAGGCCAACGTAGTAGCTGACGTATTGAGCAGAAGATCCATGGCATTCTTTTTGACTACCCAGCAGCATTTGTTGAGAGATCTAGAGCAGATGGGTATAGAGGTCATTATGCCCGGAATAGACGGACAGTTGTCGAGTTTCCAGTTGCAATCGATATTAGTTGAGAGGATCAAGGTTGCTTTGCCAACAGATGCCAGATTCCAGAGGCTTCGACAGAGGACAGAGGCCGGAATACAGACAGGATTGCGCATACATGAGGATGGGACTTTGAGATGTGGAGATCATCTCTATGTTCCAAATGGAGAACTTTGTCAGGAGCTGATGTCGGAGGCACACAGTTCAACATACTCCATTCATCCAGGAGGCACAAAGATATATAGAGACTTAAAGCAGTACTATTGGTGGCATGGAATGAAGAGGGAGATAGCCCGCTTTGTGGCAAAGTGCATGGTGTGTCAGCAAGTCAAGGCTGAGCATCAGAGGTCTACAGGGTTACTTCAGCCACTACTAATACCAGAGTAAAAATAGGAGCATATCACTATAGACTTCGTTATGGGCTTTCCGAGGAGTCCTAGTGGTCGCAATGCAGTATGGGTGATCGTGGATTGACTCACCAAGTCCGCTCACTTTTTACCTTTCAGAGTGGGGCAATCTACAGAGGTCTTAGCAGATATGTATATGAAGGAGATCGTGTGACTGCATGGAGTGCCAGTCAGTATAGTGTCCGATAGGGATACAAGGTTCACTTCTTACTTTTGGCGGAGTATGCAAGAGAGTCTTGGCACCCACCTAAAGTACAGCATATCGTATCACCCACAGACAGATGACTAGTCCGAGCGCACCATTCAGACACTAGAAGAAATATTGAGGGCGTACATGCTTGATTTCAGTAGATTATGGGAGGACCATTTGCATTTGGTCGAATTTTTCTACAACAATAGCTATAAAGCGAGCATTCAGATGGCTCCATATGAAGCATTGTATGGCAGAAAGTGTCGCTCTCCAGTATATTAGAGCGATGTGGGCGAGAGACAGATTCTTGGACCAGAGTTGGTTGTGCATACAGTGGAGAAGGTAAAGAAGATCCAAGGACACCTACGAGCAGCACAGGACAGACAGAAGCATTGGGAAATGCACATCGACGACCCCTAGAGTTCCAGGTTGAAGATTATGTATTTCTAAAAATCTCACCTACTCGAGGGACTATCAGGTTTGGAGGTAGAGAAAAGTTGAGTCTGAGGTACATCGGACTATTTGATGTGTTGGAACGCATCGAAGAGGTTGCTTACAGGTTAGCCTTACCACAGACTTTAGAAGGAGTTCATGACGTCTTCCATGTATCTCAACTAAGGAGGTACATGTCAGATCCGAGTCATGTGCTTGATCTCATTCAGAAATCAAAGTCGGCCCGAGTTTATCACACCAAGAGGAGCATGTAGAGATTCTGAACAGAAGTGAGAAGGTATTGCGAGGTCAGACTATCCCTCTAGTTCGTGTCACATGGAGGCATCATACACCAGACGAGTCAACCTGGGAACGCGAGGAGGATATTCGACAGTGTTATCCCCATCTCTTCGAAGGCCTAGGTATATAGTTGCATTAAATTTCAGTCAGTAGTTCTTACCATGCGTATATTTTTAATTTCGAGGACGAAATGCTCTAAGAAGGGTATATTGTAAACCCCCTCGACCAAATTTAGGATTATTAGTTTAGATTGAGAGACTAGGATTTAATTAGGTGACAATTAGAGTTGAACACTGTGCTTTAGAATTAATGTGCAATAATTATATGACTTATTATACCTTACCGTTGCTTCGATGTTTGGAGCGCTATACCAGTAGTTACCTTCAAACAAAGTTCATACACACTTCCTAGACATGCCAGACTACCCATCTGACCCTTGTGTAACTCTTAAATACTTAATATTGTGCTTTATTTTAGTTGTGCCATATTTGTTACAAACGTCCATGTATAATCCCAATAAAACCAATTTTTCATAATTGCCCATTCCTATTTGAAATTGGAGACACAACCTCAACATGTTCTATATAACCAAAATTAGGGCATTAATCTATTCTGAGCCCGCTACGTCCATGACATTCGTGTCCCACCTAATTTTAATCCCATGTATTTTCAATTGATTAAAGAACGCCTTTTGTATTTATTTTAATTTAATTAAATTGGAGACCAACCTCACCCAAAGCAAGACCCAACCTAGCCCATGTACACTCTATACCCTTTCATGTAGACATGTTCACCACCCCAAATAGCCCAAGGCTAGCCCAATTCTTGAAGTCAGCCCTATTTCCCTCTCTCCTATATAAATACACATTTCTCTCTATTGAAACCCTAGAAAATAAAAACACCCTAGCCGAACACCCCTCCCTTGCCCGAGCACTCATCCCCAACCCGATCACCCCACTCCGACTTTCCTTCGCCACCAGACTCGCCATCTCTACCACCCCATCACTATCAACACCATCACCTGCACTATCGCCAACCACCCTCGCACCACCATCATCAACCTCCCCATCAGCACCCGCGTCAACCATCGACAATATCACCAATACCTACCCGTACTTCAACCAACCCGAACACCCCGTCCCGCCTGACCACCGCCAACCACCACTGCCAACCCGACCGCCACCTTCCCTACGACCCTGACCACCGTCCCCAACCACCAAGCCGCCGTTGTAGCTGCTGCTGCTGCCGTTATTTTTCTGCGCAACGCCGGAGCTCCGCCCCACGCCGGAGGACAATCCATCGACGAACCAGACCCCCCCCATTCAGCCACAACTAGGTACACGTTTACTTCATCCTTTTCTTCTTGTGTTATTGTGTCGTCTGTCGTTGAATTGGACACGAGTTAAGTAATGTGAAACCCTAGGTGTGTGTGCGTGTATGGTTATTTTATATTAGAAATTGATGTTAAGTAATTACTTAATTAATAATTGACTGGTAATTATGAATACTGTGTTAACCTAGGACTTGGACAACTAGCCTTGTGCACGTATTCTTATAACATGCTAGTTTAGATGGATAATATAGTATTATACATCTTAGTTGCATAGCATAGCAGGATGTTTCGTTGTCTTGGCATACATACCACTCGTGGACAGGACACACGTACGTCAAAACTGCGTGCACACACGACTATGTTAATTGACCAATTGTAACCCCTTAAGTCAGTGTCTAAGAGCAGAGTAGTGGTTCTGTGTGTATCACTTTAGTGTCTGATGATAGAATTGCTATATTATATTGAATGTTTAGGGTCACTGGACTAGCCAGGAGATACTTCAGGAGCAGGCTATTGGCATTCGCAGCTTGAGGACCCAGGCAAGATACCTTGCCATATTTACTATTTAATTTAAATTATGCAAATATTGTATGATATTTTGTTGTATTCTTTTATACAACTGTGCGCGTCCGAGATTGACTCGGGTGCAGTCGACGAATGCATCGATGAGTAGTGTACTTGACCTAGTCACTAGCAGACTCACCCCCATTGGGAGATACTCTGATATCTTCCGAGACTTGACACTCTTACACATATCACAGTGACAAACTCATGTTGGAATGCAGGTTTGTGTACCCGACTAGCTATCGGTGAGTGTGACATGCATCACGGTTTAGTACGTAATTCAGGATTATATGATTAGTAGAGACTTGGCATATAGATACGTGGTATGCACATCAAGTATTCGACTTGTATATCTACATTGGGCGGAGAGGACAATTAAAAGGCGTATGGGATACACACATTAGAATCTGTAGTGTCCGAAGGAGCCACGGATCCAATGACTTCTTTTATTTAGATGCCACGTTCTTCGGAGCGATATGGACGATATACTATTCCGATGCCACGTTCTTCGGAGCGATATAGACGATATATTATTTATATGCCACGTTCTTTGGAGCAATATGGACGTTATACTATGCAGATGCCACTCTCTTCGGAGTGTGGATGTTATACCTACACCTACCCATACGTACCAACGTTGTCCTCATATTGCATTCACTTAGATGGTTAGCACACCCTTTATTTATTTTATTCAGTATTTATATTTGGAATGCTTCTACGTATCTTGTTACGTCCCTCTAAGGACCTGGTTCCTTTCCAAATTTGGACGAGGCATATTACCCTATGGTGTACGGGCCAGGATAGGAGATGAGGTACGCATCCGCGGAGGAGCTAGCGGTGCTACCGTCAGAGTTTCCATGATCGTTTGATAGGCCTTCTGCCTAGGATTGGAGCATTATTATCTAGTCAGTCGATGCCCTAGTCATTTTTCTTTTATCTGTCATTCAGTACTTTTATTTTGTCATAGTAGTGGGTTTGTCCCACCAGAAATTTTGGGTTGTACTATGATATTTCAGACTGATGTTTATTTCCATTATTTATTTCAGTACTTTTAGTTATATTGTGGATGAGATTAGATTACCTGTTTGATGTTGATATTGGACTTATTAGTAATTTAGGACAGCGTAGCACTCTTTGTTAGGATCTACTAAATTAGAATATCCTCGGAGACGTGTCAGCTGGCTATTGCCACGTAGCCTGGTCCCGTGTATTTTTGGGACTGGGCGTGACAGTCTTTTGGATGCTCTGTACTCTACAAATTTTCAACTACATCTTCTAATTGGATTTGAACTATTGCTATCATGTCTTTGGAGTAATGTTTGCACCCTTAATAATAATTCAGTTGTCTTCATCCATAGTCCTCTTTCTAAAGAACTTTCAGTTCCAGAAATTTTTTTTGGGTTCAGCTTCCTGAATTCTTCAATAGTTCCATTCTTCTATTGAGAAAGTTCTCTAAGTTCCTCTAATACGACAGATAATGTTATTTGTGATGCACTAGCATGATAATAAATTATTTCCAAAAATTGCTGAAATATATAAAGCATATCTGATGTGCTTGTCTCTGTCTAATTATTGAGAGAGAACTAAGAATTATCTAATCATGGATAACGAAAGATAGAGAATTTCAATAAAGTAATTAATATGAGATGATGTCAATATTTCCATAGACAAAATAATTAACAATAAAATAATAGATCGAATGGTCAAATAGAATAAATTTGTAGAACACAAAAAGATAAGACACTACAAAGATGCAGTTGGATAGATAAGTCATGATATGTATATCTGTTATTATACAAATGAACTACAACAGATAGAAAGGATATTCTATATATATACTATGAATATATATACTGACCTATTATACATATAACTTACTGCATTACCTAATACTCATATCCTAAGGTTCTTGCTAGACAGTTCCTAAGATAAAAGATCTTAGGGTCTAGATCCTACGACTAAAATCAAATCAGTTGAATTATAATCTCCAATCGGTTAGTCTACAATCCTTAAGACTTGTAGTCTTAATGGGCTGGTGCTAGACCTGTATGGGACACCACTAAAAGATGTGTCACATGCCGCTCCTAGAATATGGGAAGTCGAATACGTAACTAACATCCCAAGCTATGCGCCAAACAAACACACCTGTATCTGTATTGCGATTATCGCTTGTAAAGTTCTAGGATAAAAGTATGGACAAACTAAAATTATTAATAAAGTTGACATTAATTTATATTCCATAAACATCACTTATTAACCTTTATATCTCACAAGTCTAATTTTCTATCTCAAAGATAGTACATATGAGGAACTACACAACTATATAAAATAAAATTGATAATATACCCTCTGTCTGTGCTATTCTTCTGGTTCTTCCATAATATATACCAAAAGTATCTCTTCCTCTCACTCACGCCTCCATCGAGTGAACAAAAAATAGGTCATCAAAGACATGCAAGTTCTAGATTCAAGGAAGGTAAAATAATATGATACTGAAGGTCAAGTACAATGAAAATCTAAACCGAATAACTTCTAAGTACATGACATAATATAACTTTGAAATAATTTCTAAAGTGATCTTATTATAGTAAAATAATTGTATCCAAACCATTCCTTAAGTCCTAAAAATTACTAACACAATCACAATATAGTTTTTTCCATATGATAATGCAAGTTAGAGAACATATTTGGATCTCACATTCAAGCATTACCTAGGCAATAAATATGCTACCAGGGATTAGGTGGTGGCAGGTAGGCACGGTGCTTAGTAGTCTGGCCACTTATCTCTAGGAGCAAATTTTTAAACTTCAATTAACACCAAATTTGACCTTTTATCGAATTAGGGTAAACATCACGAGATTCACGAGCGTTAGGTAGGTAGATGATCTAAGCATTCACCTAATCATAACGCAAAGCCTAGAGATAGAGAAATAGGTACTAAACAGTTTTGTTAATTATATTTTAAAATTTTTATATGATGTGATCCAAAATGTTCTCCTCCGCCCAATGCATTATTCTACAATCACAATCAATCCTAAGTCCATTCTAATAATTAATACTCCATTTTTTAGCTCATACTCCATTTTTCAGCTCAAATATACATCATGATTTATATTTCTGGAATACAAATATCATGTAGCAGAAATGCTTCCAACTATTGGAATAACATCAATTCATTCTCTATACGTGTTAATATTACGTAAAACGGGAATAGAGTCAATATGCTATTCCAGAACCATGAAAACAAGATTTGATAATTAGATCGCTTACGTATTTACATGTCCATGTCCTTATGAGTTCAAGACCTAGACATTTGACCTCTAAGTATTTCTAGAGTTATCATAAGTCTATCTCTAGTCGATATGCAATTATCTATGTTTAGGGTTCTGTACGATATTATATTGTTTAAGATTCGAAATTGGGCTATCTTCCAAAATTCTTACAATTTTGGACGGAGTCTCCTTTGTATTTTGAGCTCCAAACATCATAATATAATACGACTTAGAGCAACTCTCCGTAGAATTAACTTTGGTCAAAGACCCTTCGGTGGGATAACCCTCCACCGGTCACACATAATTTATACGTTAGATAGGAAATGCATAAACGAACAAAAGTAGGTTGCCCAAATTTCCACCACGTATACCCTATGTTGTATAGAACATAACTCTTACTATCTAAATTTAAATATTATCAAAATATATATGGTTGGAAAGTTTATTGAATCCTTAATGTTTTTTATTTAGACATAATTAAATTTTGACAATATTTAATAGGTCAAAATTGACCTACAAAATAATATGTATAATATCCCAGATTTAAATTCCAAAATTCTACATCCGTGTTGCACGACGAATAACTCTTAAATTATAAATCCAAACCCTATTAAATCATATATGGTTAGAAAGCTTATCGAATTTTCAAAGAAACTCTTTCATACATATTTTTATTTTGACAGGGTTTATTTAATCAAAACAGCCCTATCAAATAATGTCCTCGATTTTAATTCCAGAATTTTACGTCCGTGTTGCATGGTCAATAACTCCTACCGTGTAAAACCAAACCCTATCATATAACCTCATAACCCTATAGGCCGGGAAGGAGGTGGATTCTTAAAGAAGCTAAGGTAAGTTGGTAAGGGATATTTTGGTCTTTTTCTATGTAACGGATTTATTTTCTCAACATGAGGGAGGGAACTTGCTAATTTCTCTCAATTTCAATCGAATGCAGCTAGATCTAATATAGTATGAACTGGAAATCAGAACATATATGGATAGAACTAATAACGGGGTCTCGAAAAATAAGTAATTTTTTTTGGGCCTTCATCCTTCTTTTAGGTTCGCTAGAATTTTTAGTGGTTGGAACTTCCAGTTATCTTGGTAGGAATCTAATATCAGGATTTCCATCAAACCAAATCATTTTTTCCACAAGGGATCGTGATATCTTTTTATGGGATCACAGGTCTATTTATTAGTTCATATTTATTGTATACAATTTCATGAAATGTATGTAGTGGTTATGACCAATTCGATAGAAAAGAAGGAATAATGTGTATTTTTTATTGGGGATTCCCCGGAATAAATCGTTGAATCTTTCTTCGCTTCTTTCTAAAAGATATACAATCAATCAAAATAGAGGTTAAAGAAGGTATTTTTTATCGTCGTTTTCATCATATGGAAATCATGGGTCAAGGAACCATTCTCTTGACTCGTATTGATTAGAATTTTACTCCATGAGAAATTGAACAAAAAATGCAGAATTAGCCTATTTCTTGCTAGTACGAATTGAAGTATTTTGAAATAAAGAATGCATGTTTTCTCAGCATGAGGGAGGGAATTTGCTAATTTTCTTTTAATTTAATACAAATAGGAGTTTCTTCAGAATATTCATTATTTTATTCGAAAAAGACCCTTATTCTATTTCCATAGTCCTTTTAGACCCAGGGACTAAATTATTACACAAAAATGGAAATAGATCCCTGGGTTCTATACCTTGTTATATAACTTATAACTCATACTATAGAGAAATATCATATAGAGTTGACGAATGAAGCAGTTCATTAACAATTCACAGAAAAAAAAAGAAAAAAAAGAAAGAATTGACTTCCCTCCCATATCTTGCATCTATAATATTTTTGCCCTAGTGGGTCTCTCTGTCATTTAATAAAAGTCTGGAACCTAGGGTTACTAATTGGTGGAATACTAGGCAATCTGAAACCTTATTAAATGATATTCAAGAGAAAAATGTTCTAAAAAAATTTCTAGAATTAACGGAACTCCTCTTGTTGAATAAAATGATAAAGGAATACCCGGAGACACGTATACAAAAGCTTCCTATAGAAATACACAAAGAAACGATACAATTGGTCAAAACCCACAATGAATATCATCTCAATATAATTTTGCATTTTTCGACAAATATAATCTGTTTCGCTATTCTAAGTGGTTATTTTATTATAGGTAATGAAGAACTTTTCATTCTTAATTCTTGGGTTCAAGAATTCCTCTATAACTTATGTGACACAATAAAAGCTTTTCTATTCTTTTTAGTTACGGATTTATGGATCGGATTTCATTCAACCCACATTTGAGAACTCATGATTGGTTCGATCTACAATGATTTTGGACTAGCTCGTAATGATAAAATTATAGCTGGTCTTGTTTCCACCTTTCTAGTTATTCTAGATACAATTGTAAAATAGTGGATCTTTCATTTTTTAAATCGTGTATCTCCTTCGCTTGTAGTAATTTATCATTCAATGAATAAATAAAGAACTTAAAAGAAAGCATTTTACTTTTTCTTTATACTTCTATTTCTTCAAGGCATTCGTCCTATATTCCAGTACAATTATTTTCGTACAATGACAAATTCATGGATAGGGAACTATACTAGCTACCTATCTTATTTATTGTAAAATTTTTGGGATCAATGATTGTACCATGCAAAATAGAAATACTTTTTCTTGGGTAAAGGAACAGATGACTCATCTATTTCTGTATCGATCATGATATATGTAATAACTCGAGCATCCATTTCAAATGCATATCCTATTTTTGCGGAGCAAGGTTATAAAAATCCACGAGAAGCAACAGGGCGAATTATATGTGCCAATTGCCATTTTGCTAATAAGCCTGTGGATATTAAAGTTCCACAAGCTGTAACTTCCTGATACTATATTTGAAGTAGTTGTTCGAATTCCTTATATGGGGTCAAAAATCCAAAATAAGTGATTCATTTTTAGCCCTTATAAAAGAAAACTGATTATTGAAACTCTTTCATGCTCATGTCACGTCGAGGTATGGCAGAAGAAAAAATTGCAAAATTTGATCCAATTTATCGTAATCGATTAGTTAACATGTTGGTTAACCGTATTCTGAAATACGTAAAAAAATCAGTAGCTTATCAAATTATCTATCGAGCCGTGAAAAAGATTCAACAAAAGATAGAAACAAATCCACTAGCTATTTTACGTCAAGCAATACGTGGAGTAACTCCTAATATAGCAGTAAAAGTAAGACGTGTAGGCGGATCGACTCATCAAGTTCCTATTGAAATAGGATCTACACAAGGAAAAGCACTTTCCATTCGTTGGTTATTAAGGACATCCCAAAAATGTTCGGGTCAAAATATGGCTTTCAAATTAAGTTCTGAATTAGTAGATGCTACCAAAGGAAGTGGCGATACCATACGCAAAATGGAAGAGACCCACATAAGAGACCCATAGAAATTGGGTCTAAAGAAAATAATATTTTGGAGTTTTATCAACAATTTGCTTGCGTGGGCGGCGATCCAGTATTTTCTGAGTCTTATGTAAGGAATTACAACAGATTTTTTTTCAACAAAAATGTAAATTAGGAAGGATTGGTCGATGAAATATGAACCGAAGACTGGACCTTGATATAGCACAGAATAATACATTTTTGTTACCACAAGATCTATTGGCTGTTGTGGATTATCTGGTCGGAATAAAATTTTGGATGGGTATACTTGATGATATGAATCACTTAAAAAATAAACGTATTCTTTTTGTAGCAGATCTGTTACAAGATCAATTTGGATTGGCTCTTGTTCGTTTAGAAAATGCGGTTCGAGGAACTATATGTGGAGTAATTCGGCATAAATTAATACCGACTCCTCAAAATTTGGTCACTTCCACTTCATTAACAACTAGTTATGAATCTTTTTTTGGCTAACACCCTTTATCTCAAGTTTTTGATCGAACTAATCCATTGATGCAAATTGTTCATGGACAAAAACTGAGTTATTTAGGTCATGGAGGATTGACGGGGTGGACTGCTATTTTTCGGATACGAGATATTCATCCGAGCCACTATGGGCGTATATATCCAATTGATACGTCGGAAGTAATCAATGTTGGACTTATTGGATCCTTAGTTATTCATGTGAGGATTGGTCATTGTGGATCTATAGAGAGTCCATTTTATAAAATATCTAAGAGATCAAAAGAGGCACAGATTATTTATTTATCACCAAATAGAGATGCATATTATATGGTAGTAGCGGGAAATTCTTTGGCCTTAAATTGGGGTATCCAGGAAGAGCAGGTTGTTCCAGCCCAATACTGTCAAGAATTCCTGACTATTGCATAGGAACGGATTCATTTTAGAAGCATTTTTTCTTTCCAATATTTTTCTATTGGAGCTTCCCTCATTCCTTTTATCGAGCATAATGATGCAAATTGGGGTTTAATGAGCTCTAATATGTTGTGCCAAGCAGTTCCTCTTTCTCGGTCCGAGAAGTGCATTATTGGGTCTGGGTTGGAACGTCAAATGGCTCTAGATTCAGGGTTTTCTCTATAGCTGAATGCGAAGAAAAGATCATTTACACTGATATTCACAAGATCATTTTCTCAAGTAATGGGGACACTATAAGCATTCCATTAGTTATGTATCAACGCTCCAAAAAAAATACTTGTATACATCAAAAACCTCAGATTCGGTGGAAGAAGTGCATTAAAAAGGGACAAATTTTAGCAGACGGTGCGTCTACTATTGGTGGGGAAATTGCTTTAGGAAAAAAGTATTAGTAGCTTATATGCCATAGAAAGATTACAATTCTGAAGACACAGTACTAATTAGCAAACGTCTGGTATATGAAGATATTTATACTTCTTTTCACATCCAAAAATATGAAATTCAGTCTCATGTGACAAGCCAAGGCCCCGAAAGAATCACTAAGAAAATACTACATTTAGAAGCTTATTTACTGCACAATTTAGACAAAAATGGAATTGTGATACTAGGAGCTTGGATAGAAGCAGGCGATATTTTAATAGGTAAATTAACGCCCCAGACAGTAAACGAATTATTGTATGCCCCTAAGGATAGATTATTACGAGCCATACTTGGCATTCAGGTATCCACTGCAAAAGAAACTTCTCTAAAACTACCTATAGGCGGGAGGGATTGAGTTATTGATGTGAGATGGATCCAGAAAAATGGGAGTTTCGGTTATAATCCAAAAAGAATTCGTGTATATATTTCACAAAAACTTGAAATCAAAGTACGTGTAAAGTAGCTAGAAGACATGAAAATAAGGGTATTATTTCAAAAAATTTGTTTAGAAAAGATATTCCCCATTTTCTAGTTGGAACACCTGTTGATATGCTTCACTCCATTAGGAGTACCCTCACGAATGAATGTGGGACAGATATTTGAATGCTCACTAAAATTTAAATAGTTATGAATTCAACTCAAGTCAAAATAGCAAAAGTAAACACCTTGATTCAAGAACGATTACCGATTACTAAAATTTTCTTTGTATATAGAAGATCCCGGCTTCTTTTGGTTAGTCAGAAACTATATAACTATTGATTGTTTGTTGAGAATCATTCTTTAGATTTAAACTTCAGAATAGATTCTATGTTTAGTTATTTTTTCAAAATATAAATTCTAACTAGTTTTATCTTCTTTCTTTCAGATAAAAAAAGGCAAAGCCCTTTCTCTTTCCTTGATCATTTAGTAGGATTATGAAATATTTTGACTTATTTATCTCTTATTTTATATATAATGGATTTACCTAGACCAATAAATGATATACTTGTAGTATTTCTAGGATTATTTCTTATATTAGGAGGTCTGGGGGTAGTATTACTTACCAATCCAATTTATTCTGCCTTTTCATTAGGATTAGTTCTTGTTTGTATATCCTTATTCTATATTCTATCGAAATCCTATTTTGTAGCTGTCGCACAGCTCCTTATTTATGTGGGAGCCATAAATGTCTTAATAATATTTGTTGTTATGTTCATGAATGGTTCAAAATATTCCAATAATTCCTATCTTTGGACCGTTGGGGATGGGGTTACTTCAGTGGTTTGTACAAGTAATTTTTTTACTAATTATTATTATCTCAGATACGTCCTAGTACAAAATTATTTGGACTAGAAAATCAAACCAGATTATCGAACAAGACCTTGTAAGTAACGTTCAACAAATTGAAATTCATTTACCAACAGATTTTTATCTTCCGTTTGAATTTATTTCTATAATTCTTTTAGTTTCTTTGATAGGTGCAATTACTATGGCCCATCAATAATAAATAGTTAGAATTCAGAATTCACAAAATTGTTAGAATTATATATTCTAAAATGAAAAAGGCTAAGGGTTTAATTTTAGTTAAATCTAATGACAACACCCTATTTTCTGTAATTGCTCTATTCTAGTCAATCGAATCGATTGGCTTGTTGTTCATGTTGAAATGAATCTAGGTTGATGAGGAATTTGTCAATGATGTTTGAATATGTACTTTTTTGAGTGTCTATTTATTCTCTATCGCTATCTATGGACAGACCACAAGTCAAAATATGGTTAGGCCGCTTATGCATCTTGAGCTTATACTAAATTCGGTTAATATAAATCTCGTAATATTTTTTGATGTATTCGATAGTCGACAATTAAAAGGAGGTATTTTTTCCATCTTTATTATAGCCATTGCGGCAGATGAAGCAACTATTGGGCTAGCTATTGTTTCATCGATCCATCATAACATAAAATCAATTCGTATCAATCAATCAAATTTATTGAATAATTAGTCAAAATTAGCATATCTATTAAATGGATAATATATATATATATATATATATATATATATATATATATAGAGAGAGAGAGAGAGAGAGAGAGAGAGAATAAGGGAGGTGAGATGGCACCTCACTCTAAAAACAAAGATGGCGGTGACGTGGCACAATCTCAACCACACAAACGAGGGGAGGGGGTTAAGTGCAAATTGCCAATTATGAAATGTGTGGTTGGGATTGTGCCACATCACCGCCACCCTTGTTTTTAGAGTGAGGTGCCATCTCACCTCCCTTATTCTCTATATATATATATATATATAAATTTATTATTTATATATGGATAGATATAATATTATTTGTTTATTTATAGTAATTCATAGTAAGAAAATAAACCATTTGTTGGACAATTTGAATTAATATGTGTAACTCATATTAGCATGTTATTGAAACGAAAATCAAAGTCCACTGGTCCTTTCTCATGAACAGATTTTAAAATCTATTGATTCTTAATATTTTGATAAACCAATGATTCGTTTGGTGTCCACAATATAAATATACAAGTCTACTTATTTTAACAAATCAAAAAAAATTTATGTCCAAAACAAGAATTTATAGATCCAATGTCACATTCAGTAAATATTTAAGATACATGTATAGGGTGTACTCAATGTGTACGAGCTTGCCCCATAGATGTATTGGAAAAAATACCATGGGACGGATGTAAAGCTAAGCAAATTGCTTTCACCCCAAGAACCTAGGACTGCATAGGTTGTAAGAGACACGAATCCGCTTGCCCAACAGATTTTTTGAGTGTCCGTGTTTATTTATGGCATGAAACAACTCGCAGCATGGGTTTATCTTATTGATACGTTATAAAAAACTCCACTTGAATCATTTGATTCCTTTTTATCGACAAAAGCCCGTTGCTCGAGAAAATATATTTATTCTGAATTAGAGGGGGAAATGCACTGGAGTTAGCATGGTTCTATCTCTATTAAATCATTTGTATATTTAGGTGCATGGTAGACATCGGTACTCCAGTGCATTTGCCATAGTTAGCACATTCGTCATAGTTAGCGGCTCCGTATCAAGATCATCATCAATATCGTCACTGTCATCAATATCGATATCATCACTATCATCGATATCATCATGAGGCTTGTCATCCAGGAACCCGTTCAAAAATATCGTAATAAAAGGAACATAGGAGTTTGTGGCAAGGTATTTGACCTAACAAGATCATCCAGTTCCTATAGAACCTATCACTAAAATACCCCTAGAGGGGATAGGGCTAAGCGGAGCGAAAAGAGTTTTCCATGAGATACGAAATAAAAACTATTAGCCCCACACGAGGTTTGTAAATAAGTGATTGTCAGGTAATATGCAAAGAATATCAGTCTTTCTGCTAAACATGATCTATTGAACTTATAATTCATTAGATACTTTTTATGAATATCAACTAAGTATTGTAGGTAAATTGATCCCGGTTTTTCAATTATTTGATAACCAGAGTTATTCTTTGATAAAGGATCACTATGAGTCAGACTTAATAGATTTTTCTTAATCCTTTTTTCTGTCGTTAAGTTGTAGAACTGAACCAAGAATTCTCTTTCTTCATCTTTAATCGAATCACGATTCTTGACCCAGGATTCTATTTTATCATCAATCCAATCACCGTTCATATTTTTTCTTTTTTTTATCAATGAGTAGATCTCTTTACGTGCACGACTTAGATGTCAAATTTTTCTCGAAAAAGTGATTCGATTGATGGGATTTGGTATGATACTTATGAGATCGATAAGATTGATATTCTAATATTTCTTCTTAGAACGTATTGATTTGACCCCATAAGCGGGACCACCACCCAATAGCATGTTGCCAATAGAAGCAGAACCCCATATTTCTTCCAGAGAATCTCCTAATTATTCTAGAGCAACTAGAAAGAGATTATTTAACCAGAAAGAATTCAGTTCAGATGTAGGATACCTATCCAGAAGTTTTCGTAACTCATTCATGTATGATGGAATCATCAAAGATTTGATCTTTTCTAACTCTGTCTGTAACTCACTAGAGGCTCGAAAAATAAATAGAAGATGCATACGAACGAGATATACATCAAGGAAAAGGATTGAATAGAGAAACTTTCAAGAATTTCTTTATCTTAGATGTGCCCATATCGATGGAACGGGTGACTCATTATTTCGATGAATCATTTCTTCGGACAGAAGATTCTATAAACACTTATTCAAAATCCCACTTACCGGAGTCCATTGTGGAAGAATCTTCTGAGCAATGGGCCATGATATATCTGATCCATACATAATATCATAAAAAATTGATAAAATTTTTGGACTGCTACTTAGTATCAGCAATGGGTCTGAAAAAAGTATCTAAAAGGGTAAAATTTTATATATTTGTACCCTGTCAAAGTAAGGAACCATGGCATATATGTTTGGAACAGATTCTATTTTGAGATATTTAAAAAAATATGATCTCGTTGAAATGTTCTATACATATGCCCTTTCTCAAAGCATTTCTTTAGAAAAAGACTCCAGTTTTTCCTCTTTCCGGAAGGTAAATATTTCTCAGAACATGGAGTGTGAATCAAACCCATGTTTGAATTGATACTGAGATACTGATGCAAGTTCTTCCCTTCTGACTAAGATAGATTCATATCTGAAAGAGACTGACAATAATTTCTTTCAAAATTGACTATTTGTTCCTCTCTTAAAGGTGTTGCAAAAATGTCTACGATCGAGTAAATAGTGCTACAAACGAATAGATCGGATCGAATTGGAAAATGAAAAGATTTGTACAAGTTATACGTTTTATCACCACTTTGTAGAAAATCGTTAGGTATGAATATGTCACATACTTGTGACTCGTTGGTGAAATAGTCTCTCTCCAAAAAAATTATTTTTTTTATCGACGCACAAAGAAAATATTTTGTTGTGAATGAACAAGATATTGAGGAATTGTCCATATATAAGATTATTATTATTGATACGGGTCTTTTCCACATAAAAAGGGAATCTTTTATTATAATATAACCAGAAGTGATGTGGGTCATTCAAGAATCGAAGTCGATTTGCTTTATAAAAAGAAGATATCAATGAACTTCGAAAGAGTTTCACGGGATTCAGCCAATTGTCCCAATCGTGGGATATCATTGAGAAATAGGAATCCATTTTATCAAAGGATTTCCTACGATTATTTCTTATTTGGAATGAGTCAGTTATCCACTTTGGTATCTTTTTGAACAAAAAATATAATAATGTTCCTCCATTGATCAAGAACTTTAGTCTTTGGAAAGTATCATGATCATCCAATAAGAAGGGTTTCAATTTATTCAAATGAACGATTTGAACACCTATTGATTCTAACAACTGATTGCAGGGTTGATTATTCGGACCTTTCAATTCTTAGATATGGATCTCGGACCTATGAATGGGGATATTCCTGATATTTACAAAGAAAAGGTGAAGTGACTTGGACAAAAAGAGAAATGACTTGGACAAAAAGAAACGAAGTGACTTAAACAAATCTTGTTTGTCAATAGCCTTGGACCAATCAATCGAATAATGATTAAAATGTAATTGATCGAACACTACTTGAAAATGGTCCTTCTACTCAGAAATGAAATGTTCTAAATGTTCCTAGAAATTCTTACTCCCATTGGACCATTTGTATCTATATGCGTCAGGATCCCGATTCATGGATCTCTCGGTTCAAGAAATAATAGGAGCAAACTATTTCTTCTGACTCTTTTTCAAATTCGATAAATGTTGGTTGATTGTATATTTTATTATAGTTATATGATTCAGAGTATCATTTCCTATTTGACCCTTTTGAATTCCATATTCGAAGTTGCGATCGGATCTACTAATTAAAAAGAATCGATTCCATACATTTCTTATGTTCCCATAGGTGCTATATTGAATTTGAATCAGACTTTGGATCAATATATATTGATTGACTACCTCCATTATGTTGTTGCTAGCGAATACCGTTAGTTTTAGCTTTGGATCTTTCAAATCATTCCTGCAGTAGATCCGGACTGATTTTTTTCTGATCCTTAGATAAAAAGATTCATTCTCTTCATAAAAAAGAGGAGGTAGAACCAATACAATTTTTTTTTCGATTCATCTCTAGAGTTGAATACCTTATTCAAGAATTTTTTTGATCCAACCCATAGAAATCAATAGAAAAGATAAATCCCCTATGATACACCAAATCTGGCTCGATTATTGATAGAGTGAATAGATCTGTCATTTCTTGAAATCTCTCTTCTAATTCAAAATTGTGCTGTAACGTGTATCCCCCCTGTTCCGGTCATTGAATAGATAAAATAAATCAAAAATTAGATTTTTGTTCAAGAATAAAATCTTATTGGAACTGTCCATATCCGGTTCATCCTTCAGAACCATATCATATCCCGGATATGATGAAATAGGATAAATTGAGATAGTATTTTATAAATACATAATTAACTAGAATATATCAACCATTTTCTTATTTTTTGATTGCTTGAAAGGGACAAAAGAAACGTCTTATTTTTTTCAAAAAATTCTGATCTCTAGTGGACATCTCAGTATGATTCGAACCCAGATGAAGTTCTGGCCATCTGTCAGAGAAAAAAAATGAATTGATCTTGTAGGATTCCCAAGAAATTCTTTGATTTCTTCCGGAAGCAGATAATTATTCATCTGCTTCTCATGTTCTGCGAATAGCCGGGACATTGAGGAAGATCTAAAATATTTTGGGAATCGATCTGATTCAATCTTTGTTCGTTTCGTTTGAAGAAAGGAAGGATCCCAATCCCAAAGAATCGATATTTCTTTTAGTTGCTGAATCTCTGTTTGATCAATCAATGTGTGATATTCTGAATCCTTATTTCTAATAAAATTGAAATAATCTCTAGATTGCTCAGAAGATCCTTTCAATTGGTTAGAATCCGTTACTTGAACGAAAATAGATCTTGTGAAATCATATTAAATATTTGACAATATATTTCGTACCTTGCTAAAAAATTGATCCTTGTTTGCCAACCACACATTGTCTAACCAAATCAAATTCTTCGTTAGTTGGGGGAAGAATCGACACTAATCAGATTTTTTCAATTCATCTCCTAATCAAACTCGTTTCTTTGCACTAATCAAACCCTAAACTATGACTAATAACATACATAAATAATACTTATAATAAAAATATTAAAGATTTATGTAAAATAAATAATATTATTATATTAAAAAAATTCGGGAACCCGAGAAGTTATATTATTAAAATAATGATTTTTTTTTCTCTTTGAAGTATTTTCTCTTAAAAAATGTATTTCCATTTAAATAATAATAATAATAATTAAAATAAATTTTGAAACACAACTAAGACAGATATTAGGGCGTAGGCTAGGCTTGACCATGTACTCGTATCCCAAAAAGTGGGAGCGGGTCATGACAAGTTTTTATGGTGGTCCATGCAAGTCAGACTTCGCATCTAATGCGATATCATGGTTAGTACTTCAACTTAGTAGTACTAGCTGTGATCTTGCAAATATGATTAGCTTCAAGAATTGGAGTACATTCAAAACTTAGAGAAGATACATCATCCATAGTTAGGATTCTCACCCTATCAAACTAACACCTTAGTCATAGGATTTCTTACGGGCATCTTGCTTGATTCCGTTCATGATTTCTTCGGTATATGTGCATCTACCGTTATAACCATGTCTCTTCATTCCCTTCAGTTAACAGTGGTTGCTTAATAATTATGCATGATTAGTTTGTTGACATTATACCATAGTTAGTTCAAATATCTATTAGTTTACCTCTATTTTGCTTTCCCAAACCATCATTGTTTCATGCATCAACTAGGAAGCTATTGCTATATAAGAATTGATTGCATATATAATTGTATAAGTTTACTTGTGTTGTTTGATTTTTGAGAACAAAAATATTTTAAGGGGGGTAGTTTGTAGCATTCGTTATCCAAAATACCGTATAAGAATAATAGTTAGAACACACTAATAGTTTTTGTGAGAATTTTGTTTTTAAATAATAAGTATAGTTTTGTAATGATAATATTGTAACACCAGGTTTCTTGTGACTCATAGAGACTTGTATTAAGTATTAGAAACATGTTTAGGGTATTTGAGAATTTTTGGGATTTTTCTAGAATTTTTGGATAATTAAAACTTAAGAAAAATAATTTTTTAGGGCTTTCAGAATTTATTGTAGGAAATTACATGCATAATTTGCAACCAAACATTTATTTTAGGGTTAGAAGTCCATAACATATTTTATGTAATTTATTTAGAATTATTTAGTATTTATTTTGAGTTATTTGAGTACAAAACAATAAAAAACTAATTATCGACGTCCTTTCTAGAATTACTGCAAGGTTGCACGATAATATTTTGGTACCAAACTTTTTATTTAGGCTTTGAATGTCTAATTAAATTTTCTAGAATTTTTTGGATTTTTTTGAGATTTTTTGGGATTTATTTGAATTTATTTGGAGCTAAAATAAATTATTAATCTTTTTTTGTAATTAAAAAATGAATTACACTGTCAATAACATAGTCAGCTTGCCCAGTCAGCTTATGGGCCCACCTGTCATCATGAAGAATAGTTAGGAAGGACTATTTTGGGTACCTTGGGCATAAGCTGTCACTATGCCCAGTCAGACATAGTCAGCTTGCCCAAGGTGCCCAATCAGCTTATGGGCATTGGTTGAAGCTTAGAGAGGGGAAAAGAGGGCCGGCCACTAAAAGAGGGGTTTCTCTCTCTCCTCTTCATTTGTTCATTCAATATTAGATCCCTAATTTTCTAGATCCCTAATTCACTTCATCTCTCTATCAATTTCAACCCAATTTTTTCCATTCACTCTCAATTTCATCAAGCAAGGAGCATTGGAGTTTGGATTTGCATGGAGCACTTGGAGGAGGAGCATTTGGCAAGGACCTTGTGTCCGAATTGGGTACATTTAAGCATTCATTGGAAATCCATCTCCCAATAGGTACAAATCTGAATTTTTCTTCATTTTAGGTTCTAAATCATACATTTGACCATTAGGAACCCTCCCATGGCATATGGCTACATATAGAAAGAAGATCTAGGCTCTATTGATGTGTTTTGACACTTCTATAGAGGTATTTGTATGCAATTTAGGAGAATTACGAGATTGAGATATCAAGTGTGTGTCATAAGACCAATTTAGTCTAATTGGACTTAGATCGAGGATGAGGGACTAGTTACATGTCCACAATTGGACACGAGTAGGCCGTATCGCGATATAGTGTGATACTTTATGATACGGAGCTCGTTTTAGGGGAATTTTGTGCAATTCTCTTCAATTCCTATTATAACTAGTTCTAATAGCTATTATTATATGTAATTGATATGTGTGTATGATCATCATAGAGAATTGGAAGTTTAGGCACTATGTGGGGATGAGTATCATAAGTATCCATATGGTGCACTCTATGTGTTTCGTGAAATAGTCATTAGTGTAGAATTTGTGCATTTAATACCATTATGTATATATGAGTATATATTTAATGATATGCATATATATTTATTTATTTGTGCGTATCTTTACATTATATATTGATATATAATTATATATGGATATATATACTAGATGTGTGTTCATGAAGAGGGGGGGAATACACTGTGACCGGATGTGGATGTGCATTGTGTTAATGTGTGTGTGTGCTGATGACACACGTGTATTAGTGTAGTGCAATGTTGTGCCTTTATGCACTATTGAACTATAGCAGCAGTGACTGTACTAGATTGGGGAGCTCAAGCACAGGCCATGGGCAGTCAGGTAAGGGTCTGTGGGTGTGTGAATTTGTTGTGGTTGCATTAGAGTTGTAGAGTGAATAGAGTTTCGTTTGAGGAGTAGCAGTGGCCATATCAAGCTATGGGGGTCTGTGTGATACCTGATGTGTATCAGTCCTCAAAGAGAAACTAGTTGCATTTGAGTTGAGGGAAAAGTGAATACACTAATGTGGTGTACTGTTATATAAAAATAGAGACGCACAAAAACATGTAATAGCAAAAAAGAAGAAATAGAGAGGTATATTGCAGACTTGAATCAAGAAGAATAGCACAATAGGGGTTAGACTGAGCTCTGTGTGTGTATTAGAGGAGAAGTTATAGCGTACAACAACAGTAGATATCTAGATGATGGTGACTGACAGCAAGGGTAGTTGGTGTATGATTAGTAATTGTACTAATGGCAAGGAGGGAGTCATTCTCAGGTCTAGTAAATATTTGAATAAGGTTATGTGTTGTATTATTCTATAAAAACAGAGAAGTACAGCAGCAATAACAAGTAGGAGTGAGCTCTGGTGATATGTGAGATATCAAGGTTAAGTATTAGTTATCAATTAAATATATCTTAGTTAGTTTAGTTAATATATACTAGTTAGTGTATATTAGATATATTAGTGTATTATATTATCTAGTATATATATATATATGTATATTAGTATGATGTATCAGTTAGTATAAGTGTGTAAGGTACCAGTTAGTTGTTATAAATATGTTAGTTGTTTAGTTAGTGCATATATATATATATATATATATATATATATATATATATATATATATATATATATATATATATACATACATACATACATAGAGTATTCATTGTATAGTTATTAGTATTAGTAACTATTATAGCTAGTTTTGATTTGTAATAGCTAGTTAATAGCTATTATAGACTAAATAACTTAGTATGGACCTAATACGACTTAGTTAAGCTAGAATGACTTAGAATTTGACCTAGAAGCATATTAGGGCATTCTTTAACTAAATTCTCATTTATTACACCACCTGATATATATTTCCTAAATAGGATTGTGTGACACCAGATTGGATACCGAGTCGTACCTTTGCTCATGACCAGAGGCGAGTACATCTCTCTGTTAGTTTTTATTTTATGATAGTGTATATATCACGTGTTCTAGAACTGTATACTTGTTTTCGACACAGTGATTACACAGACTGATACTATATGGATCCTGTCAGGAGATGTTATTCCCTTACCGTGTTCAGCGAGTACTCCTTCACATATATTTCATCGTGTGCATCGGGCATTGATTATCATGTACTTCATGTTCACACACTGTCTCGTGTACAGTATGCCTATATTAGTCATGTACATAACGTGTCATGATCGGATCCATGAGTATTTAGATCAAAGCTCAGTGTATTTGTGTATTTGTCGATTACACATCATACGTATAATCGAGTTACCTATTTTATTCATGTTTAACCTAAATCGATCACATAACAAACTTGTACTCTATTCCTTTACTTGTAGTTATTTTTATATTGCATGTTCTTTCCTCTCTAGTACTTTTCATGCGTATTCTAGTTTATTTCCATTTTCTAGTTGCTAGTATATCTTGTATTCTTTTCTATTACCTGTCATATATGCTCTACCATGTATTTGAAACTACTTTCAGAGTTTTGTACTTCGTTCCAATCCTGATTGGATATATTTTTTAGATGACTAGTAAGTAGAGATGTTCCCCACACATTACGGGGCACAATTTTGAAACAGCTTTCGATGAGCTGAAGATGCGTCTGACATCATCACCAATTTTGATACTTCCTTCGTGATCGGGAGGATTCGTGGTGTATAGCGATGCTTCTGAGAGAAGATTAGGATGTGTATGATGCAGCACGACAAGGTGATAGCTTACACATCGAGACAGCTGAGGGTTCATAAGAAGAACTATCTAACGCACGATCTAGAGCTAGCTGTAGTGATATTTGCAATGAAGCTATTTTGGCACTACTTTATTGAGAGCGGATTGAGATTTACACATATCACAAAAGTCTGAAGTATGTCTACACTCAGAAGGAGCTCAACATGAGACAGAGGCGTTGGCTAAAGTTGATGAAAGACTATGATATCGAGTTGCAGTACCATCCTGACAAGGCAAATATTATAGTAGATGTCTTAAGCAGGAAGCCCATGGCATACTTTTTGATGACTCAACGACATTTGTTAGAGGATCTTCAGGATCTCAGGATAAAGGTTTTATTGCCATGCATGGATGGACAGATGGCCAGTCTAGAGGTTCAGTCTATATTGGTTGAGAGGATCAAGGCAGCCCTGCCTACCGTTGCGAGATTCCGACGACTGCGAGAGAGGACAGAGGCCAGCATGCAGATGGGACTCTGGATTCATGAAGATGGGACATTGAGGTATGTAGATCGCCTATACATTCCGAGTGGTAAGTTATGCTAGGAGTTGATGACCGAGGCTCATAGCTCGATTTATTCTATTCATCCTGGGGGTACGAAGATGTACCAAGATCTGAGACAACACTAATGGTGGCATGGGATGAAGAGGAAGATTATGAGATTCATGCCGAGATATTTGGTCTGTCAGCAAGTCAAGGCCAAACATCAGAGGACTGCAGGACTATTGCAGCCGCTTCCCATTCCCGAATGGAAGTGGGAGCACATTACCATGGACTTTATCACATAATTTTTGAGGAGCCCTAACGGAAAGGATGCAGTCTGGGTTATCATGGACCGACTCACCAAGTCGACACATTTCTTGTCCTTCAGAGTTGGGCAGTCCAGGGAGATATTGGCTGACATGTATATGATGCAGATAGTATGACTACACGGAGTGCCTGTCAACATTGTATCGAATCATGATTCCAGATTTACGTCACATTTTTAGTGGAGTATGCAGGAGAGTCTAGGAACTCGCCTCAAGTTCAGCACTACATATCATCCACAGACTGATGGTCAGTCAGAGCACACGATTCAGATACTAGAGGATATTTTGAGAGTGTGCATGATCGACTTTGGAGGATCTAGGGAGGACCATCTATACTTGGAGGAATTCTCCTACAACAACAGCTACCAAGCCAGCATACAGATAGCACCTTATGAGGTACTCTACGGTAGGAAGTGTATGTCAACGGTATATTGGAGTGACGTGGGAGTGCGTTAGATACTTGGTCCAGAGTTGGTAAAACAGACAGTGGAGAAAGTGAAGAAGATTCAGGGCCACCTACGCGCAGCACATGATAGACAGATGCATTATTGAGTCTGAGGTACATCGGACGTTTTGATATCATAGGAAAAACTGAAGCATTGGACAGATGCACACCACAACATGTATTTTTAAAGATATCACCCACTTGTGGTACCATCAGATTTGGGGACAGAGGCAAGCTGAATCCGAGGTACATCGGACCTTTTGATATCTTGGAGCGAATTGGCGAAGTAGCTTATCGTCTTGCATTACCTCCATCATTAGAAGGAGTACACGATGTATTTCTCGTATCACAGTTAAGGAGATATGTGGCAGACCCAAGCCCCGTGCTCAATCATTCAGGGATTACAGTAGGGCCCAGTTTATCATATGCGGAGCAGCTAGTAGGGATACTCGATCGCAGTGAGAAGATTTTGAGGGGACAGACTATTCGATTAGTTAGGGTTGGAGGGAAGTATCATTCGCCAGGCAAGTCTACCTAGGAGGGCGAGGATTCTATTTGACAATGTTTCTCGTTGAGGACCGAGGTACGAATTTACGTACTGTATTTTTACCTGTTAACTTTTAAATTCTCGTAATTCTCCTTCATGCTTTACTTTTAATTTCGGGGAAAAAATTCTTCTAAGTTGGAAAGGATGTAAACTCCCTCAAATTATTATGTTAGGTAGACTAGATATGGTTAGAAATTTTGGTTTAGCATCATGGTATTTGAGGTTTAGAAATTATGCTACGTTGACTTTCTCTTTAATTTAAACCCTTGGTGCACCGTACCATTGTTACAATATTTGGAGCCCAACAATGGCCCTTAATTTCCAATAAATTTTTTGCACTCTTGACCTGACAAGCCAACCTAGGCGTTGGACATTTCTGTCACTCACAAACACACTCCCTTGTGCTCTAATTTAATTGCACAACTTTTCAGTCCTAAAATTAATTCTTTAATCCTATGTCGCGTACCTATGTCGTTGCCATCGATTTGGGGACACAAACTCAACCCGTTTGCCAAACCCAATAAAAGGGCCAAGACTGACACCAAGCTTACACCATTCATGACCTTTGTATCACTCCTAATTGAGACCCCATGTGCCCCGATTTAATTTAAGAGCACATGACACTTTATTTAATTTAATTGGGGATACCAACATAAACTAATTCCAACATAACCACAATTTAACCCAATACCCCTTTCATGAAGCCCATGCAAAACACACAACACCCCCTCACCCTACTAAACACCAAATACCACTTCCCACAACAAATCCCTATGACTTTTCCTTCATGTGCAAATACCCAAAAGTTAAGGGGCTTATTAGCAAATAGGGTGATAGGTGTCACCACCCTATTGGTTAAAACCAATGAAGAACCCCCCCCCAACCTCACATGACTGGTCATGTCCCTCTCTCTCTCTACCCATTTGCTTTGTATAATTTTTACGATGAATCAAGACCTTTGATTCAAAATGCTACTTCATCACCACCACACATCTCCCAATATTAACATCTCTTCACACCATTCCCAAAGTAGCCGGCCCTATTCCCTAGAGAAGCCTAGGAAACCCCACCTCTCTCTCTCTCCTTCCTCTTCCTTCATACAGCCAAAACTTTTTCTCCTTCTTCACTTCTTCTTCTTTTTCTTCTTCTTCACTTCTTCTTCTTCAACTACAGCCATCACCCGCTACCAACTCCGGTCGAGCTCCATTACTGCCTTCAACCGCAGCACCATCACCACCTGGTGCTATCTCCAACAGCCTCCTCCCTCAGCTCCACCACCATACCGAAGCAATACAACACCGTCGCTGCCAACAAATCCATCCACATCCACTGTTGCTTTCATCAACAGCAGCAGCACCACCCGCAGCAGCTTTACCACCCCACGACCACCACGTCCACCTCGCACCACCACTACCACCACCTCCACTGCCAGCACCACCGCGATCATCACCTCCTACACCTCCACCCGCCATCATCATCAGCACCCTCGCACCACCATCTCCACGGCTAGCACCACCGCGACCATCAGCTCCTACACTTCCACCCGCCATCATCATCAACACCCTCGCACCACCATCTCCACGGCCAACACCACCACCTCCACCGCCAGCACTACTACGGTGACCACCTCCAGCACCACCACCTCTATGACCAGCTTCACCACCCCCACGACCACCACCACCAGCCATACCTCCTTCACGTAGCTGAGCAACACCTCTTTCATGTAGTCGAGCACCCCCACCACCTCGGTCGACATGTGCGCCACCCCTGCGGTCGACGCCATCCATGACCGAAGTTGTAGCATCGTCGCTGCCACCACCCGCAGCCACCGGGGTAACTCCTCACCCTTCTTTTTTTTAGTGTAGTTATGTTTCTTATGCTAGAGAGACCCTAGTTAGGGTTAGAGTTCATGAATACTTCATATGCATATTTTATGGTAAATAGTGGGGTTAGGTATATATGTGAAATGGTGTTATAATATTATAATGACGGTTATTTATTTAGATCTTGATAATTTATAACTAATTTATTTGAGGATGAATAAATTGAATGTAAATAATAAAGTTTGTGAAGACAACGATAGTACGGTTGAGGATGAGCATAGCTTGAGCGACTGAAATTACCGTGATAAATATTAGAGGATTGGAGATTTTGTTTGATGACGTTATCATGATTGTTGATCGTATTTGATGCAACGTTCCTTTAGTCAACTTGGGTCAACCCTCTAGTTAGTGTCTATGTAAGCTATATGTAACTAAGACAGTAGCCTATGCTAGACGTGTGTCACCTCTTATTTTAGAATAGCATCGTGATAGATTATTAATTAATTTTATATATCGTCTCTAGGTACTTCAGAATCCGCAGACTTGGACGTTGTACTAGAGCCCCGCCTTCAGCATCCGGATCCAGGCAAGTGTACCTTGTCATCCTGTATCTTAGTTTCCAGATTACTATTTATTTTATCTATGCATTATACGCACTTTAGATCAGAATCGTTACTTAGCGTCTGGGTCATAAACTGGTACAGATGTTCGTTTGTAACGTCTGGTATCGATTGATAGATGTTCGTGATACCTTGATGTACCTACTTGGTTACATCAGAACCCTAGGATCATTCAGACACCATCATCGTGCCAGACTTCCTGTATCTTGATACTGTCAGCATGACCGAAATTTGGGATGACTTTAGGGTCGTAATTGTTGATAGTTACTTCAGTATGACGAGACTGTTAGATAGAGGTTCAGGTTCAACAAACACTTGTTGACCGCTTTGGAAGGAGAAGACAGTTACTAGACATTTGGGCTACTCTGCGCGTGCTATATATATGTATATGTTCCTATTTATGTAGTATTCCTGTATCCGGAGTCATAGTATCACCCGTGTGACTTTGTGCTCGGAGCCACGGTATGCCCAGTGTGTCTCTGCGCTCGGAGCTACGGTTTTATATTTGGACAGCCCACGTGTCGAAGATTGTCTTCAAAGTTGTGTCTCACTTAGGTGGTTATGCTAGATTACACCGGTGTTGTACTTGTTTCTTTCTGTTATATTATGGCGTACTATTTTTTTGTACCTTATTACGTCCCTCTGAGGACCTGGTCTCTTGCCAATTTTTGCAGCATAGACGATTACGGAGCCCTTGGAGTTGCTGATGGAGTTGCTTGTCTTGCAGGCATTTGTACCAGGTACTTATATCATTTCTACCGGTGTTATGGTTATTTATTCATATTGTTTATTCATCTGCTGATGTAGCCTAGTTTTATAGACTCATATTTCTTTCTCGAGTCTATTCGAGTTTGTGTGTTACTGGGCGGCCGACTTTAGCACATGTAGCTTATTCTAGTATATTTTGTTCATTGTGGATTGAGGTATAGATATTTATATTTACTTGATTATTTAGATAGTGACCATTATAATACAACTTATATGTATTCGAGTCGGACCAGAGTCTGGTCGAATGCGTAGCTGGCATGTTATGTATTCCTAGTCCTACGTATTTTGGGACTAGGGCGTGACATATTTTTATGGTAGCCCATGCATGTCCGAATTAATTCATTTTTGTTATGTTACTGTACCGAACGAGCCTATAATTTAGGATTTATGTTGAATAGGATCTCAATCCATAATCAATTTTTAAAACTCCCTTTGTATTTGATTTTCGCCCTAGGACTTCCCAATTGTATTCGTTCCTTTTTCGTCAATATTGTTATCATTATTTCTCAACTCCTTTTATTTCGGAAAGATGAATGCTTGTACATGACGGTTCCCTCTAGAAGAAGATCGTAGTCTAGACGACAGAAGGCATGATTAATGTAATATTCTCTGAGAAAATTGTTACCCTTAGTAGGGTAGGTTAATAGGTTCTTTTTAAATTCTAGAACTAGTGTAGATTGTTAGCAAGAGAATTGAAACTAGTAGTATATTCCTAGAACGGATAAAACCCAACCCTTACTTGAGATAGTAGTGATTTGGGAAGTACTGGAAGCTAGAAGGATTGTTGATCCTAACCCTCTAGAATGATTTATATAAATGCATAGCTAGATGCTAGAAAATTAGTTGTAGCCCATAATAACGATACCAGGAACGATATTATGAACTAGAGAAGATAAAATTTTAGGCTCTCACCTGGAAGATGATTATCTGATACTAGAAAATTCTATCTTGTACTTGGGTGATACCATTATTATAATTACACTGTGGTGACTCAGAGTAATAAATAACGGGAAGAAGAAAATTGAGGAATAAAATTTTAGGAAGAAATTTTGAGGAGAAGAGTAATTATACATTAGGGAAGGAATTTTTTTTTTTTGGAGGATTAGTGTTTGTAAATAGAACGAGAGAGATTATATTGAGGTTAACTCTAGACTATGACATTGTCCTAGGTATGGATAGTTTGAGCCAATACCACGCGATACTAGATTACCGACGTGGATGCATTTTATTTAGACCACCAGATACCTTGAGTTTGAGTTTCTTCGGGGAGCCAGAGAGCATGATGTCCAATCTACCTTAGCGACACATATTGCAGAAGAAGAACATGTGTACCCTCACTTTATGTCAGAATTTGAGGATGTATTTTCAGAGGATCTTTCAGGTCTGCCACCTGACAGATAGATAGAGTTTACTATAGAGTTGACTCCCGGAGCCGAGCCAGTTACTTCCCCCGTCTATAGACTAGCACCAAAAGAGTTGATTGAGTTGAAGGTTCCGATAGATGATCTCTTAGACAAGGGTTTCATTCGGACTAGTATTTCTCTATGGGGAGAAACCATCTTATTTGTGCTGAAGAAGGATGGGACAATACATTTGTTTATCGATTATAAGGCGCTAAATGCTGTAACAATAAAGAATAAGTACCCTTTGTCGTGCATCATTGATTTATTTGATTAGCTGAACGGCGCATGTGTATTATCGAATATCGATCTCAAATCCGGCTATCATCAGATGAAGGTGAGAAATGAGGACATTCCGAAGATAATATTTCGAACAAAGTACGGGCACTATGAGTTTCTAGTCATGTCGTTTGGTTTAACTAACGCACCAGTAGTATTTATGAGCCTGATGAACAAGGTTTTCCACCAGTACTTGGATAATTTCGTGGTAGTATTTATCGATGATATCTTGGTATATTCCAAGAGCCAGGAGGAGCATGAGGAGCATCTCAGGATCGTGTTGGAGACGCTGAGACAAGAGAGGCTCTATGCCAAGCTCAGCAAATGTTAGTTCTGTTTGGATAGAGTACCATTCCTGGGTCATATAATCACTAGAAATGGACTATCAGTTGACCCAGAGAAGATCGTTGTAGTGGAGACGTGGCCTACCCCTACATCAGTTACGGAGATTAGGAGTTTTCTTGGACTTGTCGGATATTATCAGAGATTCGTGGAAAACTTCTTGAGGATCACTGCGCCTATGACGCGGCTGACACATAAAGGCGAGAAGTTTATCTGGACTAAGGATTGTCAGACGACTTTCGGTGAGCTAAGGAAGCGTCTAACTTCAGCACAAATTTTGACACTTTCTTCAGGATCGGAAGGATTCGTAGTGTATAGCGATGCATCTAAGAGCAAATTAGGATGTGTACTGATGCAGCACGGCAAGGTGATAGCCTACGCGTCGAGACAGCTGAGGGTTCATGAGAAGAACTATCCGACGCACGATCTAGAGCTAGCTGTAGTGATATTTGCACTAAAGCTATGGCGGCACTACCTTTATAGAGAGTGAATTGAGATTTACATACATCACAAAAGTCTGAAGTATGTCTACACTCAGAAGGAGCTCAACATGAGACATAGGCATTGGCTAAAGTTGATGACAAGACTATGATATCGAGTTGCAGTACCACCCTGGCAAATGTTGTAGCAGATGCCTTAAGCAGGAAGCCCATAGCATACATTTTGATGACTCAGCAACATTTGTTAGAGGATCTTCAGGATATCGGGATAGAGGTTGTATTGCAAGGCATGGATGGACAGATGGCCAGTCTAGAGGTTCAGTCTACATTGGTTGAGAGGATCAAGGCAGCCCTGCCTACCGATACAAGATTTTGAAGACTACGAGAGAGGAAAGAGGCCGACATGCAGACGAGACTCCGGATTCATGAAGACGAAATATTGAGGTGTAGAGATCGCATATACATTCTGAGTGGCGAGCTACGCCAGGAGTTGATAATCGAGGCTCATAGCTTGATTTATTATATTCATCTCGGGGGTACGATAATGTACCGAGATCTGAGACAACACTACTGGTGGCATGGGATGAAGAGGGATATTATGAGATTCATGGCAAGATGTTTGGTCTGTCAGCAAGTCAAGGCCGAACATCAGAGGACTACAGGACTATTGCAGCCGCTTCCCATTCCCGAGTAGAAGTGGGAGCACAATACCATCGACTTCATCACAGGATTTTCGAGGAGCCATAGTAGGAAGGATGCAGTCTGGGTTATTGTAGACCGACTCACCAAATCGATGCATTTCTTGTCCTTAAGAGTTGGGCAGTCCACGGAGATATTGGCTGATATGTATATGAGGAAGATAGTACGACTACAAGGAGTGCCTGTCAGCATTGTATCGGATCGTGATTCCAGATTCACGTCACATTTTTGGCAGAGTATGCAGGAGAGTCTAGGAACTCACCATAAGTTTAGCAGTGCATATCATCCACTGACTGATGGTCAGTCAGAGCGTACGATTCAGATACTAAAGGATATATTGAGAGCGTGCATGATCGATTTTGGAGGATCTTGGGAGGACCATCTACACTTAGTAGAATTCTCCTACAATAATAGCTACCAAGCTAGCATACAGATGGCACCTTATGAGGCACTATACGACATGAAGTGTATCACCGATATGTTAGAGTAATATAGGAGAGCCTCAGATACTTGGTCCAGAGTTGGTGACACAGACAGTAGAGAAAGTAAAGCAGATTCAGGGCCACCTACGCGCAGCACAAGACAGACAGTACCATTAGGCAGATGCGCACCGCAGACCTTTGGAGTTCAAAAAAGGTGACTATGTATTTTTGAAGATATTACCCACTTGTGGTACCATAAGATTTGGGGGCAGAGACAAGCTGAGTCTGAGGTACATCAAACTTGTTGACATCTTGGAGCGAGTTGGCGAAGTGACTTATCGTCTTGTATTGCCCCCATCATTAGAAAGAGTTTACGACATATTTCACGTATCGTAGTTGAGGAGATACGTGGCAGACCCTAGCCACATGCTCGATCATTCAGAGATTACAGTGGGGCCCAGTTTATCATATACGGAGCAGCCAGTAGGGATACTCGATCGCAGTGAGAAGATTATGAGGGGACAGACTATTCGATTGGTCAGGGTTGCATAGAAACATCATTCGCCAGAAAAGTCTACCTAGAAGCGTGAGGATTCTATTCGACAGAGTTTCTCGCATTTATTTGAGGACCGAGCTACGAATTTACGTACTGCATTTTTACCTATTAACTTTTTAAATTCTCATAACTCTCCTTCGTGCTTTACTTTTAATTTCGGGGACGAAATTCTTCTAAGTTAGGAAGGATGTAAACCCCCTGAAATTATTATGTTAGGTAGACTACATATGGTTAAAAAATTTGGTGTAGCATCAGGGTATACGAGGTTTAGAAATTAGGCTACGTTGATTGATTCTTTAATTTAAACCCATGGTGCACCGTACCGTTGTTACAATATTTTGAGCCCAACAATAGCCCTTAATTTCTAATAAATTGTTGCACTCTTGACCTGACAAGCCAACCAAGGCGCTAGACATTTTGGTCACTCACAAACACACTCCCTTGTGCTCTAATTTAATTGCACAACTTTTCAGTCCCAAAATTAATTCTTTAATCCTATGTCGCGTATCTATGTCGTTGCCATCGATTTGGGGACATAAACTCAACCTGTTTTGTCGAACCAATTAAATGGGCCAAGACTGACACCAAGCCTACACCGTTCATGACCTTTGTGTCACTCCTAATTGAGACCCCATGTGCCCCCATTTAATTTAAGAGCACATGACACTTTATTTAATTAAATTGGTGACACCAACTTAAACTAATCCCAACCTAACCCCAATTTAACCCAATACCCCTTTCATGAAGCCCATGCAAAACACACAACCCCCCCTTACCCAATAAAATACCAAACACCACTTCCCACACCAAATCCCCACCACTTTTCCTTCATGTGCAAATACCCAAAAGTTAAGGGGCTTATTAGCAAATAGGGTGCTAGGTGTCATCACCCTATTGGTTAAAACCAATGAACAACCCCCCAGCCTCACATGATCGGTCATGTCCCTCTCTTTCTCTCTCTCCATTTGCTTTGTACAATTTTTCATGATGAATCAAGACCTTTGATTCAAAATGCTACTTCATCACCACCACATATCTCCCTATATTAATACCTTTTCAACCATTCCCAAAGTAGTCCGCCCTAATCCCTAGAGAAGCCCAGGAAACCCCTCCCCCTATCTCTCTATCCTCCCTCTTCCTTCACACAACCAAAACTTTTTCTCCTTCTTCACTTCTTCTTCTTCTTCTTCTTCTTCACTTCTTCTCCTTCTTCAACTCCGGCCATCACCCGCTACTAACTTCGGCCGAGCTCCACTGCTGCCTTCACCCGCAGCAGCACCACCACCCACTTCCACCCACTGCCATCTCCAGCAGCCTCCTCCTTCAGCTCTACCACCGTACAGGAGCAACGCAACGCCGCCGCTCTCAACAAATTCGGCCACATCCACTGCTGCTTTCACCCGCAGCAGCACCACCACCCGCAACAACTTCACCACCCCCGCGACCACCATGTACACCTCGCACCACCACTACCACCACCTCCAAGGCCAGCACCACTGCGACCATTACATCCTACACCTCCACCTGCCATCATCATCAGCACCCTCGCACCACCATTTCCACGACCAACACCACCGCGACCATCAGCTCCTACACCTCCACCCTCCATCATCATCAACACCCTCGCACCACCACCTCCACGACCAGCACCACCCCGACCACCACATCCATGACCGGTACCACCACGATGACCACCTCCAGCACCACCACCTCCACGACCAGCTTTACTACCCCCACAACCACCACCACCAACCACACCTCCTTCACGTTGCTGAGCAACACCTCTTTCACGCAGCCGAGCACCCCCACCACCTCGGTCGACATACGTGCCACCCCTGCGATCGACGCCATCCCTGACCGAAGCCACAACATCATCGCTGCCACCACCCACAGCCACCGAGGTAACTCCTCATAAAGTTCATGAATGGGCTTTCCATCCTCTCAAAAAGGTAGCCTGAGATTGGGAAGATTTCTAACCCGAAAGCGATTTCCGGAGGTGTGTCTATCTAGTGACTGTATTGGCTATCCATTTCGGGGTATTGGGCTGCCCTTATCATTTTTAGTGTAGTTATGTTGCTTATGCTAGAGAGACCCTAGTTAGGGTTAGGGTTCATAAATACTTCACATGCATATTTTATGGTAAAAGTAGGGTTAGGTATATATGTGAAATAGTGTTATAATATTATAATAACGGTTATTTATTGAGAGCTTAATAATTTATAACTAATTTATTTGAGAATGAATAAATTGAATGTACATAATAACGTTTGTGAATACAAGGATGGTATGGTTGAGGATGAGCATAGCTTGAACGACTAAAATCACCGTGATAAATATTAGGGGATCGAAGATTTTGTTTGATGACGTTATCCCAATTGTTGATTGTATTTGATGCAACGTTCCTTTAGTCAACTTGGGTCAACCCTCTAGTTAGTGTCTATGTAAGCTATATGTAACAAAGACAGAAGTCTATGCTAGATGTGTGTCACCTCTTATATTAGAATAGCATCGTGATAGATTATTAATTAATTTTATATATCATCTCAAGGTATTTTTGAATCCGTGGACTTGGACGTTGTACCAGAGCCCCGCCTTAAGCATACATATTGAGGCAAGTGTCCTTGCCATCCTGTATCTCAGTTTTCATATTACTATTTATTTTATCTATGCATTATGCGCGCTTTGGATCAGAATCGTTACTTAGCATCCGGGTCGTAACCGGTGTAGACGTTCGTTGGTAACGTCTGGTATCGATTGATAGATGTTCGTGATACCTTGATGTACCTACTTGGTTACATCGAAACCCTAGGACACATTTAGACACCGTCATCGTGCCTGACTTCCTGTATCCTGATATTGTCAGCATGACCGGAATCTAGGATGACTTTAGGGTCATGATTGTTGATAGTTACTTCAGTATGGCGAGACTGTTAGATAGAGGTTCAGGTTCAACAAACACTCGTTGACCGCTTTGGGAGGGAAAGACAGTTACTAGACGTTTGGGCTACTCTACATGTGCTATATATATGTATATGTTCCTATTTATGTAGTATTCCTGTATCCAGAGTCGTAGTATCACCCTTGTGACTCTGTGCTCGGAGCTACGGTATGCCCCGTGTGCCTCTGTGCTCGGAGCTATAACTTTATATTTGGACAGCCAATGAGTCAAACATTGTCTTCAAAGTTGTGTCTCACTTAGGTGGTTATGCTAGATTACACCGACGTTGTACTTGTTTCTTTCTCTTATACTATGGCATACTATTTTTTTGTACCTTGTTACCTCCCTCTGAGGACCTGGTCTCCAACCAGTTTTTACAGTATAGACGATTACGGAGCCCTTGGAGTTGCTGATGGAGTTGCTTGTCTTGCAGGCATTGGTACCAGGTACTTATATCATTTCAACCGGAGTTATGATTATTTATTCATATTATTTATTCATATTATTTATTCATCTGCTTATGTAGCCTAGTTTTATAGACTCATATTTCTTTCTCGAGTCTATTCGAGTTTGTGTGTTATTGGGCGACCGACTTTATCACATGTAGCTTATTCTTGTCTATTCTGTTCATTATAGATTGAGGCATAAATATTTATATTTACTTGATTATTTAGATAGTGACCATTATAATACATCTTATACGTATTCGAGTAGGACCAGAGTTTGGTCGAATGCATGGCTGACATGTTATGTATTCCTAGTCCTACGTATTTTGGGACTGGGACATGACAATCTATCTTCAGGATGCCGTCGAAGATGCGATCAGCGCTCAGACGCAGTGTCAATGAGGTTGGTCACTTTGTTACCTCCGAGGAGGGCAACAGCAGCCACTGCTCTATTATCTCCAGCTTAGAGGGCCGCTGCACCGGTCCAGGTAGGCGTTACTACAGTAGCTTCCGGGGGTGCTCTACCTCCAATACAGAGGACCATGCCTACAGTAACCACCCCCACCTGCAGTTGATCCGGTGCAGATATTTGCTTTATTCCAGCAAATGATGGAGTCCGAGAGGGCCCAGGAAGAGGCCCAACAGCGTCAGTCAGAGGTGATGCGAGAGGGCATTGAGAATGCCCACTAGCTAGCACTCGCCACAGTAAATAGGGTTGCCTCAGTCTAGCCATATGTGCCACCATCTCAACCCACCCCGTAGCAGCCGAGGCCGGGGACTATAATTGACTTCAAGAGGATGGGGCCCAAGGACTTTAAGGGCACAAAGAAGATTTTTGTATGTGCATGATGTTTGATATTATTTTAACATGGTTCAGGACAGACCCAAGGATTACAGCAGTATGACTGACTTGGAAGGATTTTAAGGAACTTTTTAAGGGTAAGTTCTTTTCGGACGTAGCTATTAGTTCCTTGGAGAGTCAGTTCTAGAACCTCGTCTAGGGGAGCATGTTAGTAGACGAGTATGCGACGGAGTTCTGCCGATTAGGTCACTTTGTGAAGGGGCAGAATCCTCGAGGGAAGGCCAAGAAGTTCAGAAAGGGTCTCTATAGGGAGATAAAATCTTATACTAGTTGACACCGTATAGCTACATTTGAGAAGATTCTAGCGGAGGCACAGCAGACAGAGGATGATTTGGAGCTCGGCTGCAAGAGGATTAGGGATTCTCCAGGAGCTAGTAGTAGTATAGGCCCAGTAAAATGTCCTAACTTTCAGCATTAGCAGAGGCACTTCCAGCCTCAGTGGTAGTACTTACCCACACTGTTTAAAGTGTCAGTACAGCAGGCACACCAGATTCAGAGACCAGCTCAGCTATCTAATCCTTGCCCATTCTGCAAAAAGTTGAGTCATAGATAGGATGTGTACAGAATGAGATTGGTTAAGTGCTTGTTCTGCGGATCAGGGGACCACCAGCTGAGAGATTATCGTCAGGCTCCAGCTCGTCCAGCGCAGGGCAGAGCACAGGCACAGAGAGCACCCGTGAGGCCATTGGTGGGACAGCAGAGAGGACCTCCTTTGCCGACAAAGCAACAGAGGATTGCATAGTACCAACAATAATAGAGAGGTACGTAGCAGGGGCGAGCTTTTGCCATAGAAGTTGAGGAGGAGGAGCCAGTCGAAGATGTCATTTTAGGTTCAGTCTATCTTGATTCTTTTCCAGCTCATACTTTATTTGATTCTGGTGCTTTACATAGTTTCGTATCTGTATCTTTTGCTTTGATTCATCATCTTGAGTCTAAAATGTTGGCAATGACTTGCAAGATCACGATCGAGGGTGGCATTATCCTGGTCAATGATGGTTGCAAGGATCGGAGTCACATTTGGGGCCGGGAGTTAATTGCATGCTTACTCGTAATTCCATTTTTGAGTTACGATATATTACTCATGATGGATTGGTTGAGTAGGCACCATGCTAGTATCAACCGTCGTAGAGGCAGAGTTTTTTTAGACCACCAAGAGAGCTAGAGTTTGAGTTCGCTAGAGGAGTAACAGAGCAGAGCGAGAGAGTCTTCTGTGGAGCTTTGGTGGAAGAGAAGGAGCTGCCACATCCTTTTATAGCAGAGTTTATGGATGTTTTCCCGAAGGAATTATCGGATTTGCCCCCAGACCAAGATATTCAGTTCTCTATAGATTTGGTGCCTATTGCAGAGCCGATATCAGATCACATCTATAGGGTTAACAACATCGAAATGGTAGAACTGAAGAAGCAGGTGGATGAGTTGTAGGACAAGGGCTTTACCAGATCCACTTCATCACCGTGAGGTTCTCTGGTATCATTTGTATCGAAGAATGATGGGTCGGTATGCATGTGTATCCACTACAGAGATTTGAACAACCTCACTATCAAGAATAAATACCCGTTGTCGTGGATAGATGATCTCTTTGATTAGTTGAGCAGAGTGAAGGTATTTTTGAATATAGACTTGAGGTTGGGTTACCACCAGGTGAAAGTGAAGATGGAAGATATTTTGAAGACAACTTTTATGACTCGGTATGGGCAGTTTGAGTTCTTGGTGATGCCGTTTAGGTTGACCAATGCCCCGACGGTATTCATGAACCTGATGAATAAGGTATTCCATCAGTATCTTGATAAGTTCGTAGTTGTTTTATTGATGATATTCTGGTGTATTAGAAGACTTTAGATCAGCATGAGGAGCACCTGAGGATAATTCTAGAGACTATCGGGAAGGAGAAGCTTTATAGCAATCTTTTAAAGTGTGAGTTTTTCCTTGACAAGGTTGAATTCCTTAGACATGTGGTTACAGAAGACGAGGATCTCATGTGGACCCGAAGAAGATATTAGCAGTTGAGTCATGGTCTACCCTAAGTTCAGTGGCAGAGATCATGAGCTTTCTTGGATTGGCAGGCTATTAGCGAAGATTTGTTCAGGACTTCTCCAGGATTGCTGAGCCAATGACTAGGATGACCAGGAAAGACGTGGAGTTTGTCTGGGCAGAGGAGTGTCTGGCCGCTTTTGAGGTGCTGAAGAAGAGGTTGACTATAACTCCAGTTTTGACATTGCCATCGAGGATAGGAGAATTTACCATCTATAGCGATGCTTCAGGTAAGGGTTTGGTTGTGTGTTGCAGCAGAATGGTAAGGTTTGAGAAGAATTACCCTACCCATGATTTGGAGTTGGTAGCGGTCATTTTTGATCTAAATATGTGGAAGCACAACTTGTACGGAGAGCATGTAGAGATCTTCACAGACCACAAGATCTTGAAGTATGTGTTTATACAAAAGGAGCTCAACATAAGACAGAGGCGGTGGTTGGAGTTGATGAAGGATTTTGACATATCCTTGCAGTACCATCCAGGAAATGCCAACGTAGTTGCTGATGCCTTGAGCAAGTATCCAGTGGCCATATACTTGACTAGGGACAGACACTTATTGGCTGATCCTAATAGTTTGGGTTTCGAGGTGTTAGATCCTAGAGTTATGGCACAGATGTGGGGTCTACATATACAGCAGAGTTGATGGACCAAATCAGAGCTACATAGTTCGAAGATGAGTCTCTAAGGAGTATTAGAGCGCAGTAACGGATGGGATTGGCAGGGGACTTCACTATTACTGAGGATAGATCATTGCGGCATGATACCAGATTGTGTGTGCTGAATGGAGCGTTCTGCGAGAAGGTTCTTCAGAAGGCGCATCGATCTCAGTGCTCTATGCATCCAGGAGCCAACAAGATGTATAGAGACATGAGGAAGCATGTTTGGTGGTATGGTATGAAGTGGGAGGTGGCATGCTTCGTATTAAGATGTCTAATATGTCAGCAGGTAAAGGCAGAGAGACAGAGGCTAGGTGGATTGCTTCAGCCTTTACCCATTCCAGAGTGGATGTGAGAGCATGTGACGATGGACTCTGTATCGAGGCTTTCACGTTCTCTAGGAGGTAAAGACGCAATTTGGGTCATCCTAGACAGGTTAACCAAATTGGCCCACTTTTTGCCATTCAATGTGGGCATGTCTACGGAGAAGCTCGTAGAGATATATGTGTGGCATATAGTTAGATTGCATAGAGTTCCTGTAAGCATCACCTCAGATCATGATAGTTGCTTTATATCCCACTTCTGGAGGTGTTTGTAGGCCCGATTAGGCACCCAGCTCAAGTTTAGTACCGAGTATCACCCCAGACAGACCAGCAGTCGGTGTCACGACCCGCACCCACTTTTCGGATACGAGTACGTGGCCAAGCCCAGACTATGCCACAGCATCGGCGGTAGTGCGCTTTCTATGATAACAATGGTCCATTAATCCAAATAGATAATATTTAATCATAAATTCAAATCTATTGCTCATTCATAATATTTACATAGTTTTACAAGATTCTCAATTCATAATTAAATTATAACTCGGGAACAAACCCACTAAACATCAAATCCAAAGAAGTTGCTAAATTATGTAAATTCTAAAGTTGGCCTCCACAAGCATCTCGATCTCCAACCAAATCCAATGAGCAAGATAGCAAGTCACCTAAAAATGTTTACCCAGTCAGGATGGAACGAGTACAACCCAATAGCAGTTCCAGTTAATTGATAAGTACTATGAACAGTTAATAGTTATGAAATACTTGATGAGCATATAATAATGGAATAGGGTACATCATAGAGGAACAGTTAAATAAAGAAATAATGAAAGACAAGAAATAAGAACATAGAAGCATGTATAGACAGACAGATATGTGAACTAGGAAACCTGTCATGCAAGTCTACAATCAGCAAACATAGATTAATCTAGAATGACTGCATCTAACTTGTGTTTTGATATACCAAGTTGACATGTGAACGGCTAGGGGTAATATCCGGCAAACCACACGTGTCGTGTGTGGCTGCTATTATTCTAGAAAGACCATGGGATGGAAAGGGTAGTTCACACGTCTCCTAAGTATTTTCCCGCCCGACAAGTACTCATGGATCCAAGTCCAGACAAGAATAATCTTAATAGTCCGGAAGATGTCAACTGGCCAAAAAATACATTAGTCCAGAAATTCATTAGTCCAGAAAAAGTCAATAGGCATGACAATATGTATCTTACAAAAATGAATCCATGTAATACCAATCCGTGTATCCATCGTGTCAGAAATCAGGTAAAACAATACTATAAAAATGCATCATAGAAAATATCAAATAATGGAAACTATCAGAGAATGTACTCGCCTGTGGTCCTTTGCTGGTACGGGTCAGAATCCAAGTCCAAGTCCAAATAGCCTTTGTATTACGAATTTACCATGTCAAAAGATATTTTATTTTAATTTATTTAATTCTGGAATAATTACTCTAAATTTCTATTTTAATCTTATTATTTGGATTTTTAGGTTAATTCTTAAATTTTGTCCAAAGAAACTAAATTTTATCAACTCGAGACTCATGGCACGCAAATCGAGCCAATCTATTGACCGAAAAGTTAACCGACACAAACTCGACTTTCATGCATGATTTCCTGTAGATTTCAGTATTAAAAATATGCTGGAATTTATGGCTCCTCCAAATTCAAATTCGTTTGAAAATTATGGCACATACAAATTTTGTATCGTGCACCGATGGTTAAATTCTAACCTAGAAGTTCTACAGAATTAATAGTATATAAATATTTTGAATTAAATTTTGGAAAAAACATATGTCAATTATCTTGACATTAGCTTTCCTAAACTTCAAACGATTCATGATTCTGATTCCTGGTTCTCCCGAAATCATAAAAACATCGAGACACGTCTATTTTCGGACATGCTATGCTCTACGAATTTTCTAGAATTTAATACTCATAATTTCGTAAAACAATTTATATATTCGTAAATTTAACCTCAATATCATTCTAACGCAATAAACTGGGCCTCATTTAGAGTCCGGAGCTATGTGCAATGGCTTCTGGAAGAATAAGGAACCCTAGATGACAATTCTTCCAAATTCGGCTCAAAGAAAACCCTAAGAATTAATAACTAAACTATTATATATATAGGGGAGAGAGGGAAGCCGCGGCTCAAAGGAGTGCCACATGGCAGCCATCCGATGCAGCCCGCTCAGATCGAACGGTCAGTGTTCGATGCGGCTCGGCTCAGCTCAGTCCGACTTGGACTATGACGCGGCTCGGCACAGCTCAGTCCGACTCGGACTATGACGCGGCTCGGCTCGGCTCGGCTCGGCTCGACTGCACCCACACCCACCCCGCGGTCGCTGAAAGGCGGGCCCCTCCTAGTTGGATGCGGGGGGATGACGGGTGGGCCCCAGTTGGCTGACTAGGCAGAAATAATTATTTTTTGGATTTTTTTTCAGAAAATAGTTTTTAATTCAGTTTTTCATAATTAACTCAAAATAAATACTAAAAATAATCAAAAAAATTTCAAAAATTCTAGAAAATATATTTGATTATTTAGAACCTAAAATAAGAGTTTGAAATATTTTTAATTATGTTAAACCCTAAAATAAATTCTTGAAAGTCCTAGAAAATTAGGGTGACTAGTTTTTAATTAACTAAAAATTTTTGAAAAATCCCAATAGCCCCAAATTAACCTAATAACAATATTTAAGCAAGAATTTCAGGATACGGAGGTTACAAGTCTACCCACCTAAAAAAATTTCGTCCTCGAAATTTAAAATCCTCAATAGTATTTTTTTTTACCATCAAAATTTAAATTCATCAAACCGTATAATCACGAAGTAAATCCATATTTTTTTTTTACAAAATTTTCAAAATTCTATAAATATCATATTCCTGGAAATCTTCAAATATTAAACCAAATTCCATTCTTATCACAATCTCCTCCAAAATTTTAAGTTAATAACTAAATACTCAAAAAAAGTTTAATATTCAATCCTTTAATTGAAATCCATTCAATGCATATTTATAAAATTTAAAAATCTCATCCCAAAAATTTGAATTGAAACACTAATCCATTAATGATCTTACTTCTCGATTATTTTTCCACATCATACTCAAACAATATAATACTTACGAAATCTTCATATGCAACATTCAAAATATAAACTTTAAATTTATATCTTGTAGTCAAATAAATATAATGATAATCTTCTTAAATTTCTTAAAATTTAATGACAAATCCAATCATATCATAATCTTCATAAAAATCTGTGATTTAACAAAATCGCCAATACTGTCATATTAAATTATTAACTCTTTATTTAAATTAATGTTTATCCTCAAAATTTAAAATCCTTAATATTTTTTTTCCTGCCACCATCAAAATTTAAGCAATATAATCATGAAGTCAAACCACTATTGTTATTTAACAAAATCCTTAAAAATTAACTTCATCCTCGTAACTTAAAATTTTAACGTAAATCTTCAAAATTTGAATTGATCTTCAAAATTTAAAATCTAATACATTTTTCTCTTAAATTAGATTCACAAGTCATAACTCTTAAATACAATCTAACATTATTTTCTTAAAATTTAAATCTTATTTATAAATGTCTTCAAAAATTTAATAATTAAATCCTTCAAATTTAATCTCATATCCAAACTTAAAAATTAAATCCAATCTTGAAGTTTAAAGAAAAATTTAATTCCATCCTTAAAATTTGGAATCTCATATGGTAGTCATTTCTCACAATAATTTAATTTGTCCCCATAGCCATAATTTGTTTTGTCCTCACTACTATTATGATTACTTGCACTATTACTTTCAAATAATTTTCTATCCATATTAACTGATACACCAATCTAATATTATCACACAAGGTAGTTACTATTACTAGCACATTACTCAACTAATTCCTGATATAGAAACACTAGCACTCTTCATATAGTAACACTAGCTTTCTCACTATAGAACATTTGTTCTAGGATACTAGCTTCATCATTAGATCACCTCATCACACTCACTAGAACTCAAGATCACTTGCACTTTCTATAATACACATGTTTTGCTTCACACTCAAAGGTAGGCATATGGTTCCATATCTCGATTGATGTATACTTATTTTTCTTTAAATATTTTATAGACTGATACACTAATCAGTGATACACTACATATCTTCCATGACCAATCTTGATATTTCTTCACCCATCAACTCCATTAGAATTTCTAATACTCAGGCTTCCATTTCATGAACTTCCACACTGACACTCAATACCTACTGTGCACCCTGCACACAATTTCTAAATACTTCTTTCACCTATTGCTTCTAATACATTACTGGCCTCAATATCAGGTGATATACCTATCACTAGTCATATACTGGTACACTTCTATCTACTCACATCAAGGCTCTACTTCTAAGCTAAAGAATGATGGAACAAATCCTACAATAACAGGAGTGGATAAGTATTGAGATAATACTTTAAGAACCAATTTAAGATACAACCTGATAATCATACACGTTTGTCCGAAATTATGACACTCAGAATCCTCGCCACGCCAGTAAGCATAGGTGCGACAAACGATAGGTTCCATAACTAAGGTATGCAACTCTATAATCATGTCATCTAGAACCCTCACCACGCCAACCGGTATGGCTGCGAAAAACTCTAAATTTTATAACTAAGATATGTACATTCGAAGTCAGGTTCCTACGTTTCCGCTATGATAACTAATATGGCTGCGATAAACTCTTGGCTCCATAACTAAAGCAGACATTTCACCTTTCTCACTGTCCTCATCAACATATGTCATCAGATGATACCGTAATTTAGTCCGTAAAATTTATCTCGATATAAAATCAAACTCAACAACGACACCAAAAATTAAATTTAACAACCCGATCACCAAGAATCAGATTTAATAACAACAAGTGAGAACGGACGAAAACAAGGAAAAATATTTAAATTGGAATTTATAATAAGATTCTCAAGGGTCATCCCAGGAATCTCTCAAAAATTTGTGATTGAGTATCCCTCTCTCATCCTAGTGTCCTATGTCCTATATCCTATCACAAGCTCGCGGTAGTACAACTAAGCCGTCGCACTACTGCGATATCGCACAACTTGTGAAGCTTGAACTGCGTAAATATCGATAAATGATTCAATCCTAAAAATTGAAAAGTTAATTCCAATCTTCAAAGTAAATCATACTAATATATATTTCATGAATAAATTTGAAAATTTTCAAAGTCTCATCCTCAAAATTTGAATTCCAAATCTACTCCATCAATCTTATCCCTCGAACAAATTTAAATTTTGAATTCAAATTAAGTCCTTAAAAGTCGAATTCAACAAGTTATAAAATCAAATCTTTATATTATTATTCTTTTGGTCTAACTCAACCCATAAATCAAATTTCAAAATTACATTGAACTCCTAACACTCAAATTCTGAACATTATCCTTGAATTTCTCGAATTATATCTCAAAACTTTCAAGATTATCCTTAATTTCAAAACTTTCAACATTATCCTCAAATTGTTTTTTTGTCAATAATCAAATATAACAACTTTTATCCACCTTATAATTTTATCCTTAAAATTAAATCCTCAAATTTTAACTCTTCGAAAAATTAAATAAAATGTATCATACTTTCCTCAAAAGTCAAATATTCCAATATTGAAATAAAATTTTAATCACTTCCAAAAATCTTTATAGCTTTGACTACGTTTATTAAATTGAATTTGAATCCTCAAAAATTTTAAATACATAAAATCTTAACTCCTCAAAAATTCACAAAACTTGAAATTTATTTTCAATCTTCAAATTATAAATTTAAATCTACATTTTGTAGTCCAATAGCTCTAATGTTAATATTTTTTTTTCGATAAAATTACAAAGTTATAAAGCCATACTCAAAATTTTAAATCAAATACTCAAAATTTAAATTCTTCAAACCTAAACTTAAATCCACTATAATAATATGCAAAAATCTAAAATTCCATAAAACTTCAACTTCTTGTCTTTATCATCATTTAATTTAAAACTAATCCTTTTTTTTCTTTTTCTTTTTTTTTTTTAAAAATTTTAACCATGTTTTAGCAAGAAAATTATAATCATCAAGCTATAAAGAAATTTAAACATCAAAGCAATTTTTTTTTAATAATTCTCATTTTCAATAATTATGTAACCTTAAGGAAATAATTTACCAATCGAGCAGTCTACCCCTAACTTTGATCACACCAACTTATAAAAATATCACAATATATAATCACTTAATTTTCTCAAGTTCATCTACTAGAGTTTACCTATAAGTTTTACATGTATATCAATTTTAATCACGTAGCATATGTAACACCTTAACTACCCAAGCAATAAAATTGAAATAAGGCCTTCCAATTGTATATCTAATCCTAGTCATTCTCCTAAATTCAAATCAATCCTAATTATGAATGAGCATCTCCTAGTCGCAGGCTCACAGTTAGTACTACTAAGTTGAAGTACTAACCATGACATCGCACTTGATGCGAAGACGGACCTGCATGGGCCACCACTAAAAACTTGTCACGACCCGCACCCGCTTTTCGAATACGAGTACGTGGCCAAGCCCAGCCTACGCCGCAGCATCGGCGGTAGTGCGCTGTCTATGATAACAATGGTCCAACAATCCAAATAGATAATATTTAATCACAAATTCAAATCTATTGCTCTTTCATAATATTTATATAGTTTTACAAGATTCTCAATTTATAATTAAATTATAACTCGGGAACAAACCCGCTAAATATCAAATCCAAAGAAGTTGCTAAATTATATAAATTTTAATGTTGGCCTCCACAAGCATCTCGATCTCCAACCAAATCCAATGAACTAGATAGCAAGTCACCTAAACATGTTTACCCAGTCAGGATGGAACAAGTATAACCCAATAGCAGTTCCACTTAATTGACAAGTAATATAAACAGTTAATAGTTATGAAATACTTGATGAGCATATAATAATGGAATAGGGTACATCATAGAGGAACAGTTAAATAAAGAAATAATGAAAGACAAGAAATGAGAACAGAGAAGTATGTATAGACAGACAGATATGTGAACTAGGAAACCTGTCATGCAAGTCTACAATCAGCAAGCATAGATTAATCCAGAATGACTGCATCTAACTAGTGTTTTAAAATACCAAGTTGACATGTGAACGCTAGGGGTAATATCCGGTAAACCACACGTGTCGTGTGTGGCTGCTATTATTCCAGAAAGACCATGGGATGGAAAGGGTTGTTCACACGACTCCTAGGTATTTCCCTGCCCGACTAGTACTCATGGATCCAAGTCCAGACAAGAATAATCTCAATAGCCCGGAAGATGTCAACAGGCCAAAAAATACATTAGTGCAGTAATTCATTAGTCCAGAAAAAGTTAATAGGCCTTAAAATATGTATCTCACGAAAATGAATCCATGCAATACCAATCCGTGTATTCATCGTGTCAGAAATCAGGTAAAACAATACTATAAATATGCATCATAGAAAAATCAAATAATGGAAACTATCAAAGAATGTACTCGACTGTGGTCCTTTGCTGGTACGGGTCAGAATCCAAGTCCAAGTTGTCACGCCACAGTCCCAAAATACTGTGGGACCGGACACGTGGCACTGGCCAGCAGTACGCACCGATGGACAAACCCAATTTAATGGATCCATCAGGGCATACTTAAGCTGTAAAACATGTCTACGACAATCATGGCACAACTAATCTCATCCACACAAAGTATAAAATATGATCCACAGAATAATAAGGAATATAAATCATCAGCTAGTCTCAACAAAATGCTTCGGGGAACAACCCGATAAATATTTGATACAATGGTTCATCTGACCAGAAATAAATGACTGAAATAAATAAATAAATACTGAGCATGAACATGGATGCTCAGGAAAAGTCTTCGGCTAACACCTCGTCCTCGGATGGCGGTACAGCTCCTGGATCAGCTCTTGCTTCGGTCCCGTATACCTCGGGATAGATCTCATCCTCAAATCCTGGGGACATAATCCATATCCAGGTCCTCAGGGGACATAGCAAGGTACAGATAATAATACAAGCCAAAATATAAGCAGTGCAGAGAATAATGAAATAAATAGGTTAAGTAAATAACCATCTATGTGTAAATGCAAGTGAGAGCAGCACGAGTACTCAGGCTGTGCCACTACAAGCTCGGTGTCGGGGAGCCGGTAGTGGTAATAACAAGTAATGTGCCTAGCTCTGCTACGAGAGTCTACAACCTCACAATAGTAGTAGATATATATAGAAAATAGCCTGTAGCCTGTGTGTCTCTCCCTACCCCATGTAACCACGCATATCATGACCATAACGTCTCATGTCCATGTCAAGCGGGATCATCACTAATGCAACAAGTCATATGTATCTATGAATATAGTATCTCTGTCAAGTCCTGTATCCTATACAGAATCACCACGAATATCTCGGGAATATCCTGTCTCATAAACAGTGTCAAGTGTCCTGGGTCGTATGGTACTTGATAAGACAAGTACGAGAATAACAAGTGTCACGAAAGTCCATCTCTAAATGACAGTACCCAACACTGCGTACAGTGTTGGCACTCGACTGATAATCGGACGCTAAGTACGTCACACGGTCCTAGGTTGAGCATGCATAACAATATATATGAAGCAAGGAAAATATGTAACAATACTGCAGAGTTTGGCAAGGTACACTTGCCTGATGTCCGAATACCAACAACTGTCCCTGTATCAGTGGATCCGGTAGGTACTACTCCAAAAGCTGTAATAAATATCACCAACAGTCTCAGAAGATATCAAACTGCTAGAAACGTCTGTCCTTACGTCCAATTTGGACACAGGGGCAAAAAGGTCATTTCCGGGCCAAAGCGGGGTCCACATGTGGGCCACTTTGCACCGAAAAGCGTATCAGGGTCAAAGGTCTCCAAATTCTGCAAACTCAGTGTCTACAAGTCAGGAACGATGATATGAACCCAATAGAACTTCCAGAATTGAATTCCGATGAGCCGATCACAAAATCGCCCGTCAGGTGGAGCTTGTGGGGCCCACGATACGCGATTTTATCAACGTTCTCAGAATCAGACCAAACTTGGCTCACAGGACCAGCGTATTGCTACGAGTCCAATGGCGTAAGTTTTGTCTCAATTTGACGTGTGTACACAAAGTTACAGCATGTTCCAGAAAGGTCGGATACGTGGTGTCGTCGGCGGATACGCGTTGATTTCGGGGTGCACGGACCTCCGAATCTACTTCCGTGAAATCCCACACGACCGTATCAACGACGCGCACGGTTCGGTAAAGACCGCGTGCGACCAAGTCATCCCGTTTGGCGGGGCGCACTCAGTTCCGGGGTGAAACGGTGTATTATTTTTCCTATTTTTGGATCGCGGGGTGCGATCACCACAGGACGCGATGCACCGAGCGAGTTGCATGGGCACCGAGAGGGTTATACAGTCTACGTATAGCAACTGACGGAAACTAAAACGGGGTTACCGTTTGAGAGAAAACGATACCTGAACAGGGCCCCGTGAACGCTGAAATTCACGTGTCCGAACGTCACTTTGTGTCCTGGTCGTGTCCTCGCGGGCTGCTTGCGTCCGAATCGACTTCTCTCGTGTCCGCTGAGATTCAGAGTCGACTCTAAGGTTTGACTCGGGTCAGCGGGGCATCACGTGGGAAGCGTCAGAGTCGGGTCGACGAGGGGAGGTCTGGGCAACGGTATCGCCGGTTCGGCGGGGATTGACGGTCGCTGTGCTGGCCGGTCGGTCAGATCGAACTGGCCGGAGCGGGACAGCGCTGCACAGGCCGTTGGGTTGCTCGGACAGTCGTGGGATCGCTACGCCGGTCGGGGACCGTTGTACTGCCGAAGTGCCAGGCGGAGGGGAGAGAACAGGGAGGAAGTTGACGTGGTCGAGTGCGGTGGGAGGAGAGAACAGGGAGGAAGTTGATCGGCTCCGGCGGGAGGTGGCCTAGGTCGACGGTGGGGTCGGCTCAGGGAAGGGGTTGTTTGCACGCAAGGGTGAAGGAGTCGGCTAGAAATAGATTTTAGGTTTTGCTTGGTGATTAAAAGCTAATGAAAGGAATTAGAGATATATTTATACACATGTGGGATTCTTTTAGGTTGAGGGTTGCTCTAGGATTAGGGCTTGGTTAATCCTTCCTAGGATTGGGCCTCGGTCTAGGCCTAGGATTTGGGCCGGGTCAAAGCTCCTAGGGCTTTGGCTCTCATGGGAACGTTTTGGCACGGTTCCTAATTCGGTTTAATTCTATTATCGTTTTTTAGGGCTTTTTAAAGAATTTCGGAGTCAATAAATTCACCGAAAAATACCATGCGTCCGGTTTTCCATTCTACACCCTAAAATATTATTTCCATAATATTTTAACACCAACTAGCCATACTTAAAATTCTTTAAATCGTAATCATCTTCGCTTTAAATTCCAGAAAATACCAAAAATTCGTAATAACTCATTTTAAATTTATTCTCAAAAATTCAGGGTGTTTACAATCTTCCCTCCTTAAAAGGATTGCGTCCTCGTAATCAAAGATTAAGCTACTAAAGAAAGAATTATGGAAATACAAGGTTGCTTAGTTTATAACTGTCTCCTCAAACAGGTGGGGGTAACGCTGGCGCATACTATCTTCTCGTTCCCAAGTCGATTCTCCAGGGGAATGATGTTTCCATGCTACACGAACCAGTCTGATTGTCTGCCCCCGCAATGTCTTCTCACTGATGTCGAGGATGCCAACTAGTTGTTCCTCATATCTCAAGCTTGGGCCTACCGTAATCTCTGAATGGTCGACTACGGGACTTGGGTCGGTCACGTACCTGCGCAGCTGTGAGACGTAGAATACGTCATGCACTCCCTCTAAGGATGGTGGTAATGCAAGACGATATGCCACCTCACCAACGCGCTCTAGAATGTCAAATGGCCCAATGTACCTTGGGCTCAACTTGCCTCTGCTTTCGAATCTGATAGTACCACGAGTGGGCGAAATCCTCAAGAACACGTGCTCTCCTTCTTTAAACTCTAGGGGACGTCTGTGAGTATCTGCCCAATGCTTTTGTCTGTCCTGAGCTGCTCGGAGATGATCCTGAATCTGTTTTACCTTTTCCACTGTCTGCGTTACCAATTCTGGACCCAGTATTTGACGTTCACCAACGTCACTCCAACATATAGGCGATCTGCATTTCCTTCCGTATAAAGCTTCAAATGGTGCCATCTGAATGCTGGCCTGATAACTGTTGTTGTAGGAGAACTCCACTAAGTGCAAATGATCTTCCCAAGATCCTCCAAAGTCTAGCATACATTATCGCAACATGTCCTCCAAGATCTGAATGGTGCGCTCCGATTGGCCATCTGTCTGTGGGTGGTAAGCGGTGCTGAATTTGAGTCTGGTGCCCAGACTCTCTTGCATGCTTCTCCAAAAAATAGAGGTAAATCACGAATCTCGATCCGATACAATACTGACAGGCACTCCATGTAGTTTAACAATTTGTCGCATATACATGTCAGCTAGTACCTCTGTGGACTGTCCAACTCTAAATGGCAAGAAGTGTGCCGATTTAGTGAGTCGATCCATAATAACCCATACTGCGTCTCTTCCGCTGGGGCTTCTCGGAAATCCTGTGACAAAATCTATCGTGATGTGCTCCCACTTCCATTTTGGTATAGGAAGCGGCTGTAACATACCTGCAGTCCTCTGATGTTCGGCCTTTACTTGCTGGCAGACTAAGCATTTGGCCATAAATCTTGCAATCTCTCTTTTCATTCCGTGCCACCAGTAATACTGTCTCAAGTCTCGGTACATCTTGGTTCCTCCTGGGTGAACATAGTACATAAAGCTATGTGCTTCCGTCATTAACTCCTGTCTCAATTCTCCATTTGGAACATACAGGCGGTTTCCAAACCTCAATGTCCCGTCTTCGTGGATGCGAAGTCCTGTCTGTATGCCAGCTTCTGTCCTCTCTTTGAGTCTTCGGAATCTAGCATCGGTGGGCATTGCCCTTTTAATCTTCTCCACGAGTGATGACTGAATCTCAAGATTAGCCATCAAGCCATTCTGTCCCGGTAAGACAACCTCTATCTGAAGCTCCTGTAGATCCTTCAATAACTCGGGCTGCATTGTCAAGAAATAAGCCGTAGGCTTTCTGCTGAGCGCATCTGCAACAACATTCGCCTTTCCCGGATGATATTGCAGATCGATGTCAAAATCTACCATCAATTCAAGCCAACGCCTCTGTCTCATGTTAAGCTCCTTCTGAGTATATACATACTTCAGACTTTTGTGATTTGTAAAGATGTCCACTTTCTCCCCGTAAAGGTAATGCCTCCAAATCTTTAATGCAAATATAACTGCTGCTAACTCCAGATCATATGTTGGATAGTTCTTCTAGTGAACCTTCAATTGTCTCGATGCATAAGCAATGACTTTGCCATGTTGCATCAAAACATATCCTAATCCACTACCTGATGCATCACTGTAAACAACAAAACCTCCTGACCCTGATGGAAGAGTCAAGACCGGTGCTGTTGTTAATCTTCTCTTCAGTTCTTCGAAGGCCTTCTGGCAGTCTTCTGTCCAAATAAACTCCTGGTCTTTACGTGTCAGCTTCGTCATCGGTTCTGCAATCCTTGAGAAATTTTCTATGAACCTTCGGTAATATCCCGCGAGTCCGAGAAAACTTCTTACCTCTGCAACTGATGTGGGTGTAGGCCAAGTCTCTATTGCCGCAACTTTCTCCGGATCAACTGAAAGTCCTTCTCCTGATATGATGTCCCAAGAAAGGTACTTTGTCCATACAGAACTCACACTTACTGAGCTTTGCGTATAACTTCTCCTGTCTCAAGGTCTCTAACACGATTCGGAGATGTTCCTCGTGCTCTTCATGATTCTTGGAATATATGAGAATGTTATCAATAAACACCACCACGAATTTATCCAAGAACTGATGAAAGACTCTGTTCATTAAGCTCATAAACACTGCTGGCGCGTTGGTTAAACCAAACGGCATTACCAAGAACTCATAATGTCCATACTTGGTCCTGAAAGCTGTCTTCGGTATGTCTTCCTTCCTTACTTTGATCTGATGATAGCCGGATCGGAGGTCAATCTTCGAAAATACCCTTGCACCACTCAACTGATCGAATAGATCATCAATGCGTGGTAAGGGATACCTGTTCTTGATGGTCACAGCATTCAGTGCCCTGTAGTCAATGCACAATCTTACTGTTCCATCCTTCTTCGGCACAAATAATATGGGTGCTCCCCAAGGTGAAATACTGGGCCGAATGAAACCCTTCTTCAGAAGATCATCAACCTGTTCTTTCAACTCTACTAACTCCTTAGGTGCTAGCCGATATACCGATGAAGTGATAGGCTCTGCTCCTGGAGTTAAGTCTATTGTGAATTCTATTTCCCGATCAGGTGGTAAACTTGGAAGATCATCAGGAAATACATCCACAAACTCAGAGATGACTCTTGGGTAACCTGTCTCCTCTTCTACAGATAATACCCTAAGAGTAGGATGAACTCCTTGCTCTACTGCTCCTCGAAGAAACTCGAATTCTGGATGTCCAGGCTGTCTAAATATAACCTTTCCAAGCAGACAATCAAGAGTCGCATGATACTGACTTAACCAGTCAATACCAAGTACAATATCATAGTCAGGCATAGAAAAGATCAAAAATTGAGCTCGCATTTCTCTGCCACAAACTACTACAGAATATGATCTACAGACGTCACTAACCGAAATAATTCCACCTCCCGTAAGAATTCTCTTCATCTTCGGAAGGGGTGCGGTAGCTACTCTATGGGTGGCAACAAAGCTAGCTTCTATAAATGAATGCGATGCTCCAAAATCAAATAATGCTACAGCTGGTAATAAAGCTACTAAAATAGTACCTACGATGACTTCGCCTGCGGTAGCTTCCTGTTCAACAGCTAATGTGAATGCCTGGCCTCGACCCTGAGCTGGTCCTCTTTGCTGCTGTTGTTGCTGAAATAGAGCTGCCTGCGGTACCAGTGGAGGTCTCTGCTGGTAGCCTCCTGTAGCTGGTGGTCTAACTCCTCCAGCTCCTGTCTGCTGTGCTCCTACTGCTCCTGTAGCTGGTCGTGGTACAGGTAAAGCAAGTCTCGGTGCTCCCTCTCTTGGTTTAGTGCAGTCTCTAAAAAAGTGCTGATCTGATCCACAAAGTAGGCATAGTCCCAATTTACGCCTGCACTCTCTCTCAATGTGTCCTACCTTGCCGCAGTGGTGACAGGTAGGAAGAGATATGGCCCTGTGTGCTGCTCTCTCCGGTATACTCCTCTGGAATCGTTTTACAGAATCTCCTGGTGCTGTCTTGGTTGGTGCGGATGTGTTTGGCCTCTTCAGATTCGATTCCCTTCTAGTGACGCGCTCCATGCGTCGTGCTGCTGCGAGGACCTCGGTATAAGATGTAGGTGCGACTGAGCCAATCAATCTCTGGAGCTCGAACTTCAGTCCGTCAAAGAACTTTTCAGCTTTCTCTTCCTCGGTCGAGATCAATGTTGGAGCGAAGCAACTTAGGGGAATAAATTCTGCGTTGTATTCTTCCACTGTCATACTACCTTGGATGAGGCGGTTGAACTTGTCTCTGAGCTCTGATCGTGCAACTGCCAGAATGTACATCTCTTGGAAGAGTTTGGAGAACTCTTCCCAGGTGACTCGGTCCGGTCCGAGCCTCCTTTCTTCTGCTAACCACCAGTGATGTGCATTATCAGTTAACTGCATTCTGACTGCAGTCATCCACTTCTCTCTCGGAAGTTCAGCGGCTTTCAACTGATGCTGAATGTTAGTGAGCCATTCATAAACTTCTGTTGGCCCTTCTTTACCAAAAAATGTGCGAGGCTTGAGATGACAAAATTCGGTGAAAGATCCCGTCGCTGTTCGCCTCGTTGGTGGATTTGCCTGCTCCAATGCGGATACCAAGCTGGTCCTCAGATACTCTGCCTCCTGGCGATGGGCCTCTTGCTGAATCTGCTGCTGGGCCTGCATTATGGCATACATCATCTGGAACATCTGTTGCCCGTCCATGGCTTGTCCTGGCGGGAAAACTGGCATCTGGGGAGTGAACTGTGGTGGGGGTGGGATGTCATCTCTCTGAAACCTTGGATTAGGCTGACCGGTTTGATCGCTCTGCGATGCTTGTCCTCCATCCCCTGGAGTCACTCCGTCTGTATAAGTAACCACAGCGTCGTGTGGTGTATCCAAAGGAATCTCATCTCCGTTCCTGGGATCCATTACTCTGCAATCAAAAGATAAACTGTAAGAACGCTCAGAGGAATCAAAACAGGATGCAATTCAAGTAACAAATTTTCGAGTTCGATATAGAGTTCAATATTGGTTTAAGTAATGGATGAGATCCTACATCTATCCTATCCTTAGGGCAGGCTGCTTCGGTCCCTAAGTTGAAACCAAAAAATTTTAGTCGTTGACCTGCATGGGCCACCACAAAAACTATGTCACGCCCCAGTCCCAAAATACCGTGGGACCGGACACGTGGCACTGGCCAGCAGTACGTACCGATGGACAAACCCAATTTAATGGATCCATCAGGGCATACTTAAGCTGTAAAACATATCTACGATAATCATGGCACAACTAATCTCATCCACACAAAGTATAACATATGATCCACAAAATAATAAAGAATGTAAATCATCAGCTAGTCTCAACAAAATGCTTCGGGGAACAACCCGATAAATATCTGATACAATGGTTCATCTGACCAGAAATAAATGACTGAAATAAATAAATAAATACTGAGCATGAACATGGATGCTCAGGAAAAGTCTTCGGCTAACACCTCGTCCTCGGATGGCGGTACAGCTCCTGGATCAGCTTCTGCTCCGGTCCCGTATACCTCGGGATAGTCTCGTCCTCAAATCATGGGGAAATAATCCATATCCAGGTCCTCAGGGGACATAGCAAGGTACAGATAATAATATAAGCCAAAATATAAGCAGTGCAGAGAATAATAAAATAAATAGGGTAAGTAAATAACCATCTATGTGTAAATGCAAGTGAGAGCAGCACGAGTACTCAGGCTGTGCCACTACAAGCTCTGTGTCGGGGAGCCGGTAGTGGTAATAACAAGTAATGTGCCTAGCTCTACTACGAGAGTCTACGACCTCACAATAGTAGTAGATATATATAGAAAATAGCCTGTAGCCTGTGTGTCTCTCCCCACCCCATGTAACCACGCATATCATGACCATAACGTCTCATGTCCATGTCAAGCGGGATCATCACTAATGCAACAAGTCATATGTATCTATGAATATAGTATCTCTGTCAAGTCCTGTATCCTATACAGAATCACCACGAATATCTCGGGAATATCCTGTCTCATGAACAGTGTCAAGTGTCCTGGGTCGTATGGTACTTGATTAGACAAGTACGAGAATAACAAGTGTCACGAAAGTCCATCTCTAAATGACAGTACCCAACACTGCGTACAGTATTGGCACCTGACTGATAATCGGATGCTAAGTACGTCACACGGTCCTAGGTTGAGCATGCACAACAATATATATGAAGCAAGAAAAATATGTAACAATACTGCAGAGTTTGGCAAGGTACACTTGCTTGATGTCCGAATACCAACAACTGTCCCTGTATCAGTGGATCCGGTAGGTACTACTCCAAAAGCTGTAATAAATATCACCAACAGTCTCAAAAGATATCAAACTTCTAGAAACGTCTGTCCTTACGTCCAATTTGGACACAGGGGCAAAAAGGTCATTTCTGGGCCAAAGCGGGGTCCACATGTGGGCCACTTTGCACCGAAAAGCATATCAGGGTCAAAGGTCTCCAAATTCTGCAAACTCAGTGTCTACAAGTCAGGAACGATGATACGAACCCAACGGAACTTCCAGAATTGGATTCCGATGAGCCGATCACAAAATCGCCGGTTAGGTGGAGCCTGTGGGGCCCACGATACGCGATTTTATCAACGTTCTCAGAATCGGACCAAACTTGGCTCACAGGACCAGCGTATTGCTACGAGTCCGATGGTATAAGTTTTGTCTCGATCTGACGTGTGTACACAAAGTTATAGCATATTCCAGAAAGGTTGGATACGGGGTGTCGTCGGCGGATACGCGTTGATTCCGGGGTGCACGCACCTCCGAATCTACTTTCGCGAATTCCCACACGACCGTATCAATGACGCGCACGGTTCGGTAAAGACCGCGTGCGACCAAGTCGTCCCGTTTGGCGGGGCGCACTCAGTTCCGGGGTGAAACGGGGTATTATTTTTCCTGTTTTTGGATCGCGGGGTGCGATCACCACAGGACGCGATGCACCGAGCGAGTTATACGGACACCGAGAGGGTTATACAGTCTACGTATAGCAACTGACGGAAACTAAAATGGGATTACGATTTGAAAGAAAACGATACCTGAACAGAGCCCCTTGAACGCTGAAATTCACGTGTCCGAACGTCACTTTGTGTCCTGGTCGTGTCCTCGCGGGCTGCTTGCGTCCGAATCGACTTCTCTCGTGTCCGCTGAGATTCAGAGTCGACTCTAAGGTTTGACTCGGGTCAGCGCGGCGTCGCGTAGGAAGCGTCGGAGTCGGGTCGACGAGGGGAGGTCTGGGCAGCGGTATCGCCGGTTCGGCGGGGGTTGATGGTCGCTGTGCTGGCCGGTCTGTCGGATCGAACTGGCCGGAGCGGGACAGCGCTGCACAGGTCGTCGGGTTGCTCGGACAGCCGCGGGATCGTTGCGCCGGTCGGGGACCGTTGTACTGCCGGAGTGCCAGGCGGAGGGGAGAGAACAGGGAGGAAGTTGATCGGCTCCGGCGGGAGGCGGCCTAGGTCGACGGTGGGGTCAGCTCAGGGAAGGGGTTGTTTGCACGCAAGGGTGAAGGAGTCGGCTAGAAATAGATTTTAGGTTTTGCTTGGTGATTAAAAGCTAATGAAAGGAATTAGAGAGATATTTATACACAAGTGGGATTCTTTTAGGTTGAGGGTTGCTCTAGGATTAGGGCTTGGTTAATCCTTCCTAGGATTGGGCCTCGGTCTAGGCCAAGGATTTGGGCCGGGTCAAAGCTCCTAGGGCTTCAGCTCTCATGGGAACATTTTGGCACGGTTCCTAATTCGGTTTAATTCTATTATCGTTTTTTAGAGCTTTTTAAAGAATTTTGGAGTCAATAAATTCACCGAAAAATACCATGCGTCCGGTTTTCCATTCTACACCCTAAAATATTATTTTCATAATATTTTAACACCAACTAGCCACACTTAAAATTCTTTAAATCGCAATCATCTTCGCTTTAAATTCAAGAAAATACCAAAAATTCGTAATAACTCATTTTAAATTTATTCACAAAAATTCAGGGTGTTTACACAAGTCCAAATAGCCTATGTATTACGAATTTACCATGTCAAAAGATATTTTATTTTAATTTATTTAATTCTGGAATAATTATTCTAAAATCCTATTTTAATCTTATTATTCGGATTTTTAGGTTAATTCTTAAATTTTGTCCAAAGAAACTAAATTTTATCAACTCGATACTCATGGCACGCAAATCGAGGCGATCTGTTGACCGAAAAGTCAACAGACACAAACTCGACTTTCATGCATGATTTCCTGTAGATTTTAGCATCAAAAACATTTGGCATTTATGGCTCGTCCGAATTCAAATTCGTTTGGGAATTATGGCACATACAAATTTTATATCGTGCACCAATGGTTAAATTCTAACCTAGAAGTTCTACAGAATTAACAGTATATAAATATTTTGAATTAAATTATGGGAAAAACATATGTCAATGATCTCGACATTAGCTTTCCTAAACTTTAAACGTTTCATGATTCTGATTCCTGGTTCTCCCGAAATCGTAAAAACATCGAGACGCATCTATTTTCAGACATGCTGTGCTCTACGAATTTTTTAGAATTTAATACTCATAATTTTGTAAAAAAATTATATATTCAGAAAACTAACCTCAATTTCATTATAACGCAATAAATTGGGCCTCGTTTGGAGTCCGGAGCTATGCGTAATGACTTTTGGAAGATGAAGGAACCCTAGATGACAATTCTCCCAAATTCGGCTCAAAGAAAACCCTAGAAATTAATAACTAAACTATTATATATAGGGGAGAGAGGGAAGCCGCGGCTCAAAGGAGTGCCACATGGCAGCCATCCAAAGCTTCACACTCTGATCGAACGGTCAGTGTTCGATGCGGCTTGGCACAGCTCAGTCCTACTAGGACTAGGACACGGCTCTGCTCGGCTCGGCTCGGCTCGACTGCAACCACACCCACCCCGCAGTCGCTGATAGGCGGGCCCCGCCCAGTTGGCTGCGGGAGGCTGACGGGTGGGCCCCAGTTGGCTGACTGGGCAGAAATAATTATTTTTTGGGTTTTTATTTTCAGAAAATAGTTTTTAATTCAGTTTTTCATAATTAACTCAAAATAAATTCTAAAAATAATCAGAAAATTCCCAAAAAAATCTAGAAAATAAATTTGACTATTTAGAACCTAAAATAAAAGTTTGGGATATTTTTAATTTTGTTTGACCTTAAAATAAATTCTTGAAAGTCCTAGGAAATTAGGGTTACTAGTTTTTAATTAACTAAAAATTGTGGAAAAATCCCAATAGCCCCAAATTAACCTAATAACAATATTTAAGCAACAATTTCAGGATACAGAGGTTACAATCAGAGTGGAATATTCTTACTCTCGAGGATATGCTTCATACTTGTGTTTTAGATTTCAGAGGCTCTTGGGTGGATCATCTTCACCTGGTAGAGTTTTCTTACAATAATAGCTATATGGATGAAGATGTCGTACTCCATTATTTTGGGATGATATTGGTGAGAGAGCCTTATTGGGACCAGAGATAGCCGTAGATGTAGCTAAGAAGGTGAAGCTCATAAGAGATAGACTTAAGGTGGCGCAGGATGGACAACGGCATTAGGCCGATAGCCACTAGAGACCCTTGGAGTTTGAGGTATAGGTTATGTTTGCATTGCTTGTGTTTGCCTTGTTTAGATAGAGTGCAAAGGCTGTATTTTTGTGCTAGTTTGGTGATATGGTGTTCTTGAGTATTTTGTCGACATGGGACACGATTCTCTTTGGTAGAGGCGGAAAGCTTAGTCCACGGTACATCGGACCCTTCGGTATTCTTGAAAGGGTCGGGGCAGTGGCCTATAGACTAGACTTGTTGCCTGTACTAGAGGGAGTGTACAACGTGTACCATGTGTCACAGCTGAGATGGTACGTGGCAGATCCTAGCCATGTATTGGATCACTCAGAGATCAAGGAGGGTCTGACTCTCAGTTATTCAGAGCAGCGAGTGGAGATTCTAGATCGTAGGAAGAAGGTGCTGCAGAACTAGACAATTTTCTTAGTATGCATCGTGTGGAGGTATCACTCTCCAGGAGAGTCTACCTGGTAGCGAGAAGCCGAGATGCATGAGCGATACCCTTATCTTTTTGAGCCGTGAGGTATAAATCTTTCTTGCTGGTTGTGATTGATTGTTGTAGTTGGTTACTTCCTTAAATTTTGAGGATAAATTTTTTCTAAAGAGGGCAGGATTGTCATCCTCACCTTTCCAAGTGAGAGTATTTTGGACATTTTAAATATCTATTTATTTCTAGTAATTAATAATTATTATAGTGCTATTTAATTTAATTTAATTATGTTTTGTATTATTTATTCATAGATAGTGGGCTAGCCTATTATTTAGACTTGACAACAATTGAGCCCAACATAGACTAGACCCATTAGACCCATTTCTATTACTTAATTAGGAGGATTAGCTTAACTAAAATTATTTTAGAGACTATCCAAAATAGCCCTTCCTAACTATTGTTCATAATTGACTAAGTAGGGGCACCTTGGGCATTGGTTGTAGCTTGGAGAGAGAAAAAGAGGGTCGACTACTAGAAGATGGGTCTTCTCTCTCTCCTCTTCATTTGTTCATTCAATATTAGATCCCCAATTTTCTAGATCCCTAATTTACTTCATCCCTCCATCAATTTTGAACCAATTTCTTCCATTCCCTCTTAATTTCATTAAGCAAAGAGCATTAGAGTTTGGATTTGCAAAGAGAACTTAAAGTATGAGCATTTGGCAAGGAGCTTGTGTCCGAATTATGTCCATTTAAGCATTTATTAGAAATCCATCTTCCAATAGATATAGATCTAAATTTTTCTTTATTTTAGGTTCCAAATTATGCATTTGACTATTAGAAACCCTCACATGGAATAGGGATACCTATAGGAAGAAGATCTAAGCTCTATTGATGTATTTTGATACTTCTACAGATATTTTTGTGTGCAATTTGAGAAAATTACGAGATTGACACATCAAGTGTGTGTCTTGAGACTAATTGAGTTTAATTGGACTTATATTGGGGTTGAGTGACTAGTTATGTGTCCATATTTTTATACGAGTAGGTTGTATCACGATACAGTGTAATGCTTTGCGAGACGGAGCTCATTTTAGGGTTTTTCTGCAATTCTTTTTAATTCCTATTGTAGCTTTTTCTAATAGCTATTATTATATATAATTTATATGTGTGTATGATCATCATGGAGAATTGGAAGTTTAAGCACTTTGTGGGGATGAGTATCGTAAGTATCCATAGGGTGCACTCTATGTGTTTGGTGATATAGCCATTAGTGTATATTTTGTGCATTTAGTACCATTATGTATATATTAGTGTGTATATATATATATATATATATATATATATATATATATATATATATATATATATATTTATTTATTTATTTATTTATTTATGCGTATCATTACATTATACATTGATATATAATTATTTATATATGGATATATATACTAGATGTGTGTTCATGAAGAGGGGGGAACACACTATGACCGGATGTAGAAGTGCACTGTGTTAAGGTGTGTGTGTGTGTGTGTGCGGATGACACATGTATATTAGTGTAGTGCAGTGTTGTGCCTTTGTGCACTGTTAATTGAACTATAGCAGTAGTAATTATACCATATTAGGGAGCTCGAGCACAGGCCATGGGCAGTCAGGTAAGGGTCTGTGGGTGTGTGAGTTTGTTGTGCTTGCGTTAGAGATATAGAGTAAAGGGAGTTTGGTTTGAGGAATAGCAGTATCCATATCTAGCTATGAGGGTCTGTGTGATACTTGATGTGTACCAGTCCTCAAAGTGAAACTGGCTGTATTTGAGTTGAGGGGGAAGTGAATACACTAATGTTGTGGGCTGTTCTCTGAAAACATAGAAGTACATCAACACGTAACAGCAAAAAAGGAAAAATAAAGTGGTCTATTGCAGACTTGAATCAAGGAGAACAACACAGCAGGGGTTGGATTGAGTAGTTTGTGTGTATATAAGAGGAGAAGTTATAGCACACAACAATAATAGATATCTAGATAATGGTGACTGATAGCAAGGGTAGTTGGTGTATGATTGAGTATCAAAGCAGTAATAGTAATGATGGCAATAAGGGAGTCATTCTTAGGCCTTGCAAATATTTGAATAAGGTTATGTGTTGTATTGTTCTATGAAAATAGAGAAGTACAATAGCACTAATAAGTAGGAGTGAGTTTAGGTGATATGTGAGATATCATGGTTAAGTATTAGTTATCAGTTAAATATATCTTAGTTAGTTTAGTTAGTATATACTAGTTAGTGTATATTAGATATATTAGTGTATTACAATATCTAGTATATATATGTATAGATATTAGTATGATGTATCAGTTAGTATAAGTGTGTAAGGATACCAGTTAGTTGTTATATATATGTTAGTTGTTAATACCAATTGTTAGTTAGCATATATATATATATATATATATATATATATATATATATATATATAGAGAGAGAGAGAGAGAGAGAGAGAGAGAAAGAGTATTCATTGTATAGTTATTAGTGTTAGTAACTATTATAGCTAGTTTTGAATTGTAATAGCTAGTTCATAGCTATTATAGACTAAATAACTTAGTATGGACCTAATACGACTTAGTTAAGCTAGAATGACTTAGAATTTGACCTAGAAGCATATTAGTGCATTCTTTTACTAAATTCTCATTCATTACACTACATGATATGATATTTCCTAAATAGGATTGTGTGACACCAGCTCGGATAATGAGTCGTACCTTTGCTAAGGACCAGAGGCGAGTATATCTCTCTGTTCATTTTTATTTTATGATAGTGTATATATTACATGTTCTAGAATTGTATACTTATTTTTGACACAGTGGTGTGAAGGACGGGTACTATATGGATCATGTCAGGAGATGGTATTCCCTTACCGTGTTTATCGGGTACTACTTCACATGTATTTTACCGTATGCATCGGATATTGATTATCATGTACTTTGTGTTCACACACAGTCTCATGTACAATATGCCTATATTACTCGTGTTCGTCAAGTGTCATGATCAGATCCATAAGTAATGGTTGGGGATGGGAGAGTAGTAGTTGATTATGTGATCAAAGCCCAGTATATTCGTTTATTTGTCGATTACATATCATACGTGTAATCGAGTTACCTAATTCTATTCATGTTCAACCTAAACCTATCACATAACAAACTTGTACTCTAAGGCACATTAGCTAATATTACATATTTCCATTAATTGCAGTTATTTCATATTGCATGTTCTTTTCTTTCCAGTACTTTTCATGCTTATTCTAGTTTATTTCAATTTCCTAGTTTCTAGTAAATCTTGTATTCTTTTCTATTACATGTCATATATGCTCTAACATGTATTTGAAACTGCATTTAGAGTTTTGTACTTTGCTCTAATCCTTATTGGATATATTTTTCAGATGACTGGTTAGTGGATATGTGCCCCACACATTACGGGGCACAAAATGGTGAGCCAGCAGGAGAGATAGCACCTCTAGTACAGAGGAGACAGCTTTTATTATTGTTTTGTATTTGACTCTTTAGAGCCTTGGCATGTATTATTATGTTGGAGACTATTGTATTGTGACTAGATGTTAGACTTGGAGTTGTATTTGTGACTCTTGTACTTATTTTCTTTATTTCATATCGTGCTATTTCTTCCTCTAGTTTGATATTGTGATTGAGTATTGACTTCCATTATTATATCATCATATTATTCATCTATTTGGAGTTGAGATGGCATGACAGGTACCATACATATATTGTGCGTGATATTTAGATAGTATTGTTGACCTAGACAACGTTCTACCGGCGATGTTACGGCGTAGGCTGGGCGTTGTTCACGTACTCTTACCCTCATTCTTAGTGTGGGTCGTGACACCACCTGTCAGCCTCTAATACCCAAACCATGGGGTCACCAGTCACTTGTAGCGCCCCGTTCTCCCGGTGCGGAGAGCGCGGCTATGAAACACAAGACGGTATCGTTCGATCGGGATAGATTGAAACAAGAACTCGTCCTCTTTATGAATTTGTTTCTTCAGAATCGATTCCCATATTCAGTGGACCGTGCCCCCGGGATCGACTTAGCGGCAGAGTCAGGAGGGACCTCTTCGCTGCTATCTTTTATCGCCTCAGTTTTCGATGTCGCTTGTTGCTTTCGTGATTTGAGTTGGTTTTGGGATTTGCTTGTTTTTCTTGAATGGTTTTGATGAGTATCATTATTTTCGTTCATTGAACTGCACTTCAATTCTGAGATTGGAAAGAGTGGAAGAGGTATTGATCGAGTTGTTCGTAATGCAGGTGAACGAGCAGTAGGCGACTTACGAGCGGAGTCGTGAAGTGCCTCTTTCCTTCTTCCTTCCAACTACTAAGTGAGTGACTACCATCCTGATTATCTAGCCCTGCTTCTAAGTCTTCATACCAAAAACTCTTGCATTCTTGTTGTCCCGATCAAACGATACCAAGTAATAATAAAAGATACCAAGATAAAAGAGAATAGACTTAGAAATACTGCTTGTCAATCAAACTTGTGAACGATTACTTGTATGCATGCTTGTTCGTTTGGAATGTTCATTATATGCTTCAAGTTTAGTTAGAATGCATATCTTCTATGAATATTGTTATGCATATGGAACACACTTTTTTTTGCCGTAGATTGATCTGAAAGACTATTCAAAGACTGTTGTGTATGGAACTTGTATCGTGCTAGAAGTTATCTTGAAACGTGCATGGATTGATGGAAAACTTAACGAACGCTTCGATCACGGACAACTTGTGCACAAGGTTTTAGAGGTTTCGCGGACGGTCGCCGGGGTGCTGGGACTGATCCGATCCGGACGGAACATATGGATTAGTCAATTGAAATTGAGGAAGTAAACTGCATGTGGCGGGGCTCGCCACCTGCGTCGCATATTATTTTCTATCCCGTGACTATAACTCGTCCCTTTGTGGCATCATGCCAGTGATATAAATTGTATATTTAAACCTGTTGCAAACTAACTTGTGTCTTCGTGGCAGGGAAGGCATGGTAAGTATTTTGTAGGTGATTCAAACGGTCAGGTAAAATCCATCGAACGGTGGCAAGTTTATTTCAGTAAATTCTATATGCTGCTTACTTGTAAATAAACTAAGGCAAGAATAGAAACCCACAAAATATGCATGCTTCATTAAAATAACATGTTGATTGGTATAGTTCGGTTAGCTCGCCTTCACCAGTATATTTTGACATGCTGACTCTCGTTGAAACAGGTTCTCCGTACTAAGGCGATCCGAGCGAGGAGCCGAAGTCGTCTTCCCGATCCAGTCCAGCTGTTGGCGCATCCTGATCGCGCCGTCCTTGAAGCATTTTGAAGCAGAAGCTTGCAACTTTCCATACACAATACAGCTTCGTGGCAAAGCCGTCCTCCAGCCTGGAGGTCTATACATTTTGAAGTTTAGTAAAGGGATGTAATGTACAGGATTGCTATCTCATTTTGAGTCAACACTTTTATAAGCCCGTACGGCATATTAGCTGACTCGTTCAGGAGTTTCTAATAGATGTTCATTATCAATAAAGAGAACTTTTTCATGTTTCAAATCTGTGTTTCAATTTATCTGCGTACTCTAAATATGTGCTTGTTATGCAAATCATTAAAGCCTTGTGCGGGCGCAACCCCAGGCCCGCACGGCGGTCATGATTCGGGGGACGCCTCAACTATTCTACGGAATCGGGTCGTGACATAATGGTAACAGAGCACAGATTCAAGTTCCTTAGACTCTCATACTGGAAAAGTTCCTTTAACGATCAAATTCCTGTGCGAACTCTTGAACTCGCTAGGCCAAATGAGATACATTCATGCAATGAGTCCATAATACATTATGATTCTAATGTAGTTTACCTTCTTTTGAAGGAATGGCACCAGCGCAATCTGCAGCGCTAGCACCGAACGAAACACAAGGCCAAGAAAGTAGTCTGGGCACTTCGGGAAGCTCTCAGAGCCAGCGTGGCATATCTCAAGTCGACCCGCTAGAGCGGGTGATGCAAATGTTAGAAGCACAACGACAAAGACATGATGCTCGCCAAGTCAAGTTTGAAAGCAATCTAGAGGCCCGATTCTCAGTTCAACAAAAGCAGGTAGATACCCTGCAACAAATTGTTCAGACTTTGGCTGCCAACCATTCCGCCGCAACAACAACGACTTCGGTGGAACAACCCATGCTTGAAGTAGAGATGCTGCAAATCCCAAGGCCGAGGGAAATGACTGCCTTCGACTTTGGCCACTTCAAGAAAGTCTGTAATACCCCATTCAACGGGACTAAGGACCCAATGGTAGCTCTAGATTGGCTAGCCGAACTTGAAGACCACTTTGCTCTGCTAGTGGTTCTCGAAGAGAAGCGCGTCGCCTGTGTGCAACTACAGCTCCGCCTTAACACGCACGATTGGTGGGACGTGCATCGACGATCTCTCCAATTTGATCACGGAGAGGAGGCGATCTCGTGGACGACTTTTTGTGCCGCATTCGAAGAGGAGTTTATACCCCCTCCAGTGCAACGTCGGATGGAGAACGAGTTCGTGCAGCTGCAGCAGGGCAGTATGACAGTTAAACAGTACTCCGCCGAATTCAACCGACTCTCCAAATTTGCTAGGGCCTATTTACCTGATGTAACGAGTCGAGCTAGAAGGTTTGAAGGTGGTCTATGCCCTACCATCCATGCGCACGTGGTCGTTCATCAGTACAAGACTATGCGTGAAGTCATGAATCACGCTCTATCACTTGAACCACAGTATCCTCATGCTGCAGCCGGCGCTGAGCATACATCCAGTCACAAACGCCAAAGCAACGACGGAGGAAACAATGCTACAAAGTGTCAAAATGACGGTGGTCAGCAGAAAGGGGACCAGGGAAAAGGATTATGCTTCTATTGTAAGAAGCCGGGGCACACAGCGAATAACTGCCATATTAGAAAGGGTCTGTGCTTCAACTATGGCGGTCCAGGCCACATATTTCGAGATTGTCCCCTCCCCTCTAAGATTTTTCCTCAACATAATGTTCCTTAGAGGTAGGCTCTATTCCTAAGTTTTGGGATGAAGCTTCCAATTAGTTGGGTAGGATGTAGCGCCCCGTTCTCCCGGTGCAGAGAGCGCGGCTATGAAACACAAGACGATATCGTTCGATCGGGATAGATTGAAACAAGAACTCGTCCTCGTTATGGATTTGTTTCTTCGGAATCGATTCCCATATTCAGTGGACCGTGCCCCCGGGATCGACTTAGCGGCAGAGTCAGGAGGGACCTCTCCACTGCTATCTTTTATTGCCTCAGTTTTTGATGTCGCTTGTTGCTTTCGTGCTTTGAGTTGGTTTTGGGATTTGCTTGTTTTCCTTGAACGGTTTCGATAAGTTTAATTGTTTTTGTTCATTGAACTGCACTTCAATTCCGAGATTGGAAAGAGTGGAAGAGGTATTGATCGAGCTGTTCGTGATGCAGGTGAACGAGCAGTAGGCAGCTTGCGAGCGGAGTCGTGAAGCGCCTCTTTCCTTCTCCCTTCCAACTACTAAGTGAGTGGCTACCATCCTGATTAGCTAGCCCTGCTTCCAAGTCTTCACACCAAAAACTCTTGCATTCTTGTTGCCCCGATCAAACGATACCAAGTAATAATAAAAGATACCAAGATAAAAGAGAATAGACTTGGAAATACTGCTTGTCAATCAAACTTGTGAACGATTACTTGTATGCATGCTTGTTCATTTGGAATGTTCATTATATGCTTCAAGTTTAGTTAGAATGCATATTTTCTATGAATATTGTTATACATATGGAACATACTTTTCTTTGCCATAGATTGATCTGAAAGACTATGCAAAGACTGTTGTGTATGGAACTTGTATCGTGCTAGAAGTTATCTTGAAACATGCATGGATTGATGGAAAACTTAACGAACGCTTTGATCACGTACAACTTGTGCACAAGGTTTTGGAGGTTTCGTGGACGGTCGCCCGGGCGCTGGGACCGATCCGATCCGGACGGAACATATGGATTAGTCAATTGGAATTGAGGAAGTAAACGGCATGTGGCAGGGCTCGCCACCTGCGTCACATATCATTTTCTATCCCATGACTATAACTCGTCCCTTTATGGCATCATGCCAGTGATCTAAATTGTATATTAAAACCTGTTGCAAACTAACTTGTGTCTTTGTGGCAGGAAAGGCATGGTAAGTATTGTGCAGGTGATTCAAACGGTCAGGTTAAATCCACCGAACGGTGGCAAGTTCATTTCAGTAAATTCTATATGCTACTTACATGTAAATGAACTAAGGCAAGAATAAAAACCTATAAAATATGCATGCTTCATTAAAACAACGTGTTGATTGATATAGTTCGGTTAGCTCGCCTTCACCAGTATGTTTCGACATGCTGACCCTCGTTGAAACAGGTTCTCCGCACTAAGGCGAATCGAGCGAGGAGCCGAAGTCGTCTTCCCGATCCAGTCCAGCTGTTGGCGCATCCTGATCACGCCGTCCTTGAAGCATTTTGAAGCAGAAGCTTGCAACTTTCCATACACAATGCAGCTTCGTGGCAAAGCCGTCCTCCAGCCTGAAGGTCTATACATTTTGAAGTTTAGTAAAGGGATTTAATGTACAGGATTGCTATCTAATTTTGAGTCAACACTTTTGTAAGCCCGTGCGGCATATTAGCTGACTCATTCAGGAGTTTGTAATAGATGTTCATTATCAATAAAGAGAAGTTTTCCATGTTTCAAATCTGTGTTTCAATTTATCTGCATACTCTGAATATGTGCTTGTTATGCAAATCATTAAAGCCTTGTGCGGGCGTAACCCCAGGCCCGCACGGCGGTCACGATTCGGGGGACGCCTCAACGATTCTACGGAATCGGGTCGTGACATCACAGACCCAGTCATGTGGGTACAGTGGGAATCTTGGTCGAATTTAGATATTGAGCTCAGACTCCTAGCCTGAGCTGAGCTCGGCTCAAGCCGAGCTGCACACAACCATAGCCAGACGATTTGAGTGGGAACAGTTATGATGCTGCCATGTGGCAAGTCGAGCCCCCACTTTCCTTTTGCCTATATATATATATTTATATATATATTAATTGTAGGTTTTGAGTGTTATTATTAGAGAGATAGTGAGAGTTTAACGAGAGAGGTTCTAGGTCCTCCTGGATCTTCACGAGGGCGTAGAGACCAACCCAGACATCCATTTTGATCCCTATTTTTTTGTTAGAACCGTATCGAGGTTAGCTTTCTGAAAAAAAAATTCGTTAATTCTTAACCTATTTTCTGGATATTTCATTGAGTGCTAGTTGTCCAAAATTTGATATAATTCGGTGTTTTCAAGATTTTTGGAGATCTCGAACTCATTTTCATGAACCGTTTGAAGTTTCGGAAAGCTGACACAAAAATCTATCATATATAATTTTTTTGAATTTAATAGTTTAGTTTATTATTCTGTTTAAATTTTTGAACATAGGGGTAACTAGCGCACCAACGAACTTGCAATCTATATGCCATAGATTAGATAAAATTGTCGATTCCGACATTCTTGTAGCGCTAAAATCTACAAGTTTGGATACTCAAATCTAAGTTTTCTATTGGTTGACTTTTTGGTCAATGGAATGCCTCGATTTGCGTGCCATGAATCTCGAATTCGCAAACTAGATTTCTTTTTTGCCAAAATTAGGTTTAACTTTAAAATTAGAATATAATAAGAATAAAATAGTATTTTAGGTTATTTTATTCATAATTAAAAGATATAAACTAGAAAACCTAATTAGGTACTTATCATTGATTAAGGTGAAAATCTTAATTCTAACTTATGTTTAATTTTACGACGATACTTATGGGTTGAGGGATAGATAGATGATCTGATTTGTGACGTCTTGATATTGTGACTATATCACCTTCGGAAACAGGCAAGTACTTCAATAAAGATATGTTACTTGAGAACGTGTTATATTTTTTGTGTGACGTATAAATATATTATAACTCGTATGATGTCGTCAAGAACTCATAAGTACGTTTTAGTCCATTACCCATTTTAGACCATCCATGTCTTGAAAGATGTACTTCTATATACACTTGTGTACCTAGAGTTCTAGTTATGTTCCATTATATTTACTTGTTTCACTTTGTCATATACCTTGCTATATATCCTTCACCTATCTTTCTATGTTCCTTATTTCACTACTACATGGTAGTACTTCCCATGATTTATATTTTATTTTGTTTCATGTTTGGCTGCGATCGTACTTTTTCCAATCCTGACTGGATATGTTGACAATTTTAGGCGATATTTGTCCAGAGATCTACGCTGAGTACGTTGAAGATGCAGATGTCACTGATGTACCAAATTCATCTTTAGATACAGAGTAGCATATTTTTTCTTATATTTTTCGTATTGTTCGTAGCTAATAGGCTTAGTAAACTTTAGTTTCTAGTTGTATTTATTCTATTGTTCGAGTTTGTTCTCGAGTACATCTTGAGTTGTAGTGGGTATTTCTTTAAATAAATTATTAAACTATTAAGTTAATTACTTATCATGACTTAGTTGGGGATGATATGTGTATTTTGTTACTTGTTATGGACCATTGCTTGTCACAGAAATCATACTACTGTCGATACTGCAGCGTAAGTTGGGTTTGACCACGCACTCATATGCCAAAAGTGGGAGCGGGTCGTGACAGTCTCCTCTCGAGAGACATAACCAGAAGAAGGCGAATCCAAATATTGGTCCATCTATCCTTCCTGCTTCGGTCAGTGGACCATGAAATTAGCAAAGTTAGTAACAAAGATTAGCGGCTTCGGGATCTTCTTCACAAGGAAAAAGAACTCCCTTAAATAGCCAAAGAGTTGTTTCTTCTGAGGTATCTTTCAGCATGCTCTTTTGAGGTCAAGGTCTTCATCTGAAGGATCTAGACCATAAGTAGAGGGTAGTGTCCTTTCGAAACCTGAGTAAGATATACCAAGAGGTAAAGCAGACAGCACGTCATCACATGTAGGGGTAGCAATCCTCTTATGTTTCATGACAACCCAACTTTCCATGTGGACGACGAGCCTCAAAGAGCTGAAGAAGATATAGTAATGCTACCTGAGGACATTATGAATCTAGAATTGGATGTCCACAGTGTCAATTCCAGCTTCACCGTTCATTCCATAACCCCTTCTACTAGTCCATATACAATCCCTGTATATATGACTGGCAAAAACAACGAAGAGGTCACCAGTGATCATAGACGGCTGGAAAGTCTTGAAACAACAGTGAATGGCATGAGTATTATGCTATAATCAATGCAAGAGATGATAATAAATATACAAGCTGGTATGGTCTACTTGCAACCTGCAATACCTCGGGTTCATACCCAAGATAACCAAGATAAAATTAACAATGAGAACTCAGAGGCACCACCCCTTACTCCCCAAAATGCTTGGAGTAGTCCTATGGCTGCCACTACGAATAATCTACCAATGTCCACACCTCCAACTGTCCTCCAATCTGCTGCTCATTCGAAAATGGTTGACACACAAGAAACCATCCATACTCTCACTGCTCGCTTGGATTCTATGAATAATTAGGAACAGTTTAAGAAGCTAGGGATATCATAACCCTACCTCTTGAATGGGACAACGTTGTTTGTCCACCAAAGTACAAGCTACTATTGCTGCTCCCTTTTGACGGAATAAAGTCACCGCGTCAATTCATGAACTAGTTAAAATCTTAAACGGCACATCTACCAAAGGATGACCCACTACTCACTAAGTTATTCGTTGGTACCCTAACAGATATAACTTTTAAGTGGTTTTGCAGTCTCCTTGACGACTGCATCAAAACTTTTAAAGACTTGGAGAGATTGATTCTCTCTCGGTTCTATGAAGGCGGGATGGAAGTAACCATGTCATCCCTCATTTCCATAAAGCAGAGGAAGAAGGAGTCAATGCATGACTTCAATGTGCACTTTAGACAACTCATTTTGAAGCTACCTCATCGTATCCCGGAGTCCATGCAAATGGACACTTGCAGAAATAACCTGCTTCTAATAGTAAAGTTCTGTATGGAACTAGCCAAGTGCGATCTCTGGTCGACCTTTATCGCAAATTCTGATATTGCTGAGAAGAATATTAGTGACCATCCACTTCTTGGGTTCAAGTCACCTAATTCTAAAGACAGGGTAAAGCATCCTCAAAATAGCAACAATAATCAAAACCGTAGAGGGAAGGAGTCCCTTGTTGTTGACATATCCAAGGGTGATTTCTAGTCAAAGCAAAAATCTTCGGAAGATCCAAAGACTAAGAAAACATTTTACTTCGAAGATGATGATGTTGTTAACATATTTAATGTAATTATGAAGAGCAATAAGCTTAGGCTGCCCAACATTAGAAGGTCAGAAGAAGCGAGTTAAACCAATGACCCTAAGTATTGTGTGTTCTACCGATATGTGCACCATCCTACCAAGGACTGCTACATATTAAAAATAAGATTTAATAGTTGGTAGACTCTAAAGCTATCACCCTCTAATTCGATGAGAAGAAAGTTACTGCCAATATAGTGTCTCTGCAGTTCGGTAACTTTCCATTGTTGAAAGTTAAAGGCGGTGTCATCCCAATTCCTAAGACGACATTAAAAATTGTTAATCTTCTACCGGCCCGTAACCAAGCAAAGGGGATGGTAGCACTCACCACTCCACGTGGTGAGATCATGTTGGTTCACCCGACATCTTTTTAGATATGGAACAAGAGACAGCTTCTTCTAGTTCCCGAATATAATAGATGAAGGAAAGGAAAAACATGGCTAAGAAGATCCGTTATATGAGGAAAAATAAATCATGTAACATGGTTCTTCCAGCATCCGTCGATGAAGCCCTATTGGGTAAAACTAGGTCTGGTAAGGCTTACCTAAGAACCTATGACCCAATTCAGGAGGATGCCACTCCTCTAAATCTTCCACCAAATCCTCTGGCTGCACCTGAAGTAGGACCATCAAATCTAGAAATGGACAAGTCCAAACAAAATGAGGTATAAGTGGACAAATCTTTGAAGAAGAATCCTCCATAAGGGCTCAACAAGCCCTACAACTTTGACATATTAGCATAGATTGCCAATAAGCCTGCAAGTTTGTCAGTCTTTAACCTACTTCATCTATCAAAAGAGACATGTGATACACTAAGTGAACCATTGCTATACGCTGACTCTTACTTGGTCCAGATCAAAGCGCCTGTTGAAGATCCAGTCGTATGTCCTCATTGCCATAGCGTTATGGAGAAGATTCCTAACATAACCTTCTCTCAGGAGGATATGTTATAAAAACAACAGACATGATAGACCTTTGTACTATAGTGGTTACGTTTGTGCTATAAAGGTTGATCAAATGCACATTAATATGGGTTCCTCTCTCACTATCATCCCGAGAGGTTTACTCCAACTCTTGGGGATTCTAATACATACGTTGTTGGTAAAAGTACTACAATCCTTAGATTCAATGCTGGATGAAGCCACCCTTTGGGTAAGACCAGCCTCAAGTGTCAGATAGGCGATCTGCACATCGAGGTCACATGCTACGTCATTGACGTAAACGTATCCTACAACATCTTGCTTTGGCGTCCATGTATATATGAAAAAATGATCGTCCCTTCAACCCTCCATCAATATTTCAAGTATATTGACAATGAGGGGATTTTCAAAACTGAGTTCGCAGATGTTAACCCATTCAAGGGTGTGGAGGCTTACTAATCTAATTCGATACTATATCAATAACAACTTGCCAAAGAGGAAGGCAATGATACTGACGATGAAGTCGAAGATGACTTAGTTACAGAAGGTCAACTTGTGATCCGTGTTAAGGGCCATGTCACTCACAATGACATAGAGGAACCTCTAGCGATAAAGCTCCACAAGAAACTTGATCGCTCTAGTGAAGAGACTTTCGTGATTAACCTCTGCAAAATAACTCACGGAGAACAAGATGGTCGTCCGTTGGAGATCAATCTTAAAGCTGTTAAGGATCCAGAACCTCTAGTGATCAACTTGTGTCACAACAATCATCACATTCCATATGGCCATCCTTTTATGTCACCTTGACCGAACCTGTGGCCAAAACACAAGATGATACTGCGCTAGAGAAATACATAAATACCCAGCCGAATGTTACCTCCCTTGATGATGTTATTCTCGAGAAAAAAATATTGTACTTTCTAAATAAAGGGTTTATTTTGAACTACTCTGATATCTACCAGTTTGTGATAGAGTACATAGATACTCTATATGCCTTTGAATATGGTCTAGGGTCGCATCTGTATATGTCCATAACGGCAGCTAGAATAGGGGCCAACATCTTCCCATACGACAGTTAGTACTTCAAATTTCCAACAAGGAAGAAGGGAGACAAACCTATCATCTATGGTAAGGTAGAAGGTCATAAAGACTCTCTTACTGATGATCCTGATAGTGGTAAAATATAGCTTTACCGTTACAGTTCACAAGCTAAGAACGTCATCCAGAAGATAGGATATGACTTGAAAAGAAACAAACGGCTTATCTTCGGCAAAGGACAGTGTCTGCAATTATGTCACTTTGCTCCGGAAGGCAAACCCAAAAACATATTACCAATGAACATGTCATGGTTTAGGTTATGTCACTCCCCAAATAACACTTGAATGCTCGAAAGCCGAAGTTGAGATGCATTCTCACCCCTCTGAGTCTTCTATTTGGGATTCTAATTCAAGTATCGGAGAAATATTTAAACAAGCATTGACCGTCAACATGGTGTTAGTGGACCAAGTTGAAGATAATGATCAATCTCTTGAGCTTTTCAAAGTTGAACCATTGGCCCAAAAGTTGGACACTCAGTGGGAATTATGCTTTGAACAACATGAACCACCTATTGAAGATAAAGTCATTCAAGTTGACTTAGGAGATGAGTCTCTTCCAAACCAATCTTCATCAGCAAAATATTTTCCGAAGAAGATCGAGAATATCTTATACAACTTGTAAAATAGTACATCGATGTCTTTGAATATAGTTATGAACATTATAAAAAATTATATTTTTAGTAACATGTTTTAGCAACAAAGGGTCTTTTTAGTCTCCAAAAGCAACTTTTTACATGTATTGACGACATGAATTTTAGTATGTCGCGGAATCCATACAAAATTTACTGGAGGAAAGCCAAATAGTAGTCCCACCAAAAATTCTCTATATTTGGTAACATCCATATGTCGCAGAAATGTACTATTTTTGCCGACATGTACCTATGTCGGGAAAGCATTTCTATATTTTTTAATTGAATAAAACCAAAAAAAAAATCAAACAAAAAACCCACAACCTCTCTTTCCTGTAGCTCTCTCGTGCTCTCTCTCTCTCTCTCTCTCTCTCTCTCTCTCTCTCTCTTGGGAATTTCTCTTTTGGGCGTTTCTCTCTCCCGTGGACATATCTCTCCTGCAGACATCTCTCAATCGAGAGCTTTCCTCCTCCATCTCCATTGTAAACTATGAAGGTTCTTCCCATTCACCGTTTCTTGTCCAAATATTTTTAGTAGGTTGATTTTGTGAGGGACTTGATTGCCTCTACTTTAAATTAGGGTTTGATTTTGTTAGGGTTTCTTTCTCTCATGTCGTTCCAATAGGACAATGTTGTTGTTGCTATTACGGAATAGAGTAACAAAATATTTATTTAATATATTAGTGAACCTTTTTTGTAGTTATGGTGTTTGTCATATTGTCACTGTGAGTTTGAGCTTGAAATTGGAACTGGTGATGACTTCTATGATCACGTTCTGATAAGTGGTTGCTTTAACTTTATTGTCTATGTGTTCTGGGGAATTATGGGTTTATATTACAAGGATATAATATGGTATAGGAAACTATCAAGTGCCAAAAAATAGGGGATAAATATGAAAGGTTATATCATATCTATCTATACTTGAAAAAAAATCTATCTATACTTGAAAATATTTAGATTGTCTGCATGTCACTTTTGACTAAAAATAGTGGATAAATATGAAAGGTTATAAATTAGACATGGATATAATAAAGAAAGTCCTCGAGTCAGTCTAGCTTTCTCCATTATTTCTATTTCCTTCAATATGTACACACAAAGCAATAACCAAATCCTTAATGCCCGACAGGTATCTTGTGATGATGCATTAAAGATGGCAAGGGAATTGTCATTGAAAGAAGGGCTTTTGGTACTGATTAGGAAGTCAAATATTATCTCCTTAGTTTTGTTGTATTCTTGAGCCATTTGAATAGTAATAAATTTTTGTCACATTGTTATAACTTTATAATCTCAGGTGGGGAATATGATCAAGATTCTACTGGCAAGAAATTTCTTTTTATGTTGCCCTTCAACTGATTCTTTGTGTATATGTACTACCAATAAGACAATAAAACAAAACGATTGTTGTTTATTTACTACATCAAAACATTATATGTTTTGTACATCTTTTATGCATAATCTCTCTAGCATTCCACCTGTAGCTTTTATGTTGTTTGATATTTGTTATGTCAATGATATGTGTCCTACCCTTCTTCTTTATTAAGTATCATTCTTGTCGCCCATTGTATAATTGGATTAAGTTATTATGCCTACCTAACTAACTTGTGATATCCTTTCTTTTTATTTCTATGTATAATTTTATCTAAAGTTTCATTTTTCCCGAGGTTTGCTATTATGGTCATGGTAAGAATGGTGCTATTTGTGTGCTCTAACAATATATTAGGTATGGCTTGATAACACATGTTTGTCTTAATTAATTAATTAATTAATTAATTAATTTATTTATTTATTTATTTATTTATTTATTTTCTTTATCATTATATGTATAATGTATTGCAGTGCTCATTGAGGTCCTAGGAAATTTATACAGTAGTTTACTTCTAAAACTTTAGTATCAGTTATTATTTGTGTAGTTTTAGTTATAATTGAGCCTCTTATTATAACATGCTTTATTATAGCAATTGTTTTTAAACCGGTCATTAGCAATTGTTAATTGGGAGCACTTACATGTAGAGCAGTAAGGGACAATAACATGATTCAATCTTCTTTATTTTATATGATATATCTTATAAATAAACAACATTATATGAGTTTTGTATTTTTTTATGATGATAGGAGCAAAGTTATGACATTTTCCTTGAAATATTGAAATGAAAAGTCGTTGCCTTGAAAAAAGAAAAGGTAGTTGCCCTCAAGGCTGAAGCACCATCATACATTGAGTCTCTGGAGGAGTAGGGTGTTTGGATGTCTATTAGCTCCGGTAAATATTATTGGCATCTCGCCCTATTGCTTCAAGAATAATCCAAGGCGTGCTTGCATTGCAGCATGACAAACGAAGGTTCACTTATTAATTCTTTTCTTATGTATCAATGTTTTTTACTGCTAAGAAAGGGAAGGAAGAGGATTCAGTTGACTTTTTTATTTGAGTGTAGTTTTTGAATGATATTGTACATTTTTCTATAATAATCATCAATAGTGGGATTTTAGCAAATGATCTCCCCTTCTATGGACATAATTTTGTGATGGTTCTTAAAGGTCTAACGATGAATAAAGGAGAAGAGGAAGAATGGAAGAAGCAAATGGAACAATGCTCGGCTCTTGACCCACAACAGAGGTTGTCGTTTACCCAAATTATCGGTAGGTTATGTTCCATGACCAGTCACACAAAACCAACTAAATGATGGAAAATATAACTCATCTTCTTTTTGTATGTAGGTGTTGATACCCCAAATACCAAAAAATTATGTAGTTATCATTGTTGCTGAAGAAGTTTAATAAAGTTTCATAAATGTGACTTCTCATTATACTTTGTTTATAACTCTTTTTGATGTTCCCCGAAACCACTACCTGGCCCTCTAAAGTCTATACGAGAGGAAGGCGTCATTTTTTTAAGCTTCATAATAGAAATTATGGAAGGTAGCTATTTAAGAAACTTTGATATGATAATAATTAATCTTTAATTTTCTTATCTAGACTGATGTTATTCCTCATATGCAAAGTAAACTCATCTTTGAGATGTGGTCTTTGAAGGACGTAAATATGAAATACATGTATACACATTCATTTGCTTTATTGTACTTCTTTACTTCAGTTCATTGTGTTATCTCTTCAAGGAGTCAAATTATTCTATTGGCTTGCATCAATGTTGGATATGAAGCTCACTCAGCAACGTCCTTCTGTTGAAGTTGAGATGTGCATCTTATACTTATTGTTAAAATTTTAAGGAGATCAAATCTAACTATGTCATTACTAATATACATGTTTCATTGAATATCTAAAGATATTTATCAGTTTTAGATGTGTATCATGCATGGCGTATTATCCGAATTTTATAGTTTTAGATGTATTTTTTTTGATATTTTTTGATTTTATGATCTAGATAACTTGGGTCTTTGTTATTGTTACCTCTGTACCCCCAAAATATTTAGATTTATTTAGACGTCTAACTTATTTTAAATGCTAAGTGTAATTTCTAGTTAAATTTTGCTAATTGGATTTTACTTATGGTGATTATATTAATTAGATTTTTCTTCAGGTAATTATTTATGTATATTCTACTTAAGGTAATTATATTAAATAGATAATATTATATAGATTTTATTGTAGTAATTGTATTATGTTATAAGTAGGAGAATCCATTTCAATGAGGGTTCAAATTCATATTTATTAGATGAGGGTAAGTTAGTAATTGCGTAAACAAACCACCCAAACAAAATCCTAACCAACCCCCTTTAAACAAATCCTACCCCATCCCCACATGTGGTCGGCCCCATACTCCCCTTCTTAGCCTTCAACTACAACCCCCCCCCCTCAATATATAATAAGAGTTATTTATATTTACCACCACATTCCCTAATGCATATTCCATTACCCACCCACCCTCCCCACCCCCCCCACCCCCCCATTTTAAAATTAATTAGTGGTACCCCACCCCCTCCCCCACCATTTCTCAAATTTTAGTTAATTTTTTTTTTGGGGGGGGGGGGGATAATACAAATTATAAACAAGAGATTATGAAAGAAGGGGGGGGGGGGGGGGGGGGGTGGGGGTCCACTAATTAAAAAAAATTGGGGGGGAGTGGTGATAGAATATGCATTAGGGAATATGAGAGGGGGGTAAATACGAACAACTCATATAATATTTTTTACAAAGAAAATGATAGTTTGCTTCCCATCTATATTTTCAAACCTTAATCACCTTCTTCGCCACTTATTTCTCTTCCAAATTCAATTCCAAACCTTGGAGAAGTACTAGAGGAGGAGATCAAGTTTGTGGAGAAGATTTGATTCTCCTTTGTGTTGGATCTCTATTGAGTTTGATCTTCAAAGATAACTTTTAATCCTTCTTCTTAATCTTTAGATAATTCTAAGGATATGTATGTGCTGACAAATAAAAATTTTACCATTAGAGATATAAAATTATTTAGAGAAGATCTTAACTAAGGGTTATTAATTTTGTTTTATATAAATTATATGCATACATGTATTTTTTTATCCAAAATAACCCAAATTTGTCTAAATAATTAGCCTAATTTTTAGCGGCTATAACAACTTAGAAATACTATAACTCCTAACTCGGGATTCCGTTTAATCTCTTTTTTTTTTTAAATAGAACCATATCAAAGTTAGATTTCCAAATATATAAATTAATAGACCAAATTTGAACTGAAACTTTCTGTAGAAATGTTTGAGTATCAGGTGTCTGTAAAATGAATATGTTTTGGTATTTTTGTGATTTCAAAAGTTTTCAGACTCAAAAATGCGTTGTCTAGTTTTTCGGTAAGCTGATGCGAAGGCCAGCCACATACTTTAACCCCAGAAATAGTTGAATAAGTCCAATATGTGCAATATAACCTACAAGTAGGGAACTATACGATATAGGTATGTGTATCCATGTAAACATAGGTTTAGTTATATATTATAATGTGTCATGATCTGCACCCGATATAGGGATGCAAGTCGGATACAACACCCAGCCTATGCTGCAGAATCGACGGTAGAACACTGTCTGGGTAATCTATCTAGCAATATAAATAAACACCAACAATAACAATATACTCAATCACAAATCTAAGATGGAAATGAGCACGAATATGATAAAGAATAGAATAGTCACATATAACTCATCAGTCTAAAATAATAACATCAATGAGTCTGGAAGAATACTATAAAAATAAGCTGGAGACAAATCCAGTACAAGAATACTAAGAAGCTACTAATCCCGGGTCATCTGTCTTAGTTGGGATAAGTCCCTCCTGAGCCAGGGTCTCTGACTCTAAACCCACAACATCCTGAGCTCCATAATGTTTAGGCTACCACTCCTCAGTGTCATTTGGGATAAATATATCCAGTCAGGAAAGGAACAGAGTATATCCTTAACAACAGTTCTAATCAATGATAAAAACTATATAGCAGTAAATAGATGTGAATATACAAGATGCACAATAGATAAAAGAGATATACAATAAGGAAATACTGGAATAATACAATAATGAGCAATATGACAATGAACAAGAATACTAATGACTAAGTGTGTGAGTACTAGTTTTAACATATAATCGGCTTGGGAACATGATACAAGATTTATGGCCTGGCTATCATACATACGGTGTATGATTAACATTATTCAAGAGTAAGACTTGATACAAGGAGGGTATGATCACATATCTATACTAAAATACTTCCCACCCTCAACTGGTATAATAGATTCAACAATGGTACGCTGTGGCACAGGATTCCCCAAGAAGATAACGACTCTTCCCGAGAATCAGTGTCTGTACATGTAGAAGATAATCAATAAAATAAGGCTTGAATAAGATACACCATATACCAAGGAATAATATCTCATGACGAGATCCGGATATACCAATCCGTGTAACCATCGTGTCAAGAAACAAGGATATCTACACTAGATACAATGAACATAGAGGATATCATAAATGAGAAACTATTAGAGAATGTACTCGCCTGAAGTCTAAAGAATAGTCTCACAGATGTCTGATACAGTGCCTCAAAGACCTAGATATGGAATAACATCAATACAAGGTTTCGGAAAGAAAAAAATTTAAACTAGTCAACTTCAAGGTCAACAAGCCATCTCTAAGTCAAAAGTCAAACAATAGTCAACTATGGTCAAACTATGGTCAACTATGGTCAAACTATAGTCAACTATGGTCAAACTAATTATTTCTAGGTTGCAAGAGTCTATCTCAAAGATATTGTTTTCAAACACTAGAGTCTATGTCATAAAAGCTATATCGTAGGATACTAGGATACCGTATCTTAGGATACGTAAAACAATAGGTAAAGCATCACATATATATGTCAAACCAATATTAATATATATAAAAATCCTAATTATAACATTAAATGGATACCTTGGTTTTGAACCAACTTGGTATCACAACACCAAACCATATTCTTGATACCCAAACCTAATACCTTGGGTATCCTAAAATACCTTGATACTTACCTTGGTATCTCAAGGTAATATCCAATACCTTGTTTATACTAACTACCCAATAATAAATATATGCTAACAACTAAATATTATTATTATAGTATACAAAACACAATTAGCAATTAGGAACATATTTACATATATATTAATACCATATATATACATATATATAACTATTATAATATAAACTTATAATTATATATATATATATATATATATATATAACCGTAGGTCCGTCGCTAAAGAGCAGTTGCTACCGTCACAATTGCTGCTGCTGCTGGCGGGAACTATTGCTAATGCGATGGTTTTCCTGCTGCCGTCGCTGTTGCTGAGTTGTTGTTGTCGTTGTTACTGTGTCGTTGCTTTCATTATTGCTGTGCTGCTATTGTAATTGCTGATACGGCTGCTGTCGTTAATCTGCTGCTGTTGCTGCTGCTGCTGTGTGCTACTACTGCTGCTGTTGGTGACACTGATATGTCGCCATAGCTGCTGTCGCTAAATCTCCCTCTCTTATATATAATAGAAATATATATAATACAACTAATAATAGATATACGCACATACTCCTCCAATATATATATATGTACATAATAACTACATATGACATAACATACATATATATATATATATATATATATAGTATCATATATATAACAACACATATACGTATACGTATATATAATCTTACAATAATATGCATACATAAATCATATAAGTATATATTTATATATATATATATAACAACATATAAATATATATACAATACATATACATATATATATATACTCTAATATTTATATATACTACAATATTAAATAGCTTTTACATATGTAGAATAATAACTACATAGATATATATATACACATAGGTAAAATAGATACATAGATTTATGACACATTAATACATAAATATATATACACAACAATATATATATACATACATATAATTACACAACACAATGACTAAGAACACAAGAGAAATAGATCTAGAAATTAAATTGCACAACACATGGAGTGTATCACACCCGTATCCCACTAGATCTAGGATACACTTGCGACACGAGTCCACCACACATCCAAATGTACCCCAAAGGACATGAGCAAGTCTAACATATTATTTATGAATAATACGAAGAGTCAAATACAAATCTACATGTCCATGTCAAATATGACATGCTCAAAGTCCCGTGTTGGAGGAAAATCCTCCAAATTAACACGTATCACTAAATTATTGGGATACGACCTACACGTACCCAATTATGGATACGACATTAGCCCCAAACACACAAGCACATGCCAAATTAATCTATAGACTAATTGACACACACAACAAATGTCAATCTCAAAATTTTCCCAAAATTGACACAAAAAGTACCATAACTTTCTCAATTGGCCTCCTATGAACACAAATCCAAATCCTATGGGTAGCCTATGCATATGGGTTGATTTCTCATGGTTAAATCTCATATTTAGAACCTAATTTAAGGGAAAAACTGAATTTTACCTATTGGAAGATGGATTCCCAATACAATCTCCAAATGTGATGAAATTTTCCTCCAACTTGTAGATTCTTACTCCACTTTATAGATCATTGCTTCCTCCTTCTAGATCCTTGCTCCACTAGTCCCTAATGGTGATTTGGGAAGGAATTTGAATAAAATTTGGTATAGAAATGTTATGAGAATGAAGGAATTTGGTTGAGGGAAATTCTAGATCTAGTTTACAAATAAAAAGTGGAGAGAAAAATATTTCCCCCCATCTTTAATAGGTCGGCCCCTTGCCCCTTCCTCAAGTCACTATGTAATATACATTATACCCCTTGGGGCCTCTCATGAAAAAATAATTAAGGAGGGAAGCTTCTAGTCTAATGGTTTAATTAAATTAATTATTCTCCTAATCAAGGGGCTTTCTAAATGGGATCAATTCTAACAATTAATATATGGTGGTCCATGAGTCTAAACTAAACTAGTTAGGTCCACTAACACAAGTACAAAATAAATAACTAACATCTAACAACAAAAAATATTACAACAATAATTATTTATCAAGCACAATATTTAATTAATTATAAAATTACTAAAATATCCTTTCCTAGCAAAATGTGGTAGTGACAAGTCTACCCGCCTTAAAATAATTTTGTCCACGAAATTTAAAGACGAAAACTACCCCCAAAAAATAAAAGAACATAAAAAATGAACAAAACTAAAGAACAAAACTAATTATGGAAGAACGTACCTCAAGGCATAAACAAATACGGATAATGCTCTCGCATTTCATCCTCTCTCTCCAAGGTAGACTCCCTCGGAGAGTGATGCCACCATACGACGCATACCAAAGGAATAGTCTGGTTCCTCAGCACCTTCTTTCTCAGATTCAGAATCTCAACTGGCTGCTCTGGATAGCTAGGAGTAGGGTCCACCTTTATCTCCGAGTGATCCAATACATGACTAGGATCTGCCACGTACTGTCTTAACTGCGATACGTGAAACACGTTGTGCACTCCCTCCAATGCAGGTGGCAAGTCCAGTCTATAAGCAACTGCACCGACCTTTTCGAGAATAGTGAAAGGTCTGATGAATCGCGGACTAAGCTTCCCGCCTCCACCGAAGCGAATTATGCCTCGTGTCAGAGAAATCCTCAGAAACACCATACCACCCACCTAGAATAAAACATAACCTTAAGAACTTAATCTGTAATAAACAACAAATAATAAACATAAAACAAAAATCTAAAAATATACCTCATACTGCAAAGGTCTTCGGTGGCTATCGGCCCAATGCCGCTGTCTGTCTTGAGCCACACGAAGTTTGTCTCTGATCAACTGAACCTTCTTCGCTGCATCTACAACCATCTCTGGCCCAAGTAAAACTCTCTCTCCAACATCGTCCCATGACAAGCGAGTACGATATCTCCGACCGTACATAGCTTCAAAAGGTGACATCTTTATACTAGCCTAGTAACAGTTGTTGTAAGCAAACTTTACCAAATAGAGATGGTCCTCCCAAGAACCCCCGAAATCTAGTACACAAGTGTGTAACATATTCTCGAGAGTCTGAATAGTCATTTCTGACTGTCCATCTATCTGGGGATGATATACAGTACTGACCTTGAGATAAGTGCCCAAACTCTCCTACAAACTCCTCCAGAAATAAGAAGTAAAACGACTATCCCGATCCGAGACTATGTTGACGGAAACTCCATGTATCCTGATGATCTGCCTCACATACATCTCTACCAGCTTCTCCATAGACAAACCCAACTTAAAAGGCAAAAAGTGGGCCAACTTGGTCAACCTATCAACGATGACTCAAATCGCGTCTTTTCCTCCTGGAGATCGTGGAAGTCCGGATACAAAATCTATAATAATGTGTTTCCACTTCCACTCTGAAATTGGTAATGGCTGAAGTAAATCTATATAGATGTGAATATACAAGATGCATAATAGATACAAGAGATATACAATAAGGAAATACTGGAATAATACAATAATGAGCAATATGACAATGAACAAGAATACTAATGACTAAGTGTGTGAGTACTAGCTTTAACATGTGATCGACTTGGAAACATGATACAAGATTAATGGCCTGGCTAATCTTATGTGCGGTGTATGATTAACACTATTCAAGAGCAAGATTTGATACAAGGAGGGTATGATCACATATCTACACTAAAATACTTTCCACCCTCGACTGGTATAATAGATCGAACCATGGTACACTATGGTACGGGATTCTCCAAGAAGATAATGACTCTTCCCGAGAATCAATGTCTGTACATGTACAAGATAAAAAATAAAATAAGGCTTGCACAAGATATACCATATACCAAGGAATAACATCTTATGACGAGATTCGGATATACCAATCTGTGTAACCATTATGTTAAGAAACATGGATATCTATCCTAGATACAATAAACATAGAGGATATCATAAATAAGAAACTATCAAAGAATGTACTCGCCTGAAGTCCAAAGAATAGTCTCAGAGATGTCTGATACGGGGCCTCGAAGACCTAGATATGGAATAACATCAATACAAGGTTTCGAAAAGAAAATAAGTTAAACTAGTCAACTTCTAGGTCAACAAGCCATCTCAAAGTCAAAAGTCAAACTATAGTCAACTATGGTCAAAATATGGTCAACTATGGTCAAACTACGGTCAACAATGGTCAAACTATGGTCAAAATACCTATTTCTTGGTTGCAAGAGTCTATCTCAAAGATATTTGTTTCAAACACTAGAGTCTAGGTCATAAAAGCTATATCTTAGGATACTAGGATACCGTATCTCAGGATACATAAAATAATAGGTAAAGCATCACATATATATGTCAAACCAATATTAATATATATATAAAATCCTAATTATAACATTAAATGGATAGCTTGGTTTCGAACCAACTTGGTATCACAACACTAAACCATAATCTTGATACCCAAACCCAATACCTTGGGTATTCTAAAATACCTTGATACTTACCTTGGTATCTCAAGGTAAAATCCAATACCTTGTTAATACTAACTACCCAATAATAAATATATGCTAACAACTAAATATTATAATTATAGTATACAAAACACAATTAGCAATTAGGATCATATTTACATATATATTAATACCATATATATACATATATATAACTATTATAATATAAAATTATAACTATATATATATATATATATATATATATATATATATATATATATACACACACACACATATATATAACTATTATAATATAAAATTATAACTATATATATATATAACCGCAGGTCCGTCGCTAAAGAGCTGTTGTCGTCGTCGCAATTGCTGCTGCTATTAGTGAGAACTGTTGCTACTGCGACGTTTTTCCTGCTGCCGTCGCTGTTGCTGAGTTGCTGCTGTCGTTGTTGCTGTGCCGCTGCTGTCGTTGTTGCTGTGCTGCTGTTGCTATTGCTGCTGCGGCTGCTGTCGCTAATCTGCTGCTGTTGTTGCTGCTGTGTGCTACTGATGCTGCTGTTGGTGGCACTGATATGTCGCCATAGCTGCTATTGCTAAATCTCCCTCTCTTATATATAATACAAATATATATAATACAATATATATATATATATATATATATATATATATATATATATATATATATATATATATATATATATACATATACTAATATATGTAACACAACTAATAATATATATATACACACATACTCCTCCACATACATATATATGTACATAATAAATACATATGACATAACATACATATATTTATAGTATCATATATATAACAACACATATAAGTATACGTATATATAATCATACAATAATATGCATACATATATCATATAAGTATATATATATATAACAACATATATATATATATATATATATATATATATATATATATATATATATTTATATATATTTATATATATATATATATATATATATATATATATATATATATATACACTAAAATATTAAATAGCTCTTACATATGTAGAATAATAACTAGATAAATATATATATACACATAGGTAAAATAGATACATAGATCTATGACACATCAATACATAAATATATATACACAATAATATATATATATATATATATATATATATATATATATATATATATATATATATATATATATAATTACACATCACAATAACTAAGAACACAAGAGAAGTAAATCTAGAAATTAAATTGCACAACACATGGAGTGTATCACACCCGTATCCCACTAGATCTTGGATACGCTTGCGACACGAGTCCACCACACATCCAAACGTACCCCGATGGACACGAGCAAGTCTAACATATTATTTATGAACAATACGAAGAGTCAAAAACAAATCTATGTGTCCGTGTCAAAATATAACATGCTCAAAGTCCCGTATCGGCGAAAAACCCCCCAAATCAACACCTGTCACCAAATTATTGCTATATGACCAACACGTACCCAATTATGGACACGACAATAGCCTCAAACACACAAGAACATGCCAAATTGATCTATTGGACCAATTGACAAACACAACAAATGTCAATTTCGGAGTTCCCCCAAAATTGACACAAAAAGTACCATAACTTTTTCAATAGGCCTCCTATGAACACAAAACCAAATTCTATGGGTAGCGTATGCATATGGGTTGATTTATCATGGTTAAGTCTCATATTTAGAACCTAATTTAAGGGGAAGAACTAAATTATACCTATTGGGAGATGGATTCCGATTGCAACCTCCAAATATGATAAAATTGGCCTCCAACTTGTAGATCTTTGCTCCTCTTTATAGATCCTTACTTTCTTCTTCTAGATCCTTGCTCCACTATCCTCCAATAGTAATTTAGGAAGAAATTGGGATAAAATTTGGTAGGGAAATGATATGAAAATAAAGGAATTTGGTTGAGAAAAATTCTAGATCTAGTTTGCAAATAAAAAGAGGAGAGAGAAACATTTCCCCCCCTCTTTAATAGGTCGGCCCCTTACCCCTTCCTTAAATCACTATGTAATGTCCATTATACCCCTTGGGACCTCTCATGAAAAAAAATTAAGGAGGGAAGCTTTTAGTCTAATGGTTTAATTAAATTAATCATCCTCCTAATCAATGGGCTTTCTAAATGGGCTCAATTCTAACAATTAATACATGTTGATCCATGAGTCTAAACTAAACTAGTTAGGTCCACTAACACAAGGCCAAAATAAATAACTAACATCTAGCAACAACAAAAATACAACAATAATTATTTATCAAGCACAATATTTAATTAATTATGAAATTACTAAAATATCCTTTCCTAGAAAATGTGGTAGTGACATAATGCCAATAGACATAAGATATAAAGTGGATATAGATTAGTACAAAACCTAAGATAATTGGATATTCATTGGTTTCATTCACATATTGACAATGTCAATTCCTAAAATAGGTTACTTGGACTTAGATTTGGTACTCGTACTATCAGCTAAGGACGATAGGAGAGTATTTTCCTTGTTTGTTTCCAGTAATAATAGTTACTATATTGCATGTCTAGTGATGATATACTTGATTCTTGATATGTTTGTTATATGTATAGTATTATATGGATCCTTCTTTCATGATATATTTATATTGTTTCCATGTTGCCATATAGTTGTGATCACCATCTCCGTATTCCCTTGTGCTTAAGACCCATGTGTCGTGATTTCGGATCCATGTATATTAGTCAGGATGGAAAAATGCTAATTAGATATGTGATCAATGCCTTAGTTTAGCCCATGTTTATGCACAATCATACACCTCACGTATGGTTGAGCATTACCTTAGTATAGACCGTGCTCTTCCCAACCTGCTCATATATCCAAGGAGTACTTCAAAACACGTAGTTATTATCTTCTTTCTTATTACATTCTATTCTTGATACCATTTACCATGCTTACTTATGATTACATATTTCATGTCTACTTGCCATGTCTTGACATAAGTTATTTGCTTATCATGTGTTCATTACTATTCCTTGCCTTATAGTCATTATAATATATTTGGAACTGTATTCGTTGAATTGTACTCATTTGATCCTGACTGGGTAAATATTTTAGGTGACTACAATGAGGATGGTTACCCTACCCATTATGGACCATATGTTGGTGGTATAACTGAGTCTAATCTTGCCCTTCAGAGAGATTAGGGAGAGTTCGCAGCTCAGGCCTCAACTATGAACCTATAGTTATTTTAGTATAGTTTAGATTTTGATTTTGAACAAATTTGTCTTCGGAGTTAGTAGACTATTTGGATACTTGTTGTTTGGAATTTCAGTAATTATTTTGGAAACTATTAGAACCATGATTTGAGAGTTTTAATTCTCTTTGTCATATTCCTATCGTGCGATTAACTATCTCAGAATTGTGATTAAGTATTTCATGACTATTGATTATTGTCCTTCTTAGAGGAGTGAGATATTACTGCGTGAGTTGTAGAATATACCTATGACCTATTGTACAATATTCAACTGCCAACTTTGCGGTGTAGGCTGGGCGTACCCATGACTCATGTCGAAATTTTAGGTGTGGGTCATGACACATTTTTATGGTAGCCAATGCAGGTCAGACTTCGTAACTATTGTGATGTTATAATAGTACTTAGGAAAAGATTACTATTACGAGCCTTCAATAGGATATAGAATACTAGGAATAGGAGAATACTCCATCACAACTAGGAATACCACTCTGCTTGAAATTTCTAATTTCTATTCTCCCTACGAGGAATCAGATATACTTCATAATTTCTGTCCTTCTTGAATAATATGTTATCTTGTGCCTTATTGTTGACTTCTTGTATTTTTCTTGCATTTCAGAATTGAAGGCAACTCTAGAGGGGGGTGAATAGAGTTTAGCAGTAATCACCAACAAAAATTATGCCAAATAACCAACTTGTAAACTATGCAGTTAGATATGAAAAACTAAAGCAAGTATATGATAAAGCTGAGTAAGGAAATACGCTGACATCGAGAATTTTATCCTAGTTTTCCTAGTGGAGAACTTGTCCAGGCCCGAGTACTATTACTCGGTGTTAATCCACTATTTGTGAAGTAGCGTACAACACAAGTTTTGATCCGAAGACTTACAACTTCTTATAGATACGTGCTTTGATCCGAAGAGCATGAATACTTCACGAGATTGTTTGAAACAACTTCTTGAACCAAGCTTTTACAACTCGAACTTGAACTTCTAATTGAACCGCACTAGCACTTAGAAGACTAGAAAGATTTCTTGAAAAGGGAGAAGGTTAAGGCTCAGGTTAATGCTCAAAAGAAGAAGAGAAGATTAAATGTGAATGGGTGATTAGAAATGGGAAATCTTTTCTCTATTATAGGGTCTTCTGAGACCGAAGTCGGACAGAGTTTGGTCCCCTTATTGTTAAAAAAATTAAATGTTGGAGCCTTAAGAGTAGGAAGTAGAGACTAACCATGATATCAATTTTGGCAGATCGAGTTCCATCCGAGTTCGGTTAAGGACCGAGTTTGGCCTGAGTTTGGTTAGCCTATTTCCAGAATGGTCTATGTTTGGGTTCAGGCTGCTCTTTCGACTTGAATTTGGGAGTTGGTCGGTTTATTTGAGCGGACTATAAGTTCAACTAGTTGCCAAGTACGACTCGACTCACATTGGTCCTAAATTCAAACAAATTTAAAATACATAATAAATATAGAAAGACTCGACTCAAGCTTCCAAAAATCACTAGTGAGAGCAGTTGTTGTTTAATGTGATGTTGTTGAGATTTATCTAATGTAATATCGCATCGAGTCATAGTTTAGTTAACTATCAAAATTAATTTGACCGAGACCGAATGGGCCAACAATCTCTCCCATTTTGATAATTAATAAACTATGAATGATGCGTATTTATATAAGAGAACGTAGCTTCTAAGCTCCCCCATAAATATTTCTTATGTCATATTTCTCCGACATTTCTCTTTCTTTATCACTTCATCGAAATGGTAAGCTCCTCCGTAATTTGGGATAGATAGACAAAGACAAGAGAGAGTAAAAGACATATGTATAAATGTTAGGCAAAGATAAATATGATAAGATTACATCACAGGTATCATATAGAACTAAAATCTAAACTAAATAAAACTAAATAGTGCATGGTTTCTGAAACATACTGGGCATCAATATCACATAGAAATAAAATAAACAAAGTTTACTAATAAATAAAAATAAATATAGAGTCATAAGTACTACTAATCATCTCTCCTAAGTATAGCATCTGATCCTACTACAACAGTTACTGGTCATCGTCATCTCTAGTGGTCGGGTCTCCAATCTCAGCTGAGCGATTGGGATCAAAGTGAGCTGCTGCCGGGTCCAGGTATCTCAAAACATAACGGTCCTCAATCCGATAACCAGTATGAGATGGATCATGTATAGTCAGAAACAGACCAGCTGGGTGCTGCGAGAACATGTACTGCATGTCAGCCAAGGTGTTAGAGATAGCATGAGCATGAAGAGTGCTATGGTAGTCCAATAAACGGTAACGATCGTCTTCCAGTCTGAAGCGATCGAGAATTATGGTCTGGATGGAGTCTAAAGAGGCTGGAGGTGGAGCATCATCAAAAGGAATGGGATATGAGTCTGAGGAGGATGAGTCATCAAGAGCAGGAGCCTTATCAGTAGAAAATATAGATGCATCCCTACGGTCTTGAGATAAGATAAATGGTTCATCTAGAAAAGGACATTCATCTAAAGGAATATCAAAGTGAACAAAGATGATGGGCAAGATCATAACATAAAGGAGTTTATGTCCTTTCTTGCGACATCAATCCATGGTAGCAATAATAGTCTTTGGAAGACTAAAAGGAATAAGAAAATGCAGATTATATAAAGCCAACATTTATAAATAGAAAATTTCATCAATCGACAATTTCTTAGGCAAAATAGTAAAAAATATAATTCGATAAAGCTCGTAGAAATGCTAGTTTTGATAACTAGCACACAATTATCTGGGTAGATTAGGATATGGAGCACACAAGGGGTATAAAAAAGATGTAAGGGTCATGTGAAATTTGGAGATGTCAATTATAGCGTCACCATCATTTGGAATATGCAAAATCTCGCTCAAACCGTCATCATCAAAATCAATATCAATCCTACATATCCGAGAATGAATAGTACTATTGTCCAATGTTAAGTTACAATAGAACATACAAATTGCATTGAGATAAATACGATTTCTAGTTGTAACAAATTCATGAAGCTGGAGATCACGAAACATAGAGTGATAATCATGAAAGACATTAAAATTACTAGGATTACCAAGACATATGTTTCTCTTTTGAAAATCATCAAACCATTCGATTAAGACTTCTTGGGTTTTGAAAAGAAAACCATCAAAATCTTGTTCTTTTTTTTCTTTCCAAATAGTTTGGGAGCCATTGAAAGTAGAGAGGAAGGAAGAGATTATATCTCAAAATAAGTGTAAAAAATAGAAGAGAACCAAGACATATGCTCATATATGAACTTTGAGCACTTGGAAAGACTTGAGGAGGAGGATCCACCACCTAGGGTTTTAGAAAATTAGGGTTTTCAAAGGAGGAAGATGAAAAAGAGGAGGAGGCTTTCGGTTCCGATTCAAAATTCAAATGGGTATGAAGTTTTTAAGTAAAACTGTAACCATCACTTTTAACCGTAGGAATATTTTGGTAATTTTACAATTTTTTAATATTTTTATATTAAATTATGTTAGTGGTTAGTATATAATTTATTAGAGCTTGCCTAGAATTAATTAGTGCTAGTGTTAGTTAATTAGAATTAATTAGTTAGTTGTCATGAAGAGAATATTCTATTTTAGTGTAGATATTCTTTCCTTTAACCAAATTGATTCCTTTCCCTCCTAATTTGTATTTAAATTAGAGGATGAAATGGTACAAATATTAATTAGAACCAATTACAAGCCCATGTAGTGGCCAACCCTGTCATGGAGTGATTTGAATTTGAATTTTTCTTCCATTTATCCCTACTTCTTTTCCAAGCAACACTAATTCATTTTTCACCAAATATTAGATCTAGAATTTGAATTTATATTTCATTTTTTTACCAAAACTTTTCTTTCTTCTTCCATTAAAAAGCAAGGAGCTTGGAGCACTAAGTGGAGCTTGAGGAGGAGTCCAAGCCTTGGAAGATTGTGTCTGACTCATCTTTCCATGTCCAAATTTAGAATTCTCCAAAGGAGTTACACAAACACTAGATAATTCTCTAAATTTTATCAATTTATGGTTAGGAACACCCCATGGACCTATAAGAACATTTCTATGGTTGGAATTGACCCTCCAATGTAAGATATAGGCACTAGGAGCCTTCAATTTGGTAGATCTATGCTTATGTCATGAGGAATGTTGAGTTTTGGGTTCAATTTGGTGGAAATCAAAATTATATCCATGTAGTGGTTGATTTGTGTCTTAATGAGGACTATTGGTGTTTATTTGGTTGTATGTTGTTAACCTTGTGTACAAAATTGGATACTGGGAGTGTGTATCATAATACGCCATGAAATAGGGGTATATGATAGGTATTTTCTTTGTAATTGTGTTACATTGTGTAAATTTCATATAAACTTATTTAAATTGCTTAATTTTACTTAATTCTATTCATATTTTATATATTAAGTGTATTCATGGTTATTTGGTGGTGTATTAGAGTATCTGGAGGGTGTATCATATTAGTATTGTGGAATTTGGTGTGATATTCATATGGTGCACACTTAGTGTTTGTATTATTGCTTATGTTAGAGTTGTGCGAATTGTGTCATGACCCACACCCGGTATAGGGACACGAGTATGTGGGTGCGTCCAGCCTACGCCACAGCAATAGCGGTAGAACGCTATTTGGGTAAACTATCTATCTAGCAATTAAGGTATAATAATGCCACCAAAGAAATATGAATACTCAATCACAGATCTATAAGATGGAACAATCACACAAATATGATAAAAAGAATAAAAGAGTCAAAATATAACTCACAAGACAAAATAATATCCAATGCGTTATCAAAGAAATACTAATAACTGAGCTGGAGATAAATCCAGTACAAAAAAAACTATCTACTGAGCTACATGTCCTAGGTCGTCTGTCTAATTCGGGATAAGACCCTCCTGAGCCAAGGTCTCGGGCTCTAAGCCAACTATGGCCCATAGTTAGTGGGGTAACACTCCTTAGTGTCATCTGGAAAAAAAATATTCAGTCAGGAAAGGAGAAAAGTACATCTATAACAACAGTTCTAATAAATGATATAAACTATATAAAAGTAAATAGATGTGAATATACAAGATATAATATACAGATACAAGAGATATTCAATATAGAAAATACTAGAAATAAATACAAGAAATGAGCAATATAGAAATGAACAAGAAATACTACTACTAAGTGAGTGAGTACCAGCTTTAACATGTGATTGGCTTAGAAACTTATACAAGGATAATAACCTGGTTAATCTTACGTACGGTGTATAATTAATACTATTCAAGGAATAAGACATGCACAAGGAGGGTATGATCACATATCTACACTAAATACTCTCCGCCCCCAACTGGTATAGTGGATCCAACCATGGTATGTTATGACACGAAATTCCACTAGAAAGGCGCTAATCTTCTCATGAATTAATGTCTGTATTTGTATAAGAAGAACAAGGGAACAAGGCTTGCACAAGATACACCATAAATACCAAGGAATAACATCTCATGACGAGATCTGGATATACCAATTCGTGTAAACATCGTGTCAAAAAAATCAAGAATTTCTACACTAGATACAAGAGACATAGAGGATATCATAAATGAGAAACTATTAGAGAATGTACTTGCATGTAATCCGATAAACATTATCAAAGATGTCCGGTACAGTGTCTCGAAGACCTAAATATGGAATATTACGTCAATAAAAGGTTTTGGAATAAAAATAAGTTAAACTAGTCAACTTCTAGGTCATAAAACCATTTCTAAGTTAAAATAGTCAAACTAGTTCAACTATAGGTCAAACTAGTCAAACTTGGTCAAACTAGGTATTTCTAGGTTGTATGAGTCTATCTCTAGGATATTGGGTCCATACACTATATAACTAGGCCATACTAGCTATACAAGGATACTAGAAAATCAATAAAATACCGTATCATAAGATATGTAATATATTAGATATAAAAATACAATTATATGTATACATGACAACAATATAATACTCCTAGCTAAAATAATGCTAAGTGGATACCTTGGCTTTGAACCAAAAGCGGTATCTCACCACCTACACACCCATCTTGATACTCAAACCCAATACCTTGAGTATAAACCAATACATTGGCATTACCTTGGTATCACTAGGTAATTCAACATCTAACATATAACTAACTACCCATACACCGCACTATACATTAATATGCATTTAAACTTATAACAATACTATACTAACTAACATCCAAATTTACCTCATGATATTTAATACTCGTACCCAAGATACCTCACTCTCATTACCTTGATGTAACTTCAAGGTAATCTAGAAATAATACTAACCAATGTTAACTAGTGCTTATAAATGTATATAACTTATATATAGATATAAACTTAACTTACTATTCAATATATATAACTAACTTATCAAAATAAACCACTAGCTTATCAACTAGCTTATCTAAGCACCCACTACCCATTAAAACTACTGCTGCTTATCGCTGCTTTTGCTGCTGCTTCTTGCTGCTTTTTCGGCTGCTTATGGCCTGCTTGTCACTGCTTATTCTCACTGTTTTTTCTTATAACTTCCCCCTTCTAGCTCACATACACATATACACTCATCCACATACATATATATACATACATATATATATATATATATATATATATATATATAACCACACTATGATGCACGTACACTCTCCTAATCCCCCATGATCACCAACACATCACCAAGAATATAAAACATACATTTAAATATATATATATATATATATATATATATATATATATCACATAACAATATTATAATAGTTATAACCAAGGTGAATTGAATTAAAATGCAAAGAACAAACACGTAGAGTGCACCGCAACCGTAACACACTAGATCTATGTTACGCTTGTGATACGTCTCCACCACACCACCAAACATACCCCGAAGGACACGAGCAAGATTAAAATAATAATTATGAACAATATGAAGAGCTAGCTACTCAACTACGTACTCGTGTCAAAATATGACATGCCCAAACCCCCTTGTCGAAAGAAAACTCCCAAATCAACACGTATCTCCAAATTTTCGTGATATGCCTATACGTATCCAATTATAGATACGACACTAGTCACACACAACCAAAAACATGTCAATTTGGTCTAATTGACCTATTGACAAACACATGATGTGCCAATCTCTGAATTCTCCCAAAATTGGCACAAAATACTACATAACTTTCTTCATAGGCCTCTTATGAACCTAATTACAATTCTTATGGGTAGCCTTAGTATATGAGGTGGTTTCTAATAATTAAAATATTGATTTAGAGTCTAATTACAGGAGAAAAACTGAATTATACCTATTGGAAGATGGATTCCCAATGTCAAGAGCCTCCAACTTGTAGATCCTTCCTCCTCCTTATAGATCATTGCTTCCTCCTTATAGATTCTTGCTCTAATAGCCTCCAATGATGATTAGGAAAGGAATTGGAAAGAAATTTGGATAGAATTTGATGTGGGAATGAAAAATTTGGAAGAGAATATTCTATATCTAGATTTGGAATAAAAAATAAAGAGAAACAAAATTTCCTCCATTAATAAATATGGCTGGCCTATTTTCTCCCTTTCCAAGGTGCTATAAAATTCTAGAATACCCCTTGGGGCTTCTCATGAAGAAATTAATTAAAGAGGGAAGGTTCTAGTCCAATTGGTTTAACTAATTAATCATTCTCCTAATGAATGGGCTTGCTATTGGACTCAATTCTAACTAGAATTAAATGTTGGTCCATGGATCTAATTTAAACTCGTTAGGTATACTAAATCAAGTCCAAAATAAAATCTAACATCTAACAATAAATAAATATTTAATATGCACAATATTTTAAAATTATGAAATGACCAAAATATTATTTTCTAGAAAATGTGGTATTGACAAATCTACCCCCTTAAAATAATTGTCCTCGAAATTCAAAGATGAAACTACCCCCAAAAAATAAAATAGAACATAATCGGTAAAGAACATACCTCAAGGTACAAACAAATATGGGTAAAGCTCTCGTATTTCATTCTCTCTCTCCCCGGTAGACTCACCCGGAGAGTGATGCCTCTATGCGACACGTACGAAGGAAATGGTCTGATTCATCATCACCTTCTCTCTCCGATCCAGAATCTTAACTGGATGCTCTAGATAGCTAAGAGTTGGGCCAACCTCTATCTCTGAGTGATCCAACACCAGACTAGGATCCGTCACGTACCATCTCAACTGCGATACGTGAAACACGTTGTGCGCTCCCTCCAATGCAGGAGGCTAGTCTAGTCTGTAAGCAACTGCATTGACCCTCTCGAGAATACTGAAAGGTCCGATGAATCGCAGACTAAGCTTCCCGCTTCCACCGAAATGAGTCGTGCCTCGTGTTGAAAAAATCCTCAGAAATACCAAACCACCAACCTAGAACAAAACACAACCTTAAGAACTTAATCTATTATAAACAACCAATATCAAACACAATTTTTTTTTAACTATACCTCAAACTCCAAAGGTCTCCGGTAGCTATCGGCCCAATGCCGCTGTCTATCCTGCGCCACTCGAAGTTTGTCTCTGATCAATTTAACCTTCTTTGCTACATCTACAACCATCTCTGGCCATAGCAAAGCTCTCTCTCCAACACCGTCCCATGACAAAGGAGTACGACATCTCCGACAGTACAGAGCCTCAAATGGTGACATCTCTATACTAGCCTGGTAGCTGTTGTTGTAAGCAAACTCTACCAAATGGAGATGGTCCTCCCAAGATTCCCCAAAATATAGTACACAGGTGCGCAACATATCCTTGAGAGTCTGAATAGTCCTCTCTGACTGTCCATCCGTCTGGGATGATATGCAGTACTAAACTTGATCTGGGTGCCCAAACTTGCTTGCAAACTCCTCCAAAAATGAAAAATGAAACGACTATCCCGATCCGAGACTATGCTGACGGGAACCCCATGTATCCTGACGATCTGCCTCACATAAATCTCTTCCAGCTTTTCCGTAGACAAACCAACCTTAAAAGGCAAAAAGTAGGCCAACTTGGTCAACCTGTCAATGTTGACCCAAATCGCGTCTTTTCTTCCTAGAGATCGTGGAAGTTTGAAAACAAAATTTATACTAATGTGCCCCTACTTCTACTCTGGAATGGGTAATAGATAAAGTAATCCACCTGGCCTCTGCCTCTCGGCTTTCACCTGCTAGCATACTAAGCATCTGAATACAAACTGTGCCACCTCCCTCTTCATGCCATACCACCACATACTCTCTCGTATATCACGATACATCGTGTTGGCACCTGGATGCATAGAATACTGAGAGAGATGCTCTTCATGTAATACCTCCTCACGCAACTCCCCACTAGGGATACATAATCTAGCACCATGCCACAAAGAACCATCCTCAGCAATGGTGAAATCATCCTCCAATCCTGCTCTCACCTGAGCTCTGATGCTCTTCAGAGATACATCATCATACTTGGGTGCCTTGATCTTGTCTATCAACTATGAGTGTATCTGTAACCCCCACATCTGCTTCAAAAAACCAAGAACTATCACCTCAATGTCCAATCTCTCCAAGTCCTCTAACAAATATCGATCTTGCGTCAACAACATAGCTACCGTACCTACTCAAGGCATCGACAACTACATTGGATTTCTTAGGATGATAATGCAAAGATATTTCAAAATCCTTTATCAGTTTCTTCCATCGACGCTGCCTCATGTTCAACTCCTTCTGAGTGAAAACGTACTTCAAGCTCTTGTGGAAAGTAAAGATCTCCACACGCTCTTCGTAGAAATAGTGTTTCCATAACTTGAAGGCAAAGATGACTGCTGCCAACTCCAAATCATGGGTAGGATAGTTCTTCTCATGAGGACGCAACTGCCTGGATGTATAGGCAATCACTTTCATATTCTACTAAGAACACAACCCAGACCTTTCCTCGATACCTCACTATAGATAGTGAAACCTCCAAACCCTGATGGCAACGTCAAAATAGGAGCAGACGTCAACCTAGTCTTCATCAAAAGCAACCTGGCACTCTTTTGTCCAAACAAACTCTGCATCCTTTCTGATGAGTTTAGTCATTGGCTCGACAATCCTTGAAAAATCTTGCACAAACTTTCTGTAGTAGCCTGCTTGACCCAAAAAACTTTTGATCTCTGCCAATAAACTAGGGGTCTTCCTAGATTCTACTGCTGTGATCTTCTTCGGATCCACTAAAATTCTATCACCAGTCACAACATGTCCTAAGAACTCTACTTTATCCAGAAAGAACTTACACTTGGACAGCTTTCCATACAGCTTCTCCTTCCTCAGCATATCCAATACAATCAACAAATGCTCCTCGTGCTGCTCTGGTGTCTTCGAGTATATGAGTATGTCATCGTTGAACACCACCACGAATTTGTCAAGGTAGTGGTGGAACACCTTGTTCATCTAATTCATAAATACCGCCGGGGCATTAGTCAACCCAAACGGCATCACCCTGAACTTATACTGGCCATACCGAGTCTAAAAGCAGTCTTCAAAATGTCCTTCGGCTATACTTTCACCTGATGGTAGCCTGATCTTAAGTCTATCTTGGAAAACACCTTGGCGCCACATAACTGATCGAACAGGTCATCAATCGGTGGCAACGAATATTTATTCTTGATAGTGAGATTATTCAATGCCCTGTAATCGATGCACATGCACACTGATCCATTCTTTTTCTATACAAATAATATCGGGGCTCCCCACGGTTAAGAACTGGATCAGATAAACCCCTTATTCTGTAATTCATCCACTTGCTTCTTTAGCTCGACCAGCTCGATGTTGTTCACTCTATAGACATGCTATAAAATTGGCTCTACACCTGGCACCGAGTCTGTAGAGAATTCAATATCTTGATCTGGCGGTAATCTTGATAATTTTTCAGAAAATACATCCAAGAACTCTGCTATCAACGGATGCGGCAATTCCTTGTCTTCCATAATAGCTCTATAGATAATGCCTTCTCTCTGCTTTGTAGCTCCTCTAGTAAACTCAAACTCTGGCTCTCCTAGCAGGCTAAACAAAACTCTACCTCCTCTGCAATCTATACTAGCATAGTGCCTACTCAACCAATCCATTCCGAGTACAATATCGTAGCTCGGAAGAGGCATTCCAAGTAGATATGCACTCACCTCCCAGCCTCCCAGAGTAACTCTCCGATTGTTTAAAATATTACTAACCAGGATAATGCCTCCCCCGATCATGATCTTGCAAGTCCTAAGCAAAGACTCAGCTACCAAATGATGCTTCAGAGCAAAAGAAATAGATACAAAACTATGGGAAGTGCCACTATCAAACAAAGCTAAAGCTGTAATAGAATTAATATGGCACATGATATGATGTATTCAAAAAAGGACAGTTAAAGATCAAATATCAATATCGAGAAATAACAGTTGAAATGAACAATGGAGTTTTTTCTAGATGTGATTGAGTATTCTCAACCTATAGCCTATCTCTTATATCTTAAAACAGGTTCGTAATAGCACTCAAATCAGAGCACCACTACGAATCTTACTAATTGCGACCTCGAAGATCTGTATGGGCCACCACTAAAAATGTGTCATGACCCACACCCGGTATAGGGATACGAGTACGTGGGTACATCCAGCCTACGCCGCAACATCGGCGGTAGAATGTTATTTGGGTAAACTATCTATCTTGCAATCAAGGTATAATAATGCCACCAAAAAAATATGAATACTCAATCATAGATCTATAAGATAGAACAATCACACGAATATGATAAAAAGAACAGAATAGTCAAAATACAACTCACAAGACAAAATAAAATCCAATGAGTTATCAAAAAATACTAATAACTGAGCTGGAGATAAATCTAGTATAAAAGAAACTATCTATAAAGCTACATGTCCTGAGTCATCTGTCTCATTCGGGATGAGACCTTCCTGAGCGAAGGTCTCTAGCTCTAAGCCAACTACGTCCTAAGGGCCGTAGTGAGTGGGGTACCACTCCTCAGTGTCATCTGGAAAAAATATATCCAGTCAAGAAAGGACCAAAGTACATCTCTAACAGCAGTTCTAATAAATGATATTAACTATGTAAAAGTTAATAGATATGAATAAACAAGATGCAATATACAAATGCAAGAGATATGTAATATAGAAAATACTGAAAATAAATACAAGAAATGAGCAACATAGAAATGAACAAGAAATACTACTACTACTAAGTGAGTGAGTACCAGTTTTAACATGTGATCTACTTGGGAACTTGTACAAGAATAATGGCCTGGTTAATCATACGTGCGGTGTATGATTAACACTATTCAAGGAATAAGACATGCACAAGGAGGGTATGATCACATATCTATACTAAATACTCTCCGTCCCCGACTGGTATAGTGGATCTAACCATGGTACATTATGACACGGGATTCCACAAGAAGAGCACTAATCTTCTCATGAATCAATATCTGTATTTGTACAAGAAGAACAAGGAAACAAGGCTTCCACAAGATACACCATAAAAACTAAAGAATAACATCTCATGACAAGATCCGGATATACCAATCCATGTAACCATCGTGTCAAGAAATCAAGGATATCTACTCTAGATACAAGAGACATAGAAGATATCTTAAATTAGAGACTATCAGAGAATGTACTTGCCTAAAATCCGGTGAACAGTATCAAAGATGTCTGGTACGGAGCCTCGGAGACCTAAATATAGAATATTACATCAATAAAAGATTTTGGAATAAAAATAAGTTAAACTAGTCAACTTCTAGGTCATAAAGCCATTTCTAAGTCAAAACAGTAAAATTAGGTCAACTCTAGGTCAAACTAGCTATTTCTAGATTGTATGAGTCTATCTCTAGGATATTGGGTCCATACACTATGTAACTAGGCCATACTAGCTATACTAGGATACCAACAAAATACCGTATCATAAGATACGTAATCTATTATATATGAAAATACAATAATATATATACAAGGCAGCAATATATAATACTCCTAGCTAAACTAATACTAAGTGGATACCTTGGTTTTGAACCAAAAGCGGTATCTCACCACCTACACACCCATCTTGATACTCAAACCTAATACCTTGAGTATAAACCAATACCTTGGCATTATCTTGGTATAAGAAGGTGATTCAATGTCTAACATATTACTAACTACCCATACACCTAACTATACATTAATATGCATTTAAACTTATAACAATACTATACTAACTAACATACTAATATACCTCATGATATTTAATACCCGTACCGAAGATACCTCACTCTCATTACCTTGATGTAACTTCAAGGTAATCTAAAAATAATACTAACCAATGTTAACAAGTGCTTATATATGTATATAACTTATATATAAATATAAACTTAACTTACTAATCAATATATATAACAAACTTATCAAAATAAACCACTAGCTTATCAAATAGCTTATCTAAGCACCCACTACCCATTAAAACTACTGCTGCTTCTCGTTGCTTTTGCTGCTGCTTCTTGCTGCTTTTCCAGCTGTTTATGGCCTGCTTGTCACTGCTTATTCTCACTATTTTTGCTTAAAACTTTCCCCATCTAGTTCACATACACACATACACATATACACTCATCCACATATATATATATATCTATATCTACATATATATATCACTATATATATATATATATATATATATATATATATCACTCTCCTAATCCCCCATTATCACCAACACATCACCAAGAATATAAAACATACATATAAATATATATATATATATATATATATATATATATATATATATATATATATATATATATATATATATATGTATATATATATCACATAATAATTATAGTTACAATATTATAATAGCTATAACCAAGGTGAATTAAATTAAAATACAAAGAACAAACACGTAGAGTGCACCACACCCGTATCACACTAGATCTATGATACGCTTGCGATACGGCTCCACCACACCAACAAACGTACCCCAAAGGACACGAGCAATATTAAAATCATAATTACGAACAATATGAAGAGCTATCTACTAAACTACGTAGCCGTATCAAAATATGACATGCTCAAACCCCCGTGTCGGAAAAAAATCCCTAAATCAAACTGTATCTCCAAATTGTCGGGATACGGCCTACACGTATCTAATTGTGGATACGCCACTAGTCACATACAACCAAATACATGTAAATTTGGTCTAATTGAGCTATTGACAAACACATGATGTGGCAATCTCGAAATTCTCTCAAAATTGACATAAAATACAACATAACTTTCTCCATCGGCCTCCTATAAACATAATTCCAATTACTATGGATAGCCTTAGTATATGGGGTGGTTCCTAATGATTAAAATATAGATTTAGAGTCTAATTAGGGGGAAACTAAATTATACCAATTGGGAGATGGATTCCTAATAAAACCTCCAAATTGAGTGTCAAGAGCCTCCAACTTGTAGATCCTTGCTCCTCCTTGTAGATCCTTGCTTACTCCTTGTAGATCCTTGCTCTGATAGCCTCCAATGATGATTAGGAAAGGAATTAGGAAGAAATTTTGATAGAATTTAATGTGGGAATGAAGAAATTTAGAAGAGAAAATTCTAGATCTAGATTTGGAATAATAAATAAAGAGAGAGAAATTTTTCTCCATTAATAAATATGGTCGGCCCCTTTTCTCCCTCTCCAAGGTACTATAAAATATCTAGAATACCCTTTGGGGCTTCTCATGAAGAAATTAATTAAGGTGGGAAGGTTCTAGTCCAATTGGTTTAACTAATTAATCATTCTCCTGATGAATGGGCTTACTATTTGGCTCAATTCTAACTAGAATTAAATGTTGGTCCATGGATCTAATCTAAACTAGTTAGGTCCACTAACATAAGTCAAAAATAAAATCTAACATCTAAAAATAAATAAATAATATAATAAATAAATATTCAACTTGCACAATATTTTAAAAATTATGAAATGGCCAAAATACCCTTTCCTGAAAAATATAGTAGTGACAAATCATGGGCATATGCTTATGTATATTTGGTCTTGTGAGTATGTGTGTGCTCATTGCATTGGGTATGTTGGTGACTGTGTAGATAGGATAGGGTAGTGGATAATGCAAATTGCGCACAGAGGTGTTAGGCTCGGGTGAAGTTTGTGTTGGGTGAGCAAGTGTTCAGTTACAAGGGGTCGGGTGCTGGTTAGTCTCATTTATGTTTAGTTGAAGAGGTTGTGAAGGGGTCGGGTAACTGCATATGATTGTGTAGTATAGCACTATGTGTTGCTCAAGAGGGGGAACTTATGTATATAGGTCTGTGATTGGGGAGGGCAGAGATGTAGCAGCTCGGGTAGAAGAATGCACTGATGTACCAATATAGGGAACTTTGGGGAAAATAAGTTGCATATATAGGAGACTGTTGGTGCTCCGGGCAGCATAGGGTAAATATTGATACAGTTCTTGGGTTAGCCATGTAGGAGAGGAAACTTGAATTCAGATTCTGTACTGTAGTACAATGTTAATACTACTACAGTGAGTGAAACCTGTGTTGAGGACTTCTGTCCTACTTGCTGAGACTGGTACAAACCAGTGATGGGGGAGTTTTGGATAGGTGCAGTGCCAGTGCCTGGTAGGGTATGGGTGTTGAAGGGGTATCATGATACTTATTACCAGGTGAAGGTATTTGTCTAAGGTATGTGCAATAGAGTATCACTAAGAGTATTTAGTGTAGGTTAATGTCCAGTGAAGGTAGTGTATCATGGTATCCATGATATATGAGAGGTATTATATAGGTTAGTAAGATATTAAGATACCAAGTGAGGGTTGGGTTTATAGTCTAGGTAAGGGTTTTCAGTTAAGGTTTTTGTTAAGGTTGGTGAGGGTAAGGTAAATATTTATAGTATTAAATTAATGTAGATATAGACTATGGTATGGTTAGATATTAATACCATAGACTCTATATAGTATATATATGATATTTGGTATCTATATTAGCTAGTATAGCCTAGAAATCTAGTTTAGCAAGGTATTGTCCTAGAATACCTAAATTTGACTAGTTTGACTATATGGGTCAATCAAATGTACAACTTGGAACCTAAAAATTGGCAATTGACCTAATTTTACCTAGAAACCTAGAAATAGCTAGTTTAGCATATATTTGATTCTAAACATATATTTGACATGATAATTCATATCTAGGTCTTCGAGGCTCTGATACGGACATTGTTTGATATTTTTACCTCAGGACCATAGGCGAGTATATTCTCTGATATTTTTTTTATTTGATGATTACTATGATTCAAGTCTTAGTAGTGTTGTACTTGATTTCTGACATGATGGTACATAGATTGGTATATTATGGATCCCCATCATGAGATATTATATCCTTATTATCCCTGTGAATAATATATATGTGCAAGTTAACCCTATGAGACGTGTCATGGTTTGGATCTACTATACTAGTCGGGGGTTAGGGAAATATTAGTTATATGTGTAATCATAACCTTCCATGTGGAAGTAATCATGTGAGTGTTAATCATACAACTTACATATGATTAACCAGGCCATAAAAATTTTGTGCAAGTTTCCAAGCCGATTATATATCAAAGCTAGTATATTATTTCATGTTCAGCTAATATTCATGATGTATGACTTGTTGCACCTGCTTTACTTATCTTTATTACTATTGTGCCTTGCTCTTTACTTACCTGCTCTCACTATTACTGTGCCATGTTTCTGCTATTACTTTTTGATCATATATCTTATTACTATACTGTTTTATAGTCTTTGTCAATTATTTGGAACTGTTATTAGGTTGTACTCGTTCCATACTGACTGGATATATTTGTAGGTGACTGCCTAGAGGACTGATGTCCTATCTTCTATGGACCCCAGGATGTAGTGGGAGCTGAGTTAGAGACTGTGGCTCAGGAGGAACCAATACAAGATTAGGGAGATGACCAGTTAGTTGCAGCTTAGTAGTTATCTAGATTTTATTGTACTGGATTTTTCTCCAACTTTGTTGACATTTGAGAGTTGTATATGGATATTCATAATTGTTAGTATTGTCTACTTTTATTGTGCTTTGTAACATTATTTCATTCTCTTTTATATCATATCGTGCCTATTCGTGCTTTAGATTTGTGATTGAGTATTCCATATTATATTTGTCATCTTGTCCTTCTTATGGAGTTGAGATATATTATGTAAGATTGTGTTTAGTTTATGATACCTATTACAATGTTCTACCGCCGACTCTGCGGCGTAGGGTGGACGTACCAACATACTTGTGCCCGATCATTCGGGTACGGGTCGTGGACCAATTAGTTGCAGCTTAGTAGTTAACAAGATTTTATTGTACTGGATTTGTCTCCAGCTTTGTTGACATTTGAGAGGTTGTATATGGATATTCTAGACTTGTTAGTATTGTCTACTTTTATTATGCCTTGTGACATTATTCCATTCTCTTTTATATTATATCATACCTATTTGTGCTTTAGATCTGTGATTGAGTATTTTATATTATATTTGTTATCTTGTCCCCTAATGAAGTTGAGATATATTGTGTTAGATTGTGTTTAGTTTATGATACCTATTACAGCATTCTACCACCGACTCTTTAGTGTAGGCTGGACGTACCCACGTACTTGTGCCCAATCATCCAGGTATGGACCATAACATATTTTTATGTTAGCTCATGCAGGCCAAGCTTTGCAACTAGTGCGATATCACAGTAGTACTTAGGCATAGAGTACTATTACGAGCCTGCAAGAGGATATATAATTAGAGAGAATACTCAATCACAATTAGGACTTCCACTATGATTTAAAATTGCTATTTTGATTTATTCTGAATGCTTTTCCATCTTTCATAATTGTTGTCTTTCTTGGATTCTAATCTTTTCTTATGCCATATTGACTTCTTTTGTTCAATATGTCTTTTCAGCATGGCTCCGAAGATGAGGGCTCGCAGCACGAGAGCAATAGCTTTTGAGAGATCGACTACTTTTCGACCTACTACATGGGGTGTGCCACTTTCCCCAGTTCGGGTGGGAGTTTCAGCTGCTTCTGGGGTCTTCCACTTCTTACTTTATTGCCTACAGATGTAGCTTAAATATTTGCACTTTTTTGTGAGATGATGGAGGCTCAACGAGGTTAGGCTGAGGATCAACAAAGCCAGGCGGTTCCGAAAGGGCTTGACCCAGGAGGTCAAGGTCCATATTTTTTTGGTCCACACGACTTACGCTAGTATCTTTGTGGAGGCTCATAGGGTCGAGGTGGACTTAGGCCTCAGGGCCAAGAGGAACAGAGATTCTTTCAGTGGTGGTGGTAGTGTAGGACCGGCGAAGCTTTATCAGTTCCAGCAGAGGGCATTTCAGTCTCAACATCAGCTTCTTGTACCGGTTCGAGCTCCAATTCAGCATGTTCAACAGTATCCTCCTATACATACTCAGCAGGCTCATACTTGTCACTTCTATAAGAAGCCAAGCCATATCTAGGAGGTCTGTAGGAAGAGGTTGGGAATGTGCTTATATTGTGGTGATACGGGATATCATATGAGGGACTGTCTCTTGTATGCTCGTCATGTCGCTCAGAGTGCAGCATTGGGAGCAATACCCGTTCAGAAGGGGCCAACTTGACCACCTGCAGTGTAGCAGCAGCAGAGAGGTTTGCTTCTGACCCTATAGTAGTTCTTTGCCCAGCATCAATAGAAGGGAGACCCTCAGGGTCAGGCATTTGCGATGAATGTTGAGAAGACCGAGCCAGTTGGAGTTATGATAGCAGGTTCTGTTCTTCTTGATTCTATTCCCACTTTAACTTTGTTTGATTTTGGTGCTACTTATAGATTTGTATATGTATCTTTTGTGCTTAGGTATAACTTAGTAGCAAAAAATTTGGGTAGGAATTACAAGATCACGACTAGGGAGGCATTATCCTAGTCAGTGATATTTACAAGGGGCATAGGATTTGTATCCACCTAATTCAGGAAGAGGAATATTTTATCTTTTTACATATAATTAATATTGTGTTAATAATTATTTTTACTAATTATATTTGATTAGTAGACTATCTAGTTAGTTTAGACTTAGTGTTGGTTCAACCCATACTAAACCATGTGAACCTATTAGACTATTCATGACTTAACTAGGTTAATTAATTTTTCTTTAGTTAATTGATAGAATATTCTCTTTCATTTAGATTATATTCCTTCCTCCTAATTAAATATTCCTTCATGATAACCAATAGGGATACTTTATACTTTTTGTATTGACCGAATACTAGGGTTAAGTGGTCGGCCCTAATAAAGGGAAATAAGATACCTTATATTTGTCATTTCCTACTCATTTCAACCCTAATTTAGTTCTTCCCCAAATTGAGATCAACCAACACCAAATTTTACTCAAATTACTTTCATGCATAGTTAAATTCATTTCCATGGAGGTCTTGGAGCTTGGATTGTTAGGAGCACTACTTGGAGGAGTTATTTCTAGGAGCTCTATTCCAATCTTTAAGTATCTATTTGAAGGAGTTTCATTGGGATCCGACTCCCAATAGGTATATTTACTTATTCCTAGTGATTTTATGGTTAATTTGAGGTATTGGACCTTTAGGAACCCTTCCATGGTTAATGACTACCTTAGGGATAAGAACTATGTGCTAAAAGACCCTATTATAATAGTTGTGGGGGTTTTGTGGCCAATTTGGAAAAAAAATGAGTTTGGACCATCAAGTATTTGACAGAATGACTCATTGATAGTTTTAGAGTTTAATTAATTGATGGGTAGTGTTTACGTGTCCACAATTGGATACGTGAAAGTAAACCCCCTGATTATTAGATTCAAATTTTAAATTTTATTAATATTGGTATTATGTACTTATTGAGATTAAGGAAGGATTTTTTATTATTTTTAGGTAATTAGAAAAATATAAATAAATTTATTAAATTTTATAGTTATTTATGTATATTTAATTAATTACAAATATTACACAGAAAATATATATTTGGGTGTACAACTATTTATTAAAGTATCGTAGATTTTTTTTGAAAATTATTTAGGGTTCAAACCTTTAAACCCTCTCATTTATTTTTATAGATAGACAGGTTTTGGGTTATAACTTTTTGATTTAGCATCAAGTATTTGAGGTTTAGAAGTAAGGTTATAGATGTATGATTATTTAATTAAAATCTTGGTGCACCCTACCGTTGTTGTAATATTTGGAGCCCAATATTAGTCCATAATTTTCAACAAATTGTTGCATTCTAGACTTGACATGCCAACTTAGGCGCTGAACTTTTTCGTCACTCAAAATCATAATACCTTGTGCTCTAATTTAATTGCACAACTTTTCGTAACCAAAATCCCTATTTAATCCTGTGTCGCGCACCTGTGTCGTTGCCATCAATTTTGAGACACCAACTCAACCCGTTGAGCCGGACCAATTAAAGGGTCCAAGACTGACACCAAGCCTACACCTTTCATGACCTTTGTGTCACTCCCAATTAGACCCCATGTGCCCCCATTTAATTCAAGAGAACATGATAAATTATTTTAATTAAATTGGGGATACCAACTTTGACTAATCCCATTCTTAACCCCAATTTAATCTAATACCCCATTAATTAAGCCCATGCAAAATACACAGTACCCTCTCATCCTACAAAATACCAAACACCAATTCCCCCACAAATTTTTTATCATTTCATGTGTCTCTACAAATACCCAAATTTAGGGGACTTATTTGCAAAAGTTGCACTATGTGGCATTACCCTATTGGTTCAAACCAAATGGAGAAGCCCTTCATTCTTTGACTAGTCAACCCCACCCCTCTCTCACTCTCCTTTGTATGAAAAAAATTCTCCATGTAAAATCCTAGCCATCCATTGTTTGAACCCTCATCCTCACCACACACTCACCACCACACATCCCTATAAAGTGTCTCCTCACACACACTTCCCCAAGCAGGACCTAATCCCCAAAACCTAGGAAACCACCCCTTTCTCTCTCCTTCCTCTTCTACATGCACAACCGTAGCTTCTTTTATTTTTTTCCTTACTTCTTTCTTTCTTCTTCTTCTTCCACTTTATCGCTTCTTTTTGGTTCAACCGAACCCGGCCGGCCTCCGGCGAACCGCTGCACGCAGCAACCGGCCGAGCACATCCCCCGGCTGCTACTGCTGCTTCCACAGTGCCTGACTCCGTCGCTGCAACTCAGGCGGCCAACTCCGGTCCTCATCACTGCCATCTCTACCCGCCATAACCTCCACGTTCACCTCCGCCAACATACTCCGGCCAACCCCTCGGCCACTCTTTCTCCTCCGGTATCCATCACCAAACTTTGGCCATCACCCACTCCATCACCATCACCGCCCCGCTTCTCTATATCTCCAAGTTAAACCGTCGTGGCTCCAGTCGTTCCCCCCACAGCCTCCACCACTCCCTCGGCCGGCTGCCACCCCCCCGCGACTTCTTTGGCAACTTTATCATCACCACCACCTCTGATACCCCGGCTACCCACAACTCCGGTAGGCCGCTGAGCATACTCCAGTCGCGGTTCCCCCTACGACCACCTCCTCTACCTCCGGCCTGACCACCACGACCACCTTACCATCACCAACACCAACCGTGCTGCCATCTCCGACTGTAAACCCCCTCACCCAAAATTAGGTCTACTTGGCTTAGATAGAGAAATTAAGGCTAATTAGAATCTAATTGGAAATAGGATACGACATTTTATTTAATTATATAATATTTATATCACGTAGCGCACCTTACCGTTGCTTCGATAATTGGAGCACTACGCTAGCCACTGCCTGCCTACAAACTTTACACCCTTGTCCTAGACATGCCCGCCTTTCATTCTGATCTTTGTGTGACTTATAATTATGCCCTCTTGTGCTACATTTTGGTCGCACAATATTCGTCGTGGATATTTATAATTAATTCTAAATAAATATGACTTTGTATCCTTATGTGTTCCAATCAAAATTGGAGACACAATCTTGACCCATTTCGTACAACCAAATTTATGATAAAATTTTACTCTGAGCCCTCTATGTCCATGACACTTGTGTCCTACCTAATTTTATCCCCATGTACTTCTAATTAATTCCAGAACACCTTGCGCATTAATCTTAATTAATTTAAATCTAATTTCTATCTTTGTGCAATTTTTCTAATTATTGGGCACTTTTATGTAAAAATGCATTAAGGTGTTGACACCATTGGATAATACATGAATAAATCCAACTTTTCCCTTTATAAGAAATTTTCTATAATTTTTGAAATGTGCAACGCGCAAACATCGCCCCCTTTATTTTAACCTATCTTTGCATTAAACAATGCAATTATAGCCCTCCCAAACATCCCCATGTGAGCCCAAGGCCCAACCCAAGAGGATGTTGACCAAAGTCAAATTTTTCTAGGTCAAACCAACCCCCCTTACATGTATATAAATATAACTCTTCCTTCCTTTTCTTTATATCTCAAAACCAAAACATAAAATAACTTCTCAGCCACACCCCCCCACCTTACTATTCATCATCCTCCATCTTCTCTGCCAACGCCGGAGTCTCGGCGGACTAGCACCGCACCTCGCCTGAGCATTATCCTCGTCGACCCACTACCTCATCCTCCACCTCGCCTCGACCAGTCCCCCTCCACCTGGGCAACAGTCCGTCGAGTCCACGTCCACCCGTACCATTATGACCACCCCAGTTCCTCGACCCCCACCACCACTATCACCGGCCACCACCGCCGACCCACCAACCTCGACGACCTCCTCCTCTTCCCCACGCCTCAACCCGACGTCCACGACCGCTATACTCCGCCTGCCCCGGAGCACGACTGAACACCCGCCGAGCCACTGAAGCCCCCACGTCGAACCCGACCTCCCTCTGCAACCCGCCGGACCACCCGAGCCGCCTGCACCTCTCCATCCCCATGCAGAACCACCCCTCTGCTGTCCTCGACCACAACACCATCAGCACGATCATCACTACTCCTCCCTGGCCGCCATCTCCTCCTCCCCTTCCCTGTCCTTCTCCTCCTCCTCCTCCTCCTTGCCGGATCTTCCCTCCCCTGACCGGACCTCCCCGCCGGACTCCGGTCAGCAGCCCATCACCAGCATCATCATCATCAACATCAACATCATACTCTTCACCATCATCACCACAACATCATCATCTCATCATCATCATCACCAACACCTTAACCCAAATCATCCCAGTCACCATCCTCGTCATCACCATCATCCATATCATCTTCTTCGTCATCACCATCATCCACATCATCATCCTCGTCATCACCATCATGTAATCACCATCATGATCATCTCCATCATCTTTACCATGAGCATCACCATCATCATCATCGTCGTAGTCGTAATCATCGTCATCATCGTCGTTTACCATCGTCGTTGTCACCGTCAGTCTTATACGCGTACCTCGAGGATACTGGATTGTTCTGTGCGACTTTCGGAGACGAATATTGGGACTATGCAACTTTCTTGTCAGGCAAGTATACCTTGCCTTGTTGTACTGTTTAAATTTTAGTTATTACTTTAGTTGAATATTTATTATTTTAGATTATATAATTATGCGCGTCCGAGAGAGACTAGGGTGCAGTCAACGAAGGCATTGACGTTAGGACTTGTGTCTGACCTAGTGTCTAGTAGACTCACCTAAAGTTGTGAAGTTATCGGTATGACTCCCCATGCCTTGACATATTTCTTACACGTGTTGTGACTCTCATGTAGTGCACGCACTTGCGTATGCGGTTGGACACCTGTACGTGTAGGTTGTGCGACGGATAGGGTATAACTGCTAATAGTGATGCATGTTAGAAGACTTAGCAGTTATAAGTAGTCGGAGCATAGACTATTATAGTACGAAGGTCCAATCCTTGTCCTTGTTTGGTTGTAAGGTTGGACTATTGTTCTAACGATAGACTATGAGCCAGAGTTACGACGTCGATACTTGCTCTCCATCTCAGCGTAGTAGCTAAAGCATGTGTGGATACAACATGCATAGATCATTGGGCGGGGAGGACGACTAGTAGGCGTATGGGACACCCACTTCCTTTATACTGCTGCCACACTCGACGGAGTAATATGGACAATATACTATACTGTTGCCACGTTCTTCGAAGCAATATGGACGATATACTATACTGCTACCACGTTCTTCGGAGCGATATAGACGATATACTATACTGCTGCCATGCTCTTCGGAGATGGACGTTATTATATTACAGAGCGCCCTCCTATAGGGGCATATGTGGCATATACTAGCCAATCATCACGATTGGTGAATTACATCAGTATATATCGAGCCTACACTTTCCATACGTACTAAGTTGTCCTCAAATTGTATTCACTTAGATGGTTAGCGCACCCCTTTTATTTATTCAGTATTTACTTTATGACATGCTTCTATATATCTTGTTATGTCCCTCTGAGGACCTGGTCCCTTTCCAGGTGTAGATGTTCATGAGTATTCGCAGGAGCGCAGATCCAGACTGGTCACTTATATTTCGAGAAGGTCTTCCCTCCGAGCCTCATGATTATTAGTGATGTACTTATATTATTGTGTTTATTTTTATATTCTAGTTCGGCAGTGGATTTGTTTCCATCCGACTGTCATCTTGAGATACTTTATATTGAGATCTAATTTCATAGATGTTGGTTATTTACTTATATATGATTTCCGTGGATGAGACTTAGATTATACCCTGCGACTTGTGATATATGTACCACTTGTGGATTATTGTTCATAATACAGCGTAAACATGTCTTATGGTTTTCATATATTGGAGTTGCCTTATACATGCGGCTGGCATGCTTACGTATCCTAGTCCTATGTATTTTAGGATTGGGCGTGACATATTTTTAGTGGTGGCCCATGCAGGTCGAGAGCATATTGTTACGATTACATTACTGTACTGAGCAAGCCTGCAAATAGGATTAGAGTATAGGATCTCATCAATATTTGACTATGACTTATCTTTCTTCCAGTCCGTTCTATTTGAATAACTGCATCCTGCTTGATTCATGTGCTTCCCTAATAGTTCTTTGAGTATAGACTTCTCCTAGAATGTAGAAGTCCCTTTTGTTAGATAATAAGTAGGATAACCTTCCTATTAAGAGTACAACTAGGATAATGACACATCACTGAGTTAGAATACTTAATGAACCCTAGCGTCCCTTAACTATAGCTTAATTCACCATTGTCCTTGAGGTGTTTATGTATGACTTGGGAGTAGTATAAACACTACGAGGATTGGTTTAAAATTTGACCATAGTTTTTAACCCTAGTATTGAGTAACTAAAAGAATCGAAGGTTAAATATTAGGACTGAACCTAACTTTCATAAGTGAGATAGTATTAGAGAACCATAAATTTGGATCATTGTCCTATCATTAGCAGACAATACCTTAGAAAACCTAGAGGAATAAAATAATATTTTCTTTGATCATACCTCGAACACAGAGATTAGCTACCACCTTCCGCTTAGGAAAACCATGATATTATCTAGAGTCTCTCTATTTAATTTCATATCATGTTCCTCCGGAACCTTAGTGTTCGCTATTGTGCGACGACTAAATTATGTTCTTCTTTTCTTCATCTTTCAACTCGTGCCACTTGACACTTCTGATTGTAGACCGAATGATTTTATTCTATGTTAGGATATAGTTTGCTAAGGTTATAGTTGTAATCTTGAATTTTAAATTATGTGCTTAGTAGTTAGAACTTGATGGTTTAAGTTATTCTTGTAGATTGTGACCTGATGATAATCTCTTAGTTTTAAATCGCATAATTTGTACTCCCATCTCGATACAAGTTATATCCTCTTTCCCCTTGAAGGCCAGTAACTTTTCTATTCTTACTATTGACACTTGTTCTATGAGCACAATGATTAAGACTTAAGGTGACCATTACCTATATATTACAATAGGAGACCCTAATAAGTACCAAGATCTTTTTCGTATATACCCCAATAAGAGTTTATACTTTATTTATAAGAACAAGGTTATTTTATAGATTCTCCTTAAGACTGTCACAGTATTAGTTTATTATCTAGGTAGTATGCCTCACAACCTAGTAACACATAGTCCTCTTGACTCATTATTGAAGTGTAACTGAATGACATTAATTGTATACTAGCATAAGACGATCGTATTTATTCAGAATGTGGAACTTAGAGGCCCATTCCTCTAATTGGTCGACTAACGACTTAGACAAGGAGTTAGTATGACAACTGTAGAGACTGTAAGGTCTTATCTTTTTATGAACTTGAATTACTATGTACCTTCTTTCATCATGATCCAGCATATTTATATTTTATGTACTACCTTGACTGATGCCGCTATTATAGCCTAGTTTTGCGAGCTTATTCTTTTATCAAGCTTATTCATGACATATGTATTATTGGAGTGCTACACTAATATATTTCAGAATCAGTGTATTATGGTCCGATCAACCATAGTGCGCTTGGTTCACCCTTCGTATAACTACTTTACGTGGATTGAGATATATAGTGATTAGTAGATGAATGTACTTGCCCTCTAGATATGTCTGAGCATATCGTATCAGTTATATAATTATACTGACCCGAGCATGTGAATATGACTATGAATTACCAAAATAGGATTTTAATCCACAACTGTCTTGACAATTCTTATTTGATTTCTTTAAACACCTTGATCCCCACACTTCTATTCTATTACCTCCCCCTTGAACTCTTTATTATTGTTTTTCGTCTTCCCTTATTTCGGAAAGACGAAACCTCGTGTTTGGTATAAGTTTGACACAATTATAGTACTAGATATACGCCATAAGCCAACCATATTACTAGATGACTATCTTTTATAATTGATTAAGAGCATATCATATATGATATATTTTGATGTTAAAAACTTTGAGGATTGAGTAGCATGATTAAGTAAATTTGAGGAATAAGTTTTCTTAAATGTAAGAGCCTTATGTGATAGATGGGTAAATTCTATGTTGGATAGCAGTTGTATTATCAACTTGAGAGGAACTTCTTTTAGATTGTTATCGAGTAAAAATTAAATTGAGAGGTTCAAGTCATTTTAATTTTGAGAATTTTAGAAGAATGATTAAGATGATGAGGATTAATGAATTTAAAAATAAAAAAAATCTTGATATGGCAAACCAAATATTTATACATGAGCATATAATTTAAATTTTGAATATTGAAGGTTGAATCATAGATTTAAACTTTGAGGAAAAATATAGAAATCTAGACTTGAACAATTGGTGAATTAGATTTCAAATTTCATAATTTGAGGCCTTAAATTAAAAATATTGATTGTAGGATTACCTATTTAAAATATTGAGGATGTAAAGTGAATTTAAAATTTGAAGAGTACGAAATTCACAAGTTAAAAATAGAAATAATATTTGACTATAATCGTTTTCCAGAGGAGAATATGATAGTTGATGATTTTGATGTAAATTTTGATATGGGAGGTCATAGATATTAGAATTAGATTTGGATGTGGATTATTCAATTTGAGAATCGAGAAGATAGTGCGATGTGTTGACGTTCGATTTAAACAATGGTTAATTTAATTTGAAAGTGATTGCGATGGATTTGAATAGGTTAAATTTTTGGAAGAGTTTGCGATTGAACTTGCCTTACGTACGTAAGTGAAGGATTTAAACCAATTATGCCTTATTTTAATTTCGAGGATGAAATTATATTAAGTTGGGTAGATTGTAAACCCCCTCACCCAAAATTAGGTCTACTTGGCTTAGATAGAGAAATTAGGGCTAATTAGAATCTAATTGGAAATAGGATACGATATTTTATTTAATTATACAATATTTATATCACGTAGTGTATCTTACCGTTGCTTCGATAATTGGAGAACTATGCTAGCCACTGCCTTCCTACGAACTTCACACCCTTGTCCTAGACATGCCCACCTTTTATTCTGACCTTTGTGCGACTTATAATTATGCTCTCTTGTGCTACATTTTAGTCGCACAATATTCTTCGCGGACGTTTATAATTAATTCTAAATAAATACGACTTTGTATCCTTGTGCGTTCCAATCCAAATTGGAGACACAATCTTGACCCGTTTCATACAACCTAATTTATGATAAAATTCTACTTTGAGCCCTCTATGTCCATGACACTTGTGTCCCACCTAATTTTATCCCCATGTACTTCTAATTAATTCCAGAACACCTTACGCATTAATCTTAATTAATTTAAACCTAATTTCTATCTTTGTGTAATTATTATAATTATTGGGCACTTTTATGCAAAAATACATTAAGGTGTCGATACCATTGGATAATACATGAAGAAATCCAACTTTCACCTTCATAAGAATTTTTCCATAATTTTCGGAATGTGCAACGCGCAAACATCGCCCCCTTTATTTTAAACCTATCATTGCATTAAACCAAAACCCAATACCTCATCCTCCGCCTCGCCTCGACCTGTCCCCCTCCACCTGGGCAGCAGTCCGCCGAGTCTACGTCCACCACACTATTAGGACCACCCCAGTTCCTCGACCCCCACCACCACTGTCATCGGTCACCACCGTCGACCCACCAGCCTCGACGACCTCCTCCTCTTCCCCATGCCCCAACCCGACGTCCACTACCGCTGTGCTCCGCCTGTCCCGGAGCATGACTGAACACCCGCCGAGTCGCTGAAGCCCCCACGTCGATCCCGACCTCCCTCTGCAACCCGTCGGACCACCCGAGCCGCCTGCACCTCTCCATCCCCATGTAGAACCACCCCTACGCTGTCCTCGACCATAACACCACCAGCATGATCATCACCACTCCTTCCTGGCCTCCATCTCCTCCTCCCCTTTCCTGTCCTTCTCCTCCTCCTCCTCCTTGCCGGATCTCCCCTCCTCTGACCAGACCTCCCCGCTGGACTCCGGTCAGCATCCCACCACCAGCATCATCATCATCAACACCCATCATCATCATCAACTTCATACTCTTTACCATCGTCACCATAACATCACCATCTCATCATCATCATTATCATCATCACCAACACCTTAACCCTAATCATCCCAGTCACCATCAACGTCATCACCATCTTCCATATCATCGTCCTCGTTATCAACATCACCTACATTATCATCCTCGTCATCCCCATTATGTAATCACCATCATGATCATCTCCATCATCTTTACCATGAGCATCACCATCATCATCATCGCCGTAGTTGTAATCATCGTCATCATCGTCGTTTACCATCGTCGTCATCACCGTCATTCTCGTGTACGTACCACGAGGATACTGGATTATTCTGTATGACTTTCGGAGCAGGATATTGGGACTATGCAGCTTTCTTGCCAGGCAAGTATACCTTGTCTTGTTGTACTGTTTAAATTTTAGTTATTATTTTAGTTGCATATTTATTGTTTTAGATTATATAATTGTGCGCGTCCGAGAGAGACTCGGGTGCAGTCAACAAAGGCTTTGAGGATAGGACTTGTGTCTGACCTAGTGTCTAGTAGGCCAACCTAAAGTTATGGAGTTATCGGTATGACTCCCCCGGCCTTGACACATTTCTTACACGTGTTGTGAGTCTTATGTAGGGCACGGACTTGCGTATGCGGTTGGCCACCTGTACGTGTAGGTCGTGCGACGGATAGGGTATAACTGCTAATAGTGATGCATTTTAGAAGACTTAGTAGTTATAAGTAGTCGGAGCATAGACTATTGTAGTACGAAGGTCCAATCCTTGTCCTTGTTTGGTTGTAAGATTGGGCTATTGTTCTAACGATAGACTATAAGCCAGAGTTACAACCCCGATACTTTCTCTCCGTCTTGACGTAGTAGCTAAAGCATATGTGGATACAACATGCATAGATCATTGGGCGCGAAGGACGACTAGTAAGCGTATGGGACACCCACTTTCTTTATACTTCTGCCACACTCGACGGAGTGATATGGACGATATACTATATTGCTATCACGTTCTTCGAAACGATATGGACGATATACTATACTTCTGCCACGTTCTTCGGAGCGATATGGACGATATAATATACTGCTGCCATGCTTTTCAGAGATGGATGTTATTATATTACAGAGCACCCTCCAATGGTGGCATATGTGGCATATACTAGCCAGTCTTCATAATTGGTGAATTAAGTCAGCATATGTCGAGCCTACACTTCCTATACGTACTAAGTTGTCCTCAAATTGTATTCACTTAGATGGTTAGCGCACCCCTTTTATTTATTCAGTATTTACTTTATGGCATGCTTCTATGTATCTTGTAATATCGCTCTGAGGACCTGGTCCCTTTCCAGGTGTAGATGTTCATGAGTATTCGCAGGAGGGAAGATGCAGACTGGTCACTTATATTTTGAGGAGGTCTTCCCTCCGAGCCTCGTGATTATTAGTGATGTACATATATTGTTGTGTTTATTTTTATATTCTAGTTCGGCAGTGGATTTGTTTCCATCCGACTGTCATCTTGAGAGATCTAGTTTCATAGATATTGGTTATTTACTTATATATGATTTCCGTGGATGAGACTTAAACTATACCCTGTGACTTGTGACATATGTACCACTTGTGGATTATTGTTCATAATACAGCGTACGTATGTGTTATGGTTTCCATATATTGGAGTTGCCTTATACATGCGGCTGGTATGCTTACGTATCCTAGTCCTATGTATTTTGGAACTGGGGTGTGACACCGGCCATCACCCCTGAACCACCTCGACTCCATCGACTCCCCCCCCCGCTGCCACGAACCACCACCACCTCTACCACTCCACCACGACCCCCCCTCCGGCCAACTTCCCTCCGGCCACCCTACCTCATCCTCGTCATCATCATCATCATCACCATCAACCTAATCATCATCATCCTCATCACCTTTATCATCAATGTTATCACCATCAACACCCACACCACGACCCCCTCCGGCCGAGCTCTACCACCGCCACCACCCCGGCGTGCCACCACCACTTCGCCAAGGTGAACCCTCCACCTCTACTTATGTATGTAGTGTAGTTTTATACCTTGTTATGGTTATAACATAACTTACTTAGGGTTTATATATGTTTAGTTTTATGTTTGGTTACATTTCAAATTTATGTGATTGTTGGTTAAATACAGGGTCGATACTTAGGGTTTTTATATGTTGGATGTGAATCTTAGAGTTTAGTGTACTTTTGTTACATGCATAATAATGAATTTATTAAGGAGCAGGTTACTTATCAGAGATAAGGATGCAATATTAAAATACTGAATATTATTGAGGAACAGGTTAAATTATTGAAAAAATGGGAGAGTGATATCCAACCATTAATCAGTTACGGAGGAAAGATAAATAATAACAATTTTATTTGAGTGGCTAGATTATTGGGGAGCGGTGTTCAAATAATGTACGGACTATATTTGTAATCGAGGGTTTAGATAATTATTAATTATTTTTTTTGAGGATGATATTTAAACATGCATGTTAACGTTTGTGAACACCGGGATAAAATTTGAGGATTTATCATGGTTTGAACTACTAAACATCGTGATGAATATAGTAATATTGAGATTTCGTCTGGTAATTTTATACAGGTGATTATTCGAATTAGATGTGGCATACCCTTAGTCAACCTTAGTCAACCCTCTCACTTAGCGTCTTTGTGAGATATAACGGAGGTTTCAACATATGCTAGACATGTGTCACATCTTATTTTAGCCTCGTGATAGTCTATTGATTGAGCTTGTATCTCGTCTCTAGGTACTACGGGACCCGCGGACTTGGACGTTGTACCGGAGCCCCATCTTCAACAGCTGAATCCAGGCAAGTGTACCTTACCACCCTATATTTTAGTTACCAGATATTTATTGTTTCATTATATACATTGTGCGCATGTTTGATTAGAATCATTACTTCACGTCCGGGTTACAACCGGGTGTGGACGTTCGTTAGTAACGTCTGGTAACAAATGATAGATGTTCGCAATAACTTGATGTACGTACCTGTGTATATCATAACCCTAGGACATATTTAGACACTATCTTCGTGCCAGATTTCCTGTATCCTGATACTGACATCATGACCAGAGACTGGGATGACCTTAGGTTCGTGTTTGTTGATAGTTACTTCTATATGACGAGACTGCTAGATAGAGGTTCAGGATCAGCGCACACTCGTTGACCGATTGGAAAGGGGAAAATAGTTATTAGATGTTTGGGCACCTCTGCACGCACTTTATATATGTATATGTCATGTTTATGTAGTGTTCCTGTATCCGGAGTAGTAGTATTACCCGTGTGACTCTGTGCTCGGAGCTACGGTACGCCCCGTGTGTCTCTGTGTTCAGAGCTACGGTTTTATTTTGGACAACCTACGCATCGAACATTGTCTTCAAACTGTATCTCACTTAGGTGGTTATGCTAGATTACACCATCGTTGTACTTGTACTTTCTGTTGTAATTTGGCATGCTGTATTTTTGTATCTTGTTACGTCCCTCTGAAGACCTGGTCCCCTGCCAGTTTTGCAGCATAGACGATTACGGAGCATTTAGAGTTGCTGATGGAGTTGCTTATCTTGCGGGCATTGGTACCAGGTACTCATATCATTTCTACCGGCATTATGGTTAATTTATTCATATTGATTATTTATCTGCTGTTGTAGCCTAGTTTTTGTAGACTCATCTTTTCTCGAGTTAATTCGAGTTTGTGTGTTTACTAGACGGCCGACTGTAGCACATGTAGCTCATTCTTGTATATTTTTGTTTATTGTGGATTGAGACATAGATGTTTATATTTACTGGATTATTTAGATAGTTACCAGTAGTTTACAGCTTATACGTATTCGAGTTGGACCAGAGTCTGGTCGAATGCGTAGCTGGCATGTCGTGTATTCCTGGTCCTATGTATTTTGGGACTGGGGTGTGATATATTTTTGTGGTGGCCCATGCAGGTCTGAATTAAATCGTCTTGGTCACCTGATTGTGCCAAGTGAGCCTGCAAATTAGGAATAGATATTATAATTTATTGTTGAATAGGCTCAATCCATAATCGATTTTAAAAACTCCCTTCATAATTGATTATCGCCATTGGACTTCCCAATTGTATTCGTTCAGTTTTCGTCAATATCGTTATCATTGTTTCTCATCTCCTATTATTTCGGAAGGGCGAACGCTTGTGCCTGATAGTTCCTTCCAGAAGAAGATCGAAGTCCAGACGATAGAAGATATTATTTGTGCAAAAATCTCTAAGAAGAATGTTACCCTCAGTAGGGTGGGCTGATAGGTTCTTTTTGGATGCTAGAACTAGTAGAGAATGTTAGCATGAGAATTGGACCCAGTAGTATGTCCTTAGAACTGGTAAAACCCAACTTGAGATAACGATGATTTAGGAAGTACTGGAAGCTAGAAAGATTATTGATCATAACCCTCTAGAATAATTTATGGAAATGCATAGCCCGATGCTAGAAATTAGTTGTTGTATATGATAGCGACACCAGGAACGATATTATAGACTAGAGGAGATAAAATTTTAGGCTCTCACCAGGAAGATGATGATCTGATACCAAAAATTCTAGTATGTGCTTGGGTGATACCATTATTATAATTGCACCATGTGACCTGGAGCAATAAATAACGAAAAAAAAGAAATTTGAGGAATAAAATTTTAGGGAAAACTTTGAGGAGAAGAGAAATTATACATTAGGCAAGGAAATTTTTTTCTCTTGGACGATTTGTGTTGTAAACAGAACGGGAGAATTTATTTTGAGGTTAAGTCTAGACTATGACATCATCCTATCATGAGTTGGTTGAACCAATACCACATGACGCTAGATTGTCGACGTGGTTACAATATATTTAGGCCACCAGATTACCCTGAGTTTGAGTTTCTTCGGGGAGCCCAGGAGCATGGGGCCCATCTACCTTAGGGGCACACATTGCAAAAGGTGAACCAGTGTACCCCCGCATTATATCAGAGTTTGAGGATGTGTTTCCAGAGAATCTTCCAGGCCTGCCACCTGACAGAGAGATAGAGTTGGCTATAGAGTTGACTCCCAGAGCTGAGCCAGTTATTTTCTTCATCTATAGACTAGCACCGATAAAGTTGGTTGAGTTGAAGGTCCATAGTAGAGGATCTCTTAGACAAGGGTTTCAGTCGGGCTAGTGTTTCTCTATGTGGAGTATCCATCTTATTTGTGCCGAAGAAGGATGGGACAGTACGTTGTATGTCGATTACAGGACGTTAAGTACTTTAACGATAAAGAACAAGTACCCTTTTGCAGCGCATCGATGATTTATTTGATTAGCTTAGCGGCGCATGTGTATTCTCGAAGATCGATCTTAGATCCGGCTATCATCAGATCAAGGTACGGAGAGAGGACATTCCGAAGATGGCTTTTCGGACGAAGTATGGGCAATATGAGTTTCTAGTCATGTCGTTTGGTTTAACCAACGCGCCAACAGTATTTATGAGTCTGTTGAACAATATTATCTACCAGTACTTAGATAAGTTCGTGGTAGTATTTATCGACGACATCTTGGTATATACCAAGAGCCAGGAGGAGCACGAGAGACATCTCAGGATTGTGTTGGAGACGCTGAGGCAGGAGAGGCTGTATGCCAAGCTCAACAAATATGAGTTCTGTTTGGACAGAGTACCATTTCTGGGACACATAATCACCGGAGATGGACTATCAGTTGACCCGGAGAAGATAGTTGCAGTAGAGACGTGGCCTACCCCTATATCAGTTACAGAGATTAGGAGTTTTCTCGGACTTGCCAGATATTATCAGAGGATCGTAGAAAATTTCTCGAGGATTGTTGCGCCTATGATGCGGCTGACGCATAAAGGCGAGAAGTTTATCTGGATCGAAGAGTGTCTGACGGCTTTCGATGAGCTGAAGAAGCATTTGGCGTCAGCATCGATTTTGATACTTCCTTCAAGATCGGGAGGATTTGTAGTATATATTGATGCATTTGGGAGAGGATTATGATGTGTATTGATGCAACACAGCAAAGTGATAGCCTATGCATCGAGACAGCTAAGAGTTCATGAGAAAAACTATCCGACGCACGATCTAGAGCTAGCTGCAGTAATATTTGCACTAAAGCTATAGCGACACTACCTTTATGGAGAGTGTGATAAGATTTATATAGATCATAAAAGTCTGAAGTATGTCTACACTAAGAAGGAGCTCAACATGAGACAGAGGAGATGGCTAGAGTTGATGACAGATTATGATATAGAGTTGTAGTACCACCGTGGCAAGTCGAATGTAGTAGCAGATGCCTTAAGCAGGAAGCCCATGGCATACTTTTTGATGACTCAACGACAATTACTAGAGGATCTTCAGGAGATTGGGATAGAGATTGCATTGCCAGGCATGGATGGACAGATGACCAGTCTCAAGGTTCAGTATACATTAATTGAGAGGATCAAGGCAGCCCTGCCTACAGATGCGAGATTCGACGATTGCGAGAGAGGACAGAGGCCGATATGCAGACAGGACTCAGGATTCATAAAGACAGAACATTGAGGTATGGAGATCGCCTATACATTCCGAGTGGCGATCTATGCCAGGAGTAGATGACCGAGGCTCATATCTCTATTTATTATATTCATCCCGGGGGTACCAAGATGTACCAAGATTTGAGACAATACTACTGGTGACATGGGATAAAGAGAGAGATTACAAGATTCGTGGTGAGATATTTGGTCTGTCAGCAAGTCAAGGATGAACATCAGAGGACTGTAGGACTATTGAAGCCACTTTCCATTCCCGAGTGGAAGTGGGAACACATTACCATGGACTTCGTCACAGGATTTCCGAGGAGCCCTAGCGGGAAGGATATAGTTTGGGTTGTCGTGGACCGACTCACCAAGTGTGCACATTTCTTGCCCTTCAGAGTTGGGCAGTCCACGGAGATAATAGCTGACATGTATTTGAGGTAGATAGTACAACTACAGGGAGTGTCTGTCGACATTGTATCGGGTCATGATTCCTGATTCACTTCACATTCAGAAGAGTCTAGGAACTCGTCTCAAGTTCAGCACTGCATATTATCTACAGACTGATGGCCAGTCAGAGCGTACGATACATATACTAGAGGATATGTTGAGAGCGTGCATGATCGACTTTGGAGGATCTTGGGAGCACCATCTATACTTGGTGAAATTCTCCTATAATAACAGCTATCAGGCTAGCATAAAGTTAGCACCTTATGAGGCACTGTACGGCAGAAAGTATAGGTCACTGGTATGCTGGAGTGACATGGGAGAATGTCAGATACTTGGTCCAGAGTTGGTGATATAGACAGTGGAAAAGGTAAAACAGATTCAGAGCCACCTGCGTGCAGCACAAGACAGACAGAAGCATTGGGCAGATGCGCACCGCAGACCTTTGGAGTTCTAGAAAGGTAACCATGTATTTCTGAAGATATTGCCTACTCGTGGTACCATCAGATTCGGAGGCAGAGGCAAGCTGAGTCCGAGGTACATCGGACCTTTTGACATCTTAGAACGAATTGGCGAAGTGGCTTATCCTCTTGCATTGCCTCCATCATTAGAAGGAGTGCATGACATATTTCACGTATTGCAGCTAAGGAGATACGTGGCAGACCCTAGCCACGTGCTTGATCATTCAAAGATTATAGTCGGGCCCAGTTTATCATACTTGGAGCAGCCAATGGAGATACTCGATCACAGTGAGAAGACTTTAAGAGGTCAGACTATTCGACTAGTCAGAGTTGCATGGAAGCATCAATCATCAGGCGAGTCTACTTAGGAGCACGAGGATTCCATTCGACAGCGTTTCCCGTATCTATTTTAGGACCAAGGAATGAATTTACGTACGGCATTTGATTACCAGTTTGCTTTTAAATTCTCGTAGCTATCGTGCTTTACTTTTAATTTTGGGGACGAAATTTTTCTAAGTTGGGAAGGATGTAAATCACCTTATTTATTTTTATAGATAGACAGGTTTTGGGTTAGAAATTTTTGGTTTAGCATCAGGTATTTGAGGTTTAGATGTAAGGTTATAGATGTCTGATTATTTAATTAAACCCTTGGTGCATCCTACCGTTGTTACAATATTCGAAGCCCAACATTCGTCCATAATTCCCAACAAATTCTTGCATTCTAGACTTCATACGCCAACTTAGGTGCTGGACTTTTCCGTCACTCAAAATCATAATCCCTTGTGCTCTAATTTAATTGCACAACTTTTCGTAACCAAAATCTATATTTAATCCTATGTCATGCACATGTGTCATTGCCATCAATTTTTAGACACCAACTCAACGGTTGAGCCGGGCCAATTAATGGGTCCAAGATTGACACCAAGCCAACACCTTTCATGACCTTTGTGTCACTCCCAATTGAGACCCCATGCGCCCCCATTTAATTCAAGAGCACATGACAATTTATTTTAATTAAATTGGGGATACCAACTTTGACTAATCCCATTCTTAACCCCAATTTAATCCAATACCCCATTAATTAAGCCCATAAAAAATACACAACACCCTCTCACCCTACAAAATACCAAACACCAATTCTCCCACAAATTTTTTATCATTTTATGTGTATGTGCAAATACCCAAATTTAGGTGACTTATTTGCAAAAGTTGTACTAGGTGGCATCACCCCATTGGTTCAAACCAAATGGAGAAGCCCTCCATTCTTTGACTAGTCAACCCCACCCCTCTCTCACTCTCCTTTGTATAAAAAAATTCTCCATATAAAATCCTAGCCATCCATTGTTTGAACCCTCATCCTCACCACACACTCACCATCACACATCCCTATAAAGTGTCTTCTCACACACATTTCCCCAAGCAGGCCCTAATCTCCAAAACCTAGGGAAACCCCTCCCTTTCTCTCTCCTCCCTCTTTTACATGCACAACCGTAGCTTCTTCTATTTTTTTCCCTTTCTTCTTCCTTTCTTCTTCTTCTTCTTCTTCTTCCTCTTTATCTCTTCTTTTTGGTTCAACCGAACCCGGTCGGCCTTCAGCGGACCGATGTAGGCAGCAAGCGGCCGAGCACCTCCCCCGGCTGCTACTGCTGCTTCCACCGCGCCTGACTCCGTCGCTGCAACTCCGGCGGCCAACTCTGGTCCTCATCACTGCCATCTCCACACGCCATTACCTCCACATTCACCCCCGCCAACACACTCCGGCCAACCCCTTGGCCCCTCCTTCTCCTCCGGTCTCCATCACCAAACTCCGGCCATCAACAACTCCATCACCATCACCGCCCCGCTTCCCTACATCTCCACGTCCAACCACCGTGGCTCCAGTCGTTCCCCCCATGGCCTCTACCACTCCCTCGGCCAGCTGCCAGCCCCCCCTCCGCGGCTTCTTCAGCAACTTCATCATCACCATCACCTCTGATACCCCGGCTACCCACAACTCCGACAGGCAGCTGAGCATCCTCCAGCCGCGGTTCCCCCTACGACCACCTCCTCTACCTCCGGCTTGACCACGACGACCACCTTACCATCACCATCACCACCACCAACCGTGCTGCCATCTCCGACCATCACCCCTGAACCACCTCGACTCCATCGACTCCCCACCCGCTGCCATGAACCACCACCATCTCGACCACTCCACCATGACCCCCCCTTCGGCCAACTTCCCTCCGGCCACCCTACCTCATCCTCGTCATCATCATCATCATCATCACCATCAACCTAATTATCATCATCCTTATCACCTTCATCATCAACGTTATCACCATCAACACCCACACCACGACACTCTCCGGCCGAGCTCTACCACCGCAACCACCCTGGCGTGCCACCACCACTTCGCCAAGGTAAACCCTCCCCCTCTACTTATGTATGTACCTTTTTATGGTTATAACATAACTATCTTAGGGTTTATATATGCTTAAGTTTTAGGTTTGGTTACATTTCAAATTTATGTGATTACTGGTTAAATACAGGGTTGATACTTAGGGTTTTTATATGCTGGATGTGAATCTTAGAGTTTTGTATACTTTTATTACATGTATAATAATAAATTTATTAAGGAGCAAGTTACTTATCGGAGATGAGGATGCAATATTAAAATACTGAATATTATTGAGGAACAGGTTAAATTGTTGGGGAAATGGGTGAGTGATATCCAACCATTAATCAGATATGGAGGACTGATAAATAATAATTATTTTATTTGAGGAGTGGCTAGATTATTCGGGAGCGGTATTCAAATAATATACGAACTATATTTGTAATAGAGGGTTTAGATAATTATTAATTATTTATTTCGAGGATGATATTTAAACATGCATGTTAACGTCTGTGAACACCAGGGTTAAATTTGAGGATTTATCATGGTTTGAACTACTAAACATCGTGATAAATATAGTAAGATTGAGGTTTCGTCTGGTGATTTTATACAGGTGATCCATCGAATTAGATGTGGCATACCCTTAGTCAACCTTAGTCAACCCTCTCACTTTGCGTCTATGTAAAATATAACGGAAGTTTAAACATATGCTAGACGTGTGGCACATCTTATTTTAGCCTCGTGATAGTCTATTGATTGAGCTTGTATCTTGTCTCTAGGTACTACGGGACCCGCGGACTTGGACGTTATACCGGATCCCCATCTTCAGTTGCCGAATCCAAGCAAGTGTACCTTGTCACCCTATATTTTAGTTACCAGATATTTATTGTTTCATTATATACATTATGCGCATGTTTGATTAGAATCGTTACTTTGTGTCCAGGTCACAACCGGGTGCAGACATTCGTCGGTAACGTCTGGTAACGAGTGATAGATGTTCGCAATACCTTGATGTACGTACCTGTGTATATCATAATCCTAGGACACATTCAGACATTATCTTCGTGCCAGATTTCCTGTATCCTGATACTGATATCATGATCGGAGACTGGGACGACCTTAGGGTCGTATTTGTTGATAATTACTTCTGTATGACGAGAATGCTAGATAGAGGTTCAGGATCAGCGCACACTCGTTGACCGCTTGGGAAGGGAAAGACAGTTACTAGATATTTGGGCTCCTCTGCACGCGCTTTATATATGTATATGTCCAATTGATGTAGTGTTCATCTATCCAGAGTAGTAGTATCACCCGTGTGACTCTGTGCTTGGAGCTACCGTACGTCCCGTGTGTCTCTGTGTTCGGAGCTATGGTTTTATTTTGGACAGCCCACGTGTCGAACATTATCTTCAAACTGTGTCTCACTTAGGTGGTTATGCTAGATTACACTATCGTTGCACTTATACTTTCTGTTGTACTTTAGCATGCTATATTTTTGTACCTTGTTATGTCCCTCTGAGGACCTGGTCCTCTGCCAGTTTTGCAGCATAGACGATTACGGAGCATTTGGAGTTGTTGATGGAGTTACTTGTCTTGCGGGCATTGGTACTAGGTACTCATATTATTTCTATAGGCATTATGGTTACTTTATTCATATTGATTATTCATCTGCTGTTGTAGCCTAGTTTTTGTAGACTCATCTCTTCTCGAGTCTATTCAAGTTTGTGTGTTTACTGGGCGGCAGACTATAGCATATGTAGCTCATTCTTGTGTATTTCTGTTCATAGTGGATTGAGACATAGATGTTTATATTTACTGGATTATTTAGATAGTTACCAGTAGTTTACAGCTCATACGTATTCGAGTCAGACCATAGTCTGGTCGAATGCGTAGCTGGCGTGTCGTATATTCCTGGTCCTATGTATTTTGGGACTGGGGCGTGAGCAAACCTATTTTTAATGACCATATATATATATATGGGTTGATAATAATAATAAACAAAACTATATACTCAACCCTAAACCGAAACTAAGTCACCCACACCCGAACCAACCCAGATCCGAAACCCATTCCCCTAGCTACAGTAACCGACCCCTTCAGCCAAATAGCTTGTGACCCCTCTCCCTTCCCCTCCCTGAAACTCCCTCTCCTTCACCCTATATATGTAGACCACTCCTCAGACATCTCCTCGACCATCATCGACCGTCCAAACACACCGCCATCATCATCCAGCCACCGCCACCATCACCTTCACCCCGGCCACCCCGACCCAGGTGGTCTCCGACCGTCGACGAGTGGTCGATGACCCCGTGCACCACTCATGGACACCCCGCTACCGCCGACGACCAACCCAGCGCCACCGTCAACGACTTCAACTGTCACCGCGCGCCTGAGCCGCCCATGCAAAAGCATCAGTAGCAGCAGCAACAGTACTTCTTCCCAGTGCGATCTCTACATCGTCATGTAACCATTTTTTGATCTGTCTTCTCCGGTACTTTTCCAACATAATCGAGTTTTTATCTCTTCGATTAGTTTATTTTATTGTTGATTTATCTGTTGATTATTCAGCTTTGAATTTGACCAAAAACTTGATTTTGTAAAACCTAAATATTCTCGATACGGGGTGCATCTCGCCAACCGAGGCAACTTTGTGGTATGAGAAACTTACTGAAAGGCGCATATCATTAATGCAAACGTGTGGGTTTCACGAAACTAGATTTGGATTTGCGTGTACACCAAAATTATTGCATATCCGTCGAAAAATACCGTATCGGCTTATTCCGACACTTGTCATAATTTAGTGTGTGCTTGTCATTTCACAACAAAACTTGTACTATTGGATTTGTAGCATTACGCTGGTCCTGTGACCCAAGTTTGGTTCGAATCTGAGAACATTAATGAAATACTATTTTGTGGGCCCCACGGTTCCACTTGACGGGTGATTTTTTTATCGGCTCATCAGAATCCAGTTCTAAAAATTTTGTTGGGTTCGTATCATCGTTCTAGACTAATAGACACGAAGTTTGCTAAATTTGGAGAACTTTATATCTGACACATTTGTTGGTGCGAAATAGGCCACATATGGACCCCGCTTTGACCCAAAACTGTCAATTCTGCCCCTGTGTCAAAATTGGACTATGGGTAGTCAATCCTAGCTATTTCAAGTATTCTAAGAATAATGGTGATATTTGTTTTAACATCCGGAGGCATACTTGCATATTCTACTTTTACAGGAGTAGTTGACTGAGTTCAGAACCCAAGCAAGTGTACATTGCCAACATGTAGTAAATCCTGTTATATTATTGACTTATGTTTTATTTTATATATTCTTGTGTTGTGCTTGCTCAATCTAGGACTGTAAGACATTGCTTAGCATCCGAACAAGATTCGGGTGTCGACGTAGTACGTGAGTCATGTAACGTCATTTAGAGAGTTGATTCCATGATCCTATTTTTACGTAATTGCTTTTCCAAGTATGTCATATTGTAGGACACTTGACACTATTTTATGTGACATAATATTTTTTGAGTTATTTATGGTGATTCTATATAGGATTACAGGTTTCGTGATATGAGACTTGCATATATAAAGATATCATTATGACTTGTTGTACAAGCTAGAGGTCATGATCTTTCGTGTTATAGACATGAGACATCGTGGACATGAGATATAAGGTTATATTAGGTAGGGAAAGATACACCATACTACAGGCTAATTATTTATATATATAATATACTACTGGAGGTGCTTTGGCACCTATACTAGACTACGTGATATTACTTGCTACTATGGGCTCCCTGACGCAGCGCCTGTAGCAGTTTTAGCCTGAGTACGACTGATGCTCTCACGTGCATATCACTTAGATGATTACATTAGTTTACCCTTGAGTATATGACATTATACTATTTTACTTTGGCATATTATTTCTTGTACCTTGTTATATCCCTCTGAGGACCTGGTCCCTTGCCAGTTTTGTAGCATAGACCGTTGTGGAGCCTGCCTGGAGTTGCTGATGTGTGTTGCTTTATCTTTCAAACATTGGTGTTAGGTACTTATATTATTTCTACCAGAGTTATGGCTACTTATTTATATTATTTATTCATCTGCTGATGTAGCCTAATTTTAAAGACTCATATTCCTTTCCCGAGTCTATTCGAGCTTATGTGTTATTGTGCGGCTGACTTTAGTACTTGTAATTCATTCATGATATTTTGTTCTTTATGTGGATTGAGACATAGATATTTTTAGATAGTTACCCTTATTATACAACTTATACGTATTCGAGTCAGACCAAAGTCTGATCGAATGCGTAACTGGCATGTTACGTATTCCTAGTTCTACGTATTTTGGAACTGGAACGTTACATGATTTTGTGGTAGCCCATGCAGTTCATGATTAAATTATTACAGTTACTTTCCAGTACTGAGCGAGCCTGTAATCAGGATTAACAGTATTAGTATCTCAATCCACAACTAATTTAAAAATTCTTTAACAATTGATTATCGACCTTGAACTTCATAATTATACTCTTTTATTCCCCTCGACCTTCCTATTATTGTTTATCATCTCTCCCTATTTCAGAGAGATGTACGTTCGTGCGCAGTGATTCCTCCAGAAGCAAATTCTTATCAAAGCGGAAGAAACATGCTGGATATAAAGTTTTAAGAAGATGGTTACCCTTAGTTGGGTAGGTAGATAGGTTATTCCTATATGCTTTAGCTAGTGTATATTGTTAGCATAAGAATTGAATATAGTATTAGAGGCCTAGAACTAATAAAACCTTTCTCTTTCTTAAGGTAGCAATAATTTGGAAACATTAGAAGTTAGAAAGGTGGTTTAATTCAAATGCACTAGAATACTTTATAAAATACATAGCTAGATGCTATGATCAGTTGTTGCTCATGATGGTGATACAAGGAATTATATTATGACCTTAAGAAATTGGAACCTTACGTAGCAGGCCATAGTGGTTAAATCTCTAGTTGTCTTGTGACTTTTAGTATCAAAATTAGATCTTATGACCCTCTTAAAATTATTGATGACTATAGTCTGGACTAAATAGATAGGTAGATTGCAAGACCAAATATTTGAGTAATTGGATAACTCAAGTACTAAAGTATAGCTTTCAAAATCAAACTCGATGTACTTGATTATTTGGGTTATCAGTGTTAATTGAACAATTAAAGTTCCACCCTTTGTTACTTAGGTAGATAAAGCAAATAGGTTGAAGGATGAGAGTTTTGATAGATGTTATAGTCGTGAGTTAGATAGTGAATTACCTATAATAGATGACAAGCTATAACAAGATGGTAACCATGTAGTTTGGATAAAAGGTATATACATGGAATAAACAATGAGAAATCTCAGGCTCAAGGTGAAGAAGGTAAAATGGTAACAAGAAGAGATTCATGAGGAGTACATGACCTTGAGCATTTTTTTAGGAAGGACTGAAGATTTTATCACTCGGTAGTTGCCAAGAAGATCTATACTACGAAACAGAAAGTATTGGGTCATGATTGGCGAAGCTTATAGTTGAAAACAAGATTAACATACTAAAAGGATATGAAGGTGAGTAGGAAACAAATGAAAAGGAAAAGATATTGTGGGTTTACACATACTAACTTGTTGGTTATTCTGTAGTTGATTATTACAAGAACCTTAGATTATAGATTTACACATGGTAGGAACGTGTATATGGAAGATGAAAGTCTTATAAGAATGATAGTTGATTATTGTGGGTTTACACATGTTTGATGATAAACAAAAAATGAAACTAGGTTTATACGAAACCCTTTCTTTGTTTACAAATAAGAAAATTTGCACTTTTTGCTTTTCTCCTCCAATTAGACCAGCCAGTTAGGAAAAAAGAGTACAATTAATCCTATACGAGGATGTTAAGTACAATAAAAAAATGATTCTGGAGAAATATTGCTATAGGAGTCTGATCTGTGGTCGATCACTTTGTCCCTTGGACCACACGATGATGAAGAAGTGCTGTAGAAGAAGAAGAAGCTTCAAAGATTGCAAGTTGGATTAAACTGTCAACCAAAACTCTCTGTTTTATGCTCTCTCTTTTTTTTGATTCGATCTCTGATCTTGGTCTCTTCCATTTCCCTCATCTCCTGTGAATGGAGGTCTCTATTTATAGAGCTCAGTCACAGTAACTGTCCAGTCAGCGTAGAGGCCAAACTGTGAAGAGAGTGGCACTCTTTACGTAGTGGTTACAATAACTGCTACCCACGTCTGAATGATCTTCAGAATTCGCGTATGATGCGTATCCCATTATGAGGTAACACGTATAACTGATTCTCGAATATCACGGCATGCAAGCCACATAGGTAACTGCTCCTGGCGTAAAAGATTGTTGGCATAAAAGCCAAATAACTGTCTTGTTGGCGTAAAAGCCAAATAGATGTCTTATTGGCGTAAAAGCCAAATAGCTGTCTTGTTGGCGTAAAAACCAAATAGCGCGTAAAACTTGAGGCTGCATGAATAATAGATAACCAGCGTAAAAATAGCCAATTATCATTCTTGACTGCGGTCTTGAGCGTATTCTGGGCCAAATAACCTTATCACGTACCTTTGTAAGTATAGCCTGAGTTGGCGTATTTTGAGGAGATAGCATACGACATGCTCCTATAGTTGAAAATAGTCTGGTTGGCATATTTCGAGGATATAGCATACGATGTGCTCCTATGGTTGAAAATAGCCTGGTTGGTGTAAACTGCCAGGATGGTGATGTAAGCGTATTAGCCCTAGTTTTAGCTCTCCCAGTCATGACAAAATTATAAAGGATAGAACCAAATCTCGTGCATTAAATGCAGAGATATGCCTCAATCTCGTGCATTAAATGCCGAGATATGCCTCGAGCTCTGCATGAGAAACAATTTTTGACGTGGCATCAAATTTTGTCTCATCTTGAGCGTAAAAGCTCGTCTCTGCCTGTGTAGAATAGGCAGCGTATTCCTTGAATGCGTAAAAATGACTTGTATCAAGGATATGTCACTAAACGACAGTCTAGGCCTCTGTGTAGAATCATCATTACAGCCGTCCTCTCGATCATTGTAAACCCCCTCAATTAATTCTATAGATAGTCAGGGATAGATTGGAAAATTTATGGTTCAGCAGCAGACGTTTGAGGTTTAGAGTAGAGTGGCTTATGTCTGTTATTTATTTAATTAAACCCTTAGCGCGCCCTATCATTGCTAAATTATTCAGAGCCCAATATCAGCCCATAAATTCTATCGGACTATTGTACTTCTGACTTGACTCGCCAATTTAGGCACTGGACATTTTCGTCAGGCAAAAATCAAATCCGTTGTGCCTTAAATTAATCGCATAATTTTTTGTATCCTAAATCCCATGATTTAATTCCGTGTCAGACACCTGTATCGTTACCCTCAATTTTGAGATACCAACTTAACCCGTTGAGCCGGACCAACTAAAGGGTCCAAGACTGACTCCAAGCTCCCACCATTTTTGACCTTTGCATCATTTCCAAATTTTGACCCCAAGTACCCCCATTTAATTTAAAAGTGCGGGACACTTTAATTCTATTTAAATCGAGGATACCAATTTTTGACTAATCCTATTTTAATCCCCAATTAATCCCAATGCCCATTGAATTAAACCCATGCCAAAAACACAACACCCCCTCACCATACAAAACACCAAACACCAATTCCCCTACATTTTTTGCATTATTTCATATGTTTGTGCAATTACCCCAAATTTAAGGGGCTTAGTTGCAATTATTGAATTAGGTGTCCTCACCTCATTGGCTAAGGCCAAATGGAGAGGCTACCCTTATTTGACCGTAGTCAACCCTTTCCTCCTTCCTTTGCATGAAGAAACCCAATCCTTCATGTAAAATCTCCACCCTCCATTCGAATTGGGAGCATCACAACCCTCCATCCTCCACACAACCCCCCTATAAAATATCTTTTCCCCCTCTCCCCAATGCAGGCCCTAATCCCCAGACATTGGAAACCACCCTCTCCTCTCTCTCCTCCCTCCTCCACCTAGAAAACTGAGCCCCTACATATTCATTTATTCTTCTTCCTTCTTCTTCTTCCTTTCTTCTTCTTCTTGGGAAGCCTCCGGCGGCTGACCGTTACTCCGGCCACGCAGTTGGGCCCGTCTCCCGCAGCCACTCCAGCGCTGCGACATCGTTCGAACCCGCGACTCCGACGAATTGACTCCGGCGCCCCGCAGCTCACCCCCGCAGCTCAGCCGCTACAACCATCCCGTCCGCTGACCCGACGTCGAGCCTCCCTCAGTGGCTCCGGCACTATGCAGCCAGCAGCTCCGACGAACTGCTGTCCCGGTGTTGAGCCATCGACTACGCAATGCACTTCCACCCTCCTTCCCCAGCGAGTTCCCTCGACTCCAGCCAGCCAAACCACCACTTGTTCTTCCCGGCCCCATCCTCATCGACTCTACTCTGACCAAGCACCCCCTTGACCTCCAGTTGTTCTTCCCCACGGCCTCCGTTGCTCTACCCCGAGCTGGCCCTGAGCTGCTCCTCCACGAGTTCCGGCGGTTGAGTCTTCTCCACCACGAGCCTGCACCACTACTCCGATGGACCGCTAAACACTCCGACCGATCCTCCATCAACGCCACCACTGCTACCATCAGCTGCCACAACTCCGGCCAGCGGCCCGGCAGCTCCGACCACACTCGCCTTTTCCATCTAGTTTTACGCCACCACCACCTCTTGTTCAAGGCCACCACATCGTCTTCATCTTCTCCGGCGAGCCACCCTCACAACTCCTCTGCCACCTCCCGCCATAATTAGCTTCCTCCACCACTCTTCACTACTGCTACCATCGACCACCTTTCTCCGGCCAGCACACCAATGCCACCACGCCACCGACTGTTGTTCCCACCACCGACTTCTGCCACGGATCTTCTCCGGCGGGCTTCACTACTTGCACACCGGAACCGCCACGGGCATCACCCATCGCGACGTCAGCTCGACGAGAAATTTCATCGCCAAGGTGATCACTTCCCCAGCTCTATGTATAACCTATTCTTGGACATTGCTTTTGGTTCACATGTAACCTAGTTAGGATTAAGGTTTAAGAGGTTTAAATGATAGATGTGAAATTCAGGGTTTATTATATGGTTTAAGATATAGATTATTGGTTATATGGACTTTAGGGATTGTATAAGATGCTATTTGAGTTAGGGTGAAGAATGCTATAATGTGTTTAGGGTCTATTAAATGCTAAGTAAGAGATCTTAGCGTGTAGTTCATTTTATGCATATTGTATATTGATGACAAGTAGTTTAAATTGCTGTGAAAGGGTATAAGGATGATGAAACATTGGTGGATATTGAGGAGCAGGTATTGAAGGTGAACTTGTGTGTAACATCAAACCCTTAGTCATTCTTTGAGAATTGATAAATAATGTCGAACTTAATTGAATAGTAGTTATTGTGGAATGGGTATATAAATGAGGGTTTAATAAATAATTATTTATTTATTTCGAGGATGATAGTAACGGTGCATGTTAACATCTGTGAACACTTAGGTGAAACTGAGGATTGGATCATGTGTCGGACCATGAAATATCGTGATAAACATAGTAAGATTGAGGTTTGGATTGATGATATGGTACCAATATTTAATTTAATTAGGTGTAATATACTCCGAGTCAACCTTGGTCAACCCTCTAGCGTCGTGCCCCTGTGAGTTGTAGCTGAGACTGAGCATATGTATAGATGTGTGTCATATCCCTGTTTGTCGTGTGTTAGATTTTGATTTGGGTTTGTATCTCATCTCTAGGTACTACGGGACCTGAGGACTTGGACGTGGTACCGGATCCCCGTCATCAGCAGCCGGACGCAGGCAAGTATACCTTGCCACCCTGTATTTCAGTTACAGATATTTTATTATTTCATTATGTACATTGTGCGTGGGTTTGATTAAGATCGTTACTTCACGTCCGGATCACAACCAGGTGCAGATGTTCGTCGCAACATCTTAGAGTGATTGTTAGAGGTTTGTAATACCTCGATGTACGTACCTGAGTACATCAATACCACAAGACACATTCATACACTGTGATCGTGCCAGATTCCTATATCTTGATACTGACATCATGAACAGAGACTAGGACGACCTTAGAGTCCCGTCTGTTGAGTTATTTATGTGTATCGAGACTGTTAGATAGAGGTTCAGGTTCAGCGCACCATCGTTGACCTCTTGGGATGGGGAAGACAGTTACTACACGATTGGGCTCCTCTACACGTGCTTATATATGTACATATACTGTTTCTGTAGTGATCCTGCATCTAGTGTAGTTGTATCACCCATGTGACTCTGTGCTCGGAGCTACGGTACGCCCCATGTGTCTCTCTGTTCGGAGCTACAATTTTATTTTGGATAGCCCACGCATCGAACATTATCTTCAAACTGTGTCATACTTGGTTAGTTATACTAGATTACCCCGTCGTTGCACTTGTACTTTCTGTTATACTTGGCATGCTATATTTTTGTACCTTGTTACGTCCCTCTGAGGACCTGATCCCCTGGCAGTTTTGCAGCATAGACGATTACGGAGCATTAGAGTTGCTGATGGAGTTGCACGTCTTGCGGGCATTGTACCAGGTACTCATATCATTTCTACCGGTATTATGGCTACTTTATTCTTATTGTTTATTTATCTGTTGTTGTAGCCTAGTTTTTGTAGACTCATCTCTTCTCGAGTCTATTCGAGTTTGTGTGTTATTGGGCGGCCGAATCTAGCACATATAGCTCTTTCTTGTATACTGATGTATATTATGGATTGAGACATAGAGGTTTACATTTATGGGATATCTAGATAGTGCCCTTTGTATTATACAGCTTATACGTATTCGAGTCAGACCAGAGTCTGGTCGAATGCGTAGCTGGCGTGTCATGTATTCCTGGTCCTACGTATTTTTCGACTGGGGTGTGACATATTTTTGTGGTGGCCCATGCAAGTTTGATTTAAATCATCTTGGTCACCTGACTGTGCCAAGCGAGCCTGCAAATTAGGAATAGATATTATGATTATTGAATAGGATCTCAATCCACAATCGATTTTAAAAACTCACTTTGTATGTGATTATCGCCCTTGGACTTCCAATTTGTATTCGTTCAATTTTTGTCAATATCATTATCATTGTTTCTCATCCTCTATTATTCGGAAGACGGACGCTTGTGCCTGATGGTTCCCTCCAGAAGAAGATCGAAGACCAGACGACAGAAGACGGAAATCGTATAACATTCTCTAAGAAGATTGTTACCCTGAGTAGGATAGAATGATAGGTTCCTTTGGAATCTAGAACTAGTATGGAAGGGTAGCAAGAGAATTGGAACCAGTAGTACCCTATTCGTACTTGAGATAGCAGTGATCTTGGAAGTACGGAGAGCTAGAAGGATTGTTGATCATGACCTAGAATAATTTATGGAAGTGCATAGCTCGATGCTAGGAAATTAATTGTTGTAAATGATAGCGATATCAGGAATGATATTATGGACTAGAGAAGATAAAATTTTAGGCTCTCACTTGGAAGCTAATGATCTGATTCCAGGAATTCTAGTATGTGCTTGGATGAAACCATTATGGTATTATGTGACTTGGAGAGATGGATAACAAAAAGAAGAAATTTGAGGAATAAAATTTTAGGGAAAACTTTGAGGAGAAGAGAAATTATACTTTAGGCAAGAAAGAAATTTTCTTTTGGATGATTGGTGTGGTAAACAGAATAGGAGAATTTATTTTGAGGTTAAGTCTGGACGATGACATCGTCCTAGCATGAGTTGAATGAGCCAATACCATGCGACACTAGATTGTCGACGTAGTTACATTATTTATGACCACCAGATTACCCTGTGTTTAAGTTTCTTCAGAGAGCCCAGGAGCATAGGGCCCATCAACCTTAGAGGCACACATTACAGAAGGTGAACCAGTGTACCCCCGCATTATATCCGAGTTTGAGGATGTGGTTCTAGAGAATCTTTTCGACCTGCCACCTGACAGAGAGATAGAATTTGCTATAGAGTTGACTCCAAGAGTTGAGCCAGTTATGTTCCCGTCTTCAGACTAGCACCGATAGAGTTGGTTGAGTTGAAGGTCCATAGTAGAGCATCTCTTAGACAAGGGTTTTAGTCGGGCTAGTGTTTCTCCATGGGGAGTACCCATCTTAGTGTACCGAAGAAGGACGGGACGGTACGTTGCATAACGATTACAGGGCGTTAAGGGCTATAAATATAAATAACAAGTACCTTATGTCGTGCATCGATGATTTATTTGATTAGCTTAGCGGCACATATGTATTCTCGAAGATCGATCTCAGATCAGGCTATCATCAGATCAAGGTACGGAGAGAGGATATTCTGAAAATGATTTTTGGATGAAGTATGGACACAATGGATTTCTAGTCATGCCGTTTGGTTTAACCAATGCGCAAGCTGTATTTATGTGTTTGATGAACAACGTCTTCCGCCAGTACTTAGATAAGTTCGTGGTGGTATTTATCGACGGCATCTTGGTATATTATAAGAGCCAGGAGGTGCATGTGAGGCATCTCAGGATCGTGTTGGAGACGCTGAGACATGAGAGGCTGTAGGCCAAGCTCAGGAAATGTGAGTTTTGCCTTGATAGAGTACCATTTCTGGGGCACATAATCACCGAAGATGGACTATCAGTTGACCCGGAGAAGCTAGCTGCAGTTGAGACAAGGCCTACCCCTACATCAGTTACAGAGGTTAGGAGTTTCCTCGGACTTGCCGGATATTATCGGAGGTTCGTGGAAAACTTCTTGAGGATAGCTTCGCCTATGACGAGACTGACGCGTAAAGGCGAGGAGTTTATCTGGACCGACGAGTGTCAGGCGGCTTTCGTTGAGCTGAAGAAGCGTCTGACATCAGCACCGATTTTGACACTACCTTCAGGATCAGGAGGATTTGTAGTATACAGTGATGCATCTGGGAGCAAATTAGGATGTGTACTGATGTAACACGGTAAGGTGATAGCCTATGCATCGAGATAGCTGAGAGTTCATGAGAAGAACTATCTGACGCACGATTTGGAGCTAGCTGCAGTGATATTTGCACTAAAGCTATGGACACATTACCTTTATGGTGAGCTTATTGAGATTTACACAGATTATAAAAGCCTGAAGTACATCTACACGCAGAAGGAGCTCAATATAAGACAGAGGCGTTAGCTAGAGTTGATGACAGATTATGATATTGAGTTGCAGTACCACCCTGGCAAGGCGAATGTAGTAGCAGATGCCTTAAGCAGGAAGCCCATGGCATACTTTTTTATGACTCAGCGATAATTGCTAGAGGATCTCCAGGAGTTTGGGACAGAGATTGTATTGCCAGTCATAGATGGACAGATGGCCAGTCTCGAGGTTCAGTCTACACTGATTGAGAGGAACAGGGCAGCCCTGCCTACATATGCGAGATTTTGACGTCTACGAGAGAGGACAGAGGCCGGCATACAGATGGGACTCTGGCTTCATGAAGACAGAATATTGAGGTATGGAGATTGCCTATACGTTTCGAGTGGCGAGCTATGCTAGGAGTTGATGATCGAGGCTCATAGATCGATTTATTCTATTCAATCTGGAGGTACGAAGATGTACCAAAGTTTAAGGCAACATTTCTGGTGGCATGGGATGAAGAGAGAGATTGCAAGATTCATAGCAAGATGTTTAGTTTGTCAGCAAGTCAAGGGTGAACATCAGAGGACTGCAGGACTATTGCAGTCGCTTCCCATTCCCAAGTGGAAGTGGGAACACATTACCATGGACTTCGTCACAGGATTCCCGCGGAGCCCTAGCGGGAAGGATACAGTTTGGGTTGTTATAGACAGACTCATAAAGTCTACATATTTCTTGCCCTTCAGAGTTGGGCAGTCCACGGAGATATTAGCTGACATATATATGAGGTAGATAGTACGACTACATGGAGTGCCTGTCAGTATCGTATCGGATCGTGATTTCAGATTTATGTCGCATTTTTCGTAGAGTATGTAGGAGAGCCTAGGAACTCGTCTCAAGTTCAACACTGCATATCATCCACAGACTGATGGCCAGTCAAAGCGCACGATACAGATATTAGAGGATATGTTGAGAGCGTGCATGATTAATTTTAGAGGATCTTGGAGGACCACCTACACTTGGTGGAATTCTCCTACAATAACAGCAACCAGGCTAGCATACAGATGGCACCTTATGAGGCACCATACGGCAGGAAATGTAGGTCACCAGTTTATCAGAATGACGTGGAAGAGCCTAAGATACTTGGTCCAGAGTTGGTGACACAGACAATAGAGAAGGTCAAGCAGATTCAGAGCCACCTACGTGCAGCACAGGACAAACAGAAACATTGGGCAGATGCGTACCGTAGGCCATTGGAGTTCAAGGAGGGTGAACATGTATTTTTGAGGATATCGCCTACTCGTGGTACCATCAGATTCGGAGGCAGAGTCAAGCTGAGTTCGAGGTACATCGGGCCTTTTCACATTTTGGAACGAGTTGGCGAAGTGGCTTACCGTCTTGCATTGCCTCTATCATTAGAGGGAGTGCATGACGTATTTCTCATATCACAGCTGAGGAGATATATCGCAGACCCTAGCCACGTGCTTGATCATTCGGAGATTACAGTCGGGCCCAATCTATCATACATAGAGCAGCCAGTTGAGATCCTCGATCACAGCAAGAAGACTTTGAGAGGGCAGACTATTCGACTGGTCAGAGTTGCATGGAAGCACCATTCGCTAGGCGAGTCTACTTGGGAGCACGAGGATTCTATTCGATCGCGGTTTCCATATTTATTTGAGGAGCAAGGTACGAATTTACGTACGACATTTGATTACTAGTTGTTTTTAAATTCTCTTAGCTATTATCGTGCTTTACTTTTAATTTTGGGGACAAAATTTTTCTAAGTTGGGAAGAATGTAAACCCCCTCAATTAATTCTATAGATAGTCAGGGATAGATTGGAAAATTTATGGTTTAGCAGCAGGACGTTTGAGGTTTAGAGTAGAGTGGCTTATGTCTGTTTTTTATTTAATTAAACCCTTGGCGCGCCTTACCATTGCTAAATTATTCGGAGCCCAATATAGCCCATAAATTCCATCGGACTATTATACTTCTGACTTGACTCACCAATTTAGGCACTGGACTTTTTTTTCCACGCAAAAATCAAATCCTAAATCCCACAAATTCTCGTATCCTAAATCCCATAATTTAATTCCGTGTCAGACACCTGTGTCGTTACCCTTAATTTTGAGATACCAACTTAACCCGTTGAGCTGGACCAACTAAAGGGTCCAAGACTGACTCCAAGCCCCCACCATTTTTGACCTTTGCGTCATTTCCAAGTTTTGACCGCAAGTGCCACCATTTAATCTAAAAGTGCAGGACACTTTAATTCTATTTAAATCAGGGATACCATTTTTTGACTAATCCTATTTTAATCCCCAATTAATCCCAGTGCCCATTGAATTAAACCCATGCCAAACACACAACACCCCCTCACCATACAAAATACCAAACACCAATTCTCCCACAATTTTTGCATTATTTCATGTGTTTGTGCAATTACCCCAAATTTAAGGGGCTTAGTTGCAATTATTGAATTAGGTGTCCTCACCTCCTTGGCCAAGGCCAAATGGAGAGGCTACCTTTCTTTGACCGTAGTCAACCCTTTCCCCTTCCTTTGCATGAAGAAACCCAATCCTTCATGTAAAATCCCCACCATCCATTCGAATTGGGAGCATCACAACCCTCCATCCTCCACACAACCCCCCTATAAAATATCTTTTCCTCCTCCCCCCATGCAGGCCCTAATCCCTAGATATTGGAAACCACCCTCTCCTCTCTCTCCTCCCTCCTCCACCTAGAAAACTGAGCCCCTATATATTCATTTATTCTTCTTTCTTCTTCTTCCTTCCTTCTTTTTCTTGGGAAGCCTCCGACGGCTGACCGTTACTCCGGCCACGCAGTCGGGCCCGTCTCTCGCAGCCACTCCGGCGCTGCTCTATCGTTCGAACCCGCGACTCTGGCGCCCCGTAGCGCACCCCCGCAGCTCAGCCGCTACAACCACCCCGCCCGCTGACCCGACGTCGAGCCTCCCTCAGCGGCTCCGGCACTATACAGCCAGCAGCTCCGACAAGCTGCTGTCCTGACGACTAGCCATCGACTCCGTAGTGCACTGCCACCCTCCTTCCCCGACGAGTTCCCTCGACTCCGGCCAGCCAAACCACCACATGTTCTTCCCGGCCCTATCCTCATCGACTCTACTCTGGCCGAGCACCCCCTCGACCTCCAGCTGTTTTTCCTCGCGGCCTCCGCTGCTCCACCCCCGAGCTGCTCCTCCATGAGCTCCGGCGGTCGAGTCTTCTCCACCACGAGCCTGCACCACTACTCCGACAGACCGCTGAACACTCCGACCGATCCTCCATCAATGCCACTACTGCTACCATCGGCTGCCATAACTCCGGCCAGCGGCCCGGCAGCTCCGGCCACACTCACTATTTCCATCAAGTTTTACGCCACCACCACCTCCTATTCAAGGCCACCACATCGTCTTCATCTTCTCTGGCGATCCACCCTCACAACTCCTCTGCCACCTTCCGCCATCATTAGCTTCCTCCACCACTCTTCACCACTGCTACCATCGAACACCCTTCTTCGGACAGCACACCAATGCCACCACCGCCACCGACTGTTGTTCCTACCGTTGACTTCTGCCATGGATCTTCTCCGGCGGGCTTCACTACTTGCACAGCCGAACCGCCATGGGCATCACCCATCGCAACGTCAGCTCGACGAGAAATTTTATCGCCAAGGTGATCACTTCCCTAGCTCTATGTATAACCTATTCTTGGACATTGCTTTTGGTTCACATGTAACCTAGTTAGGGTTATGGTTTAAGAGGTTTAAATGATAGATGTGAAATTCAGGGTATATTACATGGTTTAAGATGTAGATTATTGGTTATATGGACTTTAGGGATTGTGAAAGATGTTATTTGAGTTAGGATGGAGAATGCTATTATGTGTTTAGGGTCTATTAAATGCTAAGTAAGAGATCTTAGGGTGTAGTTCATTTTATGCATATTGTATATTGATGACAAGTAGTTTAAATTGCTGTGAAAGGGTATAAGGATAATGAAACATTGGTGGATATTGAGGAGCAGGTATTGATGGTGAACTAGTGTGTAACATCAAACCCTTAGTCATTCTTTGAGAATTGATAAATAATTTCAAACTTAATTGAATAGTAGTTATTGTGGAATGGTAAAGGTTGTATACAAATAAGAGTTTAATAAATAATTATTTATTTATTTCGAAGATGATAGTAAAGGTGCATGTTAACATCTGGGAACACTGAGGTAAAACTGAGGATTGGATCATGTGTCAGACCACGAAATATCGTGATGAACATAGTAAGATTAAGGTTTGGATTGATGATATGGTACCAATGTTTAATTTGATTACATGTAACGTACTCTGAGTCAACCTTGGTCAACCCTCTAGCATCGTGCCCCTGTGAGTTGTAGCTGAGACTGAGCATATGTATAGATGTGTGTCACATCCCTGTTTGTCGTGTGTTAGATTTTGATTTGGGTTTGTATCTCATCTCTAGGTACTACGGGACCTGAGGACTTGGACGTGGTACCGGATCCCCATCATCAGCAGCCGAACGCAGGCAAGTGTACCTTGCTACCCTGTATTTCAGTTACAGATATTTTATTGTTTTATTATGTATATTGTGTACGGGTTTGATTAAGATTATTACTTCGCGTCCGGATCACAACCGGGTACAGACGTTCATCGCAACATCTTAGAGTGATTGTTAGAGGTTCGTAACACCTTAATGTACGTACCTGAGTTCATCGACACCCTAGGATACATTCATATACTGTGATCATGCAAGATTCCTATATCCTGATACTGACATCATGATCAGAGACTGGGATGACCTTAGGGTCACGTCTATTGAGTTATTTCTGTGTGTCGAGACTGTTAGATAGAGGTTCAGGTTCAGCGCACCATCGTTGACCGCTTGGGATAGGGAAGACAGTTACTAGACGTTTGGGCTCCTCTGTACGCGCTTATATATGTACATGTACTGTTTCTGTAGTGATCCTGTATCTAGTGTAGTTATATCACCCGTGTTACTCTGTGCTCGGAGCTACGGTACACCCCGTGTGTCTCTGTGTTCGAAGCTACGGTTTTATTTTAGATAGCCCACGTCTCGAACATTGTCTTCAAACTGTGTCACACTTAGTTAGTTATGCTAGATTATCCCGTTATTGCACTTGTACTTTCTGTTATACTTGGCATGCTGTATTTTTGTACCTTGTTACGTCCCTCTGAGGACCTGGTCCCCTGCCAGTTTTGTAGCATAGACGAGTACGGAGCATTGCAGTTGCTGATGGAGTTGCACGTCTTGCGGGCATTGTACCAGGTACTCATATCATTTCCACCGGCATTATGGTTACTTTATTCTTGTTGTTTATTTATCTGCTGTTGTAGCCTAGTTTTTATAGACTCGTCTATTCTCGAGTCTATTCGAGTTTGTGTGTTATTGGGCGGCCGACTCTAGCACATATAGCTCTTTCTTGTATACTGCTGTACATTGTGGATTGAGACATAGAGGTTTACATTTATGGGATATCTAGATAGTGCCCTTTTTATTATATAGCTTATACATATTTGAGTCAGACCAGAGTTTGGTCGAATGTGTAGCTGGCATGTCACGTATTCTTGGTCCTACGTATTTTAGGACTGGGGCGTGACGATCGTAGGGCAGTACTTTTGTCAGGAGTCAGGTTCACTGTTCTGTCTGACAGATTCATTCGAGGAATACGAAGAGTTCCTCGTATGACTTTATGTTACATTAAAGATAAACGTATTTTACGCTGTAGGAGGCATAGTAACCTTTTACGCCAAAACAGCCTTGAAGCGCTACTTTACGCGGGCAGCTCTGAAGTCATATTTTATGCTACCCAGCGCTGAAGCTCTGTTTTATGCGTGCTTCATATATGTTGGGAGTTTTACGTGTATAATTCTCCAGCATATTTTTCATGCTTCTACAATACCTCCTTTAAAGTTTTCAAATTCCTCGTAATTTGGAATACTTTGAATGAAGCATGAAGTGGTTAAATTTGACTCATTCTTCGAGGCTGATTTCCCGGCGATATTTAAGAAGTTGTTGGGATTTGGTATGTTCTCTTCTGCCTATATAAAGGCATCTGAGTGAACTTGTTTTTCATACTTTCTTCACCACAAAGATGGTCGTTGAGATTCATTGGGCTACACTGAGGAAGAAGAAAATTATGCTCTTCCAGCATGTAAGAAGTCGTAAAAAGTGGCATCTTTGAGCAAATATCCTCTGCAATAATGGATCATAGAAGGATATCATAGCTTCCTTTTCTCGTGATAATCAGCAATTTTATATGGTGATTCGTCCAGGAGAGAGGAAGGGTCTCATCGGACCACACAACTTGCTAGCTGTATCTTCCTATTTTATGAAGCTGGACCATGGTGGACAGCTTGGCCGTGTCTTCGAGTGTTGTGTTAGGTCTGAATTCCTAACACAAATCTAGGCGTGGCCGCCATGGCGTATGGAGGGGGGCCTTGAAAGCCCAGTTCTGTATCCTTCCGCCATTAACCATTTTCTTGTTCATCGGCCGAAGAAGCCGATGAAGTACCGTAGAAGAAGAAAAAGATCTCCATCAAATGAGAACCTGGCGCAATAGATTCCCATCGTGATCTTGAATGTTAATGAATAATCCTTTGTAAAAAAAAAGGATTTCCATCATATGTAATCATGAAAATAAAAAATTCTTTGTAAACTAAATTTCCATCATATGTAATCATGATTAATAAACTTGTCTTCTTTTACGCATTGCTGATTTGTCATATTTGCTGATAATGTGAAGCTTCGACACGTCTGAGTAATTTTACGCTGACTCTGATAAACGTTTATCCGGTCACATCCTGACTTTTACGGGTAACGGAAGATGCGTAAAAAGCTCTTTAGCATTAAGTTGTCTTGAAGATCCAACTGTCATGCTGTTTTTGGACGAGGAGTCACATAGAATTCTGAACTGTTACTTTTCTGATACGAAGAATTTATATTCAGAATATCATCTTCAAGAATGGTTTCCCGAAAATTACTCGAAATAGGGCAAGAAATGTCCGCCGAACAGGCCATACGTGAACTTAGATCTAAAGGATTCTGGCTATACTTTGAATGAACTTCCAATGGCCCAAGAAAAAGAGTCATCTGCAATGCTGACCTCTGTGTGTTTTAGGCACTTGGAATATTTTATAGACAAAAAGGAGCATTTTCTGCGTAAACCCTTATAATTGGCCATCTGTAGCTTATGAGCGTAGGATCGTAGATATGTAGTTTTTGAGCATGAGACCGTAGATTTATAGCTTCTGAGCGTGAGACCGTAGATTTATAGCTTCTGAGCGTAAAATCATAGATTTATAGCTTCTGAGCGTAAAAGCTTCTGAGCGTAAAACCGTACATTTGTAGCTTCTGAGCGTAAAACCGTAGATTTGTAGCTTCTGAGCGTAAAATCGTAGATTTGTAACTTCTGAGCATAAAACCATGGATCTTTGTTCTGCGCGTAAAATCTGGATCCGTTACGCAGCATGACTGTCCGTCTTCCTTTTCAAATGATAGGCTGACGTGGTCCCAAATTATAACTGACTATTAAAAATCGGATTTGGTTAGGAATTTGAAGAGTTATCTGAACTCTATAAATAGCCCAAGGTCTTGAGAGAGAAAGCCTTCATCTGTTTCTGCAAAAATCCTTTCTTTCTGAGAATCTTTCGTCCTCTTCCTGAGAACTCTTCATTTTTGTCTCTTTCAGAGAACTCTGAGTTTCTCCATGGCACCAAAACAAGCCTCCGTCTCTAAGGGAAAGAAAACCGCTTCCTCATCTCGCTCCTCTGCTCAAGCACGAGAAACTCCTATTAGGCTGAGCGAGCCCCGTTCTGAACGAAGTGCTCCACCGTCAAGCACTCTCTGGGCATCACAGGTAAAGACTTCGAATGAATAGAGAACCCCGCACACGTTGTACGTGTATGCGCAACAATACGCCCATATTTGGTGTATACTGTCAAAATTTGGTGTATACTGCAAATTTTGAGTTTTACGCGCTGGATGTAAATTCCAGCGTAAAAACTCAAATTTTGGCAGTCTGGCGTAAAGACTCAGACTGTTAGATCTTGAGTTTTATGCACTGGAAATAGATTCCAGCGTAAGACTCAAGTTTTTTTAGTCTGGCATAAAAGCTCAAACTGTCAGGCCTTGGCGTATACTGCAAGAATGTAGCGTCTAGCGTAAAACTGACTTGTTTTCTCATTTTTTACAGTAAATTTACAGATGCCTCCTCTGGCTGAAGTGATGGGCTCGGCTGCTGGAATGCTGAATTCCAACTATTTGGAGGACTTGTCCCATGTGACATTCCCTATCTCTGGGAGCGAGTATCCTTAGGAAAGGGGAACACTGATCTCTGCCCAAGGAGAACGAATGTTGCTGAGTATGATCAGTGGGGAGCCCCTGACGTATATAGACGGCACTGAATATAAGAAACCAGGTTTCTTATTTGGGGATGTTATCGATAAACAATCCCAGACTAAGCCCAAGAAGGAAGATTGGGTATTTTCTGCTGAGGGCATGGTCTTGTATCTGCCAAGGATGCCTAGAGATTACCCTATTTCAGCGTTCTTCCATACCACCCATCGTAGAAAGATGGTGTGGACTCTGACTCTCGATCTTTACGGCCAGCCTGGGAAGATCTTTTATAAGAAAGGATTGAACCGAGGGTCCTTTGTGAGTAGTCCTTCAGGCCATGTTATACCTTTCAGAGGATTACTGTCGGGAAGCGTCCCGAGTGAAGACAATTCGCTGATCCAGCCAATTCAAATAGCGACTTTCTGCAATAACTTTATGGGGCAGGGAGGAGTATACCCCAAGGTTAACCCTCGCACCAGTGGACGACTTAGCCCCGAGAATCTTTGATGGGCCAGTTTAACTGCCTGGGCCTTGAAGCACTTCCAGACAGAGCTGGAAAGTATTGGTTTATTTGCGACCGTGAGTGCCACTAGTGTTGGGCTGCCTCTCAATCCCAATTTGTTCTTATCTTTGAGGGAGCGATATAATTCGCTCATAGAGACTTTCGCCACTCAGCTAGGTGAGTTGGGCTTAGCCCTTCATGAGATGGCAGATATCTCAAAGCTGTTGATGGGAGACACTCCTTATGAAGAGTATGTTCCCACAAACAGGGAGCTGAGGGATACAAACCCTAGGGGAGTGGCAGTATACCAGGAGCTGATGAGCCACTATCTTGCATGCACCACCTTCTACAAAGAGCCCTCTGATTTTGCCCATATCAACAAATGGGCATCCTATCTCTTCTTCCATCAGGCCAGAAATGCCAAGCAGGACAAGGTTGTAGATAGCAGAGATAAATCCTTGAACCTTCTGAGCATGCTTAGTGCCAACACAGTCGATGATCTCATTGAAGATGCGGGGGCTCAAGGTTATGTTCTCAACAAAGAGATAGGGACTATCTTGTAGGAACCAAAGCCTATAGCTCTATGAGGCATTGCCGAAAGCCTCTATCAAGAGAAGCTTAACTGGCTGGCTTCCTTTCTGTTTGGCTGCGCCGATGGGTGGTTACTGGTATCGCGTCTGCGGATCGCATTCATCGCAACACCTTATGGCCCATAGTATATTTGGTGTTTGGAGCAAGATTAGGCCTGCTTCCTGCCATGGTGTGCAGAATTCAAGCTGGCCTGAGGGCCATTACTGAGGGACTGCTGGCTGATGATACACAGCGTGAAGGATTTCCCAGAGTGGAATTACCATTCCTATATCTGATGGGATGGTTAATCCTTCACAACACCAAAGTGATGTCTCCCGGATCGGCCAGTGGTTCGGGCAATAACTTCCTGTTGAATTACTGGAATTCTTCTTAGAATGTGACTAGCGTCATAGACTGTCGGCTAGCACTAAATTTTGCTCATAGTTGGAAGTTCTTCTGCATCGTCCCCCCTGTACATATCAATCAACAAGGGGTGCAACTTCAGGATGCGAGTTAGGGGAAGACTGTTCTTTCTCCTGAAGCCTTTTACTGGTTGGTCTGCATTAGACATTCCCACCTACTGTACAGAAGTGAGGACCACTTCTACTTGGAGCCTTATCTACCCAGTCGGTTCGCCAGACAATTTGGGTACGACCAGTTGCACGTGGTGTCACGCCCCAGTTCCATGGATAAGGAACCGAAATACGTGGCAATGGCCAACAGTGTACTTTGACGGGCTTTCCAATCTAATGGGCCCGTCGGAGTACACTTAAGGTGTGAAGTACAAGGAATAACCCATCACATAACACAAGTATACTCAATCTAAATCTCATCCACAGGCAGCAATATAAGAGCACAATAGAAGTAAATACAACGACTAATGTGCAGGAAGAAAATATCCAAATAAGTATCAAGTACAAATACTAGAGTAGTCACACGGGGACAAACCCGCTAGCACAAATATACTGGAATGAAAGTAAGCAATAAGATAACTTGGGAAAGCAGCAGGTAACTAGGTAATAATACCGTCCCAAGGAAAGAGTCACTACCAGCGATCAGGCGAAGTCCTCAGGAATGACCTCGTCCTCTGCAGTGAGTACAGCTGCTGGATAGGTGCCCGGTCCGTACTCCTCTGGATAATCCTCGTAGCCTACACCTGGAAGGGAACCAGGTCCTCAGAGGGACGTAACAAGGTACAGAAATACAACAATGCCAAGTAAACAGAATGTACAAGTGCACGACAGGGTACTCTAACATAACCAATTTAGTGTGTCACAGTTTAAAGATAATGTTCGACGCGTGGGCTGTCCAAAATAAAACTGTAGCTTCGAACACAGAGACACACGGGTCGTACCGTAGCTTCGAGCACAGAGACACACGGGTGTTACCACTATACTATAATACAGGATCACTAAATATACATATATAAGCGCGTGCAGAGTAGCCCTAACGTCTAGTAACTGTCTTCCCCTTCCCAAGCGGTCAACGATTGTGCGTTGAACCTGAACCTCTAACTACAGTCTCGATACACAGAATTAACTCAACAGACGCGACCCTAAGGTCGTCCCAGTCTCTGGTCATGATGTCAGTATCAGGAAACAGGAATCTGGCACGATCACGGTATATAAGTGTGTCCTGGGGTATCGATGTACTCAGGTACGTGCATCGAGGTGCTGTGAAGCATCTAGCAATTATACTAAGATGTTGCGTCGAAAGTCAACACCCGGTTGTGAACCGGACACAGAGTATCGAATGTCAACAGAAATATGTGCACAAAGTACATAAAGAACAACAAGTATCTGTAAACTGAAATACAGGGTGGCAAGGTACACTTGCCTGCATATGGCGGCTGATGACGGGGATCTGGTACAGCGTCCAAGTCCTCAGGTCCCGCAGTACCTAGTGAAGAGATACAAACCCGAATTAATAATCTATTTTATGACTCTCAAGGGCAAGATACTAGGGGGCTGACTACAACTGACTAACGGTACGATAGTCCATCAACTAGTCATCTGTATATTCTCCTCGATTTTAATTCTCCGAAAATAAACTAACATTTCCACCATGTATGATACATCCCGATCAGTTGGCTCCAAGGTCAAAACTCTATTCTCCTCGAGCCCATATTTAATTAAATCGCGATAATTTATGTAGAAGCCAACTCTAATTTCCATCCAAGTACCACATCTTAATTCATCCTCATTAAACATAAGTTACAAGGTCACTACACTAAATAAAACCCTAAAACATGTTAACACAACCTCAAGTCATTAAGATCCATATTCGCACTAATCATCATTAGCCTTTAGCCAGTATAAACCTTAATCCCGTAGTTCAGATATTCCATTACGCTAATCATTCATATCATTAGTACATAAACATTAGAAATACATTAAACCTCAATAACCACAATCTCAAACCAGGTTCACATAGATAACCCAAAACCCTAACTAGCATTCATACATCCTTGTATAATTAAATCCTTTCTAACAATTGTTATAAATTTTTGGAATTAAAACACAAGAGGGAGGAGAGTCGACCTTAACGACGCAACGCCGGGGTTTGGCCGGAGAAGGTGGCCGAGAGTGGTGGTGACGTTGGTTGTAGAGATGGTGATCTAGGAGTGATGGTGGGAAGATGTTGATGGAGGTGGTGAGAACTGGATGCTCGCCGGAGTGGCGGTGCTGCCTGGCCGGAACGGGGGAAAACTGCTCCGCCGGAGCTGTGCGCGGGGAAGGATGACTGCACGGCGGGAAGGTCAGCACAGTGCGGCGGCGGGGGACGCACGCTGCAGTGGCAGCGGCCGGACGCACGGAGCGGGGGACGCACGCTGCGGTGGCAGCGGTCCGGAAGCACGCAGCGGGCCGGAGCTGCTCAGGCCGTGCGGGTTGCTGATTACGTCACCGTGGCGGGGTCGATGCCCGGAGTCTGGTACAGGCCGGCGGTCGGTGAAGATCAGTGGCCGGCCGGAGTGGGGACTATGAAGAGTAGTGGAGGAGGAAGAAGAGCCTAAGGAAGGAGAAGAAGAAAATAGTGGAGGGAGAAGAAGCTTTGCATGGTGGGTTTAAATGAAGGAGTGAGGAGAGAGAGTAGAGTTTTTCCTTGGGATTAGGGCCGGTTGGAATGTGCGTTGAGGGTGGGGTGAGGAGTTACTTTATAGGGGTTGGTGAAAGGGGATGGATGGTTGTGATCAACCAATTCAAAATGGATGGTTGTGATTGATCATGAAGAGGAGATGGTTTTCTTCATGAGGGGTGAATGCATGGGTGCGAAGGGGACCCCATTTTGGGACCTCTCATTTATTCATGGCCAATAGGGTGGTACCACACAATTCAATAATTGCAACTTAGCCCCGTAAATTCGAGAAATTGTATGGACACATAAAATAACACAAAAATTGCGGAGAAAAATATGTTTAGCAATTTTCATGGTGAGAGGGTGTTGTGTGTTCAGTACGGATTTAATTAGAAAGGCATTGGGATTAATTTAGGATTAAAATTGGGATTTACAAAGTTGGTATCCCCGATTTAAATAGAAATAAAGTGTCCCACGAATTTAATTTAATTGGGGCACTTGGGGTCAAAATCTGAAAATGACGCAAAGGCCAAAAATGGTGGAGGCTTGGAGTCAGTCTTGGACCCTTTAGTTGGTCCGGCTCAACGGGTTATGTTGGTATCCCAAAATTTAGGGTAATGACACAGGTGTCCGACACGGAATTAAATATGGGTTACGATTTTCAGAAAGTTGCACAATTAATTTACAACACAATTAAAAACTGATTTTAAGAGACGAAAAAAGTCCAGTGCCTAATTTGGTTAGTCAAAACGAAGGTACAATAGCCCTATGAAATTTATGGGCTGATATTGGGCTCCGAAAAAAATTAAACAATGATAGGGCACGCCAAGGGTTTAATTAATTTAATTAAATACCAGATAAGTTATCTCTACTCTAAACCTCGACATCTGCTACCAATAACCAGAATTTTCTAAATCCACCCTAACTATCTACAGAATAAATTGAGGGGGTTTACATTCTTCCCAACTTAGAAAAATTTCGTCCCCAAAATTAAAAGTAAAGCACGATAATATCTAACAGAATTTTAAAACAACTTGTAATCAAATACCGTACATAAATTCGTACCTTGCTCCTCAAATAAGTACAGGAATCGCTGCCGAATAGAATCCTCGCGCTCCCAAGTAGACTCGCCTAGTGAATGGTGCTTCCATACTACTCTGACCAGTCGAATCGTCTGCCCTCTCAAAGTCTTCTCGCTGCGATCGAGGATCTCAACTGGCTGCTCTACGTAAGACAGACTGGGCCTGACTGTAATCTCCGAATGATCAAGCACGTGGCTAGGGTCTGCGATATATTTCCTCAACTGCGATACGTGAAATACGTCATGTACTCCCTCTAATGATGGAGGTAATGCAAGACGGTAAGCCACTTCGCCAACTCGTTCCAAAATGTTAAAAGGTCCGATGTACCTCGGACTCAGCTAGCCTCCGCCTCCGAATTTGATGGTACCGCGGGTAGGCGATATCCTCAAAAATACATGGTCACCCTCCTTGAACTCCAATGGTCTGCGGTACGCATCTGCCCAGTATTTCTGTCTGTCTTGTGCTGCGCGCAGGTGGCTCTGAATCTGCTTGACCTTCTCTACTGTCTGTGTCACCAACTCTGGACCAAGTATCTGACGCTCTCCCATGCCACTCCAACAAACTGGCGACCTACATTTCCTGCCGTACAGTGCCTCATAAGGTGCCATCTGTATGCTGGCCTGGTAACTGTTATTGTAGGAGAATTCCACCAAGTGTAGGTGGTCCTCCCAAGATCCTCCAAAATTAATCATGTACGCTCTCAATATATCCTCTAATATCTGTATCGTGCGCTCTGACTGTCCATCAGTCTGTGGATGATACGCAATGTTGAACTTGAGACGAGTTCCTAGGCTCTCCTACATACTCCACCAAAAATATGACGTGAATCTGGAATCACGGTCCGATACGATGCTGACAGGCACTCCATGTAATCGTACTATCTGCCTCATATACATGTCAGCTAGCATCTTTGTGGATTGCCCAACTCTGAAGGGCAAGAAATATGCAGACTTGGTGAGTCTGTCTACGACAACCCAAACTGCATCCTTCCCGCTAGGGCTCCGCGGGAATCCTGTAACGAAGTCCATGGTAATGTGTTCCCACTTCCACTCGGGAATGGGAAGTGGCTGCAATAACCCTGCAGTCCTCTGATGTTCAGCCTTGACTTGCTGACAAACAAAATACTTTGCCACAAATCTTGCAATTTCTCTCTTCATCCCACGCCACCAGAAATGCTGTCTCAAGTCTCGGTACATTTTCGTACCCCCGGAATGAATAGAATAAATCGAGCTATGAGCCTCGGTCATCAACTCTTGGCATAGCTCGCCACTCGAAACATATAGGCGATCTTCGTACCTCAACGTTCCGTCTTCATGAATCCTGAGTCCCGTCTGCATGCCGGCTTCTGTTCTCTCTCACAGACGTCGAAATCTCGCATCTGTAGGCAATGCTGCCTTGATCCCCTCAATCAAAGTAGACTGAACCTCAAGACTGGCCATCTGTCCATCCATGCATGGCAATATGATCTCTATTTCAAGCTTCTAGAGATCCTCTAGCAACTGTCGCTGCGTCGTCAAGAAGTATGCCATTGGCTTCCTGCTTAAGGCATCTGCTACTACATTCGCCTTGCCAGGGTGGTACTGTAACTCAATGTCATAATATGTCATCAATTCTAGCCAACGTCTCTGCCTTATGTTGAGCTCCTTCTGCGTGTAGACGTACTTCAGGCTTTTGTGATCTGTATAAATCTCAACACGCTCACCATAAAGGTAATATCTCCATAGCTTTAGTGCAAATATTACTACAGCTAGCTCCAAGTCATGCGTCGGATAGTTCTTCTCATGAACTCTCAGCTGTCTCGATGCGTAGGCTATCACTTTGCCGTGTTGCATCAGTACACAACCCAATCCGCTCCCTGACGCATCACTGTACACTACAAATCCTCCTGATCCTGAAGGTAGTGTCAAAATTGGTGCTGATGTCAGACGCTTCTTCAGCTCATCAAAAGCTGCCTGACACTCGTCGGTCCAAATAAACTCTTCGCCTTTACGCGTCAGTCGCGTCATAAGCGCAGCTATCCTCGAAAAGTTTTCTACGAACCTCCAATAATATCTGGCAAGTCCGAGGAAGCTCCTAACCTCCGTAACTGATGTAGGGGTAGGCCAGGTCTCTACTGCCGCTATCTTTTCTGGGTCAACTGATAGTCCATCTCCGGTGATTATGTGTCCCAAAAATGGTACTCTATCCAAGCAGAACTCACATTTGCTGAGTTTGGCGTACAGCCTCTCATGTCTCAGCCTCTCCAACACGATCCTGAGATGCCTCTCATGCTCCTCCTGGCTCTTAGAATATATCAAGATATCGTCTATAAATACCACCACGAACTTATCTAAGTACTGGTGGAAGACATTGTTCATCAAACACATAAATACTGCTGACACGTTGGTTAAACCAAACGGCATGACTAAAAACTCATAGTAGCCATACTTCGTCCGAAAGGCCGTCTTCTGGATGTCCTCTTTCCGTACCATGATATGATGATAACCGGATCTGAGATCGATCTTCGAGAATACACATGCACCGCTAAGTTGATCAAACAAATCATCGATGTGCGGCAGTAGATACTTGTTCTTTATCGTTACAGCATTTAGCGCCCTGTAATCGATACACAAGCGTACCGTCCCGTCCTTCTTCGGTACGAACAGAATGGGTGCTCCCCATGGAGATACACTAGCCTATATGAAACCCTTTTCTAAGAGATCATCTACTTGAACCTTCAGCTCAACCAACTCCTTCGGTGCTAGTCTGTAAACGGGGGAAGTAACTGGCTCGACTCCTGGAGTCAACTCTATGGTGAACTCAATCTCTCTGTCAGGTGGCAGTCCTGGGAGATCCTCCGGAAATACATCCTCAAACTTTGCTATAAAGTGAGGGTACTTCGGTTCACTTTCTGCAATGTGTGTCGCTAGGGTAGGTTGGACACCATGCTCTCGGGCTCCCGGAAGAAACTCAAACTCTGGGTGATCTGGGGGTCTAAAGATGACACAACCACGATGGCAATCTAGCGTTACGTGGTATTGGCTCAACCAATCCAGGCCTAGGATAATATCGTAGTCCGGCATGGAGAAAACCCAAAATCGGGCACGCATCTCTCGCCCGCAGACAACTACTGAACATGATCTACAAGTGTCCCTAACAGGTACTATTCTACCTCCCGTAAGAATCCTCTTGACCTTCGGAAGGGGTGCGGTGGCTATTCTATAGGTAGCCACGAAACTAGCAGCTATAAAATAGTGTGTGGCACCAGAATCAAATAGGACTAATGCTGGTAATGAAGCTACTAAGATTGTACCTGCGATCACTTCTCCAGCTGTCTCAGCCTCCTCTATGGTCATAGCATAGGCCTGTCCCTGTCTCGGTGCCGGTGCCCTCGGCAGCTGCTGTTGAACCTGTTGGAAACGATCTCCCTGTGGGGCCAAGGGTGGCCTCCTCTGGTTTCCCCCTGGTGCTGTTGGTCGCTGTGCTCCAGCTCCTGCGTAAGGTGGCCTCGGTCCAGACGGCTGCTGATACGGCCTCGGTGCTGGCAGGGCTGGCCGATGAACCATCTGCACTGGATCTCTCTACTCAGGACAATCTCTGATGGCATGCTGGGCCGATCCACATCTCAAACATACGCCCAACCTCCGTCTACAGTCCCTCATCAAATGTCCCCTCTTGCCGCAGAAATGGCATATGGGAATGACAGCTCCCTGCTGTGGTGCTGCCCTCTGTTGCTGCTGTTGTACGAGAGGGCGCTTCGCAGGTCCTCCCTGCGGGGCTCGGACTGCTGATGACGACGCATAGGAGCGCTTCTGGCTAGCCTCCATCTTGTTGATACGATCCTGGCGTCGTGCTGCAAGTAGTACCTCGGAGTAAGAGGTGGGGGCGGTGGACCCGATAAGCCTCTGGGTCTCAAAACTCAGGCCCTCATAAAACTTCTCGGCCTTCGCTTCTTCAGTGGGGATCAGGTATGGTGCAAATGTGCTCAGGCGGAGGAACTCAGAATTGTATTCCTCTACAGTCATACTCCCCTGCCTGGGGTTCTGGAACCTATCCCGAAGCTCTGCTCGGGCGGTAGAGGGTATGTACTTCTCCTGGAAGAGTCTGGAGAACTCTTCCCAGGTGGCGCGATCTGGTCCCAAACGATGCTCCTCGGAAAGCCACCAGTGATGAGCGTTGCCGGTGAGCTGCATCCTGACAGCCGTCATCCATCGGTGTCGGGGGAGGTTAGTAGCCTCCAGCTGGTGCTGAATACCGGTGAGCCAAGCGTGGACCTCCGTCGGCTCCTCCGTGCCCGCAAAAGGTTGCGGCATCAAATGACGAAAGTCTATGACAGACCCTCGCGTCGGCTCGTTTGCGGGTGGTGACGCCTGCCCCAAGGCCGTCACGATGCTCTCTCTCAGAGTCTCAGCCTGGTGCTGCTGGGTCTGCTGCTGAGCCTGCTGTTGGGCCTGCATCATCGTAAATATCATTTGGAACATCTGGGTTCCGTCCATCGGTTGCCCTGTGGGGAATGGCATAAAGGGCATCTGGGTCGGGAATGGTGGAGGAGGTGGTAGCTGCTGCTCCTCCTGACTCGGAATCCTCCGATCCTCAGGTCCTGCCTGATGTGGAGTCTGGTGTCACACCTCGGGATATCCTGATGACTGTCCCATGGGAGCTGGAGTCAGTAGAAGGACCTGCTCCAGATCTGGTTCTCCGGATGATCCAGCATCTCAGGGAACGTCGCTAGACTATGCGATACGTCCACTGCGGAGATTCATAACTCTAAAAAGAAGTCATGACTGTGATCAGCATTTAAGGAAAATAAACAAGATGCAATTTGGTAAACGATATCGAGATAGAGGTGTCATATGAAGGTTTCAAACTTTGCAGATGAGATTTCTAACTCTATTCCTAATTTGCAGGCTCACTTGGCACAGTCAGGTGACCAAGACGATTTAAATCGGACCTATATGGGCCACCACAAAAACCTTATCACGCCCCGGTTCCATGGATAAGGAACCAAAATATGTGGCAATGGCCAGTAGTGTACTTCGGTGGGCTTTCCAATCTAATGGGCCCGTCGGAGTATACTTAAGCTGTGAAGTACAAGGAATAACTCAACACATAACACAAGTATACTCAATCTAAATCTCATCCACAGGCAGCAATATAAGAGCACAATAGAAGTAAATACAACGACTAATGTGCAGGAAGGAAATATCCAAATAAGTATAAAGTACAAATACTAGAATAGTCACACGGGGACAAATCCGCTAGCACAAATATACTGGAATGAAAGTAAGCAATAAGATAACTTGGGACGGCAGCAGGTAACTAGGTAATGATACCGTCCCAAGGAAAGAGTCACTACCAGCGATCAGGCGAAGTCCTCAGGAATGACCTCGTCCTCTGCAGTGAGTACAGCTGCTGGATAGGTGCCCAATCCGTACTCCTCCGGGTAATCCTCGTAGCCTACACCTGGAAGGGAACCAGGTCCTCAGAGGGACGTAACAAGGTACAAAAATACAACAATGCCAAGTAAACAGAAAGTATAAATGCACGACATGGTACTCTAACATAACCAAACTAGTGTGTCACAATTTAAAGACAATGTTCGACGCGTGGGCTGTCCAAAATAAAATCGTAGCTCCGAACACAGAGACACACGGGTCGTACGGTTGCTCCGAGCACAGAGACACACGGGTGTTACCACTACACTATAATACAGGATCACTAAATATACATATATAAGCACGTGCAGAGTAGCCCAAACGTCTAGTAACTGTCTTCCCCTTCCCAAGTGGTCAACGATTGTGCCTTGAACCTGAACCTCTAACTACAGTCTCGATATACAGAATTAACTCAACAGACGCGACCCTAAGGTCATCCCAGTCTTTGGTCATGATGTCAGTATCAGGAAACAAGAATCTGGCACGATCATGGTGTATAAGTGTGTCCTGGGGTATCGATGTACTCAGGTACGTGCATCGAGGTGCTGTGAAGCATCTAGCAATTATACTAAGATGTTACGTCGAAAGTCAATACCCGGTTGTGAACCGGACACGGAGTATCGAATGTCAACAGAAATATGTGCACAAAGTACATAAAGAACAACAAGTATCTGTAAACTGAAATACAGGGTGGCAAGGTACACTTGCCTGTGTGCGGTTGCTGATGACGGGAATCTGGTACCGCATCCAAGTCCTCAGGTCCCGCAGTACCTAGTGAAGAGATACAAACCCGAATTAATAATCTATTTTACGACTCTCAAGGGCAAGATACTAGGGGACTGACTACAACTGACTAACGATACGATAGTCCATCAACTAGTCATCTGTATATTCTCCTCAATTTTAATTCTCCGAAAATAAACTAACATTTCCACCATGTACGATACATCCCGATCAGTTGGCTCCAAGGTCAAAACTCTATTCTCCTCGAGCCCATATTTAATTAAATTGCGATAATTTATGTAGAAGCCAACTCTAATTTCCATCCAAGTACCACATCTTAATTTATCCTCATAAAACATAAGTTACAAGGTCACTACACTAAATAAAACCCTAAAATATGTTAACACAACCTCAAGTCATTAAGATCCATATTCGCACTAATCATCATTAGCCTTTAGCCAGTATAAACCTTAATCCCGTAGTTCAGATATTCTGTTACGCTAATCATTCATATCATTAGTACATAAACATTAGAAATACATTAAACCTCAATAACCATAACCTCAAACCAGGTTCACATAAATAACACAAAACCCTAACTAGCATTCATACATCCTTGTATAATTAAATCCTTTCTAACAATTGTTATTAATTTCTGGAATTAAAACACAAGAGGAAGGAGAGTCGACCTTAACGATGCAACGCCGGGGTATGGCCAGAGAAGGTGGCCAAGGGTGGTGGTGACGTTGGTGGTAGAGATGGTGATCTAGGAGTGATGGTGGGAAGATGTTGATGGAGGTGGTGAGAACTGGATGCTCGCCGGAGTGGCGGTGCTGCCTGGCCGGAACGGGGGAAAACTGCTCCGCCGGAGCTGTGCGCGGGGAAGGATGACTGCATGGCGGGAAGGTCAGCACAGTACAGCGGCAGGGGATGCACGCTGCGAGTGGCAGCGGCCGGACGCACGCAGCGGGGGACGCACGCTGCGGTGGCAGCGGGCCGGACGCACGCAGCGGGCCGGAGCTGCTCAGGCCGCACGGGTTGCTGATGACGTCACCGCGGCGGGGTCGATGCCCGGAGTCGGGTACAGGCCGGCGGTCGGTGAAGATCAGTGGCCGGCCGGAGTGGGGACTATGAAGAGTAGTAGAGGAGGAAGAAGAGCCTAAGGAAGGAGAAGAAGAAAATAGTAGAGGGAGAAGAAGCTTTGCATAGTGGGTTTAAATGAAGGAGTGAGTAGAAAGAGTGGAGTTTTCCCTTGGGATTAGGGCCGGTTGGAATGTGCGTTGAGGGTGGAGTGAGGAGTTACTTTATAGGGGTTGGTGAAAGGGGATGGATGGTTGTGATCAACCTATTCAAAATGGATGGTTGTGATTGATCATTAAGAGGAGAGGATTTTCTTTATGAGGGGTGAATGCATGGGTGTGAATGGGACCCCATTTTGGGACCTCTTATTTGTTCATGGCCAATAGGGTGGTGCCACACAATTCAATAATTGCAACTTAGCCCCATAAATTCGGGAAATTGCATGGACATATAAAATGACACAAAAATTACGGAAAAAAATATGTTTAGCAATTTTCATGGTGAGAGGGTGTTGTGCGTTCGACACGGATTTAATTAGAAAGGCATTGGGATTAATTTAGGATTAAAATTGTGATTTACAAAGTTGGTATCCCCGATTTAAATAGAAATAAAGTGTCCCGCGAATTTAATTTAATTGGGGCACTTGGGGTCAAAATCCGGAAATGACGCAAAGGCCAAAAAGGGTGGGGGCTTGGAGTCAGTCTTGGACCCTTTAGTTGGTCCGGCTCAACGGGTTTAGTTGGTATCCCAAAATTTAGGGTAACGACATAGGTGTCCGACACGGAATTAAATATGGGTTACGATTTTCGGAAAGTTGCACAATTAATTTAGAGCACAATTAAAAACTAATTTTAAGAGACGAAAAAAGTCCAGTGCCTAATTTGGCGAGTCCAGACGAAGGTACAATAGCCCGATGAAATTTATGGGCTGATATTGATATCCGAAAAAAATCAGACAATGATAGGGCGCGCCAAGGGTTTAATTAATTGAATTAAATACCAGATAAGTTATCACTACTCTAAACCTCGACATCTGCTACCAATAACCAGAATTTTCTAAATCCACCCTAACTATCTACAGAATAAATCGAGGGGGTTTACACGTAGGGAATCCCATCACCAGCTTCAAGTTCAAAGGTGGACTTATTGATGGAGCTAGATGATGGCGGTATTTTATCATGGGTTGTACCAGAGCAACCTTTGCTGTGCCCGCGACTTCTCTCTCCATGGAGTTGCACATTCTCCATTCATACATGCAGTTTTATGCGTCCATCAATACCTTCCATCATGATTTTGATGTACATGGAAGTTTCAGGATGCCCTCCCATAGGTCCACTGGGAGAGAGGAGATACCGTATGTTTCCTCGGATGAAGGTGATGAAACCACCGGTGCAGACGACTATTTGCTGATTGTACCGAGAGGCATAATAGCTCTGCCAGCAGAGCCTCTCATAATCTCCAATAAACGAAAGGCTTCCACTCTGAAAGAGCCTTCCCTCCTGCAAGAAGAAGCAGACTGTTAGGGGTCCTAAAAGGACTTCCACCAAAGGGGCCTCTAGGAGTGAGCCTATTGTTCCCCAGTTGGGGATAATTCTTTGATTAGGGGTTCTTCACCTTTTAGCGAGGGAACCTCCATAGTTTCAGCTGACAGTGCTGGAGATTCTTTGCTCGCGATTGCTGCCGCTACCACCGTTGCTGGTAGTATTTCGAGATCGCCTTCGAGGTCGAGCATAATAAGAATCAATATACCTTTATCCAGACAAATGGGGCTAACCCCTCCTTCGTCTGTAAGTATTTCGAGCAAGATTCCACCCGATGAACCTCGAGTGGATCTGGGTGACGCTTGGGATGACTACCCTCAAACGTTAGTTGGTGCACCCTCTTCTCCAGGTATGACAGCTTGTTTAGTATCATTAAGAAATGATTTAGCTATACATGCTATAGACGCAACATACATACTATCGGCCAAAGGTAAATATTGTCTTCATGCTTTCTTTAGGAAAATTAACATCAAATTGATATTAACTTTCTCTTTTCTTATTTTCAGACGAAGACATCTCTGGGGAGGGCAGAGTTGACACAACTTCTGATTTTGTTGCGGATCCAGCCAATGAAATAGCGGCACCTGACGTCAACGAAGTATATTTTGAAATTGTCAAAATTTCATCCGCAACATTCTCGGGTGTCATCCCGCCAGTGGCAGTTTAAATAACATCAGAGAAGGATGAACTTGCTATCTCGACCGCGCCTCCTTCGTCAAGCATGCCAGCAACTCCAACCGTTGTTGGTGTCTCTTCTTTTGTCGTACCATCTGTTGAAGCAACGACTGTGGCGACATCCTCTACAGTCCTTCCGGATAGGAGATTTACCGATATGGCGGCCACTCCCAGCATACATTCGATCTTTGCTATGCTAGTTGAACAATATACTAGCATATTCTACCGCACTTTGAAAGAATTGATATCCATGGTGGTGGAGAACAACCTAGGCTTTGATGCTCTGAAGATGTCCTCTAAGCTTACTATAGCGCCGATTGGAAATTTCAATGACGCCGAAAGAGCTGATGCGCTAGAGCAAATAGTTAATGGTTTAGAACAACCCATTAATGAATATTTGCAACTATCCCGAGGCAGCATCGATGACCTGGTTCAAGCTGAGTATGACTCTCTAACTGCGGAACTTGCTCAGCAGATAGAATCTCTAAATAAATCCATCCAGGAACAGCAGTAAGAGATGGATAAAGAGCAAGCAGTATTGGTAGAGAGTATTCCTCAGCTGGCCAAGTGCTGCACTGAATGTGAAGGATATGAAGCAAGGGTTCAAGAATTAGAAGCTAAACTTGCTCAGACAAGGGAAAGGCTTCTCAAGGCATCGACAACTTGTGATGTATTTAAGGGCCAAGTGGAGACAGCTCAGAAGAACTTGGCACATGCAGGTGTCATCCATGCAAGTTTTGTTAATTCTCTGTCTGAATTATCTTGCTTGAGCAACGATGAGGCAAGGTTGGAACGGCTCGCAACAATATTTTGAACTCCAGGAATGAGAGCATGGCTGCTTTGGCGCAATAGATCCATGATTTAACGGCTCCTCCCCAATAATGTACTTTTTTGCTTCTTTCATAATCTGCTATTCCCAGAGATAATAAAGATACTTCTTATGACTTTGTGGACCCATCATTTTATAATATAAATGATAGGCTAGGATAAAAGTGATATCAGAGGTAATATGGACGTGATATACTTCCGATAAGTTTCAGCTGGATATATCTATTCAGAGGTTATATGGACATGATAGAATATGCTCCAACTAAATTTGTATACAAAATACTATCAGAGGTAATATGGATGTGATAGATTTTGAAGTTTCAAATTAGTTAAAAATATCTATTCATAGGTCATAAGAACATGATAGAATATGATCCAACTAATCTTTGTATGTAGTGTCATCAGAATAAAATCTTCACCATAACCCTTTGAGCAAAGGAGATCAAGCATAGTACTTCTTCAGGAATTTTCTGTTGATAGGAGCCATTATTAAATCTCCATTAGGCCTGGTTAATCTGTAAGCGCCATTTTAAAATATGGTTTCAATCACATAAGGGCCCTCCCATTTGTGTTGGAACTTGCCCTTACTTTTGTGTGTAATAATCATTGGCCTTTTCACAACTAGAACTAGCTCGCCAACTTTGAACACTCTTTCCTTCATTTTTTGATTAAAAGCTCTGGAGATGCGTGCCTGGTAGAGCTCGATACGCTGTTGAGCTTGAAGGCGTTTCTCGTCTAATTCTTCTAGCTCTTGAAGTCTTACAAGATCATTACTTTCCTGAATTAGCTCATTAGCTACTGCTATCCTGAGTGATAGAATTTGAACTTCAATGGGGAGAACTGCTTTACACCCGTAAACTAAGAAAAATGGAGTACAACCCGTTGGCATTCGTACCGTTGTGCGGTATGCCCAGAGAAATTCTCCCAGTCTCTCGTTCCAATCTTTTTTGTTCGAAGAGACGAACTTTTTCAAGAGTTTGATGATGGTTTTGTTGAAAGCTTCCGCCAAACCATTAGCAGCAGGATTGTAAGCCGCCGAGGCAATATTTTGTATCCGATTCTTATCGCAAAATCGGTGAAACGCTTGGCTAATGAATTGAGGTCCGTTATCGTGAATTATCCTTCGGGGTATCCCAAAGTGATAAATTACATGGTGCTTGATAAAGCTGATCATGTTGGATGTCATCACCTCAACAAGAGGGATCGCCTCCGCCCATTTGGAGAAATAATCCGTGATAGCCAATATGAACCGATGTCCTCTAGAAAATGAAGGATGAATAGGACCAATGATATCCATACCCCATGCTTCAAAGGTCCATGATGCAATAGTAGGATGTAAATACTCAGAAGGCTGATGTATGAAATCTACATGAACTTGACAGGCTTTACATTATCTTGCATATTTTACAGCATCTGCAATCATAGTAGGCCAGTAGTAGCCTATCCTCCTGATATGATCCTGTAACTTAGGACCGGGTTAATGTGCTCCATATACCCCGTCATGAGCTTCTTGGATAACCCGCCTTGCATCATCATCAGAGGGACATCGTAACAATAGTCCATCATATGTTTTGCGATATAGACTTTATGAAGAAGCATCAAAATAGAAACTTAATGATCGTCTCTTGATAGATATTGCTTCTTTAGGATCCTCTGGTAAGATTCTGTATAACACGAAGTCTATAAAGGGACTTCTCCAGTCTCTCTTAGGAGGAGTCGTGTTTATTGTCACGCCCCAATCTCTCGCAAGCTCGATAGTCCCCGCTGAACGTGAATCACCACGTTTACAGCTCTCCCGCAGGACAATCGTTCTCATCAGGACGTGATGCCGTACGAGCCTGGAGTTGCGCTCGTACAAGGCGATGTTGTCAAACACCAAATGTTATCATTGAAACAACCAAGTTGCAGCGGAAGTCAAGTATTGTGTACCAAGCACACAATCAGAGTATACGCAGCGAAGCTCACGATAGGGTCCAAATGAGATGCCCCGAGTCAATGCCACAAAGGCGATGCCACGGAGACGATGAAATAACTCTTGCTCTTTCTCTAGCCCACAAAGGTACTTACAGTTCATACATCATGTCCCGTATATCCAAGCAGCGCCACTACGTCTGTGTACCTAAAATATTGCCCACAAACGTGGGTCAGTACACAACCGTACTGGTGAGCGGGGTAACCCACTCGCCTAAGCCAACACTAAGTAAAATAGTGAATGCACACAGTTATATGGTGATCTTTCTAGTTGAATCCTAGATTCATTTCATGGCATAGGGATGACATGTTAAGGAAAACTGTAAAGCAGTTTAAGCATGCTAGCATTCAATCTCAAACCAAACGACAAGCAGTTTATTTAAAGCCGACCCGTCTAACTCAATGTAATCGCTTGCACGATAACATATCGAACCATCAGTCTCGCCTCAATATCCATTCTCAACCAAAGTTTATATATCCCACTCTCGAGTGCACACTCTTGCCGAGGCAAGGTGGCCGCGCCTACACGATGCACAAACCAACCAAAGTAAAGCAAGCCAACATCTATTCTTATATGAAGTCACTGGCCAAAGGCCATAAAGGACGTTGATCGGACAGATCAATGCGGTTCTATTCGAAACAGCGCTAAGTAGCTAACCCACCTGAATCGCATCCAACCGCTGGCACCGCGCCCAAGACGCGTTACCCACATTGTCTCCTCTATGGCCGAACGGTCCCGGTGCCCCGGAGCACCCGTTCGAGGAAACCAAACCCTGTGCCACCCAGGTTGTCCGTGACTATGCAGACACGTAGGTATGACGAGAGGATCGAACATTCTCGCCCCACCAAGCGATCCTAGACTCGTTCCATCAATAATCCAACCAACACATCCATAACCATTCTTCCAACATGTCCTTCCAAAGAACCCAAATCTCGACCTCAAAACATAGCCCGAGGCATCAAAATATCAAGTATTTCATAGGCACGAAGCCTCTTCTCAACACAATCCAAATTGGTGCAACACCTATGCTCGAAGCAAAACTCATGGCACAATGCCGTTTCAGTGGCACAATGTCACATTCGTGGTACGATGCCCCATCAAACGACACAACGTCCTCGCCGATACAGTTGTTCGGTTTCGAACCACAACTGCCTGCTTTGCAAGACAAAGCATCCTTGTGATACACGCGCACGGATGCACGTTCGCTCGCCCGAATCCCGATATTCCCATTGCCTCAATTGTATCCTTCCAACTCGTATATTTCCAACCATCCAAGCATAATTCCAAGTATCCAACCGATCGCCTCAATTGAATAATCCAGCTATCGTATCCAACTATCCAACGCGTAAACCATTCAAGCCACAATCCTACCAAGCCAACGACGCACACTCTATGCACGCCTCTGTGTAGTGCTTCCCGATGTTTCAGCCCAAGTGTTCAAGCCTTTACGTGTTTTCCATATTATTAGGCATGAAGGAGTAGAGGAGAAGGGAAAGAGCCCACTCACAATGATTAATCCCGTTAGGCATCCTGTCCTGCCGATACGGCCAATCCCTTAAACCCGTGGTCCGATGCAAGCGCGATCTACTCAACTGGTATGACCGTGCGAGCAGGCCGTGCTCTACAAATCATCCGACCGATCGGACTAAGGAAGATGGCATTATCGCTTCCATTCAGCTATTCAGTCTTGTTCGGAACGAACACCTGATTTCCATTGAACCCGCTAGCCATCTGCACATTGAAACCAACTCGATTAATCCTTCTTCCCGAAATCCGACATTTCAAATGTAACCAGCATTTGATTCATTCAGTCCGACTCAGCGTAACGCTCCGAGCGGTTGCGGGGCGTTACATAATATACCACTTAGAATCAGGTTCGTCCACGAACCGTGCTGGTACTCATTCCTTACTAGCATGCCACAATCCAATTTCCATAGATCTGCTCTATGCAACTCTCATATTTACTATTTCTGACACAACATCTCCTCTGCTGAACGCTCGAATAAATTTCACGAATTCCCACATCCTCCTTGCAGCTCAACCCGAATTTCTCGTATCGCTTAGTTTTGGATCGTACACGTATTTAAGGCGTCCCTAAAATACATGTATTTCAGCCGAGCTTTGCGAAAGCAAATTTGAATAAGTTACAAGGGTATCTTTATGTTCGAGGCGTCCATTTGCTTTGCTCCCAATTGGACTAAATCACGATTTCCATTCCAATACATTCGTTCGAGAACTATTCTCAATTATGCAGATTTTCCACCGACTCAATCAGTTCGTGTTCCAGCTCAATCCATCCCACTATTTCTGAAATCAGTACTAGCAACATCTCCAAATATTATCTCGTGCACTGAACGATTCTCACAACTGATCTACCCCAGCTATGCGACTTACCCAAATATCAACTTGCTTAGATCAGCTCAGTCCAACACATTTCCTGCCATCTCAATATCTCATAGGGTAAACATCTATATTGAGGTTCGTGTGATCCACGAAGATCTCGCCGCCACGCCAAAGGAATTTGTGTCGCCACGATTTCAACGTGGACACACTCGCCACAATTCTTAGGTTGCGCATAAAATAGTTCTTCGCGCTGCTTCCACTGCCTCGAAGCATAGGATATCACCTTCGCCTTCCGAATGAGCACGCTTCCCAGACTAAGTTTCGAGACATCTTGTAAATCTGAGGCAAATCTGTCCCTTCCAGTATTCGCAAGGATTTGATCTGAACGAGCCGCTGCTTTAACTTCACGAGCTAGTTTCACAGTCGTCAATTCATATGAATGCTATTCCCTTCCAGGGCACGATGAGTCAGAGGCGATGCCATCGATAAAAATTTGCGACTCTGAATCTCATCAGTTGACAAGGCTACTTCCACCATCGCTTCGATCTTCCGGCTGTATCTTCAGCTGAAGGCTATCCCAAGGATCTCTCAAATCCAACACTCAGTCAATAAGCCAAATCACATTGCCTCACATCTGCCCTCGACGCATTCCCAAATACGCCGCCTCAAGGGTCGTTCTATGGGTCTGCCATATTCATATCCGATTCCGCGGGCAAGGTCGCTTAGGGTCAGCTATCCCGAAGCTACGCTTGATAATTGTAATCATCACGATGGACAGTTACTATAAACCATGCTATATCTTATCTGAAAATCCGACTCAAAATCCAACCATTCACCCGAGCGAAGTTTCCGAATCCGAGAACCGCGCTCGTTGAAACCTTATTCCATCAAACCGCCGTTCTGTCCTGAATCCATTAAATTTTTGAATTGCATATTCGATTCTCGCACCATCGATTCCATTGATTCTCGAAACTCGAGACTTGCTCAAATTCACATCCGTTTGCCATGTTCCACCTTGCACTTCCAACTTACTCGAGCAGCACAGTGATTTGTTCCGACGTTGCTCCCACATTTAGCTATCTTCAAACGTCCGTCCACGTCTTTCGGAGAATCCGTTTACTATCGTTGCACCATCTTGCCCAAAATTCCATTTCCGCTAAACCTGAGTCAACTTCACGAGCAGCACTATCCAAAATCTTCAAGTTTGTGTGAATTAATCGCATTATCCCTCCAAGCCAATATCGTGTTTCGTTGCTCAACCAACAGCTCAAATGCGTTGCCCAAAATCATAGTCTGTGCTCGCTATCATTCCGATAATCCCATCGCTTTGCTCAAGCGTAACCCAAATGTTCGTTCCGATTCGATCCATCTCTTAAGCCCAACGATGCTTTCCATTTGCACCAGTTCGTTCACGATATGCTCAACTCAATATTCGCTTGCTCCATTTTCATTCTTCCCAACTCAACCGACGTGCACCAACCAACTTGTATTCTCGTTTCACGAGTCCGTTCAGGCAATTCCCATAGATGTCCAACCAAAATATTTCCAATGCCTTGCTTAACACGTTTGATCCCATATACCACTCCGAATCAAGTCGCTACTCGCATTACAATTTCCTTCACAGATCCAAGATCCGTTCGAACTATCCCTTATGCATAATCATGCCTTTCCCAATTTGAGTCTGACACAAAACTCAGGCAACGCTTGAATTATCCAACTGTTTCTCAACCCGTCTGATACCTTCGCAACACGAGCAATCGTATAATGATTGTCTTCCAAATAGTCCAACCCAATACCCAACGATTTCACACTTTTGTTGTACGAGCAACTCGTACCAACTTATCCATATATTCCCGAGCCAACTCAAACCTGCTCAACCGATGCGCCACAGCCAAAATTCCAACTTCTATCCAACACAATCGCTAGACGAGCAACTCGTGTAAGGATCTATTCTCTTCGAATGTTTCTACTCAAAACATGCTGCATAACCAATCTCGTCAGCCAACCAACTGATCCATTGAGGCAATCAGAATCTCCCAAATGATAAGCCAAGCCAACCCAACGAAAGCCCACACTTGTTGCACGAATGCAACAACGCCAACCAACTTGCTGCACGAATGCAACAACGCCTAACGAGGCTAAGCGATCCTACGAAAACCAACCAAGGCAACCCAACACAGAAAATAAAATGCAGCCAAAACCAGCAATAAATAGACTTATTGCATGAAACATCCGATGTGGCACTGAGTAGAGTCAAGAGCTAGACGACACGCGGAAGCTATTTAGAGTTTGTGATGAAGCGAAGGACCAAGTCCGAAGAAATGAACCAGGCGCTCTGATACCAATCTGTCACGCCCCAATCTCCCGCAAGCTCGATAGTCCCCGCTGAACGTGAATCACCACGTTTACAGTTCTCCCGCAGGACAATCGTTCTCATCGGGACGTGATGCCGTACGAGCCTGGAGTTGCACTCGTACAAGGCGATGTTGTCAAACACCAAATGTTATCATTGAAACAACCAAGTTGCAGCAGAAGTCAAGTATTGTATACCAAGCACACAATCAGAGTATACGCAGCGAAGCTCACGATAGGGTCCAAATGAGATGCCCCGAGTCAATGCCACAAAGGCGATGCCACGGAGACGATGAAATAACTCTTGCTCTTTCTCTAGCCCACAAAGGTACTTACAGTTCATACATCATGTCCCGTATATCCAAGCAGCGCCACTACGTCTGTGTACCTGAAATATTGCCCACAAACGTGGGTCAGTACACAACCGTACTGGTGAGCGGGGTAACCCACTCGCCTAAGCCGACACTAAGTAAAATAGTGAATGCACACAGTTATATGGTGATCTTTCTAGTTGAATCCTAGATTCATTTCATGGCATAGGGATGACATGTTAAGGAAAACTGTAAAGCAGTTTAAGCATGCTAGCATTCAATCTCAAACCAAACGACAAGCAGTTTATATAAAGCCGACCCGTCTAACTCAATGTCATCGCTTGCACGATAACATATCGAACCATCAGTCTCGCCTCAATATCCATTCTCAACCAAAGTTTATATATCCCACTCTCGAGTGCACACTCTTGCCGAGGCAAGGTGGCCGCGCCTACACGATGCACAAACCAACCAAAGTAAAGCAAGCCAACATCTATTCTTATATGAAGTCACTGGCCAAAGGCCATAAAGGACGTTGATCGGACAGATCAATGCGGTTCTATTCGAAACAGCGCTAAGTAGCTAACCCACCTGAATCGCATCCAACCGCTGGCACCGCGCCCAAGACGCGTTACCCACATTGTCTCCTCCATGGCCGAACGGTCCCGGTGCCCCGGAGCACCCGTTCGAGGAAACCAAACCCTGTGCCACCAAGGTTGTCCGTGACTATGCAGACACTTAGGTATGACGAGAGGATCGAATATTCTCGCCCCACCAAGCGATCCTAGACTCGTTCCATCAATAATCCAACCAACACATCCATAACCATTCTTCCAACATGTCCTTCCAAAGAACCCAAATCTCGACCTCAAAACATAGCCCGAGGCATCAAAATATCAAGTGTTTCATAGGCACGAAGCCTCTTCTCAACACAATCCAAATTGGTGCAACACCTATGCTCGAAGCAAAACCCATGGCACAATGCCGTTTCAGTGGCACAATGTCACATTCGTGGCACGATGCCCCATCAAACGACACAACGCCCTCGCCGATACAGTTGTTCGGTTTCGAACCACAACTGCCTGCTTTGCAAGACAAAGCATCCTTGTGATACACGCGCACGGATGCACGTTCGCTCGCCCGAATCCCGATATTCCCATTGCCTCAATTGTATCCTTCCAACTCGTATATTTCCGACCGTCCAAGCATAATCCCAAGTATCCAACCGATCGCCTCAATTGAATAATCCAGCTATCGTATCCAACTATCCAACGCGTAAACCATTCAAGCCACAATCCTACCAAGCCAACGACCCACACTCTATGCACGCCTCTGTGTAGTGCTTCCTGATGTTTCAGCCCAAGTGTTCAAGCCTTTACGTGTTTTCCATATTTTTAAGCATGAAGGAGTAGAGGAGAAGGGAAAGAGTCCACTCATAATGATTGATCCCGTTAGGCATCCTGTCCTGCCGATACGGCCAATCCCTTAAACCCGTGGTCCGATGCAAGCGCGATCTACTCAACTGGTATGACCGTGCGAGCAGGCCGTGCTCTACAAATCATCCGACCGATCGGACTAAGGAAGATGGCATTATCGCTTCCATTCAGCTATTCAGTCTTGTTCGGAATGAACACCTGATTTCCATTGAACCCGCTAGCCATCTGCACATTGAAACCAACTTGATTAATCCTTCTTCCCGAAATCCGATATTTCAAATATAACCAGCATTTGATTCATTCAGTCCGACTCAGCGTAACGCTCCGAGCGGTTGCGGGGCGTTACATTTATAGCGTAGCTGCATTCTATGTAAAAATTATTTTTTACACAGAATAAATCTCTGTTAAGAAGGATCATCGAATTCTGCCTTCTTATAGGAATAGCTAGATCTGCAGCTAGGCTGGCCAGAGCATCAGCTTCCAAATTTTGAGATCGAGGCACATGCTCTAAAAAGAATCCTTTGAAAGACATGGCTATCTCGATCGTTGTTTGGTTATAAGGAATAAGGTCTAGATTGCGGACTTCATATATTCCTCTGACCTGATTGACGATCAACTGAGAATCACCAAAAGCTTCCAGGTATTCAACCTCCAATTCTTTAGCGACTTGAAGCCTGATTAGTAGAGCATTATACTCTGCCACATTATTAGAGCAGGTTTGCTAAGAGAATATGCTCGATAGATGACGAGTTTATCAGGAGTCACCAGGACAATTCCTACTCCTGAAATCATATTTCCTTTGGGACCAGTTTTAGAAGCACCATCAAAGAATAGCTGCCATGTATCACCTTCCATTACCGAATTACATTCTGCAACTTCGTCGGGAATGTCCTTATATAATTTGGAGGTTTTCGGAATTGGATGGGCAGCTAAGAAATCAGCCAAGGCTTGACATTTCATGGACTTCTGAGGGACGTACACCATATCATACGGTGTTAGTAGCATTGCCCAAGTCGCGAGTCGGGAATTAAGAACACTCGGCTTATTCATTAAAACCCGAAGCGGATTGATTTTGGAGATGATATGAATAGTTTGGCCCGTTACATAATATCGCATCTTCTGAATGGCAAACATTAGGGCCAAGCGTTCTTTTTCTACTGGACTATACCAGTGTTCAGCTCCGACCATCATCCTGCTTAGATAGTAAATAGCCTGTTCATGACCCTCATTGTTCTTCTGTACGAGAAGAGCCCCTAAAGAATGATCCATTGCCCGAACATACAGCAAAAATGGTCTTCCTATGACGGGAGGCACCAAATCTGGAGGATTAGTAAGATAGCGTTTGATATCATTAAACGCTTGGTGATAGGCTTCATCCCATACGAATGATACACCTTTCTTCATTAGACGAGAAAAAGGTTGACATCTCCCAGAGAGGTTGGATATGAATCTCCTTATATAAGCTAGACGACCTTGAAATCCCCTAAGTTCTCTTAGATTACGAGGCGGTCTCATTTCTAGGATGACTTTTACTTTATCAGGGTCAACTTGAATGCCTTTAGCGGTAATGATAAATCCCAGAAATTTGCCACTGGATACACCAAGAAAGGACTTTGTGGGGTTTATTTTGAGTTGATGTTGGCGCATCAACTCGAATACTGTCTTCAAGTCTTGGATGTAGTTATCCTTGAGGCGGCTTTTGACAGCAATATCATCTACGTAACATTCCACTGTTTTACGCAGATGCTCATGGAATATGTTACTCATAGCTCGTTGATACGTAGCCCCGGCATTTTTAATCCAAAAGGCATAACCGTATAGCAATATACCCCCAGTGGTGTACGAAAAGCAGTATGCTTTTCATCTTCAGGATTCATCTTAATTTGATTATATCCTGAGAATCTGTCCATGAAAGACATGCGCTCAAAACTGCACGTATAATCGATCATGACCTCTGTAATAGGAAGAGGGAACTCATCTTTAGGACAGGCCACATTTACATCTCGGAAGTCGATGCAAACACGCACTTTCCTATTTTTCTTTATAACCGGGACAACATTAGCGACCGAATCAGGATATTGTTCTTCCCGAATGAACCCACAGGCTATTAGCTTCTTGATTTCAGCTTCAATGGCATCCATCATATCCGGACGGAACCGGCGTTGGTATTGCTTTACAGGCTTTGAATTGGACAATATGTTGAGTTTATGGGTAGCCACTTTTGGATCAAGACCGGGCATATCCTCATAATTCCAAGCAAAGACATCGATATATTCTTTTATCAGCTGGATCATTTCTTTTCTTTCTTCTTCGAAAAGATTATTACTGATAAATATCGGCTTTGGGGAAAATTCATCCCCAACATTGATTTGGATAACCTTATCTTCAGTGGGTGGCTCTTTTTGTTCGAACCGGAGTTCCCATTGTGTATCCATTTGCTGAGCCCATGATTCATCTTCAAATGGTTCAGATTCTTGTTCCTCTATTTTGAGAGAATCTGTCAACACCATATTTACTAATAATGCTCGTTCGAGTTCATTACCTAAATCGGAGGATGACTATTCGTCTTGAGAGGAGGAAATGGTCTCCTCACTTGACTCAGAGTCGTTAGAAGTTGCAAGATGTGTGGTATACCCTAACCCAAAATAAGTTTGTTGACAGTAGGGATCACCATGCAATGACATTCGTCTGCCTTTTCTGTAGTTGAGGCCTGGCTCCAACTTCAAATCATAACCCATGCTTTGCATAATCTTCAAATCTTGTGGGCTATATATGTGGACTTGTATTTTCCTATAATCAGATTCGTGAGAATCTTCTTGTACAATTGGTCTATTCTGCATGAGACCAAAGACTATTGGATTCTGATCGTTGCGAGTAGGTGGAACAACAAAGATAGAATCTTCATGCGGCCTATATGTCGTGACGATATTAGATGTTAACGCTACTTCCTACACATATGGATAACATAAGTCTATAGCTTCCAAGAATTTTTGTGCTATAGGTTCTATATCGTTATGAGGGAAAGATTCCTGATTAGGAAATTGAGCATCAGTATACTGGAAAAGAGAATCTTTATTATCGCCAGAAACCATATTCCCGGATATATTTACATCAGCCGACTGCTTGTTGCGCCTAAGGTCAATGACCAAAGGTGGAGGCTTCTTATTCAGAATGATCACTAAAGGATTATTTCCTCCTTCTGCTTTGGTTTTGCCTAAGTGGATAATCACAGGTTCCATTACTTTTGGACGGGTAGTCCGCCCTTTCATCTGGATTGATAAAGGTTGCTCAGCAGATGGTTCTCCTGGTTCCTGATAGGATTCCTCTTCCGTCTTGCCTGACACCTCCTTCATGTAGTCTTGGGTGTACAACATGGCATCAGAATAGTAGGACTCAACTTCTTTGAACGGGTTGAGATCAACAAAATATGTTTTCACTGTCCCTTGGACGTCTATATATTTGAAGCATTGATGTAGAGTTGAAGGAACAATATTGTGATCGTGGATCCATGGTCTGCCCAACAGAATGTTGTAAGATACCTCTGAATCAATCTGGATCTAAGGTCACCAATCTGGATCCTCAAACGAATCTTTCCCAACGATTTATTCTTCCTGGCATTAAACCCCACGATTGTGGTGGTAGTGTAAGCCAGTTCGCTTGTAGGGATTCTCAACGGTCTTAACAGACTATGAGGGATAATGCTGATCGACGATCCCGGATCTATGTAAATTTGGTCTACCTCCATGGAGCCGACGTATCCGGTGTAATAAAGAGGTCTGTCATGCTTGTTATGTTTCAACAACATGTCCTCTTGAGTGAAAGTGATGTTAGGGACCACTTCTATCACACTATGGCATTGAAGACTTGCCACCGGCTCTTTATCAGGGGATTTGAGCTGAGCCAAGCATACATCCGCTTGCATTAACGCTTCACTCAAGGCTTGACGAGTGTCTTTGGATAGCCTAAGTAGCTCAAAAATAGATAATCTTGCCGGGGTGTTCGCCAACTGGGCCAAGATGTCGAAGTTATATAGTTTTTCTAAACCATTATTTTGAATGTTCTTCAAAGGTTTATCAAAACGAACTTCTTTCTGCTTGCCTTTGTCTACCTAAGTTGGTTTAGAAGGACCTGCCTCTGGTATAACAGGTTCAGGTTCTGGAGGTTTGGCAGCTGAAGTGTCTGCCGTTGATTCCCCCTGGTTCCCTCCATAGTCCTTGAGAGAGGCTTTTCCTGACCGGGTTCCGGTTGTTAAAGCCTCTTAATCCGACATCGACGATATTGCAACCATATGACATGGTTTACATCTTGAGTTCTTTTTAGACTTATCTTTAGCAACTTTAGTCTCTTCCTCAATTTCTGACACCAGATCAGGGTTGACCCACATGATCTCCCCACGCTTGGTAGTTAGGGGTACTAGGTCATGATTTTGACCCCTGGTCGGAGGAAGATTAATAACGTTCATCATTGCCCGTAGAATAGGTACTACACCATCCGAGATTTCCTGAGGGGGCAGATTACCAAACTGGAGCGAGAACATGTTGGCAGTGACCGTCTTCTCGCTATTATGCAGAGTGATGGCCTTGGCGTCGATCAACTCCTGGATTTTCCTTTTTAGTACATAACATGCCTTTGTGGGGTGATGTATGTATCTGTGGAAAATGCAGTACTTAGGGTTATTGGTACTGCCAACTTCATTTGGCCGCTTTACCTCGGGAGAGTAAGCTTGCCACTTTTGACTAGACAATCGAATATGCTCGGAATATCGTCGTCGTCAAAAGAATATTCTTCTTTATGCCTGGAAGTCCCAGGATTTGTCTGCGTAGTCACTGGAGTATGTTGCCTAGATGTGTTGATCGCTAGAGCTTTCTTTCCTTTGGAGCTACGAATATGGTCGTTATTGGAGGATGACCGCTTTCCTCTATCAGAGGTAGAGATCATGATTCCATTGTCACGAGCCTTCCGACTGTTATCATCAGCGGCTATCGCTGATATGATAAATGAGGGCCAATCATGGAACTGATATGGTCCCGTGAACACTGAGATCAGCGGGAGGAGGTTCTTCCTGCAAATATCCACCAAGGCAGAATCCGGAACTCCTGGAGGCATCTGCAAAGTAGCCTGACAAAAACGATCGATAAAAGTACGAATGCTCTCTTTCTCCTTCTGTTTTACTTCAATAAGTGATGACATAGAGATGTCCATTCCTCCTTCGTAGAATCGAGTGAAGAACAGAGTCTTAAAATATTTAAAAGAAGTAATGCACTTGTCCGCTAGACTACGGTACCATTGATAGGCCACCGCAGACAGCCAGCCTTCAAACACTCGAGTGAGAAGGGCGTCATTCCCCTGCAATAACACTGTCATCATGCTAAAGTAGTTCATGTACTGGCTTGGTGACGTCATTTCCTCAAACAAAACCATAGCCTGTGGTTTTTATTTTGGTAGAAAAGGGATCTCGTCCCAGATAGCTGGGTATGGCTGGTTGATTTCTAACTTCTTGAGCTGATCCTTATGCTTCAAAGCATCAAATTGGGCTTTTAATTCCCGAACTGCCTGTATCGGATCATCAGTTGGGAAAGGGACAACAGAGAAGTGAGAGATCGGTTGCACTGTAACCCCCACAGGAGGTAATACATTCTCCGGGTTAAGGGGTTGAGGAAAAGCTGATTCTTGATTTTGAATAGGCTCCTGGCTTGCATTGGATGGTGGCATGTCTACCCCCACACGTATTTGAGTCGGAGGAACAGGTGCTTGAGCTACCGCAGTTGTATGTTGAGTCACCATCATTTGGTGCATACTCTCCATCATGGGATGCATCTCTTTAAGCGATGCTTCCAATACAGCGATGCGTTGTTCACTATTTCCTGATGGGGAAGCTTCTTCATACTCATCTCCAACGGCATAAACTCCCATTTCTCTAGAAGCCACCGAGGGATTAGTATAGATCTCTGTAGAGATCGAGTCTATACTTTCAGCATCAGATTTAGAAAGCTGGCGACCCCCAACGTAGGAATCAGAATACTATGAAGCCGATTGTCGTAACCTCGAGCGGGTGTTTCAAAAAACACCTGCCTTAATATTCTCAAGGAGTCTGTCAAATCTCCTTTGGCTTAGAGTTCTAGAGGGATAACGTTTTGAACTTGACCTTCTTCTAGGAATGTGTGAAGCTATGTTTACTGATGCGAATGTTGGCTCTTCTTCCTGTAGAGACAAAGAGTAGTTCAACCGGTCAAAAACTGACCGTTTTGCCTTAGAACAGCAGTAGACTTGAGAAGAAGTATGAGTCTACGTGACACGCCAGCTACGCATTCGACCAGACTCTGGTCTGACTCGAATATGTATAAGCTGTAATATAAAGGGCACTATCTAGAATTTTCCATAAATGTAAACCTCTATGTCTCAATCCACAATGTACATCAGAGTACAAGAAAGAGCTAAATGTGCTAAGGTCGGCCGCCCAACAACACACTAACTCGAATAGACTTGAGAAGAAGTATGAGTCTACAAAACTAGGCTACAACAGCAGGTGAATAATCAATGTAAAATAACTATAATGCCGGTAGATATAATATGAGTACCTGGTACCATGCTCGCAAGATATGCCACTCCATCAGTATCTCCAAGTGCTCTGTAATCGTCTATGCTGCAAAACTGGCAGGGAACCAGTTCCTCAGAGGGACGTAACAAGGTACAGAAATATAGCAAGCCAAGTAAACAGAAAGTACAAGTGCACGACAGGGTACTCTATCATAACCATCTAGTGTGACACAATTTAAAGACAACGTTCGACGCGTAGGCTTTCTAAAATAAAACCGTAGCTCCGGACATGGAAACACACGACACGTACCACAGCTCCGGGCAAAGAGTCATACGGGTGAAACAGCTACACTAGAAACAGGTATCACTAGAAACAGGTATCACTAGAAAATACTACATATATATAAGCGCGTGCAGAGTAGCCCAAACGTCTAGTAACTGTCTTCCCCTTCCCAAGCGGTCAACGATTGTGCGTTGAACCTGAACCTCTAACTACAGTCTCGACACACAGAAATAACTCAACAGACGCGACCCTAAGGTCGTCCCAGTCTCTGGTCATGATGTCAGTATCAGGATACAGGAATCTGGCACGATCACAGTGTATGAGTGTGTCCTGGGGTATCGATGTACTCAGGTACGTGCATCGAGGTGCTATGAAGCATCTAGTATTTATTCTAAGACGTTAAGTCGAATGTCATCACCCGGTTGCGATCCGGACGTGGAGTATCGAACGTCAACATAACTACGTGCACAATGTACATAATGGAACAATAAATATCTGTAAACTGAAATACAGGGTGGCAAGGTACACTTGCCTGCGTGCGGCTGCTGATGACGGGGATCGGGTACTGCGTCCAAGTCCTCAAGTCCCGCAATACCTAGAGAAGAGATACGAATCTGGATTAATATTTTACTTAAGACAGACGGTGTGCTACACACAGCTACACTAGACTCAGTCTCAAACATTATCTAAACATTTTACCGTCCTCAATCTTTGACTCATGATCCGATATAATACCTATTCCAAAATAAAACACCCGTACAATATCATCAATTATTAGCTCTACAAATAACCACTGTTTTGTTATCACTGTATCATTATACTCCCATTTAACATGTTCCTCAATTAACCGTCAATTGCTTGGAACAATCATATCATCCCTTAAAACTTGATACACTCATAACCCTCATTTAACCATATCCTCGCCAACCATATGAAACCTGGATTAAACCTAAATATCAATCCTGCAGTTTAACCATCCATTCCCCATTTATCCGTAAATATTTGATTAGCATTTATTTTCAACCATGCAAAATTTTCATAACCTCTAATTGACAACAAACCCTAAACCTACATTAACCATTTATATATATTCAAAGACCTTCTTTCTAATGTAATTAATCCACATGTAATTTATTTACTATTTCCTTCACCCATGCATATATCCATGACACATTATTCATGTTCTTATTTAATCATCATTAGCATAACCTTATCCATGTTCTTATTTAATCATCATTAGCATACTCAATGCAACCCTTTAATCACTTAGTTCAAATACTCCTCCCATTAACCCTACATATCGACAGAATATAAATATCACCCTAACAACATATTAACATTTCCAAAATTTAACATTTCTCCCTTATATAAACTCCTATTTAAACAATTTAATATTCTGGAAATTAATTACAAAAGAGGTGGAGAAGTAAACCTCTATGAGGCTCGCCGGAGTTGATGGTGCTCGGTGGTGGTGGTGATGAAACTTGATGGGGGAGGGTCGGCCGAATGGAGAGGGCTGTGCATAGTCCATGTGGGGATGGTGAAGGTGGTGAGGTGGTGATGGTTTGAGTGTGGTGAAGGTGGTGGTTTGGGTGTGGTGAAAGTGGTGATGAAGTTGGTGTAGAAGGAGGGAAGGAGAAGAAGAAGAAGAAGAAAAGAAAAGAAATGGGGAGAGGGTTCGGTCCAAATGGTGAGGGAGGAGAGAGAGTGAGGGAGGGGGAGCTTTCAATGTTCCCTAGAAATTAGGGCCGGCCTAGGGATGTGTGTGTGATGGGGGGAAAGTTATATAGGAGAGTGTGTAAGAATGAGTGGTGGAGAATGGTTTGAATTAATTGAATGGATGGTTGAGATTCATTATGGAGAGGGGTGGGATTCCTTCATGAGGGAATTGGGTTTGGGACCCCATTTTGGGACCCAATAAATAATCATGACCAATGAGGTGTTGCCAATATTTTGTTAATTGCAAATAAGCCCCCGTAAATTCGGGAATTTGCATAAACACATGAAATGACGCAAAAATTGTGCCGAAAATTGCGTTTATTAAATTGTATGACGAGGGGTAGTGTGGGTGAGGAACGGGTTTAATTAAATGGGCATTGGGATTAATTTAGGATTTAAATGGGATTTACCAAGTTGGTAATCCCGAAATAAATAGAAATAAGCGTCCCGCGAATTTAATTTAATTTGGGGCACTTGGGGTCAAAATCCGGAAGTGGCGCAAAAGCCAAAAATGGTGGGGGCTTGGAGTCAGTATTGGACCCTTTTGTTGGTCCGGCTCAACGGGTTAAGTTGGTACCCCAAAATCGAGGGTAACGACACAGGTGTCCGACACGGAATAAAAATACGGGTTACGATTTTTGGAATGTTGCGCAATTAATTTAGAGCACACAAAAATTGATTTTAACAGTCAGAAAAGTCCAGTGCCTAATTTGGCGAGTCAGGTCAGAAGTACAATAATTGAACGAAATTTATGGGCTGATATTGGGCTCCGAATAATCAAACAATGATAGGGCGCGCCAAGGGTTTTAATAATCGGATTAAAATTCCAGGTGAATATCCTCAACTCTAAACCTCAATATCTTCTATCAAAATTTTTCCTGGCCCACTCTAACTATCTATAGAATAAATTGAGGGGGTTTACATTCTTCCCAACTTAGAAAAATTTCGTCCCCGAAATTAAAAGTAAAGCACGATAATATCTAACAGAATTTAAAATAACTAGTAATTAAATTTGCCGTACGTAAATTCGTACCTTGCTCCTCAAATAAGTACGGGAATCGCTGCCTAATAGAATCCTCGCGCTCCCAAGTAGACTCGCCTGGTGAATGGTGCTTCCATGCCACTCTGACCAGTCGAATCGTCTGCCCTCTCAAAGTCTTCTCGCTGCGATCGAGGATCTCAACTGGCTACTCTACGTAAGACAGACTAGGCCCAACTGTAATCTCCGAATGATCAAGCACGTGGCTAGGGTCTGCGACATATCTCCTCAGCTGCGATACGTGAAATACGTCATGTACTCACTCTAATAATGGAGGTAATGCAAGACGGTAAGCCACTTCGCCAACTCATTCCAGAATGTCAAAAGGTCCGATATACCTCGGACTCAGCTTGCCTCTGCCTCTGAATCTGATGGTACCACGAGTGGGCGATATCCTCAAAAATATGTGGTCACCCTCCTTGAACTCCAATGGCCTGCGGTGCGCATCTGCCCAGTATTTCTGTCTGTCCTGTGCTGCGCGCAGGTGGCTCTGAATCTGCTTGACCTTCTCTACTGTCTGTGTCACCAATTCCGGACCAAGTATCAGACGCTTTCCCACGTCACTCCAACAAACTGGCGACCTACATTTCCTGCCGTACAGTGCCTCATAAGGTGCCATCTGTATGCTGGCCTGGTAACTGTTATTGTAGGAGAATTCTACCGAGTGCAGATGGTCCTCCCAAGATCCTCCAAAATCAATCATGCACGCTCGCAACATATCCTCTAATATCTGTATCGTGCGCTCTGACTGTCCGTCAGTCTGTGGATGATACGCAGTGCTGCACTTGAGACGAGTTCCTAGGCTCTCCTGCATACTCCGCCAAAAATGTGACGTGAATCTGGAATCACGATCCGATATGATGCTGACTGGTACTCCATGTATTCGTACTATCTGCCTCATATACATGTCAGCTAATATCTCTGTGGACTGCCCAACTCTGAAGGGCAAGAATTGTGCATACTTTGTGAGTCTGTCTTCGGCAAATCCCAAACTGCAACCTTCCCACTAGGGCTCCGCGAGAATCCTGTGACGAAGTCCATGGTAATGTTTTCCCACTTCCACTCGGGAATGGGAAGCGGCTGCAATAATCCTGCAGTCCTCTGACGTTCATCCTTGACTTGCTAACAAACTAAACATTTTGCCACGAATCTTGTAATCTCTCCTTTCATCCCATGTTACCAGTGATGTTGTCCCAAATCTCGGTACATCTTCGTACTTCCGGGATGAATGGAATAATCGAGCTATGAACCTCGGTCATCAACTCTTGGCGTAGCTTGCCACTCGGAACGTATAGGCGATCTTCACACCTTAATGTTCCGCCTTCATGAATCTTGAATCCCGTTTGAAGTCGTCTAAATCTCGTATCTGTAGGCAAGGCTGCCTTGATCCTCTCAATAAATGTGGACTGAATCCTCGAGACTGGCCATCTGTCCATCCAAGCCTGGCAATACAATCTTAATCCTGAGTTCCTGAAAATCTTCTAACAACTGGCGATGAGTCGTAAAAATATACCATAGGCTTCCTGCCCAAGGCATCTGCTACGACATTCGCCTTGCCAGGGTGGTACTGTAGCTCAATGTCATAATCTGTCATCAACTCTAGCCAACGTCTCTGTCTCATGTTGAGCTCCTTCTGCGTGTAGACGTACTTCAGGCTTTTGTGATCTGTATAAATCTCGACACGCTCACCCTAAAGGTATTATCTCCATAGCTTTAGTGCAAATATCACTGCAGCTAGCTCCAAATCGTGCGTCGGGTAGTTCTTCTCATGAACTCTCAGCTGTCTCGATGCCTAGGCTATCACCTTGCCGTGTTGCATCAGTACACATCCCAATCCGCTCCCTGATGCATCACTTTATACTACAAACCCTCCTGATCCTGAGGGTAGTGTCTAAATCGGTGCTAATGTCAGACGCTTCTTCAGCTCATCGAAAGCCGCCTGCCACTCCTCGGTCCAGATAAACTCTTCGCCTTTACGCGTCAGTCGCGTCATAGGCGCAGCTATCCTCGAAAAGTTTTCCACGAACCTCCGGTAATATCTGGCAAGTCCGAGGAAACTCCTAACCTCCGTAACTGATGTAGGGGTAGGTCAGGTCTCTACTGCAGCTATCTTCTCCGGATCAACTGATAGTCCATCTCCGGTGATTATGTGTCCCAGAAATGGTACTCTATCCAAGCAAAACTCATATTTGCTGAGTTTGGCGTACAGCCTCTCATGTCTCAGTGTTTCCAACACAATCTTGAGATGTCTCTCGTGCTTCTCCTGGTCCTTGGAATGCATCAAGACGTCGATGAACACCACCACGAACTTATCCAAGTACTGGTGGAAAACCTTGTTCCTCAAGCTCATAAATACTGCTGGCACGTTGGCTAAGCCAAACGGCATGACTAGAGACTCATAGTATCCATACTACATCCGGAATGTCGCCTTAGGAATGGCCTCTCTCCGAACCTAGATCTGATGATAGCTGGATCTGAGATCGATCTCCAAAAATACACATGCGCCACTAAGCTAATCAAATAAAGCATCGATGCGCGGCATAGGGTACTTGTTCTTTACCGTTACTGCATTAAATCCTGTAATCGATACACAAATATACCGTCCCTGAAATCAATACGCAGACGTACCGTCTCATCCTTCTTCGGTACTATAAGATGGTTGCTTCTCATGGAAAAACACTAGCCCGACCGAAACCCTTGTCTAAGAGGTCCTCTATTATGGACTTCCAACTCAACCAAACTCTATCGGTGCTAGTCTGAAGACAGAAAAAATAACTGTCTTGGCTCTTGGAGTCAACCCTGTAACAACTCTTTCTGTCATGTGGCAGGCCTAAGAAATTCTCTAGAAACACCTTCTCAAATCCTGATATAATACGGGGTACACTGGTTCACCTTCTGCAATGTGTGTCTCTAAGGTAGAGGGGCACCATGCTCCCGGGCTCCCTGAAGTATCTCAAACTCAGGGTAATCTGGTAGTCATAAATAATGTAATCACGTCGACAATCTCGCGTCGTGAGGTATTGGCTCAACCAATCCATGTCTAGGATAAGGTCATAGTGTAGACTAATCCTCAAAATAATTTTTCCCGTTCTGTTTCCACCATCAATCCTCAAAAGATAATTTTCCTTGCCTAATGTATAAATTTTCCCTTCCTCAAAATTTATTCCTATATTTGTATTCCTCAAATTTCTCCTCTTCGTTATTTATCTCCCAAGTCACATAGTACAACAATGGTATCACTCAAGCACATACTAGAATTCCTGAAATCAGATCATCATCTTCCAAGTGAGAGCCTGTAATCTTATCTCCTCTAGTCCATAAGGTCATTCCTGGTATTGTTATCATATACAACCACTAGTTTCCATCATTAGGCTATGCATTCATATAAATCATTCTAGGTCATGATCAACAATCCTTCCAGCTCTTAGTACTTCCAAGATCACTACTATCTCAAGCACGGGTAGGGTACTCCTAGGTCCAACTCTCTTGCCAACCTTCCACACAAGTTCTAAAATCCAAGGAACCCATCAATCTATCCTGATAAGGTAACAATCTTCTCAGAGAAAGGTATACGAATTATGTCTTCTGTCGTCTGGTCTTCGATCTTCTTCTGGAGGGAAGTCTTCAGTCACAAGCATTCGTCTCCCCGAACAATAGGGGACGAGGAACAAGGATAGCGATATTGACGAAGATTGAACGAATGCAAAGTGGAAGTCCAAGGGCGATAATCACATACAAAGAGTTTTTAAATCGATTATGGATTGAGATCCTATTCAACAATCATAACATCTATTCCTAATTTGCAGGCTCGCTTGGCACAGTCAGGTAACCAAGACGATTTAAATTGGACCTGCATGGGCCACCATAAAAACATATCACGCCCCAGTCCCAAAATACGTAGGACCAGGAATACGTGACAGGCCAGCTACGCATTCGACCAGACTCTGGTCTGACTCGAATATGTATAAGCTGTAATATAAAGGGCACTATCTAGAATTTTCCATAAATATAAACCTCTATGTCTCAATCCACAATGTACATCAGTATACAAGAAAGAGCTAAATGTTCTAAGGTCGGCCGCCCAATAACACACTAACTCGAATAGACTCGAGAAGAAGTATGAGTCTACAAAACTAGGCTACAACAGCAGGTGAATAATCAATATAAAATAACCATAATGTCGGTAGATATAATGTGAGTACTTGGTACCATGCTCGCAAGATATGCCACTCCATCAGTATCTCCAAGTGCTCTGTAATCGTCTATGCTGCAAAACTGGCAGGGAACCAGGTCCTCAGAGGGACGTAACAAGGTACAGAAATATAATAAGCCAAGTAAACAGAAAGTATAAGTGCACGACAGGGTACTCTATCATAACCATCTAGTGTGACACAATTTAAAGACAACGTTCGACGCGTGGGCTTTCTAAAATAAAACCGTAGCTCCGGACACGGAAACACACGGCACGTACCGCAGCTCCGGGCAAAGAGTCACACGGGTGAAACAGCTACACTAGAAACAGGTATCACTAGAAACAGGTATCACTAGAAAATACTACATATATATAAGCGCGTGCAGAGTAGCCCAAACGTCTAGTAACTGTCTTCCCTTTCCCAAGCGGTCAACGATTGTGCGTTGAACCTGAACCTCTAACTACAGTCTTGACACACAGAAATAACTCAACAGACGCGACCCTAAGGTCGTCCCAGTCTCTGGTCATGATGTCAGTATCAGGATACAGGAATCTGGCACGATCACAGTGTATGAGTATGTCCTGGGGTATCGATATACTCAGGTACGTGCATCGAGGTGCTATGAAGCATCTAGTATTTATTCTAAGACGTTAAGTCTAATGTCATCACCCGGTTGTGATCCGGACGTGGAGTATCGAACGTCAACATAACTACGTGCACAATGTACATAATGGAACAATAAATATCTGTAAACTGAAATACAGGGTGGCAAGGTACACTTGCCTGCGTGCGGCTGCTGATGACGGGGATCGGGTACTGCATCCAAGTCCTCAGGTCCCGCAATACCTAGAGAAGAGATACGAATCTGGATTAATAATTTACTTAAGACAGACGGTGTGCTACACACAGCTACACTAGACTCAGTCTCAAACATTATCTAAACATTTTACCGTCCTCAATCTTTGACTCATGATCCGATATAATACCTATTCCAAAATAAAACACCCGTACAATATCATCAATTATTAGCTCTACAAATAACCACTGTTTTGTTATCACTGTATCATTATACTCCCATTTAACATATTCCTCAATTAACCGTCAATTGCTTGGAACAATCATATCATCCCTTAAAACTTGATACACTCATAACCCTCATTTAACCATATCCTCGCCAACCATATAAAACCTGGATTAAACCTAAATATCAATCCTGCAATTTAACCATCCATTCCCTATTTATTCGTAAATATTTGATTAGCATTTATTTTCAACCATGCAAAATTTTCATAACCTCTAATTGACAACAAACCCTAAACCTACATTAACCATTTATATATATTCAAAGACCTTCTTTCTAATGTAATTATTCCACATATAATTTATTTATTATTTCCTTCACCCAAGCATATATCCATGACACATTATTTATGTTCTTATTTAATCATCATTAGCATAACCTTATCCATGTTCTTATTTAATCATCATTAGCATACTCAATGCAACCCTTTAATCACTTAGTTCAAATACTCCTCCTATTAACCCTACATATCCACAAAATATAAATATCACCCTAACAACATATTAACATTTCCAAAATTTAACATTTCTCCCTTACATAAACTCCTATTTAAATAATTTAATATTCTGGAAATTAATTACAAAAGAGGTGGAGAAGTAAACCTCTATGAGGCTCGCCGGAGTTGATGGTGCTCGGTGGTGGTGGTGATGAAACTTGATGGGGGAGGGTCGGCCGAATGGAGAGGGCTGTGCACAGTCCACGTGGGGATGGTGAAGGTGGTGAGGTGGTAATGGTTTGAGTGTGGTGAAGGTGGTGGTTTGGGTGTGGTGAAAGTGGTGATAAAGTTGGTGTAGAAGGCGGGAAGGAGAAGAAGAAGAAGAAGAAAAGAAAAGAAATGGGGAGGGGGTTCGGTCCGAATGGTGAGGGAGGAGAGAGAGTGAGGGAGGGGGAGCTTTCAATGTTCCCTAGAAATTAGGGCCGGCCTAGGGATGTGTGTGTGAGGGGGGGAAAGTTATATAGGAGAGTGTGTAAGAATGAGTGGTGGAGAATGGTTTGAATTAATTGAATGGATGGTTGAGATTCATTATGGAGAGGGGTGGGATTCCTTCATGAGGGAATTGGGTTTGGGACCCCATTTTGGGACCTAATAAATAATCATTACCAATGAGGTGTTGCCAACAATTTGTTAATTGCAAATAAGCCCCCGTAAATTCGGGAATTTGCATAAACACATGAAATGACGCGAAAATTGTGCCAAAAATTATGTTTATTAAATTGTATGACGAGGGGTAGTGTGGGTGAGGAACGGATTTAATTAAATGGGCATTAGGATTAATTTAGGATTTAAATGGGATTTACCAAGTTGGTAATCCCGAAATAAATAGAAATAAGCGTCCCGCGAATTTAATTTAATTTGGGGCACTTGGGGTCAAAATCCGGAAGTGGCGCAAAAGCCAAAAATGGTGGGGGCTTGGAGTCAGTCTTGGACCCTTTTGTTGGTCCGGCTCAACGGGTTAAGTTGGTACCCCAAAATCGAGGGTAACGACACAGGTGTCCGACACGGAATAAAAATACGGGTTACGATTTTCGGAATGTTGTGCAATTAATTTAGAGCACACAAAAATTGATTTTAACAGTCAGAAAAGTCCAGTGCCTAATTTGGCGAGTCAGGTCAGAAGTACAATAATTGAACGGAATTTATGGGCTGATATTGGGCTCCGAATAATCAAACAATGATAGGGCGCGCCAAGGGTTTTAATAATCGGATTAAAATTCCAGGTGAATATCCTCAACTCTAAACCTCAATATCTTCTATCAAAATTTTTCCTGGCCCACTCTAACTATCTATAGAATAAATTGAGGGGGTTTACAAATAGACACGTTAGAAGATCCCCTGTCTTTGTGCTTCTGGATGAAGAAATTACGCAAATCAGGGGGATTAACAGAAGGAGAGGGCTTATTATGCCTTTTTACATCAGTAGGGACGTGGAGATTGGGAACCATGACCCTCTCTCTGCCGTAAGTATACAGCAGTTCACCCATGTGAGTAGCATATAATCCATCATCCGTCTGAGAAGCGTATTTTCCTGTGAAGCAGGTCTTCTTTACGCGGACAGATTTATCCTGGCATAATTTGCAGTATTGCCCAGGTTCGCGTAGAATAGGGAAAGTCCTCAGGCGGCCTCCAGTGTCACGCATAATCTGAAGAGTGGGCAACTTCTTCTCTTGTGGGCGTACAAACCTAGCGGTTGGGAGATTCACCACTCGTTTTCCCTTGATGTGATCCAAGGGTCCATCTGCCACATCACAGATGGGAGATATAATTTTACGTGCAGGGTGCGTTTGAAATTTTCGCGCGGGCACTGAGGCCTTGCTAGGAATTTTGTCTACCACGTCACAGACGGGAGACGAATTTTTACAGCCAAGGCGCATTCTAGACTTCTGGGTTAGCACTGGGGCATTGCCAGAAACTTTGTCTGCCATGTCACAGACGGGAGACGAAGTTTTACGCACAGAGCGCGTTCTAGACTTCTGGATTGGCACTGGAGCATTGCCAGAAGCTTTGTCTGCCACGTCACAGACGGAAGATGGGCTTTTACGTACAAGCCGTATAGGTTGTGATGTCACAACCTTGTTGATCAGAGGAGGAGAGCTTGCGGGAAGGGTAGAGGATGTCTGGGGCATCCATAATTTATGCAGCTTTTTGTTGTCCTGGATAGAGAGGGAATGAGAGCTACCCCCTGCGCGAAGCATGTATTCATAAGTAGATTGGTCGAATTGGACGACCAACGTCTTCTTCGTCGATCCGACGGATACAGCATCGTGTTGAGCAATGGCTTTCTCGTCATATGAGAAAGTAGTCCCTAGCAGAGTCGCCATCTTGTGTTTGATGATAAACAAAAAAATAAAACTAGGTTTATACGAAACCCTTTCTTAGTTTACAAACAAGAAAAAAGAGTACAATTAATCCTGTATGAGGATGTTAAGTACAATAAAAAAATGATTCTGGGGAAATATTGCTATAGGAGTCTGATCTGCGGTCGATTACTTTGTCCCTTGGACCACACAATGATGAAGAAGTGTTGTAGAAGAAGAAGAAGCTTCAAAGATTGCAAGTGGGATTAAACTGTCAACCAACACTCTCTGTTTTATGCTCTCTCTCTCTCTCTCTCTCTCTCTCTTTTGATTCGATCTCTGATCTTGGTCTCATCCTTTTCCTTCATCTCCTGTGACCGGAGGTCTCTATTTATAGAGCTCAGTCACAGTAACTGTCCAGTCGGCGTAGAGGCCAAACTGTGAAGAGAGTGGCACTCTTTACGCAGAGGTTACAATAACTGCTATCCATGTCTGAATGATCTCCTGAATTCGCGTATGACGCATGTCCCATTATGAGGTAACGCATATCACTGATTCTCAAAGATCACGGCAAGCAAGACACATAGGTAACTGCCCCTCGCGTAAAAGATGGTTTGCATAAAAGCCAAATAACTGTCTTGTTGCCGTAAAAGCCAAATAGATGTCTTGTTGGCATAAAAGACAAATAGCTGTCTTGTTGGCGTAAAAACCAAAAAGCACGTAAAACTTGAGACTGCATGAATAATAGATAACCAACGTAAAAATAGCCAATTATCATTCTTGACTGAGGTCTTGAGCGTATCCTAGGCCAAATAAACTTATCACGTACCTTTGTAAGTATAGCTTGAGTTGGCGTATTTCGAGGAGATAGCATACGGCGTGCTCCTATAGTTGAAAATAGCCTGGTTGGCGTATTTTGAGAAGATAGAATACGGCGTGCTCCTATGGTTGAAAATAGCCTGGTTGGCGTAAAATGCCAGGATGGTGATGTAAGCGTATTAGCCCTAGTTTTAGCTCTCCCGGTCATGACAAAATTATAAAGGATAGAACCAAATCCCGTGCATTAAATGCAGAGATATGCCTCAATCTCGTGCATTAAATGCCGAGATATGCCTCGAGCTCTGCATGAGAAACAGCTTTTGGCGTGGCGTCTGATTTCGTCTCATCTTGAGCGTAAAAGCTCGTCTCTGCCTGTGTAGAATAGGCAGCGTATTCCTTGAATGCGTAAAAACGACTTATATCAAGGATATGTCACTAAATGACAGTCTTGGCCTCTGTGCAGAATCATCATTACAGCCGTCCTCTAGATCATAGTATAGTACTTTTGTCAGGAGTCAGGTTCACTATTCTGTCTGACAGATTCATTCGAGGAATACGAAGAGTTCCTCGTATGACTTTACGTTGCATTAAAGACAAACGTATTTTACGCTGTAGGGAGGCATAGCAACCTTTTACGCCAAAACAGCCTTGAAGCGCTGCTTTATGCGGGCAGCTCTGAAGTCATGTTTTACGCCACCCAGCGCTGAAGCTCTGTTTTACGCGTGCTTCATGTATGTTGGGAGTTTTACTCGTATAATTCTCCAGCGTATTTTTCTTGCTTCTATAACACACAAACTGATTAGGGCCAGGAATTTAGATTTTTGACTAATAGGATATGAGCCTAAGTAGACCGACTTCACTTATGACCCAACTGTTATGCCCAAATATACATTCCCATGCTCTATATAGACCCCACAACATTTGAGGCATACCTCCTTTTAGAAAACCTATACTTAAATATTCAATTCTATTGCAATTAAATTAAATTGTACATCGGCAACCCAATTACTTTAACCACTAAAGTTCCCGTAGTCCATTCATGCCAACCTACATCCATGACACTTGTGTTGCACTAAATTGAACCATTTGTACTCTTTATACAATACTAATCACCTTGATGAGTTATATCACCTTTTGACGTTTATTGCTAAACCATTCATCGACATCCATGATATGCAATGAACAACTTCTCGGTACCATTTTACTCTAGTTGTATTTGGCTATGATATTTTCTATTGTCTTGTAGACTCATGACCTAATTAGGAGCAAGGAGAACTGGTAAACTTCCTTTCTGAGGAAGCGGTATACACAATACGGGTTCTTTGACGAGCGGGTCCCCTATTGGAGTCGAGTTGTCCTGCCTGTCCTGAATGAAAAGAATAGTTCTACCCAGGGGCTTCATCAACTGTAAGAGTAAGGTCAAAAAAGAAACTTATTTTGAGCTACAGTCATCAGCAAAGAGTAAGGCACAATCCTTTCACAAGCCCAATCTTCGTTTAGAGTTATTGACTCATTAACGCCATGGTAGTACCTAGATTTCCTTTGATAGGCTGTGACAATGGTCACGAAAGCCTAAACATCTCGTACCTCCTTTGAAGATAGACTTATATAACTCTTGCCAATAGGAGGGTGACCAAAATTTTTACAGCCAACTTCATTCTTATAAGTTGGGTAGAGCCTTGATTAAGCGTACCCCTATTCTTGGAATACGACGTCAAAATAGGATTCTATTGGTAACTGCGTCCCCTATCTTTAGTGCAACCTTGTTTAATTAAAAAATTTTCTACTATATTTAATTTTTAATTTCGAGGACGAAATTTTTATAAGTTCGTTAGATTGTAAACCCCCTAATTTTTAGATTTAAATTTTAAATTTTATTAACATTGGTATTATGTAATTATTGAGATTAAGGGAGAAATTTTTATTATTTTTAGCTAATTAGAAAAATATAAATGGATTTTTTATATTTTTAGCTAATTAGAAAATTTATTATAAATATTACAAAAAATATATATATATTGGTGTACAACTATTTATTAAAGTATCGTACATTTTTTCCAAAAATTATTTAGGGTTCAAACAAATTTTTAATGGCCATATATATATATATATATATATATATATAGGTTAATAGTAATAATAAACAAAACCATATACTAAACCCTAAACACTAAACCCAAACCAACTCAACCCACACTTGAACCAACCCAGACCCGAAACCCATTCCCCTAGCTACAGTAACCGACCCCTTTAGCCAAACAGCTCGTGACCCCTCTCCCTTCCCCTCCCTGAAACCGTCCCGACCCCCTCTCTTCCTCTCCATGAAACTCCCTCTACTTCACCCTATATATGCTAACCACCCCTCAGACATCTCCTCGACCACCGTCGATCGTCTAGACACACCGCCATCATCATCCAGCCACCGCCACCAACACTTCCACCACGACCACCACCGACCCAGGTGACCCCCGACCCCCGACCCCCGACCTCTGACCAGAGGTCGACGATCCCGTGCACCACTAATGGACACCCTGCCACCGACGAAGACAAACCCAGCACCACTGTCGACGACTTCAACCGTCGCCGCGCGCGAAGGCATCATCAGCAGCAGCAACAGTACCTCTTCATAGTGCGATCTCTACGTCATCATGTAACTATTTTTTGATCTGCCTTCTCTGGTAAGTTCACAAGATAACCAAAAATTTATCTCTTCAATTAGTTTATTTTATTGTTGATTTATCTGCTGATTATTAAGTGTCAAATTTGACCAAAAACTTGTCGTAAAACCAAAGTTTTTTGATACTGGGTGCATCCCGCCAAACAAGGCAACTTCATCGTGTGAGAATTTTACCGAAAGGTAAGTGTATCTTTCCAACTTGCAGTAAATCATGTTATATTATCGACTTGTGTTTTATTTTATATATTCTTGTGATGTGCCTGCTTAACCTAGGACCGTAGATTTTGCTTAGCGTCCGAAAAGATTTGGGTGTCGACGCCATACGAAAGTCGTGTAACATCATTTAGATAGTTGATTCCACGATCCTATTTTTAAGTACTTGCTTTACCAAGTATGTCATACCATAGGACACTTGACACTATTTCATGTGATAGAATATTTCTTGAGTTATTCATAGTGATTATGTATAGGCTTACAGGATTCGTGATATGAGACTTGCATATATAGAGATATCATTATGACTCGTTGTACTAGCTAGAGGTCATAATCTTGCGTGTTACGGACATGACACATCGTGGACATTAGACGTGAGGTTACATTCGGTAGGGAGAGACACACCATACTATAGGCTGATTATGTATATATATACTATATTGCTGGAGGTGCTTTGGCACATATAATGGACTACGTTATATTACTTGCTGCTTTGGGCTCCCCGACACAGAGCCTGTAGTGGTTTCAGCCTGAGTACGAGTGATGCTCTCACGTGCATATCACTTAGATAGTTATATTAGTATACCCTTGAGTATATGGCATTATACTATTTTACTTTGGCATGCTATTTCTTGTACCTTGTTACGTCCCTCTGAGGACCTGGTCCCTTGCTAGTTTTACAGCATAAACAGTTATGGAGCCTGTCTGGAGTTGCTGATGTGTATTTTTTTGTCTTGCAGGAATTGGTGCCAGGTAATTATATCATTTCTACCGGAGTTATGGTTACTTATTCATATTATTTATTTATCTGCTGATGTAGCCAAGTTTTATAGACTCATATTCCTTTCTTGAGTCTATTCGAGCTTATGTGTTATTAGGCGACCGACTTTAGCACATGTAGTGCATTCTTGATATTTTGTTCTTTATGTGGATTGAGACATAGATAATTTTAGATAGATTCCCTTATTATACATCTTATATGTATTTGAGTCAGACCAAAGTATGGTCGAATGCATAGCTGGCATGTTACATATTCTTAGTCCTATGTATTTTAGGACTGGGGCATTATAGTAAAGGCCGTATTATGATATATTATGGTACGTATCTGTAGATTTGGGTATTTTAAGCCAATATATGTATTTTCTCCTAATTGTATTGTATTTACCTACTAGGTATGTTATTATATCATAATATATATGTATTGAGATTCTATTGGTTGGTGGTGGTGTGTATCATGATGGTGTGGCTATTGGAAGGGTTTATCATTTATTTCGGAAAGCGATACATGTTTATATCAATGGTGAACACCAAGTGTTCGATGATTGGGGCCTTGGGGGTATGTGTGTGTGAGAGTGTTAATGAAGAGAAGTGTGTGTATGTGTGTTTTTGTTGTTGTTGGTTGTAGTGTGTACATAGTGTCATGTGTGTATTATGTATTGGTTAGTGAATGTGAAGATGTTTTGACTGTGTATTTATGGTGCATATTAGTGTCGGGTTTTGCACTGTGATATGGTGTTGTTGTGTTTACAGAGGTCAACTAAACGGTATTCCCATACTATATTGTTGGTGATATGGTATGGGGTTATTTGTTATTGAGGTTGAGGGAAGGACTTTGCATAGTGTGTTGATGTTGTGTTTGTATATTTGTGCAGTGAGTTTTATGATGCATCAGGTTGAAGAGTGCACCAATGTGCAAGTGAGATGAGGGTAGCGGAGAGTGGAGTAGAATAGGGGGTTGCTTTTAGGTTTTGCTTGAGGATTTAGGCATTAGAAGTAGGGGAGTATAGTCTAGGTTTACATGTTCACTAGGCTGGGAACCTTGATTCTAGGTAACAGTAGTAAGGGGAAGTTTAAGATGGGTCGGGAGAGGACTCGGGTTCAGTTTGAGGAGTGGTCAGTGTTGCAGTGGTAGGGATTCCTGGGTGTGGTACATTGTTCAGCAATGAGGGTATGTTGGACTGCACATTACAGTACAGATAAAAAAGAAGTGGGTTACGTGTGTAAAAATTAAGTGTCAATCACTTGCATCATGTAGATTGGTATGGATCCATGTGAGATGATGTAAAACCCCTAATCCTGAAAAATCGTATTTACCTTTTTTATTAATTATTAATTTAATTGTAGTAATTAGTGGCTAATTAGGAGAAATCGATTTTTATTAATTTTTATTTTAGGTGTTGGTGCACTTAGGGGATTTATGGAGCCATTAGAAATTTTTTCGAATTTATTTCATGTAGGAGACCCCTTGAGCAGTTGCTAGCTTAATGGTATGTATTAGTGTAATTCTAGAATTTTTTTCTATGAGTATATACGTATATATATATATATTAAAAGATTTATAGAAGAAAAAGATTAGAAAAAGAAAAGAAAAGAACAAACCATTACTAACTACTATCCAATCCACTCCTATGCTACTACCAACCCGCATAAGCCTATAGCAGCCGCCTCCTGGTAGCAAATGTGAGCCCAGCCACCCTTCTTACTATTAAGCACAACAAGCACAACCGTGAACCCACGTACAAAACCCTGGTAGCAAATGTGAGCCCGCGTACACAACCGTGAACCCGCGAACATGTACTACCCTCTTCCTCTCATATATAAATATATCTTCATATATTCCAATAAAACCCTAACCCTAGATCATCCAAACTCTTCCTCTTTCCATATAGACCTAGAGAGCGCCGTACCGCAGCCGGAGAACCCCGCCGGGCCGTCCAAACCAATCAAGACGACCGCGACCCCGCGTACCCCGCGTACTGCAGATTTCTGCAGTGAGGTACCTGTGTTCCGGAGTTATTTTCCGTCGCCTCGCTCAACCAAACGACACCCCGTCTTCACCGGTATGCTCACCCCTTAACCTTCTTCCATATCTGTATGATAGTAGACCTCGAACAATGCATAACCATAGGCGAAACCAGCGCCAAAGTTGGCAGAAAAGGCCAATTTCTGGGATCGCAGAAAACTGCGGTGATCACCTATGTTACCGAATTCGTATCTCCCACCACAAAGATCCGAATTCGATGATTCTTTTTTTTATGTAGAGACCACTTGACCTAGTTTAATTTCTGTTAAATAATCCTAGATTATTAACTGCTGTAGGTAGAATTAAATTCATTAGAAAATCCCGTAAATACATTTTTCCGAGATTTTCAAAAGTTATGAAACAGAGCGCGCCCCGCCAAACGGGACCGCTCTGCCGTGTATCAAGTATACCAAACGGTGCGCGTAGCATACCCCGACCCATAAGAGTTCAAGAAAACTGATTCGAACTTGTGTGCGCGCCGGAATCAGCCCATATCTGCGGACAAACCCTATGTCGTAACTTTTGCGAAAGTCATACGCATTTTATGCACGCTCGTCAGATTGCGATAAAACTTACACCACTGGACTCGTGGTAATGCGCTGGTCCTGTGACCCAATTTTTACGCAATTCTGAGACAGTTAACCAAGTCGCCAATTGGCGGGCCCCACGGTTGACATTTTGGGCGAAATTGTGTTCGGCCCATCGGAATCCATATTTGGACATACCGTTGGGTTCTTATTGACATCTAGAGTTTGTTTGACCTATAATTTGTCCTATTTAGAGATTGTTACCCTTGGCATATTTTTTGGTGCAAAGTGGGCCACACTGGACCCCGCTTTGACCCAAAATTATCGTTTTGTCCCTGTGTCCAAATTGGACGAAAGGGAAGTACTTTCTAGCTATTTTACTTATTCTGGGAACTCTGGTGATATCTATTTTAGCATCCAGAGATATTTGTTCTGAGGTCGTAGCTTCTGATCTTGTGTGCTTGACTTCTAGACAGTACACCTTGCAGCTTTCTTACCAGGCAAGATACCTTGCCAAATTGTTTACAGTATTTTGCATGCTTATTATATTTTTGTATATTCATTGCATATGTAGTTTCTTTCAGTCATTACTATATATTAGATATGTTGACACACACTTGACACTTAGTATCATAGAGGATAATCATTAGGCGTATGGGCTTTTAACCACTCTGGTAAACCGTAGTATATAGCTCGCACTATGGGTATGTGTCGCGCTGGTCGCTACCCCCGCGGTATATCGATTTCTGGAGTCTCGCTGGTCGCTACCCCCGCGGTATGTCAATTTTTGATGTCCATTGACGAGTGTGTGAGTTGTGAGGTAGATCGAGTAGCCTGCCCTTGCCCATACATCAAAAATTTGTCCTCATTTACATTCATATAGATTGTCTTGTACAGCGTACTTATATATTTTCTACCTATTATGCATGTTTACTGTATTCAAATTGGCTTGCTTCTATGTATCTTGTTACGTCCCTCTGAGGACCTGGTCCCTTTCCAGGAGTATCTGTTCTTGAGTATTTGCAGAAGCATAGATTCGGATGGTTACATATATTTTGAGGACGCCTTCTCTTCGAGCCCGTGATTGTTAGCTGGCATTCTTATATTGTGTTTATTGTGTTGTACTTTTCTATTCGAGTTGGTAGTGGATTTGTTTCCATCCAACTACCATCTTTAGATTCTTCTTATTGAGATCTAGTTATATAGATGTTGGTTATTTATTTATATTAATTTCTGTAGATGAGATTTTGATTATACCATGGACTTGTGATACATTTTATACCACTTGTGGATTTGATATTCATATTACAACGTACGTATGGGTTATGGTTTCCATATATTAGAGTTGCCATATCCATGCGACTGGCATGCTAACGTGTCCTAGTCTTACGTATTTTGGGGACTGGGGCATGACATGTTTTTGTGGTGGCCTATGCAGGTCGAGAGCATATTGTCTCGGTTATGATACTGTACCGAGCAAGCCTGTACCTAGGAATAGAGTATAGGATGCCATCCATAATTGACTATGATTCGTTCTCCTTCTAGTCCATTCTATTTGAATAATTATATCATGCTTGATTCCTGTACTTTCCTGAAAATTCTTTGAGTATAGCCCCCTCCTAGAATATAGAAGTCCCTGTTGTTAGATGATAAGTAGGATAACCTTCCTATTAAGAATACGACTAGAGTATTGACACATCACTAAGTTTAGAAGATCTAGTGAACCCTAGTATTCCTTAACTATAGATTGGTTTACCATTATCCCTTGAGATAATTATGAGGACTTGAGAGTAGTATAAACACTACTAGAGTTAATTAGAGATTTTACCATAATATTTGACCCTAGTATTGAGGAACTAATAGAAATCCAAGGTTCAGTATTAGGACTAATCTAGCTTTTCGTGGTGAGATAGTACTAGGGAACTATAAATTTAGCTTTTGTCTTAATAGTAGCAGACAGTACCATAGAAAGCCAAGAGCAATGCATAAAATATTTTCTTGATCATACCTCAAACGCAGAGATTAGCATAGCATCTTCCCTTAGAAAACTATGCCATTATCTAGAGTCTTTCTATTTAGTTTTATGCCTTGTTCCACTGAACCCTTAGCACTCGCTATTAGTGAGATGACTAAATTTCTTTCCTTTATCTTTCAATTCGTGCCACCTAAACCTCTCTGATTATAGACCAAGTGATTTTATTCTATGTTAGGATATATAGCTTGCTAGGATTATAGTTGTAAACTTAAATTTTAAATTTATGTGCTTAGAAGTTAGAACTTGATAGTTTTAAGTATTCTTGTAGATTGCGACCTGATGATTATCCCTTAGTTTTTAAATTGCGTAACATGTACCCCACCTTAATACGATTTATATCCCCTTCCCCCTTGAAGGCCAGTAACTTTCCATTCTTACTATGGACACTTGTTCCATAAGAACTATGACTAAGACTTAAGATGACCAATACCTATATAATGTAAGAGGATACCCTAATAAGTACCAAGACCCCTTCTCGTAGTGTCACTACCACGTTCCGGAAACAGGGGTATTTTTGAATTTTTATAATATTTAATATTATGGTAGTTACAATTAATTAATTTCATGATATTATATTTGATTCTTAATAAATATGTGTGATGTGTAATTAAATATAGTATTAGATACAGTGTTCATTTATTTTTAGCTAGCAGACTAGACCTAGAAGCCTAGTAGATGACCACCTGTCATAATTATGGAGTTTTTGTATTTAATTATTTATTTAGAATTTAATATTTGGAGATTGTAATTAATTACCGTATTTTATTTAATATTTTTGCGCATTGCCTTTGCTTCGATATTTGGAGCGCTACCCTGACTTTTGTCTTCCAACAAATTTTACCATCTTGCCCTAGACATGCCCGCCTTCCATTCTGCTATTTTTGCAACTCATAATTATGCTCTCTGTACATTGTTTCTGGCCGCACAAAAATTGTCACGGACGTTATTTAATAAATCCCTATTTTTGTATCGTTGTGCGTTCTAATTTAAATTGGAGACAATCTTGACCTATTTTTCGTGCGACCCAAATTAGGGTAATATTCTGTTCTGAGTCTTCTTCACTATTGGTATTGATGACCTGACCTGATTTTGGCCCCATGTACTCCTAATTAATTTTAGAACACAACTTGCATTTTATTCTAATTAAATTGAGGATACTATTTAAACCAATTCTGAAAATCCCAATTTAATTGCAGTGCCCTGCTATTTTAGCCACACCAAACTTACAGTGCCCCTTGACCCTACAAAACACCAAACACCGAATCGCCCGCCAAATTTTCGTCATTTTATGTGTTTGTGCAATTTCCCAAATTTATGGGGGCTAATTTGCAAAATTGTATTTTGGTGTCAACACCTCATTGTTTAAAACAATGAGGGAGCCTAATAATTGTTTTAATTAAATCTCTCACCCTCACCCACATGAAGAAATTCTCCATGTCCAATCTGGACCCCTCATTTAAAGGGGATCAATCACCACCCTTCATCACACCCTCTCCCCTATATAATGTCACATCAACCCTAATCCCGAGAAACCTAGGTTTCCCCAACCAAGCCTCCATCCTCAACCGTAGGAAACCTCTTTCTTTTTTTTTCTCCTTCTTCCTTTCTTCTTCTCATTTCTTCTCTTCTTCTTCCTTTTTCTTCTTCCTCTATTATTTTGAATTTGAATTTAGTTAAGGGGGGAAACAGACCTACTGTTCACCCATTTCCCCCATCTCCTGAACCCGGCCAACCCCGGCGGTCTACTGTGCTCCGGCGGCCGCTCTTCCCACTGTCAGCCCCCCTCTCGGATCATTCCTCCTTCCGTCCGGTCCGGCGGCCAACCCCCTCGCCGCTGCTGTTCTTCCCCGCTGCGGCTCCATCCCCCACAAGTCCGGTCTCCTCCGACTCCCTGTTGCCTCCACCCCGGCCGCTGCTCAGCCTGGCCATAGCCACCTCCTCCCGGCGGCCAGGCCGACCCCGCTCCGATTGCTCCTCCATCTCTCCCTCCGCTGCACATCCCTGCCTGTCCGGCCATCCTCCACGGCGGCTGTCCACCCACGCTTCGAGCCGCCATTGCCAGCCACCTCTCCTCCACTCCGGTTATATCACCACCACCACCCTACAGCGTCCACTCTGGCTGCTCCTCCCCTATTCCCCTGCTGTATACATCCGACGGCTCTCCCTTCGTCTCCTCATCTACAATCACCACCACCACCATCAATTCCGGCCAGCCACCTATTCCCATCAGCATCTTCACCATCTACAACCACCTCCATCACCATCTATCACCACCATCACCACCGTGCTCCTCCCCACAGACGGCTCCTCCTCCCCGCCTGAAGCCCAGTCCGGCCTGCTACCCCTCCGGCCGGCAGCCGTTGTAAGTTCTCTCCTCTTCCTCTTTCCTTCTTCATATATATATATACATATATATATGTAGCTAACGTATAAGTATGAGTATATTTGTAGGTATTTAACTAAGGTAGATGTAATTGTATATATATATTTAATTAATGTGTATAGTATAGTGTATGTTTAGAATATTGTATGTATTGATAAATTGGTATATACATATTTAAATGCTATATATATATTTTGAATATTGTATAGTATTTATCATATAGAAAATGTGTATCAAATATGCATATGTATATATATGTATATTGGTATGTATTTTTTGTATGTGAATATTATTATACATGTATATAGTATAATTATTATTTTGGTATAAAAATATATATGTGTATATATATTTTGTATGCGTATATATTTAATAAAACGTATTTTTGGGTATGTGTATTAATACGTATTTTGTGAGATATATATCTATGTATGTGTTAGTATTAACTAATATATTCTAGTACGTATTTTAGTACGTATATATAGTATATAAAATTAAATTGGTATTAGTATATATATAAAAGCGTATCTTGGTATATGTACAAACATATATATGTATGTATTTGGTATAATTATATATTGGTAAAATATATATTAAATTAATATTTTTGGTATAAATATGTGTACCTATATATATATATATATGTATAAACATATTTTTGGTATATATGTACTATATACATATTGGTATATGTATACTCTAGTATGTGTGTAATGATGTATATATACATGTATTCAGGTATATAGTATATAAATTTTATTTGGTATATGATACATATATATAGATATAACAAATCTATATATATTTCACTAGTACATATATATGTATACATGTATATTCTAAATTATAGTTATGAATAAATGTGTTATGTATATTTATAACATATAAATATATATCTATATACTTCTATTTAGTGTTTCTACACTTATATGTATTTTGTACAAAACTACTGATATACATTTATATATGTACTTATACGTATTAAACTGATACATATATATTCTCTGAGTATAATGTATATTTATTTATGTATATCCTACTAGATGACCCTAGTTGACTAGTGCCCTGCCTGACATAGCCCTGAGGCAAGTATATTTCTTCTGTGTGTTAGGGTAGCATCTGAAACAAGTGTTATAATTGTAATATGTTTATAGGACTGTTGATCCCAGGGGATACTCTGGAACAGGACATCCATAAATACCAGCTAAGGACCAAGGCAAGTACATTCTCTGATAATTTCTAATTTTTTGATAATTTCTATAAATTCAATAATCTTGAAATGTTACAACTGAATCCTTGACACTGTGCAACACGGACTAGTATAGCTTGGATCTGCAGTCATGAGATGTTACATTGATTATCGTATTGACATTGTACACGACATGTATATTAGATATCGTACATGATAGACTTGACTTGCTCGTGTATCGTGACGTGTCATGGTTGGATCCACAGTACTAGTTGGGGGCGGGGAAGTAGTTAGTAAGAAATGTGATCATAACCTCTTATTGTAGTATAGAAAATTGTAAGTGTTAATCATGCTCTTCACCCATGATTAGCCAGGCCCTGTAGCTATTGTACATGTTCCCAAGCCGATCACATTTTGAAACTACTATTTCAAACACTTAGAATGGATTACAGTTCCCTATTTCAAATCATATACTACATCACCCGTATATGATACCATGCTTGTTCTTTTCATTTTCATACATGCACTGACTGTATCATATTGCCTATTGCCTGTCTTTTTACATTGCCTGTCTCTCTTAAATTGCCATTGCATTTATTTCACTGTCTTCTCAGTAGCTAGCATGACATGTTTATTGCTTTATAGTCCTTATCAATTAAATGGAACTGTTATTTGAGATTGTGCTTTGCTCCTTCCTGACTGGAAACATTTTTCCAGACTATGCCTTAGAGGACCGCTGTCCGACACTTTATGGACCATATGGTGAGTAGCTGTAGACTTGGTAGTAGTTGTGATTCCGGGAGGTCTAGCCGGAAATCACTAATTCTTCTAGTTTTCTGATTAGTTCTTTAAGTAGACTATTGGTACCGGATTTGTCTCCGGCATTTTATTGAGACTTGGATATTTGTTGAGTTAGATTATTACTTCAGACTTGTGTTGTATTTAATTTCTGTTCGTTATCTTATCGTGCTGTAATCCTGTGATTGAGTATGTGCTCGTTTATTTGTGTCATCCGTGCCTCCTTATGGAGATTGGATGTTGTGTGACATTAGCTAGATAGTATCAAGACCTTGACAGCGTTCTACCGCCGATGCTGCGGCGTATGCTGGACGTACCCACGCACTCGTGCCCCTAAACCGAGTGCGGGTCGTGACACGTTTTTAGTGGTGGCCCATGCAGGTCAGACTTCGCAAGTTGTGCGATGTCGTGGTAGTGTGGCATCTTTGTTACACTACTGCGTACCTGCGATAGGATCTAGGACATAAGATACTAGGACGAGAGCGAATACTCAATCACAATTCCTTGAGAGATTCCTGGGATGACCCCTGAGAATCTTGTTAAATTTTCTAATTTAAAAATTGTTCCCTTGTTCCGTCCATTCTCACTTGTTGACTGTTGATTAGTTATTAAATTAGGATTTTGGTTTCATAGTAGGGTTTGATTTTATATCAAGATGAATTTGCAGACTGATTTATGATATTATCTGATGACGCATGACGATGAGGACAGCGAGGAAGATTAACATTAGAGCTATTGGACTGCAGAAGGTGGATTTAAATCTTTAATTGAAGATTAAAAAAATAAATTATAAATTTTTGAATTTTTCGAAGTTGAGATGTTATTAAAAGATTTATTTTGAGGAATTCAGATTCGATTCAATGAACCTAGACAAGTCTGTAAGGATTTTGTGATTAAGTTTTCATTTCAGTATTTAAAAAATTAACCTTTGGGGAAGGTATATGCATGTTACTATAAAATTTATTCAAGGAGTTATTTTGAGGAATTTTATTTTGAGGATAAGATTTTATAGGGGGAGAGATATATTAGTATATAAGATGCATATGTAAGGATATGTTGGCTTGAGCATGATTGAGATTTTACTGCCAACTGGCTTAGATGTTCATCTAGGATTGTATTAGGAAGAGCAGTACTTAGTATGATGTATTGTATTTGATATGCACTTGAGTGATAAGGATAACTAGTATCAGCGATTGCAGTAGGTAAGAAAGCTAGCAATGAGTGTGCTTATAGTAGAACTGTGGTACCTAGGGGATAGATGTATCAGACTATGGATGTATCTTTGACCTGTGCAATCACAACTAGGATTTTATTTCCAATCTTTTGTCTTGAATGTTGCTTCTTTAGAACTGTACTGTCCTTCCTTGATGATATCGCATTTTTGCCTAAATTGATTCTTTGGGATCTGTCTTCAGGATGTCGCCGCAGACACGGTCTATGAGAGCGGGAACATCAGCTTTAGAGGGGTCTGCCACCTCTCCACCTGAGGGACAGACAGCCGTAGTTCCTCCTACATCTCCGATGCCCGTAGGAGTATCTGCAATTTTCGGGGATCCTCCTTCCCCACCTGCTCAGAAGATTGCCCAGCTGTGACGGACAACCTTCCACCACCTCCGACTCCGATTCCCGGAGGTTTGCCCATTGACGGAACGCAGATGTTTACCTTGATCCAGGGCATGGTAGATGCCCAGAGAGTGACGGCAGATGCTCAGCGAGTTCAAGCTGAGGCCCAGAGGGTGCAAGCAGAAGCGCACCAGGCACAAACCGAGCTGATGAAAGAAAACATGGAGAATGCTCATCAAGTGACTCTCCAAGCTTTGGAGAAAGTAGCACAGTACCAGCAGTTTCCTGGCCAGCAGCAGAGATCAGGCACTATAGTGGATTTCAAAAGGATGATGCCTCGAGAGTTTAAAGGCACCGAAGGGATACTCTACGCTGACGACTGGCTAGAGGATATAGAGAGGAGCCTGCGATTGACCCAGATTCCGGAGAACTTGCAGATAGAAGCCGCTGGCAGTCAGATGTTCGATATCGTACTCACGTGGTATCGCACGGAGCCGAGAATTACTGCACGAGGACTTACTTGGGAGACCTTCAAGGAACTCTTCAAGGAGAAGTTCTTTCCCGACGTGGCATTTGGAACCTTGGAAAGTCAGTTTCATGACTTGGTTCAAGGAAACATGTCGGTCGACGAGTACGCTGCAGAATTCTGTAGATTGAGCCGTTTTGCATCGTCTATGATTCGTGACCCAGGAGATCGAGCCCGAAAATTTAGAAAGGGGCTGACAAGAGAGATTAGGTCGCGCACTTCTGGTCGTCGTACCGCTACCTATGAGGCTATCTTGATGGATGCCCAGATTGCAGAAGAGGATCTGGATCTCAGGCCTAAGAGGAGTCATAATACTTTTGGAGATACGAATGGTAGCACAGGACCAGCCAAGCATCCCCGTATTCAGCACCAACAGCAGTACCAAGTACCACTTCATCTTCAGCAACAACCATGGACAATTCAGCATCCACCGCAGTACCTAGCACCAGTTCCTATCCAGCAACATCCATGGGCGTATCAGTATCAACAACAGTACCAGGCACCAGTCCGTGTTCAGCAGAATCAGCAACAGCCTCCAAGAGAGACACAACAGGCTTGTCATTTCTGTAAGAAGCCAGGTCACCTTTGGGAGAGCTGTAGAACGAGGCTAGGACTTTGTTTGCACTGCGGCGCTGCGGGACATCGAGTAAGGGATTGTCTTCTAGTCCCTTATCTTCCCGGCCAGCGCGCAACTTCAGATTATTGAGACCCAGTTAGGCTACCTGTGGAACCGTATATTGCTCAGCACCCGCGAAGGAACCACCCCAGCAGGGCGGGGCATTTGCGATAACGGTCGAGGAGACCGATACTGCAGGTAATGTGTTAGCAGGTTCTGTTCTTTCCTTCCTTCTGTCCCTCTCTACTTGATTGATTGACTGATACCTTAGTACCGTAGTTGTATGCATGATTTCTTGTTATAATGTAGTTAGTAGTACACCCAGATACAGAGACTGCAATGGCATGACAAAAGACACCATGACCGTACATATTCCCCTTAGATTGCATGTTGTATGATTGCAGGAAGATCTTTCTTAGACCATGATTATTGGGGTTTGACCATGACGAAGACTCACAAAGGGGTTATGACTTGACAAGAAAGACAAGATGATTAAAATTCGAGGATAACCATTGATTTAAATAGAGGGTTAAGAAATTAACATGGCATAATTGGTGGTTAATTAATCCCAGGAAGATTAGGACATGATTAAATTAGTTATAAAAATTTGGAAATTTTGGGAGATTCATCAATATATTTATTTGATTGCAAGTTATAAATTTTAAAATGTTATATTTGGATGTTGCATTTAGAGTATCGCATTGTTGAATATTTTGAGGAAGAGAAAATCGAGAAATAAAATTTTGATGGACTAATGTTTAAATTCAAACTTGTGAGACGAGATTATATTTTATAATTCTGCATTGATAAAAGTCAAATTTGAGGAGTGGATATTAAATTTCGAGTATTGAATTATTAACTAAAATTTCGGGAAATTTGATAAAAATAGACGTTGATTTTATTTCAAGGATTCTTCAGGAATGCAATAACTTCAAATTTTGAAAAAAAAAAAAATTGTGGAAAGACATTGTGAATTATTACCGGATTTCATGGATGACGAATTTAAAATTTGAGGGAAATAATAATGAGTATGATTAAACGCTACTTTGAGGATTTTGAATTTCGAGGACGAAATTCTTTTAAGGAGGGTAGACTTGTCACTACCACGTTCCGGAAACAGGGGTATTTTTGACTTTTTATAATATTTAATATTATGGTAGTTACAATTAATTAATTTCATGATATTATATTTGATTCTTAATAAATATGTGTGATGTGTAATTAAATATAGTATTAGATGCAGTGTTCATTTATTTTTAGCTAGCAGACTAGACCTAGAAGCCCAGTAGATGACCACCTGTCAGAATTATGGAGTTTTTGTATTTAATTATTTATTTAGAATTTAATATTTGGAGATTGTAATTAATTACCGTATTTTATTTAATATTTTTGCGCATTGCCTTTGCTTCGATATTTGGAGCGCTACCCTGACTTTTGTCTTCCAACAAATTTTACCATCTTGCCCTAGACATGCCCGCCTTCCATTCTGCTATTTTTGCAACTCATAATTATGCTCTCTGTACATTGTTTCTGGCCGCACAAAAATCGTCGCGGACGTTATTTAATAAATCCCTTTTTTTGTATCGTTGTGCGTTCCAATTTAAATTGGAGACAATCTTGACCTATTTTTTGTGCGACCCAAATTAGGGTAATATTCTGTTCTGAGTCTTCTTCACTATTGGTATTGATGACCTGACCTGATTTTGGCCCCATGTACTCCTAATTAATTTTAGAACATAACTTGCATTTTATTCTAATTAAATTGAGGATACTATTTAAACCAATTCTGAAAATCCCAATTTAATTCCAGTGCCCTGCTATTTTAGCCACACCAAACTTACAGTGCCCCCTGACCCTACAAAACATCAAACACCGAATCGTCCGCCAAATTTTCGTCATTTTATGTGTTTGTGCAATTTCCCAAATTTAAGGGGGCTAATTTGCAAAATTGTATTTTGGTGTCAACACCTCATTGTTTAAAACAATGAGGGAGCCTAATAATTGTTTTAATTAAATCTCTCACCCTCACCCACATGAAGAAATTCTCCATGTCCAATCTGGACCCCTCATTTAAAGGGGGTCAATCACCACCCTTCATCACACCCTCTCCCCTATATAATGTCACATCAACCCTAATCCCGAGAAACCTAGGTTTCCCCAACCAAGCCTCCATCCTCAACCGTAGGAAACCTCTTTCTTTTCTTTTTCTCCTTCTTCCTTTCTTGTTCTCATTTCTTCTCTTCTTCTTCCTTTTTCTTCTTCCTCTATTATTTTGAATTTGAATTTAGTTAAGGGGGGGAAACCAACCTACTGTTCACCCATTTCCCCCTATCTCCTGAACCCGGCCAACCCCGGCGGTCTACTGTGCTCCGGCGGCCGCTCTTCCCACTGTCAGCCCCCCTCTCCGATCATTCCTCCTTCCCTCCGGTCCGGCGGCCAACCCCCTCGCCGCTGCTGTTCTTCCCCGCTGCGGCTCCATCCCCCACCAGTCCGGTCTCCTCCGACTCCCTGTTGCCTCCACCCCGGCCGCTGCTCAGCCTGGCCATAGCCACCTCCTCCCGGCGGCCAGGCCGACCCCGCTCCGACTGCTCCTCCATCTCTCCCTCCGCTGCACATCCCTGCCTGTCCGGCCATCCTCCAAGGCGGCTGTCCACCCACGCTTCGAGCCGCCATTGCCAGCCACCTCTCCTCCACTCCGGTTATATCACCACCACCACCCTACAGCGTCCACTCCGGCTGCTCCTCCCCTATTCCCCTGCTGTGTACATCCGGCGGCTCTCCCTTCGTCTCCTCATCTACAATCACCACCACCACCATCAATTCCGGCCAGCCACCTATTCCCATCAGCATCTTCACCATCTACAACCACCTCCATCGCCATCTATCACCACCATCACCACCGTGCTCCTCCCCACAGACGGCTCCTCCTCCCCGCCTGAAGCCCAGTCCGGCCTGCTCCCCCTCCGGCCAGCAGCCGCTGTAAGTTCTCTCCTCTCCCTCTTTCCTTCTTCATATATATATATACATATATATATGTAGCTAATGTATAAGTATGAGTGTATTTGTAGGTATTTAACTAATGTAGATGTAATTGTATATATATATTTAATTAATGTGTATAGTATAGTGTATGTTTAGAATATTGTATGTATTGATAAATTGGTATATATATATTTAAATGCTATATATATATTTTGAATATTGTATAGTATTTTTCATATAGAAAATGTGTATCAAATATGCATATGTATATATATGTATATTGGTATGTATTTTGTGTATGTGAATATTATTATACATGTATATAGTATAATTATTATTTTGGTATAAAAATATATATGTGTATATATATTTTGTATGCGTATATATTTAATAAAACGTATTTTTGGGTATGTGTATTAATACGTATTTTGTGAGATATATATCTATGTATGTGTTAGTATTAACTAATATATTCTAGTACGTATTTTAGTACGTATATATAGTATATAAAATTAAATTGGTATTAGTATATATATAAAAGCGTATCTTGGTATATGTACAAACATATATATGTATGTATTTGGTATAATTATATATTGGTAAAATATATATTAAATTAATATTTTTGGTATAAATATGTGTACCTATATATATATATATATGTATAAACATATTTTGGTATATATGTACTATATACATATTGGTATATGTATACTCTAGTATGTGTGTAATGATGTATATATACATGTATTCAGGTATATAGTATATAAATTTTATTTGGTATATTATACATATATATAGATATAACAAATCTATATATATTTCACTAGTACATATATATGTATACATGTATATTCTAAATTATAGTTATGAATAAATGTGTTATGTATATTTATAACATATAAATATATATCTATATACTTCTATTTAGTGTTTCTACACTTATATGTATTTTGTACAAAACTACTGATATACATTTATATATGTACTTATACGTATTAAACTGATACATATATATTCTCTGAGTATAATGTATATTTATTTATGTATATCCTACTAGATGACCCTAGTTGACTAGTGCCCTGCCTGACATAGCCCTGAGGCCAGTATATTTCTTCAGTGTGTTAGGGTAGCATCTGATACAAGTGTTATAATTGTGATATATTTATAGGACTGTTGATCCCAGGGGATACTCTGGAAAAGGACATCCATAAATACCAGCTAAGGACCAAGGCAAGTACATTCTCTGATAATTTCCAATTTCTTGATAATTTCTATAAATTCAATAATCTTGAAATGTTACAACTGAATCCTTGACACTGTGCAACACGGACTAGTATAGCTTGGATCTGCAGTCATGAGATGTTACATTGATTATCGTATTGACATTGTACACGACATGTATATTAGACATCGTACATGATAGACTTGACTTGCTCGTGTATCGTGACGTGTCATGGTTGGATCCACAGTACTAGTTTGGGGCGGGGAAGTAGTTAGTAAGAAATGTGATCATAACCTCTTATTGTAGTATAAAAAATTGTAAGTGTTAATCATGCTCTTTACCCATGATTAGCCAGGCCCTGTAGCTATCGTACATGTTCCCAAGCCGATCACATTTTGAAACTACTATTTCAAACACTTAGAATGGATTACAGTTCCCTATTTCAAATCATATACTACATCACCCGTATATGATACCATGCTTGTTCTTTTCATTTTCATACATGCACTGACTGTATCATATTGCCTATTGCCTGTCTCTTTACATTGCCTGTCTCTCTTAAATTGGCATTGCATTTATTTCACTGTCTTCTCAGTAGCTAGCATGACATGTTTATTGCTTTATAGTCCTTATCAATTAAATGGAACTGTTATTTGAGATTGTGCTTTGCTCCTTCCTGACTGGAAACATTTTTCCAGACTATGCCTTAGAGGACCGCTGTCCGACACTTTATGGACCATATGGTGAGTAGCTGCAGACTTGGTAGTAGTTGTGATTCCGGGAGGTCTAGCCGGAAATCACTAATTCTTCTAGTTTTCTGTTTAGTTCTTTAAGTAGACTATTGGTACCGGATTTGTCTCCGGCATTTTATTGAGACTTGGATATTTGTTGAGTTAGATTATTACTTCAGACTTGTGTTATATTTAATTTCTGTTCGTTATCTTATCGTGCTGTAATCCTGTGATTGAGTATGTGCTCGTTTATTTGTGTCGTCCGTGCCTCCTTATGGAGATTGGATGTTGTGTGACATTAGCTAGATAGTATCAAGACCTTGACAGCGTTCTACCGCCGATGCTGCGGCGTAGGCTGGACGTACCCACGCACTCGTGCCCCTAAACCGGGTGCGAGTCATGACACGTTTTTAGTGGTGGCCCATGCAGGTCAGACTTCGCAAGTTGTGCGATATCGTGGTAGTGTGGCATCTTTGTTACACTACTGCGTACCTGCGATAGGATCTAGGACATAAGATACTAGGACGAGAGCGAATACTCAATCACAATTCCTTGAGAGATTCCTGGGATGACCCCTGAGAATCTTGTTAAATTTTCCAATTTAAAAATTATTCCCTTGTTCCGTCCATTCTCACTTGTTGACTGTTGATTAGTTATTAAATTAGGATTTTGGTTTCATAATAGGGTTTGATTTCATATTAAGATGAATTTACAGACTGATTTATGGTATTATCTGATGACGCATGACGATGAGGACAGCGAGGAAGATTAACATTAGAGCTATTGGACTGCAGAAGGTGGATTTAAATCTTTAATTGAAGATTAAAAAATAAATTATAAATTTTTGAATTTTTAGAAGTTGAAATATTATTAAAAGATTTATTTTGAGGAATTCAGATTCGATTCAATGAACCTAGACAAGTCTGTAAGGATTTTGTGATTAAGTTTTCATTTCAGTATTTAAAAAATTAACCTTTGAGGAAGGTATATGCATGTTACTATAAAATTTATTCAAGGAGTTATTTTGAGGAATTTTATTTTGAGGATAAGATTTTATAGGGGGAGAGATATATTAGTATATAAGATGCATGTGTAAGGATATGTTGGCTTGAGCATGATTGAGATTTCACTGCCAACTGGCTTAGGTGTTCATCTAGGATTGTATTAGGAAGAGCAGTACTTAGTATGATGTGTTGTATTTGATATGCACTTGAGTGATAAGGATAACTAGTATCAGCGATTGCAGTAGGTAAGAAAGCTAGCAATGAGTGTGCTTATAGTAGAACTGTGGTACCTAGGGGATAGATGTATCAGACCATGGATGTATCTTTGACCTGTGCAATCACAACTAGGATTTTATTTCCAATCTTTTATCTTGAATGTTGCTTCTTTAGAACTGTACTGTCCTTCCTTGATGATATCGCATTTTTGCCTAAATTGATTCTTTGGGATCTGTCTTCAGGATGTCGCCGCAGACACGGTCTATGAGAGCGGGAACATCAGCTTTAGAGGGGTCTGCCACCTCTCCACCTGAGGGACAGACAGCCGTAGTTCCTCCTACATCTCCGATGCCCGTAGGAGTATCTGCAATTTTCGGGGATCCTCCTCCCCCACCTGCTCAGAAGATTGTCGCAGCTGTGACGGACAACCTTCCTCCTCCTCCGACTCCGATTTCCGAAGGTTTGCCCATTGACGGAACGCAGATGTTTACCTTGATCCAGGGCATGGTAGATGCCCAGAGAGTGACGGCAGATGCTCAGCGAGTTCAAGCTGAGGCCCAGAGGGTGCAAGCAGAAGCGCACCAGGCACAAACTGAGCTGATGAAAGAAAATATGGAGAATGCTCATCAAGTGACTCTCCAAGCTTTGGAGAAAGTAGCACAGTACCAGCAGTTTCCTGGCCAGCAGCAGAGATCAGGCACTATAGTGGATTTCAAAAGGATGATGCCTCGAGAGTTTAAAGGCACCGAAGGGATACTCTACGCTGACGACTGGCTAGAGGATATAGAGAGGAGCCTGCGATTAACCCAGATTCCGGAGAACTTGCAGATAGAAGCCGCTGGCAGTCAGATGTTCGATATCGCACTCACGTGGTATCGCACGGAGCCGAGAATTACTGCACGAGGACTTACTTGGGAGACCTTCAAGGAACTCTTCAAGGAGAAGTTCTTTCCCGACGTGGCATTGGGAACCTTGGAAAGTCAGTTTCATGACTTGGTTCAAGGAAACATGTCGGTCGACGAGTACGCTGCAGAATTTTGTAGATTGAGCCGTTTTGCATCGTCTATGATTCGTGACCCAGGAGATCGAGCCCGAAAATTTAGAAAGGGGCTGACAAGAGAGATTAGGTCGCGCACTTCTGGTCGTCGTACCTCTACCTATGAGGCTATCTTGATGGATGCCCAGATTGCAGAAGAGGATCTGGATCTCAGGCCTAAGAGGAGTCACAATACTTTTGGAGATACGAATGGTAGCACAGGACCAGCCAAGCATCCCCGTATTCAGCACCAACAACAGTACCAAGTACCACTTCCTCTTCAGCAACAACCATGGACAATTCAGCATCCACCGCAGTACCTAGCACCAGTTCCAATCCAGCAACATCCATGGGCGTATCAGTATCAACAACAGTACCAGGCACCAGTCCGTGTTCAGCAGAATCAGCAACAGCCTCCAAGAGAGACACAACAGGCTTGTCATTTCTATAAGAAGCCAGGTCACCTTTGGGAGAGCTGTAGAACGAGGCTAGGACTTTGTTTGCACTGCGGCGCTGCGGGACATCGAGTAAGGGATTGTCTTCTAGCCCCTTATCTTCCCGGCCAGCGTGCAACTTCAGATTATAGAGACCCAGTTAGGCTACCTGTGGAACCGTATATTGCTCAGCACCCGCGAAGGGAACCACCCCAGCAGGGCGGGGCATTTGCGATGACGGTCGAGGAGACCGATACTGCAGGTAATGTGTTAGCAGGTTCTGTTCTTTACTTCCTTCTGTCCCTCTCTACTTGATTGATTGATTGATACCTTAGTACCGTAGTTGTATGCATGATTTCTTGTTATAATGTAGTTAGTAGTACACCCAGATACAGAGACTGCAATACCATGACAAAAGACACTATGACCGTACATATTCCCCTTAGATTGCATATTGTATGATTGCAGGAAGATCTTTCTTCGACCATGATTATTGGGGTTTGACCATGACGAAGACTCACGAAGGGGTTATGACTTGACAAGAAAGACAAGATGATTAAAATTCGAGGATAACCATTGATTTAAATAGAGGGTTAAGAAATTAACATGGCATAATTGGTGGTTAATTAATCCCAGGAAGATTAGGACATGATTAAATTGGTTATAAAAATTTGGAAATTTTGGGAGATTCATCAATATATTTATTTGATTGCAAGTTATAAATTTTAAAATGTTATATTTGGATGTTGCATTTAGAGTATCGCATTGTTGAATATTTTGAGGAAGAGAAAATCGAGAAATAAAATTTTGATGGACTAATGTTTAAATTCAAACTTGTGAGACGAGATTACATTTTATAATTGTGCATTGATAAAAGTCAAATTTGAGGAGTGGATATTAAATTTCGAGTATTGAATTATTAACTAAAATTTCGGGAAATTTGATAAAAATAGACGTTGATTTTATTTCAAGGATTCTTCAGGAATGCAATAACTTCAAATTTTGAAAAAAAAAAATTGTGGAAAGACATTGTGAATTATTACCGGATTTCATAGATGACGAATTTAAAATTTGAGGGAAATAATAATGAGTATGATTAAACGCTACTTTGAGGATTTTGAATTTCGAGGACGAAATTCTTTTAAGGAGGGTAGACTTGTCACTACCATGTTCCGGAAACAGGGGTATTTTTGACTTTTTATAATATTTAATATTATGGTAGTTACAATTAATTAATTTTATGATATTATATTTGATTCTTAATAAATATGTGTGATGTGTAATTAAATATAGTATTAGATGCAGTGTTCATTTATTTTTAGCTAGCAGACTAGACCTAGAAGCCCAGTAGATGACCACCTGTCAGAATTATGGAGTTTGTGTATTTAATTATTTATTTAGAATTTAATATTTGGAGATTGTAATTAATTACCGTATTTTATTTAATATTTTTGCGCATTGCCTTTGCTTAGATATTTGGAGCGCTACCCTGACTTTTGTCTTCCAACAAATTTTACCATCTTGCCCTAGACATGCCCGCCTTCCATTCTGCTATTTTTGCAACTCATAATTATGCTCTCTGTACATTGTTTCTGGCCGCACAAAAATCGTCGCGAACGTTATTTAATAAATCCCTATTTTTGTATCGTTGTGCGTTCTAATTTAAATTGGAGACAATCTTGACCTATTTTTCGTGCGACCCAAATTAGGGTAATATTCTGTTCTGAGTCTTCTTCACTATTGGTATTGATGACCTGACATGATTTTGGCCCCATGTACTCCTAATTAATTTTAGAACACAACTTGCATTTTATTCTAATTAAATTGAGGATACTATTTAAACCAATTCTGAAAATCCCAATTTAATTCCAGTGCCCTGCTATTTTAGCCACACCAAACTTACAGTGCCCCCTGACCCTACAAAACACCAAACACCGAATCGCCCGCCAAATTTTTGTCATTTTATGTGTTTGTGCAATTTCCCAAATTTAAGGGGGCTAATTTGCAAAATTGTATTTTGGTGTCAACACCTCATTTTTTAAAACAATGAGGGAGCCTAATAATTGTTTTAATTAAATCTCTCACACTCACCCACATGAAGAAATTCTCCATGTCCAATCTGGACCCCTCATTTAAAGGGGGTCAATCACCACCCTTCATCACACCCTCTCCCCTATATAATGTCACATCAACCCTAATCCCTAGAAACCTAGGTTTCCCCAACCAAGCCTCCATCCTCAACCGTAGGAAACCTCTTTCTTTTCTTTTTCTCCTTCTTCCTTTCTTCTTCTCATTTCTTCTCTTCTTCTTCCTTTTTCTTCTTCCTCTATTATTTTGAATTTGAATTTAGTTAAGGGGGGAAACCAACCTACAGTTCACCCATTTCCCCCCATCTCCTGAACCCGGCCAACCCCGGCGGTCTATTGTGCTCCGGCGGCCGCTCTTCCCACTATCAGCCCCCCTCTCCGATCATTCCTCCTTCCCTCCGGTCCGGCGGCCAACCCCCTCGCCGCTGCTGTTCTTCCCCGCTGCGGCTCCATCCCCCACCAGTCCGGTCTCCTCCGACTCCCTGTTGCCTCCACCCCGGCCGCTGCTCAGCCTGGCCATAGCCACCTCCTCCCGGCGGCCAGGCCGACCCCGCTCCGACTGCTCCTCCATCTCTCCCTCCGCTGCACATCCCTGCCTGTCCGGCCATCCTCCACGGCGGCTGTCCACCCACGCTTCGAGCCGCCATTGCCAGCCACCTCTCCTCCACTCCGGTTATATCACCACCACCACCCTACAGCGTCCACTCCGGCTGCTCCTCCCCTATTCCCCTGCTGTGTACATCCGGCGGCTCTCCCTTCGTCTCCTCATCTACAATCACCACCACCACCATCAATTCCGGCCAGCCACCTATTCCTATCAGCATCTTCACCATCTACAACCACCTCCATCGCCATCTATCACCACCATCACCACCGTGCTCCTCCCCATAGACGGCTCCTCCTCCCCGCCTGAAGCCCAGTCCGGCCTGCTCCCCCTCCGGCCGGCAGCCGCTGTAAGTTCTCTCCTCTCCCTCTTTCCTTCTTCATATATATATATACATATATATATGTAGCTAATGTATAAGTATGAGTGTATTTGTAGGTATTTAACTAATGTAGATGTAATTGTATATATATATTTAATTAATGTGTATAGTATAGTGTATGTTTAGAATATTGTATGTATTGATAAATTGGTATATACATATTTAAATGCTATATATATATTTTGAATATTGTATAGTATTTTTCTATAGAAAATGTGTATCAAATATGCATATGTATATATATGTATATTGGTATGTATTTTGTGTATGTGAATATTATTATACATGTATATAGTATAATTATTATTTTGGTATAAAAATATATATGTGTATATATATTTTGTATGCGTATATATTTAATAAAACGTATTTTTGGGTATGTGTATTAATACGTATTTTGTGAGATATATATCTATGTATGTGTTAGTATTAACTAATATATTCTAGTACGTATTTTAGTACGTATATATAGTATATAAAATTAAATTGGTATTAGTATATATATAAAAGCGTATCTTGGTATATGTACAAACATATATATGTATGTATTTGGTATAATTATATATTGGTAAAATATATATTAAATTAATATTTTTGGTATAAATATGTGTACCTATATATATATATATATATATGTATAAACATATTTTTGGTATATATGTACTATATACATATTGGTATATGTATACTCTAGTATGTGTGTAATGATGTATATATACATGTATTCAGGTATATAGTATATAAATTTTATTTGGTATATGATACATATATATAGATATAACAAATCTATATATATTTCACTAGTACATATATATGTATACATGTATATTCTAAATTATAGTTATGAATAAATGTGTTATGTATATTTATAACATATAAATATATATCTATATACTTCTATTTAGTGTTTCTACACTTATATGTATTTTGTACAAAACTACTGATATACATTTATATATGTACTTATACGTATTAAACTGATACATATATATTCTCTGAGTATAATGTATATTTATTTATGTATATCCTACTAGATGACCCTAGTTGACTAGTGCCCTGCCTGACATAGCCCTGAGGCCAGTATATTTCTTCTGTGTGTTAGGGTACCATCTGATACAAGTGTTATAATTGTGATATGTTTATAGGACTGTTGATCCCAGGGGATACTCTGGAACAGGACATCCATAAATACCAGCTAAGGACCAAGGCAAGTACATTCTCTGATAATTTCCAATTTCTTGATAATTTCTATAAATTCAATAATCTTGAAATGTTACAACTGAATCCTTGACACTGTGCAACACGGACTAGTATAGCTTGGATCTGCAGTCATGAGATGTTACATTGATTATCGTATTGATATTGTACACGACATGTATATTAGACATCGTACATGATAGACTTGACTTGCTCGTATATCGTGACGTGTCATGGTTGGATCCACAGTACTAGTTAGGGGCGGGGAAGTAGTTAGTAAGAAATATGATCATAACCTCTTATTGTAGTATAGAAAATTGTAAGTGTTAATCATGCTCTTCACCCATGATTAGCTAGGCCCTGTAGCTACGTATATGTTCCCAAGCCGATCACATTTTGAAACTACTATTTCAAACACTTAGAATGGATTACAGTTCCCTATTTCAAATCATATACTACATCACCCGTATATGATACCATGCTTGTTCTTTTCATTTTCATACATGCACTGACTGTATCATATTGCCTATTGCCTGTCTCTTTACATTGCCTGTCTCTCTTAAATTTCCATTGCATTTATTTCACTGTCTTCTCAGTAGCTAGCATGACATGTTTATTGCTTTATAGTCCTTATCAATTAAATGGAACTGTTATTTGAGATTGTGCTTTGCTCCTTCCTGACTGGAAATATTTTTCCAGACTATGCCTTAGAGGACCGCTGTCCGACACTTTATGGACCATATGGTGAGTAGCTGCAGACTTGGTAGTAGTTGTGATTCCGGGAGGTCTAGCCGGAAATCACTAATTCTTCTAGTTTTCTGATTGGTTCTTTAAGTAGACTATTGGTACCGGATTTGTCTCCAGCATTTTATTGAGACTTGGATATTTGTTGAGTTAGATTATTACTTCAGACTTGTGTTGTATTTAATTTTTGTTCGTTATCTTATCGTGCTGTAATCCTGTGATTGAGTATGTGCTCGTTTATTTGTGTCATCCGTGCCTCCTTATGGAGATTGGATGTTGTGTGACATTAGCTAGATAGTATCAAGACCTTGACAGCGTTCTACCGCCGATGCTGCGGCATAGGCTGGACGTACCCACACACTCGTGCCCCTAAACCGGGTGCGCGTCGTGACACGTAGATCTTAACAGGAGTTTTTACGGTATCCTTAAGACAATTACAGTATTAGTTTATTGTTATAAGTTGGATAGTATGTCTCACAACCTAGTATCACATAGTCTTTTGACCTATTATTGAAGTATAACCGAATGACATTACCTGTATGCTAGCATAAGAAGATAATATTTTATCAGACTGTAGAGCTTAGAAGCCCATACCCCTATTTGGTTGACTATCTACTTAGAAAAGGATTTAGTATGACAACTGTAGAGAATATAGAGTCTTATCTTTTTGTGAACTTGAATTATTTTGTAACTTCTCTCATCATAATCTAGCGTACTTATATTTTCTATACTACCTTGACTTATGCTGCTATTATAGCCTAGTTTTTGTAAGCTTATTCTTTTATCAAGCTTGCTCATGACATATGTATTATTAGGTGCACACAATGATACAATTGCCTAATCAGAATCGGTGTATTAAGGTCTAGCTAACCTTAGTGCGCTTGGTTCGCTCTTCGCATCACTACTTTATGTGGACTGAGATATATGGTAGTAGATGAATATACTTGCCCCTAGACATGTCTGACATATCGTATCGGTTACATAACTATACGGATACGAGCATGTAAATTAGAAATTACCAAAATAGGATTTTAATCCACAACCGCCCTGACAACTCTCTTTTCGAATTCTTTAATCTCTTTGAACCTCGTACTTGTATTCTATCACCTTCACCTTGAATTCTTTATTATTGTTCTCCGTCTTCCCTTATTTTGGAAGGACGAAACCTCGTGTTGGTATAAGTTGACACACTGATAGTACTAGATATACCCCATAAGACTAATCACATAACTTAGTGACTCTCTTTTATAATTGATTAAGGGCATATCATAGGTGATATGTTTGGTGTTAAAACTTTGAGGATTGAATAACGTGGTTAAATAATTTGAGGAATAGTTTTCCTAGATGTACAGCCTTAGGTGATAGATGGATAAATTTTAAGTTGGGTAGATTGTGAAACCCTCACCCAAAATTAGACCTACTTGGCGGAGATAGTAAGACTAAGGCTAGATTGAGTCCAATTAGAGATAGAACAGGGTATTTTTATTTAATTTTGCAATAATCACTTAGCGTACCTTACCATGCTTCGATAATTGGAGCACTACACTAGCCACTGCCTTCCTACAAATTCTACATCCTTATCCTAGACATGACCATCTTCTATTCTGACCTATGTGCAACTTGTAAGTAAGCTCCCTTGTGCTACATTTTGGTCGTGTAACATCGCCCACTCCTTTAAACCTAGCTTTGCATTTTAAACAATGCAAATCTTATACCACCCTTGACATTCTATCGTGACTTAGTTTTAATTTCGAAGACGAAATTTTTATAAGTTGGGTAGAATGTAAAACCCCTAATCTTAAAAAACCGTATTTATCTTTTTTTTATTAATTATTAATTTAATTGTAGTAATTAGTGGCTAATTAGGAGAAATATATTTTTATTAATTTTTATTTTAGGTGTTGGTGCACTTAGGGAATTTATGGAGCCATTAAGAATTTTTTCGAATTTATTTCATGTAGGAGATCCCTTGAGCAGTTGCTAGCTTAATGGTATGTATTAGTGTTATTCTAGAATTTTTTCTATGAGTATATATATATATATATATATATATATATATATATATATATTAAAAGATTTGTAAAAGAAAAAGATTAGAAAAAAGAAAAGAAAAGAAAAGAACAAACCATTACTAACTACTATCCAATCCATTCCTATGCTACTACCAACCCGCATAAGCCTATAGCAGCCACCCCCTGGTAGCAAATATGAGCCCAGCCACCCTTTTTTCTATTAAGCACAGCAAGCACAACCGTGAACCCACGTACACAACCCTGGTATCAAATGTGAGCCCGCGTACACAACCGTGAACCCGCGAAAGTGTACTACCCGCTTCCTCTCATATATATATATATATATATATATATATATATATATATATATATATATATATATATCTTCATATATTTCAATAAAACCCTAACCCTAGATCATCCAAACTCTTTCTCTTCCCATCTAGACCTAGAGAGCACCGTCATCGCAGCCGGAGAACCCCGTCAGGCCGTCCAAACCAATCCCGACGACCGCGACCCCGCATACCCCGTGCACTGCAGATTTTTGCAGCGAGGTATCTGTGTTCCGGAGTTATTTTCTGTCGCCTCGCTCAACCAAATGCCACCCTGTCTTTACCGGTATGCTCACCACTTAACCCTCTTCCATATCTGTATGATAGTAGATCTCGAACAACGCATAACCATAGGTAAAAACTGCGCCAAAGTTGGCAGAAAAAGACCACTTTCTGGGATCGCAGAAAACTGCGGTGATCACCTATGTTCCCGGATTTGTATCTCCCACTACAGAGATCCAAATCCGATAATTCTTTTTGGTATGTGGAGACCACTTGACCTAGTTTAATTTCTGTTAAATAATCCTAGATTATTAACTGTTGTAGGTAGAATTAAATTTATTGGAAAATCCCGTAAACACACTCTTCCCAGATTTCTAAAAGTTGTGAAACGGAGCACGCCCCGCCAAACGGGATCGCCCTGCCATGTACCAAGTATACCAAACGGTGCGCACAGCATACCCGAATACGTAAGAGTTCGTAGAAACTGATTTGGACCGTGTGCGCGCCGGAATCAGCCCGTATTCGCGAACAAACCCCGTATCGCAACTTTTGCGAAAGTCGCGCGCATTTTGTGCACGCTCGTCAAATTGCGAAGAAACTTACGCCACTTGATTCGTGGTAACACGCTGGTCCTGTGACCCAATTTTCACGTAATTCTGAGACAGTTGACCAAGTCCCAATTGGCGGGCCCCACGGTTGACTTTTTGGGCAAAATTATGTTCGGCCCATCGGAATCCACATTTGGACATACTGTTGGGTTCGTATTGACATCTAGAGTTTGTTTGACCCATAATTTATCCCATTTAGAGACTGTTACCCTTGTCATATTTTTCGGTGCAAAGTGGGCCACACGTGGACCCCGCTTTGACCCAAAATTACCGTTTTGTCCATGTGTCCAAATTGGACGAAAAAGTGCTTTCTAGCTATTTTGCTTATTCTGGGAACTTTGGTGATATCTATTTCAGCATCCGGTGACATTTGTTCTGAGGCCGTAGCTTCTGATCCTGTGTGCTTGACTTCTGGACAATACACCTTGCAGCTTTCTTACCAGGCAAGATACCTTGCCAAATTGCTTACAGTATTTTGCATGCTTATTATATTTCTGTATATTCATTGCATGTGTAGTTCCTTTTAGTCATTACTATATATTAGATATGTTGACACACACTTGACGCTTAGTATCATAGAGGACAATCATTAGGAGTATTGGCTTTTAACCACTCTGGTAAACCGTAGTTTATAGCTCGTACTACGTGCGTGTGTCGCGCTGGTCGCTACCCCCGCGGTATGTCAATTTCTGGAGTCTTGCTGGTCGCTACCCCCGCGGTATGTCAATTTCTGATGTCCATTGACGGGTGTGTGAGTTGTGAGGTAGATCGAGTAGCCTACCCTTGTCCATACGTCAAAAAGTTGTCCTCATTTGCATTCATATAGATTGTCTTGTACAGCGTACTTATATATTTTCTACCTATTAAGCATGTTTACTGTATTCAAATTGGCTTGCTTCTATGTATCTTGTTACGTCCCTCTGAGGACCTGGTCCCTTTCAAGCCGTATTTGTTCTTGAGTATTTGCAGGAGCGCAGATTCGGATGGTTACATATGTTTTGAGGATGTCTTCTATTCGAGCCCGTAATTGTTAGCTGGCATTCTTATATTGTGTTTATTGTGTTGTACTTTTTCATTCGAGTTGGTAGTGGATTGGTTTCCATCCCACTACCATCTTTAGATTCTTCTTATTGAGATCTAGTTATATAGATGTTGGTTATTTATTTATATTGATTTTCTGTGGATAAGATTTAGATTGTACCCTGTGACTTATGATACATTTTATACCATTTGTGGATTTTATATTCATATTACAGCGTACGTATGGGTTATGGTTTCCATATATTGGAGTTGCCATATCCATACGGCTGGCATGCTTACGTGTCCTAGTCCTACGTATTTTTGGGACTGGGGCGTGACAGATGAGGTGTTAGCATGGTGTCATGGTAGTGTGTTGGTCTCAGAATTCTTGTGTGAATGGTATATTGGTGTAGGAGTTGTACTAGTATTAGTATTATATGAGAGATAGGTGATTGTGAGAAATAGTACAAATCTGAAAGGATATATCAGTAAGGTGTGGTGTGTAGGTTAGGATAAGTATACATATTTACTTGTGTCTTTCAAATTACTTATGTGTGTGTGCTAGTGATAGTAATAGTGAATTGTGTTGGAGTGCCTGTGAGTGAGAGAATGGTATAGTGGTGAATATATATATATAAGGTATTGGGTTGATATTGATATGGATTGAGGTATTAAGATGTATGATATAAGTGAGTATCATAAGTACCCAGGTAAAGGGGTAAATAACTAGGTATTAGTGTAATATGGGTAGTATTGCCTAAGATAGTACAAGGTATTGACTATATACACACATATATATATGTGTGTGTGCGTGTGTGTGTGTGTGTGTGTGTGATACTTGGTAGTTAGACCTAGAAACCTAGATGTAGCCAAGGTTTTTGAGATATGGCTAAGGTAATTACTTATTGGCCAAGGTATCAATTGGTAATTAGTAGTTAACATAAGTATAGTACATATATGACCCAGAAACTTAGAGATAACCTAAAAATACCTGGTATTAACTAGTATGGAATCACAAATCAACATAGTAAGTATTTATGAACCCAAATTAGAGTGTTGCCACTCTTTGACCTCCTCTCAGCCCACTCCCGAGCCTGCTCAGCCCTTTTTCTAAATGGTGACTTTTCCCGAAAATCCTTTTTATTGTGGCACACCTTCCTCTGAGCTTGTTCCACCCCCTGTTCCTCAGAATACTCTCGCTGCGAAGATGGAGATTTTCCTCTTCCTGTTCGGTGGTTACTTAAGCGGACCAACGGGAGACCTACTTTGACCCTAAAAACATAGTTTTGGCCTACAAACTTAGTTTAAATTTATTTAACCATATTTATGAATCTGAAACACCTGTTTGACATAGAATTTCATATATAGGTCACTTGGAATCTAATTCGGACACTGACTTGTGTTCATTGCTCAAGACCACAAGCGAGTAGATTCTCTAATAGTTTTCATTATTTGATAATTAATACAATATAAGTATTTAGAAAAATTTTACTTAATTTCTGACACAATGGTACACGAATCGGTATGCTTTAGATCCTCAATCATGAGATATCATTTCCATATTTAGATTTTTCTCCACTCATTATCGTATGACATTAGGCAATTAAACAACGTCGTGTGACATTAGCTAACTATTACCATGCTTACTTTAGACTTCTCTTTATGATTCATTCGATGTAATGTATCATGGTTGGATCTACTGTACTAGTTGGGGTGGAAAAATGCTAGATAGATATGTGATCAAGAACCTTAAACAATTTTTTTAAAGTAATGTATACAATAACCAATCATACACTTCACGTATGATTGTGTTACTCCATAGACAACAACCAATCATACACTTTACGTATGATTTTGTTACTTCATAAAAGTAGATAACTATTAACCCAAGTCGATCATATATCTAGCTAGTATTTCTAAACACTTAGTGTAGTTGTCATTCTTCTATTCTATTTCATATATGTACTTCTTATGTCTTTATGCTCTTAACTACCTGTCTCTCTTTACTTCCATACTATGATACCTGTTTACTATTTTTCTCATCTTGTATTACATTTACTATTACTATTTATAGTCATTATCAATTAATTTGAAACTGTTATTGGGTTGTACTCGTTCCAACCCAACTGGATAATATTTTTCAGTGGATCTGTGGTGTCCGACCTATTACGGACACCTGGGTGAGGTTGCGGAGATTGTTCATATGGCTCAGGAGTAGAGATGTGTTGTATGATATTTCATATCAGAGACTTGTATCTACTTAGCTAGTATTGATATATTTAGTACTAAATTTATTTTTGACAAATATTGGAGTTTTGGATGTTATTATTTGAAGTTTATATTGGTGTTATTGTTTATAATTTGTGGTTGTGTTTTGGATTCTTCCTTTGATATCTTATCGTTCATTTAGATTTTTAATTGAGTATGTTATTATTATATATCATTGTGCTCCTTAGAGAGTTGGATATTGTGCGAGATTGTTAAATATAGATAGATGACCTAGATAGCATTCCACGTAGTTATTGCGACGTATGTAAAACCCCTAATTCTAAAAACTGTATTAATTATATTAATTAATTATTTAATTTAATTATAGTAATTATGAGCTAATTAGAGGAATATAGAATTTAGTTAATTTTTATTTTTAGGTGTTTGTGTAATAGGGGATTTATGGAGCAATTATAAATTTTCCTTAATTTATTCCATTTAGGAGACCCTGTGGACAATTTATAGATTAATTGCATGCTCTAATATAAATTTCTAAAATTATATATATATATATATATATATATATATAATATTTATTAAAAGAAATAGAAAAGAAAAGAATGAGAAAGAATAAGAAAAAGAAATAAAGAAATAAAGAAAAAGAATTATTAAATGAACCCTAACCCAAACCCATTTATTCCTAACCCTAACCCAATATACTAAGACCCCTACCCGCCCGATTAGCCCAACCCGTTAGGAAAAGGATTAACAGCAGCAGCTACAACCCCATCACCCCCCTCCCCCCGCGCGAGCAAGTTCATCCCCCCCTTCCCATATATATATATATATATATATATATATATATATATATATATATATATATATATATATATATAACCTCTTACCAAAACCCTAACCCTAACCTCTTCTTCATCTACTCTACCTCGACCACGCTGTCGCCGCCCCAGCCAGAGCCGCCAGAGCACCACCGTCGCGTGACCGCACACCCGCGTGACCGCGCACCGCGACAGCAAATTCGAACAGTAGTGAAGCCCTGTTCATGCTTCGTTTCCCGCACCCTCGTTCGACCAAACTCGACCACGTCTTTACCGGTATGATCTCCACCTATCCATCTCTAAATCCCGAAGATTAGTTTCCATCGTACAATGCGCAAACCTAGGTAAAACTCGACGCCAAGTCAAGAAAAAATGACCACTTTTAATTTTAAAAATTCTGTTACGAAGATCCATGTTCACGGACTCGTATCTCCCACCACAGAGATCCGAATTCGATTTTTCTTTTTGGTATACAAAGACCACCTAACCGAGATTATTTTTTGTCAATTACATTATTTTATTTGATGTTGTATGAATAAAAAAATTAGTATGAAAACCCATAAAAAATTATTTTTTAAAACACAAAAATTTGTGATATGGAGAACGCCCCGCCAAACGGGACCGCCCCGTCGTGTACCAAGTGTACCGAAAGGTGCGCACGGTATAACTAGATGTGTGAGCTGTCACAAAAATAGATTCGGACACGTGTGTGCTTCGGAATCAGCCCGCATCCACGAAAATTCTCCGTATCATAACTTTTACAAAATCCCGCTCCATTTAGTGCACGTTCGTCAGAATACGACAAAACTTATGCCACTGGACTCGTGGTATCGTGCTGGTCGTGTGACCCAATTTTCATGCAATTCTGAGATAGTTGACTAAGTCGCCTATTGGCGGGCCCCACGGTTGACTTTTTAGGCAAAATTGTCTTCGGCTCACCGGAATCCATATTTGGACATATCGTTGATTTCATACTGACATTTAGAGTTTGTTTGAACTATAATTTGTCCCATTTAGAGACCGTTACCTCTGGCTCACTTTTTGGTATAAAGTGGCCCACGTGTAGAGCCAGCTTTGACCCAAAATTATCGTTTTGCCCCTATGTCCAAATTGGACGAAAGGGTAGTATTTTCTAGCTATTTTGCTTATTCTGGGAACGTTGGTGATATTTATTTCAGCATCCGAAGACGTTCATTCTGAGGCCGTAGTTTTTGACTCTTGGTGTTTGACATCTGGACGTTACACTCTGCAGCTCTCTTGCCAGGCAAGTATACCTTGCCTTGTTGTATTGTTTAAATTCTGTATTATTAGTTGCACGTTTATCTTATATAACTACGCACATCCGAGAGAGACTCGGGTACAGTCAACGAATGTGTTGATGTTAGGACTTGTGTCTGACCTAGTGTCTAGTAGACCCACCTAAAGTTGTAGAGTTATTGGTATGACTCCCCAGGCCTTGACACGTATCATTACACGTCACAGAGTGAGTTCATGTAGGGACGCGTGCCTCATACTCGACTGGCCATCTGTGTGAGCAACACGTGTAACGGTATTTTGCTTAGTTGTTTATTTCTATAGAGACTTGCATTATAGTACGAGATGTCCACGTCGTGTTCACGACTTGTATATCTATATTGGGCAGGGAGGACGACTTGTAGGCATATGGGACACCCACTTCCTTTATACTGCTACCACACTCGACGGAGTGAAATGGACGATATATACTATACTGCTGCCACATTCTTCGGAGCGATATGGGCGATATACTACACTGCTGCCACGTTCTTCGGAGCGGTATGGACGATATCTTATACATATGCCATGCTCTTTGGAGATGGACGTTATTATACAGTGCCCTCGTATGGGGGCATATGTGGCATATATGTAAACCCCTTGATTTTCAAGAATTTTTAAATGTGGATTTTTCACAATTTTCTGGAATTTTCTGGGAATTTTCTGTAATTAAATTCAGGTGTTTTAATTATTAAATAATTTTTAAATTGATAATAAATAATATTATGAAAATAATATTTTATGGTGTAAAATGAAAAACTAGAAATAGGATAATTTTTCGAGAATTTATTGGACCCCGGATGGATTTTTAAAGCCCTAAATACTACTTATTTTAATTAAACCAATTAAACCGGGTTTATTTAATTAAACCAAACCAAAATAAATCGAACCGGGCGGTCTGACCAAACCAACCCAACCCTACCTTAACGGGTCAGATCCGGGTCAAACCCATGACCCGACCCGCTTGGACCCGAACCCGTTTTGTTAGCGGATCGAGCCGGATCCGCCGTTGACCCGACCCGATCCGTTGAACCCGACCCGAACCCTCATCTTCCCAAAACCGCTCAGCCCCGACTGCCCCTTCGAAGACCGCCGCCGGCCGTCTCTTCCTCTTCTTCTCCCCGCAACCGATAACCCCTCCGCTCCGGCTCCCCCTCACCGGACGACCATCCGCCTCCCTCCTCCCCTTTAAAAACCTGACTCCTTCATTCCCTCCCCCTCTCCTCAGAACTCCGACGCCGGACCTCCGCTCCGTCCCAACTAGCACCGCCGCGCCCAGTTTCCCGCCGGACCCGCTGTCAGCCCCAGCCGCCCTCCGCCTGGCTCTTCCACTCCCCCAGGCTTCCCTCTCTACCACTCTCTCCCGGAGCCAACGCAGCCCCTCTAGCCCGCTGCCCATCACGCCTCCGTTCGCCCTAATTTCTCCGCCTCTGCCTCGGCTCCCTGCCCGCAACGCTATCTTGCCACTGCGTCTTCCTCCTTCTCGCCTCCTCCAGACCCCGCCTCGCCGCAGCTCTGTCGACGAGCGCCACCTCAGCCCCAGGACAGCCGGCTTCGCCTGAGCCACCGCAACCCGAGTCCAGGCCCCGCTGCCTCTGGCCTCTCTCCGCTCGAACTCCGGCCGTCCCCAAGCCTCCGACCCAGGGCCTAGCCGCAGCGCCTCCAAGCTTCGACCGCAGATCCAGAACCCTAACCCTAGCTTCGGTGAACAGTACCCTGATACGTGTCGGACACGAGAAACGTAGTTTCCCGGAGCCCTGTTCAGGTACTCGTATCTTCCTCCTCGTAGCTCTATTTTCGATTCCGTCAGTTGCATCGCGTAACCTGCATGACTCCCTCGGTGTCCGTGCAAACCGCTCGGTGAATCGCAACCTGTGGTGATCGTGAACCGCGATCCAAAAACAGGAAAACTAATGCCCTGTTTTACCCCAGAACCGAGTACGCCCCGCCAAACGGGACGACTTGGTCGCACGCGGTCTTCACCGATACGTGCGCATCGTTGATACGGACGTGCGAGATTTTGCAGAAGCTGATTCGAATGTGCGTGCACACCGGAATCAACGTGTATCCGCGAACATCGCCCCGTATTCGACCTTTCTGGTTCTCGCTGTAACTTAGTGTACACACGTCGGATCGAGACGAAACTTGCGCCATCGGACTCGTAGCAATATGCTGGTCCTGTAAGCCAAGTTTGGTTCGATTCTGAGAACGTAGACAAAATCGCGTGTCGTGGGCCCCATAGGCTCCACTCTACGGACGATTTTGAGAACGGCTCATCGGAATCCAATTCTGGAAGTTCCGTTGGATTCGTATCATCGTTCTTGACCTGTTGACACTAAGTTGGACTGTTTTGGAGACCTTTGACCCTGACGCATTTTTCGGTGCAAAGCGGCCTACATGTGGACCCCGCCTTGACCCAAAAATATCATTTTTGTCCTTGTCTCCAAATTGGACTCAAAGACAGGCATTTCTAGCTGATTTATATTTTCTGGATCTGATGATGATGTTTTTTTCAGCTACCGGAGTACTGCCTGCAATCCCCGCTGAAGTCAGAGCTACAATTGGAGCCGAAAACTCAGGCAAGTGTACCTTGCCAATATCCTGCAGTATTGTTACTTAATTACTTGACTTAATTAACTGTTGTACTTGCTTAAATCTAGGGCCGTTTGACTTACTTAGCTTCTGATTAATAGTCGGGTGCCAACACCGTACGCGGGGTTGTGTAAGGTCAACTAGAGATGGATATCGTGACCATTACATTCTCGTACTTGCCATATTAAGTACCATATACCCAGGACACCTGACACAGATCATGAGACAGAATCTTCCTAAAATATTCAAGGTGATTCTGTATAGGTTGCAGGATTTATGACATAGACAGGATATTCCTAGACATTATATTCATAGACATAGTATGACTCACTGCATTAGATATGATCTCACGTGACATGGACATGAGACGTATGGTTACATTGGGTGGGGAGAGACACACATGCTACAGGCTGATTATATATATATAAAATCCATAGTAAACTCATAGTAAAACACATAGTATAACTGCTACCGGCTCCCCGACACAGAGCTTGTAGTGGTATCAGCCTAAGTTCTAGTGATGCTCTCAACTTGCATTTCACATAGATGGTTATATAGTTGACCCTATTGTTTCATTATTTGTTGTAATGCATTTATTTTGGCTTGAGCTTTCTTGTACCTTGCTATGTCCCCTGAGGACCTGGATCCGGATTATGTCCCCAGGATTAGCAGACGAGGTTTATCCAGAGGTATACGGAACATGAGCACTTCTCGGAACAGTACCAGTACATGAGGACGAAGTGATTGCTGAGGACTTCTCCTAAACAACTGCTTCGCCATGCTTAGTTTTATTTGGCCAATAAACTCTTATTTCCTGATTATGAGAACTTTTGTAACAGACTTTATATCGGGTTGTTCCCCGAATTACTTTGCTGAGACTGGATGTTTGATTTACTTTCCTTATTGCTGTTGATCTTATTATCTTTTGTGTGGATGAGATTAGTTCTGACTTGATGTAGTAAACCCTAACTATTGTAGACCTTATATTACAGCTTAAGTATGCCCCGATGGATCCATTAAATTGGATTTGTCTATCGGTGCGTGCTGTTGGCCATTTTGCCACGTGGCTAGTCCCTTGATTTTTTTGGGACTGGGGCGTGACAATATACTAGCCAGTCATGCCGATTGGTGAATTACGTCAGCATATGTCTAGCCTACACTTTCCCATACACTCAAAGTTGTCCTCATATTGCATTCACTTAGATGGTTAGCGCAACGCTTTTATTTATTCAGTATTTACTTTATGGCATGCTTCTATGTATCTTGTTATGTCCCTCTGAGGACCTGGTCCCTTTCCAGGTATAGATGTTCATGAGTATTCGCAGGAGCGTAGATCCGGACTGGTTACTTATATTCCGTGTAGGTCTTCTCTTCGAGTCTCAGTGGTTGATAGTTGTGGTACTTACATTGTATTTGTCTTGTTTATTCTTTATTCTAGATCGGCAGTGGATTTGTTTCCATCAGACTGTCATCTTTAGATACTTTATTTTGGGATCTAGTTATAGATATTGGTTATTCATTATATTTGATTTTCTGTGGATGAGATTAGATTATACTATGTGACTTGTGATAGATTTATACCACTTATGAATATTGTTCGTGATACAACGTGCGCATGAGTTATGGGTTCCATATATTGGAGTTACCATATACAAGCGGCTGGCATGCTTAAGTGTCCTAGTCCTACGTATTTTTGGGACTGGGACGTGACATATTTTTAGTGGTAGCCCATGCAGGTCGAGAGCATATTGTCTCGGTTACGTTACTGTACCGAGCAAGATTGTACCTAGGATTAGAGTATAGGATCTCATCTACAATTGACTATGATTCACCTTTCTTCCAATCTGTTCTATTTGAATAGCTGTATCCTGTTTGATTTATATGCTTCCCTATTAGTTTCTTGAGTACAGCCTTCTCCTAGAATATAGGAATCCCTGCTGACAGGATGATAATTAGGGTAACATTCCTATTAAGAATACAACTAGGGCATTGACACGTCATTAAGTTTAGACTACCTAATGAACCCTAGCATCCCTCATCTATAGATTGGTTTACCATTATCCTTTGATATAATTATGAATGACTTGAGAGTAGTACAGACATTACTAAGGATAGTTATAATTTAACCATACTGTTTTACCCTAGCATTAAGGAACCAATAGAAATCCAAGATTTAACATTTGGACTAAACCTAACTTTCATAGTAAGATAGTATTAGAACTATAAATTTAGATTCTTGTCTTTGTATTAGCAGACAGCACCTAAGAAAACCATGAGGAATGAATCTAACACTATCTTCGATCATACCTCAAACATAGAGACTAGCATGCCACATTCCCCTTAGAAAACTATGATATTATCTAGAGACTTTCTATTTAAATTCAATCTTGTTCCTCTGAAAACTTAGCGCTCGCTATTGCGCGACGACTAATTATGTTTTCTTTTCTTCAATCTTTCAATTTGTGCCACCTAACCCTTCTGATTATTGGCCAAGAAATTTCTTTTATGATAAGAAAACATAGTTTGTTAGGATTATAGTTGTAATGTTAAATTTTGAATTTAGGTGCTTAATAGTTAGAGCTTGATGGTTCGAGTTATTTATTTAGATTATCATTTTATGATTACCCTTTTGCTTCAAATCAAGTAACATGTTCCACATATCTCCATACAAGTTATATCCTATTTCACTTGAGAGCCAGTAACCCTTCCATTCTCAATATTGACACCATTGTTCTATGAGCATGGGGATTAAGACTTAAGATGACCATTACCTATATAATGCAATAGGAGACCCTAATAAGTACCAAGATCTTTTTCGCACATACCCCAATAGGAGTTCATACTTTATTTATAAGAACAAGGTTATTTTGTAGATTTCCTTTAAGACTGTCACAGTATTAGTTTATATCTGGGTAGTATGCCTCACAACCTAGTAACACATAGTCCTCTTGACTAATTATTGAAGTATAACTGAATGACATTAATTGTATACTAGCATAAGACGATAGTGTTTATTCAGATTATAGAACTTAGAGGCACATACCCCTATTTGGTCGACTAGCGACTTAGACAAGGAGTAGTATGACAACTGTAGAGACTGTAGAGTCTTATTTTTGTTTTGTTTGTGAAATTAAATTATTTGTACCTTATTCCATCATGATCTAGCGCATTTATATTTTATATACTACCTTGACTTATGATGCTATTTTATAGCCTAGTTTTGCAAGCTTATTCTTTTATCGAGCTTGTTTACGATATATGTATTAGTGGATGGATACATTAATATATTTCAGAATCAGTGTATTATGGTCTAGCTAACCTTGGTGCGCTTGGTTCGCCCTTCGCATAACTACTTTACGTGGATTGAGGTATATAGTATCTAGTAGATGAATGCACTTGCCCTATAGACATGTCTGAGCGTATCGTATCAGTTACATAACTGTACTGATACGAGCATGCAAATAAGAAATTACCAAATAGGATTTCAATCCATAACTGTCTTGACAATTCCTTTTTGAATTCCTTAAATGCCTTGATCCCCATACTTCTATTCTATTACCTCCCCCTTGGACTCTTAATATTGTTTTTCGTCTTCCCTTATTTCGGAAAGATGAAACCTCGTGCTTGGTATAAGTTTGATATACAGATAGTACTAGATATACTTCATAGGCCAACCGCATTACTTGATGATGATTTTCCGTAATTAAGGGTATATCATAGGTAATATGTTGGTGTTAAACTTTTGAGGATCGAATAACATGATTAAAAAAGTTAAGGAATATTTTTCTTAATTGTATAGCCTTATATGATAGATGGGTAAATTCTAAGTTGGGTAGAAGTTACATTGTCAACTTGAGGGAAATTTTTTTATATTGTGATCAAGCAAGATTAGATGGGGAGATTCAAGTCATTTTAATTTTAAAATTTTTTAAAAGAAGGACTAAGATGATGAGGATTTAATGAATTTTGAAATCTTGATAGTGAGGACCAAATAATTATACTTTTAGCACATGATTTAAAGTTTGAATGTTGAAGATTGAATCATCGATTTAAACCTTGAGGATAAATATAGAATTCTAGGCTTGAACAATTGGTGAAGTAGATATAAAATTTTATATTTTGATGATTTGAATTAAAAGTTAAATTTTGATTGCTGGATTACCTATTGGAAATATTGAGGATGTGAATTGAATTTAAAATTTTGAAGGATACAAAATTCATAAGGGAAAATAGGAATAATATTGGATTAGAATTATTTTCTTTTAAAGGAGATTATGATAGTTGGAGATCGTTATGTAAAAATTGATGTGAGCTATTTAAAACTGGAAGATGTCGTATAGATCTAGCTTAAAATTGGATGTGATTATCGATAAAAGATTACAATATTTGGATTAAACAGAGGTTACCTTAATTTTGAAAGTGAATGCGATGGATTAGAATATATTTTAAATTTTGGAAGAGATTGCGATTGACTTGTCTTATATGCGAATGTGAGGGAATTAACAAACTATGCCTTATTTTAATTTCGAGAAGAAAATTATTTTTTTATTTGGGTAGATTGTAAACCCTTCCCCACCCTAAATTAGGCCTACTTGGCTTAGATAGAGAGATTAGGGCTAATTAGAATCCAATTAAAAATAGAACACAGCATTTAGTTAAATATACAAGATTTATATCACTTAACGCACCTTACAGTTGCTTCAATGATTGGAGCACTACACTATCCATTGCCTACCTACAAACTTTACATCCTTATCCTAGACGTGCCCGCCTACCATTCTGACCATTTTGTAACTTATAATTATGCTCTCTTGTGCTAAATTTTAGTTGCACAATATTCGTCACAAATGTTTGTAATTATTTCTAAAATAATTCCAACCTTGTATCCTTGTGCGTTCCAATCAAAATTGGAAACACAATCTTGACCCATTTCGTACAACCTAAATTAGGATAATATTCTATTCCGAGTCCCCTATATCAATGACACTTGTGTTCCACCTAATTTTATCCCCATGTACTTCTAATTAATTCCAGAACACCATTTGCCTTAATTTTAATTAATTTAAACCTAAATTATATCTTTATGTAAATTTCCAATTGTTGGGCACTTTTATGCAAAGGTGCATTGGGATGTCCACACCATTGGATATGACACAAGAAGAAACCCATATTTCATTCATGTGAGATTTTCCCCATGAATTTTGAAATGTGCGGCGCGCAACAACGCCCACTCATTTAAACCTAGCCTTGCATTTTAAACAATGCAAATTATAGCCCTCGAAATATCCCCTTGACAATTGGAAAATCATGGAGGTTAGGATAGAGGAAGGTATATAACAAGTTGTAAATCTCTATCTTATACCATCCTTGACTTCTATCGTGGCTTAGTTTTAATTTTGAGGACAAAATTTTTATAAGTTGGGTAGAATGTAAAACCCCTAATTCTAAAAACCGTATTAATTATATTAATTAATTATTTAATTTAATTATAGTAATTATGAGCTAATTAGAGGAATATAGAATTTAGTTAATTTATATTTTTAGGTATTTGTGCAATAGGGGATTTATTGAGCAATTATAAATTTTTCTTAATTTATTTCATGTAGGAGATCCTGTGGACAATTGATAGATTAATTGCATGCTATAATATAAATTTCTAAATTTTATATATATATATATATATATATATATATATATATATAATGTTTATTAAAAGAAATAGAAAAAATAAGAATGAGAAAGAATAATAATAAGAAAAAGAAATAAAAAAAATAAAAGAAAAAGAAAGAAAAAGAATTGTTAAATGAACCCTAACCCAAACCCATTTATTCCTAACCCTAACGCAATATACTAAGACCCCTACCCGCCCGATTAGCCCAACCAGTTAGGAAAAGGATTAACAGCAGCATCTACAACCCCATCAACCCACCCCCCCCTCCCCCCCCGCGCGAGCAAGTTCATCCCCCGTTCCCATATATATATATATAACCTCTTATAAAAACCCTAACCCTAACCTCTTCTTCATCTACTCTACCTCGATCATGCCGCCACCGCCCCAGACAGAGCCACCGGAGAACCACCGCCGCATGACCGCACACCCGCGTGACCGCGCACCGCGACAGCAAATTCGAACAACAGCGAAGCCCTGTTCACGCTTCATTTTCCGCGCCCTCGCTCGACCAAACTCGATCCCGTCTTCGCCGATATGATCTCCACCTATCCATCTCTAAATCTCGTAGATTAGATTCCATCGTACAGCGCGCAAACCTAGGTAAAACTCGACGCCAAGTCGAGAAAAAATGACCACTTTTAATTTCAAAAATTCTGTTACGATGACCCATGTTCACGGACTCGTATCTTCCACCACAGAGATCCAAATTCAATTTTTCTTTTTGGTATACAAAGACCACCTTACCTAGATTATTTTCTATCAATTATATTATTTTATTTGATGTTGTATGAAGAAATAAATTAGTATAAAAACCCATAAAAATCTATTTTTTGAAACACAAAAATTTGTGATATGGAGCGCGCCTTGCCAAACGGGACCGCCCCGTCGTGTACCAAGTGTACCGAAAGGTGCGCACGGTATAAACAGATGTGTGGGCATTCACGAAAACTGATTCGGACACGTGTGCGCATCGGAATCAGCTCGTATCTGCAAAAATTCTCCGTATCGTAACTTTTACAAAATCCTGCACCATTTAGTGCACGCACGTCAGAATACGACAAAACTTGAGCCACTGGACTCGTGATATCGCGCTGGTCCTATGACTCAATTTTTACGTAATTCTGAGACAGTTGACCAAGTTGCCTATTGGCGGGCCCTACGGTTGACTTTTTGAGCAAAATTATGTTCGGCTCACTGGAATCCATATTTGGACATACCGTTGAGTTCATACTAACATTTAGAGTTTTTTTGTCCTATAATTTGTCCCATTTAGGGACCGTTACCTCTGGTTCGCTTTTCGGTACAAAGTGGCCCACATGTGGAGCCCACTTTGACCCAAAATTACTATTTTGCCCCTGTGTCCAAATTGGACGAATGGGTAGAGTTTTCTAGCTATTTTGATTATTTTGGGAACGTTGGTGATGATTATTTCAGTATCCGAAGACGTTCATTCTGAGGCTATAGTTTCTGACTCTTGGTGTTTGACATCTGGACGTTACACTCTGCAGCTCTCTTGCCAGGCAAGTATACCTTGCCTTGTTGTACTATTTAAATTCTGTATTATTAGTTGCATGTTTATCTTATATAACTGCGCGCGTTCGAGAGAGACTCGGGTGCAGTCAACGAATGTGTTGACGTTAGGACTTGTGTCTGACCTAGTGTCTAGTAGACCCACCTAAAGTTGTAGAGTTATTGGTATGACTCCCCAGGCCTTGACACGTATCATTACACGTCACAGAGTGAGTTTATGTAGGGACGCGTGCCTCATACTCGACTGGCCATCTGTGTGAGCAACACGTGTAACGGTATTTTGCTTAGTTGTTTATTTCTATAGAGACTTGCATTATAGTACGAGATGTCCACGTCTTGTTCACGACTTGTATATCTACATTGGGTGGGGAGGATGACTTGTAGGCGTATGGGACACCCACTTCCTTTATACTGCTGCCACACTCGACGGAGTGATATAGACGATATATACTATGCTGTTGCCACGTTCTTCGGAGCGATATGGGCGATATAATACACTGCTGCCACATTCTTCGGAGCTGTATGGACGATATATTATACAGATGCCATGCTCTTTGAAGATGGACGTTATAATACAGCGCCCTCGTATGGGGGCATATGTGGCATATATAAGCCAGTCATGCCGATTGGTGAATTACGTCAGCATATGTTTAGCCTACACTTTCCCATACACTCAAAGTTGTCCTCATATTGCATTCACTTAGATGTTTAGCGCAACGCTTTTATTTATTCAGTATTTACTTTATGGCATGCTTCTATGTATATTATTATGTCCCTCTGAGGACCTGGTCCCTTTCCAGGTATAGATGTTCATGAGTATTCGCAGGAGCGTAGATCCGGACTAGTTACTTATATTCCGTGTAGGTCTTCTCTTCGAGTCTCAGTGGTTGATAGTTGTGGTACTTACATTATATTTGTCTTATTTATTCTTCATTCTAGTTCGCCAGTGGATTTATTTCCATCTGACTGTCATCTTTAGATACTTTATTTTGGGATCTAGTTATAGATATTGGTTATTCATTATATTTGATTTTTTGTGGATGAGATTAGATTATACACTGTGACTTGTGATAGATTTATACCACTTATGAATTATTGTTCATGATACAGCGTACGCATGAGTTATGGGTTCCATATATTGAAGTTACCATATGTATGCGGTTGGCATGCTTACGTGTCCTAGTCCTACGTATTTTTTGGACTGGGGCGTGACAACGTATGCTAGATGTTGTCACGTTCTCGTGCCCAGATCATCCGGGTGCATGTTATGATAGGATTTCTTTGGGAGGCTAAGAGTTGTCTTCTAGATTACTTTTAATGCCACTTCTGAGCTACGATATTATACTCAGGATGGATTAGTTATGCATTATGCTAGCATTGACAGTTACGGAGGTCGAGTGTTGTTTCATCCTCTAGGAGAGCCAGAGTTCGAGTTTGCTAGAGTAGCAGAGGAGCAGCAGAGTAGAGTGGAGGCATTCTTCGTGGAGCTATGATAGAGGAGAAGGAGTTGTTGCATCCTCTTATAGCGGAGTTCTTGGATGTTTTTCCAGAGGAGTTGTCGGGATTGCCGCCGGATAGATATATTAAATTTTCTTTCGATCTAGTGCCAGGAGAGCAGCCAGTGTCACATCATGTCTACAAGATTAACAATAGTGAGATGGCAGAGCTGAAGAAGCAATTGAACGAGTTACATGACAAGGGGATCGTGTTCTTTACCTTGGGGATCTTCGGTGTTGATTGTGCCCAAGAAGGATGGGTCGGTGCGTATGTGCATCGATTATAGAGCCTTGAATAATCTTACTATCAAGAACAAATACCCATTACCGAGGATTGATGATATTTTCGATCAGTTAAGCGACAAGAAGATATTTTACAAGATAGATATGAGGTCAGGCTACCACCAAGTGAAGGTCGGGAAGAAAGACATTTCGAAGACTATTTTTTGGACCCACTATGGCTAGTACGAGTTTATGGTTATGCCGTTTGGGTTAACTAGTTCTCCAGTGGTGTTTATGAACTTGATGAACAAGGTGTTCCACTAGTACCTTGACAAGTTCGTGGTGGTGTTCATTGATGATATTCTTATTTACTCGAAGATGCCAGAAGAATATGAGGAACACCTGAGGATAGTATTGGAGACTCTTAGGAAGGAGAAGCCCCATGGGAAGTTATCAAAATGTGAGTTTTTTCTGGATAAGGTAGAGTTTCTAGGGTATGTTGTGACGGAAGATGTTATTTCAATGGATCCGAAGAAGCTTGCACCAGTGGAGTCATTGGCTACACCCAGTTCAGTAACAGAGATCCGGAGTTTCTTGGGATTGACAGTGTAGTATAGGAAGTTTCTGTAGGATTTTTTTCGGACAGCAAAGCCGATGACTAGACTTACTAGGAAGGATGTAGAGTTCGCGTGGACAGAGGAGTGTCACAACCCGCACCCGAATATTCAGGCACGAGTACGTGGGCACGTCCAGCCTACGCCACAACATCGGTGGTAGAACATTGTCTGGATCATTTCCAACTATCTAACATCTCACCAATATAATATGGTACTTGTCAATCATCTCAAATCCAAATGGAGGAACAATTTGGTATCTCACAAGTATAACTAATCTCAATCACAAAATAAACTAAGGAAGATAAAGCACGAATGGAAAAGCGAAGAAAAAAAAAGAATATAATCCACAATCTGAAATAATAATACAAACTGTGAATCTCAACAAATAATAGCCTAATACAATCCAACACAATAAACTAGACCTCCTCGGGCTCCATAACTAAGTCCTCATGGTCTATAGGAGTATCCTCTATAGGTACACCGTTTGTGGCCCGTAGAATGTGGGACACTGCCCTATAAGCCAATCATCTGGAAAAATATATCCAGTCAGGATTGGAGCGAAGTACACCTCTACTAACAATTCCAATTAATTGACAAAGACTATAGGTAATACATGGTGATCAAGGAAAGTAAATGAGTCAGAGAATAAATACAGTCATAGTTAATGTAACAAGCAAGACAAGATATGCATGGTGAATCAAGAAATAGTGTAAATAAGACTATGAATAGATGAGAAATAAACTAGATAAATAAGATGTGTGTCCAGCAAGTATCATGTGAATCCAACAACGAAAGCACTAAACTAATGTGTTTTGAAATATAGCTTTTGACATATAAACGGCTAGGGGTAAGTACGGCTTATCGTACACTTGGTGTGCGACTGCTATCATTCCTGATTAGACCAGAGGTGTGATTCCAGATTTTGGGAATGTTTACATGTCTACTCAAGTATTTTCTTGCCCCGACTAGTATAAATGAATCCAATTCCGACACGCAAATCAAATATGAGTCTAGCCAGATAAAATAGGTGATTCCAGTAGGTGAGTCCGGATGTGATGCCAGTAATGAGTCCTGAAGTAGAGGCCAGACAAGTATAATGTATGTGTCGCAAGAAAGTGAATCCATGTAATACTAATTCGTATATCCAAGTGTCGAGGAATAAGGTAAAACAATGCTATAAACCAGAATCATAGTAGATATCAAATAACGAAAACTATCAGAGAATGTACTCGCCTGAAGTCCTGAGCAAGGTGTGTCTCTCGATGTGTAAACCCTCACGACAAATTTAGGATTAATTTAATTTAGATTGAGAGACTCGAATTAATTTGGATACAATTAGAATTAATGTGCAATAATTATGTGACCTATTACACCTCACTGTTGCTTCGATGTTTGGAGCGCTACATTAGTAGTTACCTTCAAACAAAGTTTATACACATTTCCTAGACATGCCAGACTACCCATCCGACCCTTGTGTAACTTATAGATACCCAATATTGCACTTCATTTTAGCTGCGCAATATGCGTCACAAACGTTCATGTATTATTCCAATAAACCCAATTTCTCCTAATTTCCCATTCCCATTTGAAATTGAGGTACAACCATAACCCAATTCCCTATAACCCAAATTAGGGTATTAACCTATTATGAGCCTGTTATGCCCATGACTATTGTATTCCACTCAAATTTAACTCTATGTGTTCTCAATTGACAAATGAACACCGAGTGCATTTGTTATAATTTAAATAAATTAGAGGCCAAGCTCACCCAAAGCGAGACCTAACCAAGCCCATGTACCCCCGTTCATGTGGACCAGCCTCCACCCCAAAGAGTCCAGACCGGCGCAAGTCCCGAGGTCAGCCTATAACCCCCTCCTATATATAATACACATGTTCCCTATTTGAAACCCTAGAATTATAATCACCCCACCAACTTAACCCGAGCTGAACTCTCTTCATCTAAACCAAGCCCCCTTTCCTTCCCCCGACCGGACATCCACCCCCACAAGCCGCCACCACCACAGCCTCTTCTACCTGCACTTCCCCACGCGCCGGACCACCACCCCCAACCGCCTGTACCCGCCGAAATTTACCCTCACCAACATCTTCATCAACCCGACTCCAACGAACCTGACCCCAAGTACCCAACCGCCTCTAGCACCGTCAACCACCACTGCCCAGCCGACCCCGACCTCCCCCAAGTCCTGACCCCTGATCAGCCCGCCAAAGTCGCCGCTGCAAAGCTGCTGCTGCCGCTGTTTCAACTGTTGTAGTTGCTGCCGCTGCCGTCGAGGGTTACCGCACGACGCCGGAGCACCACTACCCCGGAGTATGAGTAGTCGACGAACACAGGCCCCTCCCTCGATTCAGCCTACTAGGTACACGTTCCCTTTATTCTTTCCTTCCTGTATCGTCGAGGCACTATGTGTTGCGTCGGTCGTATAGTGTGTCATTATATGGACACAAGTATAAACCTTTAAACCATTATATGCATGTGTGTATGATTATTAGATTAAAATAGTAATTATTAAATAATAATTGCCTTAATCATAAGACCTGTTATTAAGACTTATAATTTACCTAAAAATCTAGACACTAACCAAGTACATTTAGCATGGGAAATAAGGACAGACAATTATAAAAAACATAATTTGTTTGGTGACCCATAACTTTGGTAATTTATTATCGTGAGGTACACAGTGACTGAGGACAGGACACGTGTGCACCCTAGATATGTGCATACGAGACTCTAAAGTCGACCAGCCGTTATCTTGGGTCAGTACCTAAGAGCAACGTCGTAAGTTGTGTGTATGTATTGCTTAGTGTCTAATGACAGTATTTGCTATATTATATTGTGTGTTTAGGGTCATTGGACCAGCCAGGAGAGACTGTAGGAGCAGGCTATTGGCATTCACAGCTTGAGGACCCAGGAAAGATACCTTGCCATATTTACTGTTTAAACTAAATGATGCATATGTTGTATGATATCTTGTTGCTTTATTTCATATGACTGTGCGCGTCCGAGATTGACTCGGGTGCAGTCGACGGATGCGTCGATGAGTAGTATACTTGACCTAGTCACTAGCAAATTCACCCCGTTGGGAGGATACTCTGATATCTTTCGAGACCTGACACTCTTACACGTTTCATGGTGACAAATTCATATTAGGATATGGGTTCGCGTACTCGACTAGCTATCGATGTGTGTGACATGCATTACTGTTAGTACGTAATTCAGTATTTTATATTATTAGAGACTTGGCATATAGATACGTGGTATGCATGTTGAGTTTTCGACTTGTGTATCTACATTGGGCAGGGAAAATACTAGGAGGCGTATGGGATACACACATTGGAATCTATAGTATCCAGAGGAGCCACGGATCCAGTGACTCCCTTTACACTGCTGCCACGTTCTTCGGAGCGATATGGATGATATACTATACTGATGCCATATTCTTCGGAGAGATATGGACGATATACTGTACTGCTGCCATGCTTTTCGGGGTGTTGGATGTTATGCCTACGCCTACCCATACATACCAAGGTTGTCCTCATGTTGAGTTTTTGACTTCTATGTATCTTGTTAGGTCCCTCTGAGGACCTGGTACCTTTCCAGATTTGGACGAGGCATATTACCCTATAGTGTACGGCCCAGGACAGGAGACTAGGTACACTACAGCTGAGGAGCTAGAGGTGCTACCGTCAGAGTTTTCGTGATCAGTTGATAGGTCTTCTGCCTAGGATTGGGAGCATCATTATCTAGTCAGCCGATGCCCTAGTCATTACTCTTTTTATCGGTCATTCAGTACTTTTATTTCGTCATATTAGTGGGTTTGTCCCCACCAGACTTTCTTGGTTGTACTATGATATTTTGAGACTGGCATTTATCTTCCAATATTTATTTTAGTACATTCTTGCTGTTTATATTGTGGATGAGATTAGATTACCTGTTGTTGATTGATATTGGACATATTAGTATTTTAGGACAGCGTAGCACTCTTCATTAGGATCCATTAAATTAGGATATTCTCGGAGACGTGACAGCTGGCTATTGCCACATGGCCTGGTTCCGTGTATTTTTGGGACTGGGGCGTGACATGGTTTTAGTGGTGGCCCATACAGGTCGACTTTATCGCTTATGGTATGGTAACATGCCCAGGGAGCCTGCCATAGGATAGAAATTACTAGGTCTCATTTGATCACGTCTTTGAACTTCCTCCGTATTACTTCTAAATATCTGTATCTTGTTTGTCTGATCCCGTACTCTTTTAATGAAGACCTATCTCTTGCAGCAAGATGAACTTGCATAGTGGATGAGGAGCACCCAGTGCCGTGGTGCCAACCGACACCACCCAAAGAGAGGAGGTACCCCAGGAACTACCTGGAGAGCAACCACCACTACAGGCCCCGCCGATACATTGGTACGAGTCTTCTCAGGGCGATCCTACACAACAGCAGGAGGGAAAGACTTCCCAGATGATCCCCAAGCAGCATTTTGAGGGCTAGACTTCGGGAGCTACGCCGATGCCGCAAACCGAGAGGCCGATATCTGAGGAAACACCTACCACACAGTCAGAGGTTCCATTACCACCATCTCCACCTTATCCACCCCAGATGCCACAATCAGATGGATAGCCACAGATGCTTCAGTTCTTCCAAACTATGATGCAAGCATAGTAGCATCAGACCGAGATGTTGAGACAGAGTTTGATGGTAGTACTGGAGAGGACACCTGTCACAGCACAAGTACCGACACCTCCACCAGTTCAGAGAGATGGCACTGTACGATGGTTCCGACAGATGGGACCAGATACTTTTTTGAGCAACGAGACTGTAGAGCAGATCTCCGATTGGATTGCCAATACTGAGATGCTACTAGAAGCTTCACAACTGCATCCAGACCTTTGGATGACCACAGTGAGGGCCCAACTGAAAGGTAATGCCCATCACTGGTGGGATTCTATTGAGCGCAGTGTAGGCAAGAACCAGTCATGGGAACAGTTCTTAGAGTACTTCAATGCGAAGTATTTTCTGGCTACAGTAAAAAATGCCCTATACTCCTAGTTCCTACATCTAGAACAAGGGAATATGACTGTTGATGCATATGACGTGGAGTTTAATCGTCTTAGCAGATTTGGTGCCGTCCCAATACCCAATGATCTAGAGAAAGCTCAGAGATTCTATCACGGCCTCACTTTCGAGCTACAGAGGTATACCACCACACAAGCGAGGATTTCTTATGAGGAGGTTCTTTTAGAGGCAAGGATCCAGGAGGCCATCGGCAGAGGAGCTAGACGTTCCAGCACGACCATACCAGCTAGAGCCCAGCTCAGAGCAGGAGGGCCGATCCGTCGTCCCGGAATGCAGCTACAGCAGAGAACAGCACCATACCAGCAAAATAAGCTTCTGACTTGCTACCACTGTGGTTAGAGAGGACATTTCGAGAAGGACTGCCGAAAAAGACTGAGGACATGCCTGATTTGTTGATCGAGCCAAGACCAAGTCCGGGACTACCCATAACGCAGAGAGACAACACCGCAGACCGGATAGAGGCCAGCAGCACCAGTTCCGAGGATACTACCCCTGCTAGGAGGTCAACGTCCACCAGCACCTGGAGGATTTCAGAGGGGACCACCCTTGGCCCCACAGGAGGCACAGTTTGATCGAGCCTTACAGCATACTGGAGGGCAGAGGCACGGACAGGCCTTTGCATTAGCAGCTACTGAGGAGGAAACAAAAGGGGAAGCTATCACAGGAACCATTTTAGTTGCATCATTACCTGCGACTGCATTATTTGATTCTAGAGCTACACTATCATTCATATCTAGTAGATTCATAGCAATGCAGAGAGTAGCTACTTCTTCCTTACCTAAGAGTTGGAAGATTCTTACCGGAGGAGGTACCATGCCGGTTACCAACACTATTATAACGTATTCGGTAGTCGTATGTGGTAGAGAGATGAGAGCGCGATTCTTGGTATTATCCATGCCCTACTTTGACGTTATGTTAGGCATGGACTGGTTAAGCCAGTATAATGCCGTATTGGATTGCCAGAAAGGTAGCATCACTTTTAGACAGCCAGATCAACCGGAGTTCGAGTACATGCGAGAAACTGTCGAACAAGGAGTAGGACAGATAGCTAGAGCTTACATAGCTATGGAGATGGTACCCCCACCAATAGTTACAGAATTCGAGGATGTTTTTTCTAAAGAATTGCCAGGCATACCGCCAGATAGAGACATAGAGTTCACTATTGAGCTAGTACCCGGAGCAGCACCGGTATCTTCTAATGTATACCAATTGGCGAAAAAGGAACTAGATGAGCTGAAGCAACAATTAGAGGAGTTGCAGAGCAAGGGATTTATCTGTCCCAGTGTATCACCCTGGGAAGCACCAGTGTTGTTTGTACCTAAGAAGGATGGGACAATACGTATGTGCATTGATTATAGAGCCCTTAATGCTTTGACTATCAAGAACAAGTACCCCCTGCCACAGATTGATAATTTATTCGACCAATTGATAGGAGAAGTGGTGTTCACAAAGATCGACCTGAGATCGGGTTATCCTCAAGTAAAGGTGTGAAAAGAAGACATTCAAAAGACAGCATCCAGGACTCGTTATGGTCACTATGAGTTCTTAGTGATGCCTTTTGGATTGACGAATGCACCTGCTGTATTTATGAACTTGATGAACAGAGTATTCCACCAATACCTAGACCGGTTCGTGGTAGTCTTCATCGACGACATCTTGGTGTATTCGAAGAGCCACGGGGAGCATGAAGAGCACTTGAGACTAGTGTTAGAGACGCTGAGGAGAGAGAGGCTTTATGCCAAGCTGAGCAAGTACGTATTTCTTCTAGATCGTGTCTCTTTTCTTGGACACGTTATCTCAGGAGATGGTATTTCAGTAGATCCGGCGAAGATTTCATTAGTAGAGACATGGCCAACCCCTACCAATGTCTCAAAGGTGAGGAGTTTCTTAGGACTTGCAGATATTACCGGAGGTTCATGGAGAACTTCGCGAAGATCGCAGAACCGATGACCCGCTTGACCCGTAAGGAGCAGGATTTTACTTGGACAGAGGAGTGTCAGAAGACATTCGATGAGCTGAAGAAGCGTCTGACTACAACACCTATCTTGACCATACCTTCTGGACCCGAAAGATTCGTGATCTATATCGATGCATCCAGGAAAGGATTATGATGTGTTTTGATGCATTATGAAAAGATTGTGGCCTATTCCTCTAGTCAGTTGAGGACCCATGAGAAGAACTATCCCACTCACGACTTGGAGCTTGTCGTAGTGATCTTTGCCTTGAAGCTTTGGAGACACCACCTATATGGAGAAAGAGTGGAGATATTCATTGATCATAAGAGCCTGAAGTACGTCTACACCCAGAAGGACTTGAACCAGAGACAAAGACGTTGGCTCGAGGTAATGACAGACTTTGAGATCGATCAACAGTACCATCCGGGAAAGGCCAACGTAGTAGCTGATGCGTTGAGCAGAAGACCCATGGCATTTTTCTTAACTACCCAACAACATCTGTTGAGAGATCTAGAGCAGATGGGTATAAAGGTCGTTATGCCCGGAGTAGACGGACAATTGTCGAGTTTTCAGTTGCAATCGACATTAGTGGAGAGGATCAAGGCGGCTTTACCGACAGATGCCAGATTCCAGAGGCTTCGACAGAGGACAGAGGCTAAAATATAGACAGGACTACGTATACATGAAGACAGAACTTTGATATATGGAGATCGTCTCTGTATTCCAAATGGATAACTTCGGCAGGAGTTGATATCAGAGGCACACAGTTCAACATACTCTATCCATCCAGGAGGCACAAAGATGTACAGAGACTTGAGATAGTACTATTGGTGGCATGGAATGAAGAAAGAGATAGCCCACTATGTGGCGAAGTGCCTGGTGTGTCAGCAAATCAAGACTGAGATCAGAGATCTGCAGGATTACTTCAACCGCTCCCGATACCAGAGTGGAAATGGGAGCATTTCACTATAGACTTTGTTACGGGCCTTCCGAGGAGTTCTAGTGGTCGCAATACAATATGGGTAATCGTGGATAGACTGACCAAGTCTGCTCACTTTTTAACCTTCAGAGTTGGGCAATCTACAGAGGTCTTAGCTGATATGTACATGAGAGGGATTGTTCGACAGCATGGAGTGCCAGTTAGTATAGTATCTGACAGGGATACGAGGTTTACATCTTACTTTTGGCGGAGTATGCAAGAGAGTCTCGGTACCCTCCTGAAGTTTAGCACATCGTATCACCCGCAGACGGATGGCCAGTCCGAGCGCACCATTCAGACATTGGAAGATATGTTAAGAGCATTCATGCTTGATTTCGGAGGATCATAGGAGGACCATTTACATTTGGTCGAGTTTTCCTATAACAATAGCTATCAAGCGAGCATTCCGATGGCCCCCTATGAAGCATTGTATGGCAGGAAATGTCATTCCCTAGTATGTTGGAGCGATATAGGCGAGAGGCAGATTCTTGGGCCAGAGTTGGTAGTTCATACAGTAGAGAAGGTAAAAAAGATCCAAGGGCACCTACGAGCAGCACAAGACAGATAGAAGCATTGGGCGAATGCGCATCGACGACCCCTAGAGTTCCAGGTTAGAGTTCATGTATTTCTAAAGATCTCACCTACTCGAGAGACTATCAGATTTGGAGGCAGAGAAAAGCTGATTCTGAGGTACATCGGACCATTCGATGTGTTAGAACGCATCAGAGAGGTTGCTTATAGGTTAGCCTTACCACAGACTTTGGAAGGAGTCCATGACGTCTTCCATGTATCTCAACTGAGGAGGTACATGCCAGATCCGAGTCATTTGCTTGACCATTCAAAGATCACAGTCTGTCCGAGCTTATCATACCAAGAGGAGCCTGTTGAGATTCTGGACAAAAGTGAGAAGGTATTACGAGGTCAAACTATCCCTCTAGTCCGTGTCGCATGGAGGCATCATGCACCAAGCGAGTCGACCTGGGAGCGTGAGGAGGATATTCGACAGTGCTATCCCCATCTCTTCGAAGAACTAGGTATGTAGTAGCATTTTTATTTCAGTCAATAATTCTTACAATGCGTATGTTTTAATTTTGAGGACAAAATGCTCTAAGAAGGGTAGATTGTAAACCCCCTCGACCAATTTAGGATTAATTTAATTTAGATTGAGAGACTCAGATTAATTTCGATACAATTATAATTAATGTGCAATAATTATGTGACTTATTATACCTCACTGTTGCTTCAATGTTTGGAACGCTACATTAGTAGTTACCTTCAAACAAAGTTCATATATATTTCCTAGACATGCCAGACTAACCATCCGACCCTTGTGTAACTTATAGATACCCAATATTGTGCTTCATTTTAGCTGCGCAATATGCGTCACAAACGTTCATGTATTATTCTAATAAACCCAATTTCTCCTAATTTCCCATTCACATTTGAAATTGAGGTACAACCACAACCCAATTTCCTATAACCCAAATTAGCGTATTAACCTATTCTGAGCCTGCTACGCCCATGACTCTTGTGTTCCACTCAAATTTAACTCCATGTGTTCTCAATTGACAAATGAATGCCGAGTGCATTTATTTTATTTTAATTAAATTAGAGGCCAAGCTCACCCAAAGCGAGACCTAACCAAGCCCATGTACCCCCTTTCATGTGGACCAGCCCCCACCCCAAAGAGTCTAGACCGGTCCAAGTCCCAAGGTCATCCTATAACCCCCTCCTATTTATAATACACATGTTCCCTATTTGAAACCCTAGAATTATAATCACCCCACCACCTTAACCCTAGTCGAACTCTCTTCATCTAAACCGAACCCCCTCTCCTTCCCCCGACCGGACATCCACCACAACAAGCTGCCACCACAACAGCCTCTTCCACCTGCACTTCCCTACGACGTCGGACCACCCCCCCCCAACCGCCAGCACCCGTCGAACTTTACCCTCACCAACATCTTCATCAGCCCGACTCTATCAAACCCGACCCCGAGCGCCCAGCCTCCTCCAACACCGTCAACCACCGCTGCCCAGTCGACCCCGACCTCCCCCACGTCCTAACCCCCGACCAGCCGGCCAAAGTCGCCACTGTCGCCGCTGCAAAGCTGCTGTTGCAGTTGCTGTCGCTGCTACCGAGGGTTACCGCATGACGCCGGAGCTCCGTCACGCCAGAGTACGTACAGTCGACGAGCACAGGCCCCTCCCTCGATTCAGCCTACTAGGTACACATTTCCTTTATCCTTTCCTTCCTGTATCGTCGAGGCATTGTGTCGTTGCATCAATCGTGTAGTGTGTCATTATATGGACACAAGTATAAACCTTTAAACTATTATATGCATGTGTGTATGTTTATTAGATTAAAATAGAAATTAATAAATACTAATTGCCTTAATCATAAGACCTATTATTAAGACTTGTAATTCACCTAAAAATTTAGACATTAACCAAGTACATTTAGCATGGGAAATAAGGACAGATTATTGTACAAAACATAATTAGTTTGGTGACCCATAACTTTGGTTATTTATTGTCGTGAGGTACACGGTGACTGAGGACAGGACACGTGTGCACCCTAGCTACGTGCACACGAGACTCTGTAGTCGACCAGCCGTTATCTTGCGTCAGTACCTAAGAGCAGCGTCGTAAGTTGTGTGTATGTATTGCTTAGTGTCTAATGACAGTATTTGCTATATTATATTGTGTGTTTAGGGTCATTGGACCAGCCAGGAGAGACAGCAGGAGCAGGCTATTGGCATTCATAGCTTGAGGACCCAGGCAAGATACCTTGCCATATTTATTGTTTAAACTAAATAATGCATATGTTGTATGATATCTTGTTGCTTTATTTCATATGACTGTGCGCGCCCGAGATTGACTCGGGTGCAGTCGACGGATGCGTCGATGAGTAGTATACTTGACCTAGTCACTAGCAGACTCACCTCGTTGGGAGGATACTCTGATATCTTTCGAGACCTGACACTCTTACGCGTTTTACGGTAACAAATTCATATTGGTATGCGGGTTCGCGTACTTGACTAGCTATCGGTGCGTGTGACATGCATCACGGTTAGTACGTAATTCAGGATTTTATATTAGTAGAGACTTGGCATATAGGTACGTAGTATGCACGTCGAGTATTCGACTTGTGTATCTACATTGGGCGGGGAGGACACTAGTAGGCGTATGGGATACATACATTGGAATCAGTAGTATCCAGAGGAGCCACGGATCCAATGGCTCCTTTTATACTGTTGCCACGTTCTTCGGAGCGATATGGACGATATACTATACTGCTGCCACGTTCTTCGGAGCGATATGGACAAAATACTGCACTGCTACCACGCTCTTCGGGGTGTTGGTCGTTATGCCTATGCCTACCCATACGTACCAAGGTTGTCCTCACATTGCATTCACTTAGATGGTTAGCACACCCTTTATTGTATTTATTTTATTCAGTATTTATGTATATGGCATACTTCTATGTATTTTGTTACGTCCCTCTGAGGACCTGGTAACTTTCCAGATTTGGACGAGGCATATTACCCCATAGTGTATGGCCTAGGACAGGAGACTAGGTACGCTACAGCTGAGGAGCTAGAGGTGCTACCATCAGAGTTTCCGTGATCAGTTGGTAGGCCTTCTGCCTAGGATTGGGAGCATCATTATCTAGTCAGTCGATGCCTTAGTCATTACTCTTTTTATCTGTCCTTCAATACTTTTCTTTTGTTATAGTAGTGGGTTTGTCCCCACCAGACTTTCTTGGTTGTACTATGATATTTTGAGACTGGCGTTTATCTTCCAGTATTTATTTTAGTACATTCTTGTTGTTTATATTGTGGATGAGATTAGATTACCTGTTGTTGATTGATATTGGACATGTTAGTATTTTATGACAGCGTAGCACTCTTCGTTAGGATCCATTAAATTAGGATATTCTTTGAGACGTGACAGCTGGCTATTGCCACGTAGCCTGGTCCCATGTATTTTTGGGACTAGGGCGTGACACGATGCCCAAGTTGGTGTCACACAGACCTATATATGGTATGTTGCGTCAATACAAGGTTCAAGAATAAAAATAAGTTAAGTTGATGCAATTCTAGGTCAATAAGCCATTTCTATGTCAAACCGATAAAATATAGGTTGCAAGAGTCTAACACTAAGTCACTAAGTCGATACACTATGAAACTAATCTATACAAGCTATACTAAGATACAACAAGGCACTCAAAGTGTCGTATCCTAAGATACGCAAGTTTAATCATATTAAAATAGTATTTTAGATATATAAATAAGTCAAATATTATAATATTATATCAATACAAATGAAATAGGATACCATGGCCTTGCACCAATGCGTATCGCACCTATCTCGATACCCAAACTCAATACCTTGGGTATCGGCCCAGTACCTTGGTAATACTTTGGTATCCCGAGGTAACCCAACACTCTAACATATAACTAATACATATATTACCCCAAGCTAATATGCTAATACACACATACATAAACCTCTAGCACTAGCTATATAAGTGTCTAACTACTAAAGTATAATACCACACTACATATATACATAACTAACTACTACTATACAATAACAACTAATACAAATATATTTATATATGTAGCTAACAATTTACTAGCATACTAACATGTATATATGTCTACACTAATATATATATATATATATATATATATATATATATATATATATATATATATATATATATATATATATATATATACTAACTACTACTAGCTAACTCAATATCTCAATAACCCTTAACTACATATATACATAATACATAAAGCTAGATATAACTAACTCAACATAAACAAGTATATATATATATATATATATATATATATATATATATATATATATATATATATATATATATATATATATATATATATAACTAATTATATACTAACATGCTAACCAAATACTAAGCAACTAATCTGAAACATGACTGAAACTAAAATCTACTGATACTGTGCTCGGTACAGTGACTGAACTGGACACTCCCTGATACTGTAACTAGACTGATATCAGTGATCGCTCACTGATACTGCATAGTAGTGCTGATACTGTGGACTCTCCTGCTGAATGCAGTGGCTCCCCAAGCCCCCTCCATGCTGTGCTGCAAACTTTGTTGCTACCGCAGCCCGCTGCGATCGCTGCACAACCACGCACATAGAACCATAAGCACACACACACACAAACACAACCTCAAACACAGCACACTTATATATACGTCTATGAATATAACTCTATACATATATATACACTCATATATATATGGACACATACACATATATTCAAACACCTCTATGCATTTACATATACACATACATTCATACATGTATCTATTAAGTATCTCAATCTATATATATATAGATACATCCTCATATGTATATGTATAGACATAATACACAAAACTCATATCATAAATAGCTATATCTCTCACACATAAACACATACATATATAAACATACACATATATTCATATAGATAAAAGTATATACACTCACACATAAATACAAACACATAGACCCATCCAACAACATGCCACCAACACTTATATACATATACATCTATCTATATCAATACCCTCTTACACACATAATCACAAACACACACAAACTCATATGCAATATTATATCACATAAATATCATATATATATATATATATATATATATATATATATATATATACACACACACACATGTACGTATAGGAAAGAGGATAAAACAACAAACACATGGAGTGCACCGCACCCGTATCACACTAATCACTAATTCTATGATACGCTTGTGATACGGCTCCAACACACAACCAAACGCATCCCAGAGGACACTAGTAAGTCTAATACACTAAATATAAACAATACATATAGTAATTAGAATAATTACGTGTCTGTGTCATAATATGATATGCACAAGGTCCCGTGTCGGAGGAAAAACCCCAAAATTAACCCGTTTCGTCAAATTGAAAGATACGGCCTACACGTATCCAATTGTGGACACGAAACTAGTCACAAACAAGCAATCATTGGTCAAAATGATCTAATTGACCAAATAACAAATACTACATGTACCAATCTCTGAATTACCCCAAAATTGGCACCAAATTGGACATAACTTCCACCGTAGGTCTCCGATGAACCTAAAACCAATTTCTATGGGTAAACTATGTATGTGGGTTAGTTTTTCATGGTTAATTCTCAAATTTAGAACCTAATTAAATAGAAAAACTAAAATGTACCTATAGGAAGATGGATTCCCAATGAAAAATTCCCAAAATTAGAAAGTAGCTCCTCCTTATAGATCTTGGCCTCCTCCTTCTTGATTCTTGCTTCCTTCTTGTAGATCCTTGTTGTAGTTGCCTCTATTAAAGAATAGGGACAAAATTTAGGTAAAAATTTGGTGAAGAATAGTGAGGGAATAAAGAAATTTGGAAAGGGGAAAAATCTAGATCTATTTGGAATGGAAAATAAAATAAGAGAAGCACTCTCTCTCCTCCTCTAATGCCTGGTCATAAACCCTCTCCCAAGCAATATAAAATGTCCAAAACACCCCTTGGGGCCTCTCATAAAGAAATTAATTAATGAGGGAAGGTTATAGTCTAATGGTTTATCTAATTAATCTAACCTCCCAATCTATGGGCCAAATTCATGGGCTCAAACTAAACTAATCTAAAAAGTTGGTTCATGCATCTAATAAAATAGGTTAGGTCCACTACACAAGTTTAAAATAAATCTACAACTAGCAATCAATAAATAATACAATAATAAATTAATTATGCATGTACAATATTTAAATATAACATATCCTAAAATTTAAAATACCTGTGTCAATTATCAAACTACCCTAAATTAAAAATGTGAGTGTGACAATCCTACCCACCTTAGAAAAATTTTGACCTCAAAATTAAAGAAGATCGTAACCCCCTCTAGGTCAACCCCAGTCTAAACTAAACATACAATATGCAATTTAAAAAAATCACTAACTATGGTCTCTGTCCATTATAGTCTTGCAGTCTCCGTCAGGGTATACTAGCTATACAATAACACACAAGCAGTCTATAAGGTACTAACTAAACATGCAAACAATATATGGGAAGAAAATAAACAGAACAAGACAAAACAAGCTAACTTATCACCCAAAGTGTCGTCCTCTCCGACTGCTATTACAAAAGCTCCGCCCTGTTGGGTGTCTCCCTCTACTGGTGTAGGGCATGATACTATGCCACAGGTAGTCTAACTCCTTCTTTCTGACCCCGTGCTCCACCAAATGGGTGTGTTGTAGGGCAATCCCTCGTCTGGTGTGTTACGGATCCACAAAACAGACTCACCTTTAGCCTTCTCCTACAAACATCCCAAGTGTGTCCTGACTTCCTGCAGTAGGCACAAGTGGACACTGGCTGAATCTGCCTCTGGGGCTACTGCTGAACTGGAGCATGAACTGGTGCCTGAACCTGATGCTGCTGGATATGGTACCTAGACTGAACCCAACTCAATGCCCCAAAACCTTGACTGAAACCAATATCTCAACTAACTATATATATATATATATATAGATATATATATATATACTAACCAAATACTAAGCAACTAATCTGAAACAGGACTGAAACTAAAACCTACTGATACTTTGCTCGGCACAGTGACTGAACTGGATACTCTTTGATACTATAACTAGACTGATGTCAGTGATTTCTCACTAATACTGCAAAGTGGTGCTGATACTGTGCACTCTTCTGCTGAATGCAATGGCTCCCAAAGCCCCCTCTATATTGTGCTGCAAACGCTGTTGCTGCCGCAGCCAACTGCGCTCGCTGCACAACCACGCACATAGAACCATAAGCACACACACACACAAACACAACCTCAAACATAGCACACTTATATATAAGTCTATGAATATAACTCTATACATATATATACACTCACATATAGATATATAGACACATACACATATATTCAAACACCTCTATGTATTTACATATATATAAACATTCATACATGTATCTATAAAGTATCTCAATTTGACTTGATATGACCCATGGACCCAATGGTCATGACCCGCACCCGGTATAGGGGCACGAGTACGTGGGTACGTCCAGCCTATGTTGCAGCATCAACGGTAGAATGCTTTCTCAGTCTTCTATACTATCTAAAATCTCACACAATATATATATAATATCTGTCATGCCATCTCAACTCCAAATAGAGGAGCAATATGATGATATAATAAAGGATAGTCAATACTCAATCACATATAAAAACTAAAGGAAGATATAAGCATGATATGGAATAGAAGAAAAAGGAATACAAGTTTAATACATCACAGGTCCAACTCAATAAATAAACACAACTCAAGATCTCAAAATAATAATACAATCCAAAATTTAACTAGAAACAACTACTACATGATATGGAAATCTAAATGGCCTCAGTATCTGGCACTACATCCTCAGGTGACACTCCATCTGTTAGCCCATAGTAAGTGGGACACATCCTCACTAACCAGTCATCTGAAAAATATATTCAGTCAGGATTGGAGTGAAGTACAACCCAATAACAATACCAATTAATTGATAATGACTATAAATAGAAATAGAGAATATAATACAAGACGAGAAATAATGAACAATATCATACTATGGTAGAAGAAATAGGTAAACAAGAGCAATATGGTATACACCGATCATGATAAAATAGAATAAGACAATAAAATAGAATATGGTGAAGAACTGTAACTATACTAAGTGTTTGAAATACTAGTTAGATATCTGATCGACTTAGGTTGAACATTGTCTACTAAAATATTGGATAAACATTGTCTAATTAAACATTGAACATTGTCTAGGCTTTTATCACATATCTAAGTAACACTTTCCCTTTCCCCGACTAGTAAAATGGATCCAACCATGACACGGTATGATACAAGATACTCAAGGCATTGTAAAATATTAAATATTTAAAATTGTCTAATATTAAATATTGCCTATTAACCATATGAGAACACAAGAAACAATGAAACAATAAATAATATCCCATGATTGATCCATGTGTATACTAGTCCGTGTACCAATGTGTCAAGAGTCATGTAAAATATTTCTAAATACTTGTATTATAGTAATTATCAAATAATAGAAATTATCAGAGAATGTACTCGCATGTGGTCCAAAGTAATGAATGTCAATCTGCGTCCGAACTGGTGTCACACAGACCTATATATGGAATATTATATTAATACAAGATTTTAAAATAAAAATAAGTTGAACTAGTCAAATTCTAGGTTATAAAGCCATTTCTAAGTCAAACTAGTCAAACTTGGTCAAACTAGCTATTTCTAGGTTGTATGAGTCCATCTCTAGGATATTGGGTCCATACACTGTGTAACTAGGCTATACTAGCTATGTTAGGATACTAGGATACCAACAATTTATCGTATCATAAGATACATAAATTATTAGATATGAAAATAGAATAATAAATATATACAAGATGAAAATATATAGTATCCCTAGCTAAACTAATGTTAAGTGGATACGTTGGCTTTGAGCCAAATACGACATCACACTACCTATACACCCCTCTTGATACACAAACCCAATACCTTGAGTATAAGCCAATACCTTGACATTACCTTGGTATCACAAGGTAATCCAATATCTAACAGTTAACTAACTAGCCATTCATACCCCACAATACACTAACATGCACTTATACTCATAACTTGTATCAATAATATACCAAACTAACATACTGACATACTCATTGGGTATTTAATACCTATACCCTATGATACCTCAACTCTCATTACCTTGGTGTAACTCAAGGTATACTAGAAATAATATTAACCAATGCTAATACTAACTAGTACTTATATATATATATATATATATATATATACTAACTTCCTAACAATATTAACTAACTAACTTATCAATATAAACTAACTTAGCTCATTAACTTAACTATAATTTAAACTATAAGCACTGTGTTATATACTAAAGCTATTGCTGCTTATTGCTGTTGATTCTAGTTATCGATGCTGCTGCTCCTGCTTATCACTGCTGCTGCTGCTGCTGCAGCTGCTTCTGCTTTCTGCTGCAGCTACTTCTGCTTATTGCTGCTGTTGCTTCTGCTTTCTACTGCAGCTGCTACTGCTTTCTGCTGTAGTTGTTGCTTCTCACTGCTTTTTTAACTGCTTATCACTGCTTTTCGACTGCTTATGCTCCCTCCTAGCTCACATGCACACATACACTAACTTACACACACACACACACACACACACACATATATATATATATATATATATATATATATATATATATATATATATATATATATATATATATATGCTTACATCTATCAACACTATTGATGCACATGAACTCTCCTACTCTCCAATGACCACCAACACACCTCAAATAAAATAAAAAACATACATATAACTATATAAATATATCTATATCATATAACAACTATAAATATAATATTCTAATAGTTATAACAAAGGTAGATTGAATTGGAATACAAAGTATCAAATACGTGGAGTGAATCGCACATGTATCACACTCAATCTATGATACGCTTGCGATACGGCTCCACCACACCAATAAACATATCCCGAAGGACACGAGCAAGTCTAGAATCATAATTAGAAACAACACGAGGTATTAGTTACTCATCTACGTGCCCGTGTCAAAATATTACATGCCTAAACCCCCACGTCAGAAGAAAACCTCCAAATTAACCCGTATCACCAAATTATCGTGATACGGCCTACACGTACCCAATTATGGACATGTACCTAGTCTCACACAACCAAAAATATGTTAATTTGGCCTAATTGACTTATTAAAAAATATATGATATGCCAATCTCGAAATTCTTCCAAAATTGACACAAAATACCACATAAAACTCACAATACATAGCCAAATAGCCTAGAACTTGCTCCTATAGGTAGTTCTATGCCATAGGGTCATTTTTAATGGTTAAATGCATAATTAAGAGGCTATAATGAGAGAGAAATTTAGAAATTATCAATTGGGAGATGGATTTCCAATAAAAATATAATTGGACACGATCCGGACATGATCTCTTCACCAATGCTCTTCCTCCTTGTACTCCTTGCTTCTTCAAGCTCCAAAACTTCTTCAGTGATGAGAATGAGAGAGAATAGAATAAATTTGGAAAGAATTGATGAAGGAATTGTGTAAAAATTAATGGAGAAAAAATGGAAAATTGGGGATCTAGAATTTGAGATATAGAATATATGAGCAAATAAGAGGAGAGAGAGAAACAGAGGCCTATATGTGGCCGGCCCCAAGTTCCTCCCTCTCCAAGCAATATTCAATGACCACTATGCCCCTACATGCTAACATGAGGAATAATTAAGAAAGGGTATTTTTGGAAGTCTCTAACTAATTGCAATTAAACAAATTTTCCTTAATTAATTAGTGGAAATGGGTTCATTGGGCCTAGTCCATGTTGGCTCACTATTTGTCGTGACAAGTCTAATTTAGATTCACTAATGGCATGTTAAATTAAATAGGCTAGCCCACCAACTAAATTAAATGCTACAATCATCTAATTAAATATAGCACTCTAATAATTAAATAACTAATACAAACATTAAATAAATATATATGGCCCACTAGTATTAATATTATATTCCTAAAATTAAATAACTAGGCCAAATTATCAAACTAACCCTAGTTGGAAAAGTGAGGGTGACAATCCTACCCACCTTAGAAAAATTTATCCTCGAAATTTAAAGATGATCGTACCCCCTCTAGGTCAACCCAATCCAACCTAAAACATACAACATGCAATTTAAAAAAAATCACTAACTATGGTCTTTGTTCATCATAGTATTGTAGTCTTCGATAGGGTATACTAACTATATAATAACTCACAAGCAGTCTATAAGGTACTAACTAAACACAAAAATAACAGATTGAAAAGGAACAGAATAAGACAAAATAAGCTAACCTATCATCTGAGGTGTCGTCCTCTCTGACTGCCATTATAAATGCCCCACCTTGCTGGGTGGCTCTTTATGCGGGTGCTGAGCAGTTTACTATGCCACAGGTGGCCTAACTCCACATCTTTGACTTCAATCTGGTCCATACGGGTTGTTGGAACACTCCTTCACCTGATGGTCAAGGGAACCATAATACAAGCATAGTCTGAGCCTCTTCCGGCAGTTCTCCCAATCATGTCCATGCCTTCCATAATAGGAACAAGAAAAAGTCTGCTAAGTCTGCCTCTGAGGCAGTTGCGGTGCTTGATGAACTGGCTTCTGAAACGGTTATATCTGTTGAACCGGTGCCCTAACTGGCATAAGATACTGCTGATACTGATATACTCTCGGCTGCTGGAAGTGGGGCCACTTGCTGGGCCCGCACTACTACTCGTCCTCCGGTATCCTTCTGCCTCTTGGAGCCAAGCTCCAAATCATCCTCCGCCCGCAGTGTCTGTCTTAGAATTTCCTCAAAAGTAGCGGTACGATCTCCATTTGTATGAGACTTAATCTCACAGTTTAGTCCCTTCCTGAACTTCCTAGCCTTGGCCCGAGGATTCTGCCCCTCAACAAATTATCCCAATCGACAATACTCTATCGCATACTCGTCCACTGTCAAGTTCTTCTGGACGAGGTTCTGGAATTGAATCTCCAAAGTACTCTGAGCCACATCCGGAAAGAACTTCTCTTTGTAAAACTCTTTGAAATTATCCCAAGTAAGTCCCGACGTTGATATCCTGGGGTCTGTCCGGAACCATGTCAGCATAATATCGAAAATCATACTACCCGCTGCCTCTACCTACCAGCTCTCAGGAACCTGCGCTAATCGCAGGTCCATCTCAATGTCCTCTAGCCAGTCGTTTGCGTACAAGATTCTCTCGGTGCCTTTAAAGTCCTTAGGCCCCATCCTCTTGAAGTCAATGATAGTCCCTGGCCTAGGCTGCTACGGATCGGGCTGAGGCAGTGTCATCTGTGGCTGGACTAAGGCGACTCTTTCGACTGCGGCGAACGCAATCTAGTGAGCATTCTTAATGCCCTGCCTCATAATCTCTGACTGGCACTGCTGTACCACCATTATCTGCTGAAAGAGTACAAACATCTGCGTATGATCGACTACGGTTAGCAAAAATGGAAGATCTCCTGAAACTGTCGGTGTTTTTCTCTGTACCGGAGGTGGAGCGCCCCCAAAAGCTAGTGGTAGCTTTTGGAACAGTGTCTGCTGGTGCTGCCCTCATAGGCGACGAAGTGACCGACCTTGCTGACATTGCGTCTAAGCGCTAGGAATGCCTCTTCGGTGGCATCCTAAAGACAGATTCAGAAATAAGGAATCAATATTGAGCATGATACGATATCATCAAAGAAGGACAAAATTTTTCAAGTAAAGCAATATTCAGAACGATAAAGATGGCAAATTCAATTAGGTTAGAATTATTTTCTAGTTATGATTGAGTATGCGCTCTCATCCTAGTATCCTATATCTGATCCTATCGCAAGCTCGTAGTAATACAACTAAGCTGTTGCACTACCACGATATTGCACTATTGCGAAGCTTGACCTGTATAGGTCGCCACAAAATATGTCACGACCCACACCCGATATAGGGGAACGAGTACGTGGGTACGACCAGCCTACGTCGCAGCATCGACAGTAGAATATTGTCTCGGTCTTATATATTATCTAACATCTCACACAATATATATATAATACTTGTCATGCCATCTCAAATCCTAATAGAGGAGCAATATGATGATATAATAAAGGGTAGTAAATACTCAATCACATATAAAAACTAAACAAAGATGTAAGCACTATATGGAATAGATAAAAAAAATACAAGTCTCAATACATCACATTTTCAACTCAACAAATAAACACAACTAAAGATCTCAAAATAGCAATACAATCTAAAATCTAACTAGAAACAACTACTACATGATATAAAAATCTAAATGGCCTCAGTATCTGGCACTACATCCTCAGGTGACACTCCATCTATTAGCCCGTAGTAAGTTGGACCCATCCTCATTAACCAGTCATTTGAAAAATATATCCAGTCAGGATTGGAGCAAAGTATAACCTAATAACTATTCTAATTAATTGATAATAACTATAAACATAAATAGAGAATATAATACAAGACGATAAACAATGAACAATATTACACTATGGTAGAAGAAACAGGTAAACAAGAGAATATGGTATACACTGATCACGATAAAATAGAATAAGATAATTAAATAGAATATAGCGAAAAACGGTAACTATACTAAGTGTTTGAAATACTAGTTAGATATGTGATCTGCTTGGTTTGAACATTATCTACTTAAACGTTGGATAAACAGTGTCAATTAAACATTGAATATTGTCTAGGCTTTGATAACATATCGAGCTAACACTTCTCCTTTTCTCGACCAATACAATAGATCCAACCATGACACGTTACGATGCAAGATACTCAAGGCATTGTAAAACATTAAACATTAAACATTCAACATTGTCTAATATTAAACATTGTCGATTAACTATATAATAATACGAGAAACAATAAAACAATAAATAATATCCCATGATTGATCCATGTGTATACTAGTCCGTGTACCAATGTGTCAAGAGTCATGTATAATATTTCTAAATACTTATATTATAGTAATTATCAAATATTAAAAACTATCAAAGAATGTACTCGTCTGTGGTCTAGAGAAATAAATATTAAACTGTGTCTGAACTGGTGTCACACAGACCTATAAATAGAATATTACATTAATACAAGATTTTGGAATAAAAATAAGTTAAACTAGTCAAATTCTATGTCATGCAGCCATTTCTAAGTCAAAATAGTAAAACTAGGTCAACTCTAGGTCAAACTAGTCAAACTTGGTCAAACTAGCTATTTCTAGGTTGTATGAGTCCATCTCTAGGATTTTGGGTCCATACACTATGTAACTAAGTTATACTAGTTATGTTAGGATACTAGGATACCAACACTATACCGTATCATAAGATACGTAAATTATTAGATATGAAAATAGAATAATAAATATATACAAGATGAAAATTTATAGTATACCAAGCTAAACTAATGTTAAGTTGATACCTTGGCTTTGAGCCCAATACGGCATCATACCACCTACACACCCCCCTTGATAAACAAACCCAATACCTTGAGTATAAGCCAATACCTTGACATTACCTTGGTATCACAAGGTGATCCAATATCTAACAATTAACTAACTAGCCATTCATACCCTACTATACTCTAACATGCACTTATACTCATAACTTGTATCAATACTATACCAAACTAACATACTAACATACCCATTGGGTATTCAATACCTATACCCTATGATACCTCAACTCTCATTACCTTGGTGTAACTCAAGGTAAACTAGAAATAATATTAACCAATGCTAATACTAACTAGTGCTTATATATATATACCCTCATATATATATATATATACTAACTTCCTAATAATATTAACTAACTAACTTATCAATACAAACTAACTTAGCTTATTAACTTATCTATAATTTAAACTATAAGCACTGTGCTATATACTAAAGCTATTGCTGCTTTATTGCTACTGATTCTGCTAATCGCTGCTTCTGCTTATCGATGATGCTGCTGCAGCTGCAGCTGCTTCTACTTTCTGCGGCAGCTGCTTCTGCTTTCTGCAGCAATGCTTCTGCTTTCTGCTGTAGCTGCTTCTGCTTATTATAGCTTCTACTGCTGCTGCTGCTTTCTGCTACAACTGCTTCTGCTTTCTACTACAGCTGCTTCTACTTATTGCTGCTTCTGCTGCTGCTGCTTCTGCTGCAGCTGCTTCTCACTGCTTTTTTGACTATTTTTTACTTCTTTTTGACTGCTTATGCTCCCCTAGCTCACATGCACACATACACATACACTCACTCACATATATCTATACACATACACTCACTTATACACATACACTCACTTACACACATATATATATATATACATATATGCTTACACCTATCAACACTAATGAAGCACAAAAAACTCTTCTACTCTCCAATGACCAACAACATACCTCAAATAAAAAGAAAACATATATACAACTATATATATATATATATATATATCATATAACAACTATAAAAATAATATTCTAATATTTATAACCAAGGTAGATGGAATTGGAATGCAAAGTATCAAACACGTGGAGTGCACCGCACCCGTATCACACTCAATCTATGATACGCTTGAGATACGGCTCCACCACACCACCAAACATATCCCGAAGGACGCGAGCAAGTCTAGAATTATAATTAGAAATAACACGTGGTATTAGCTACTCATCTACGTGCCCGTGTCAAAATATGACATGTTCAAACCCCCGTGTCGGAAGAAAATCCCCAAATCAACCCATATCACTAAATTGTCGTGATACGGCCTACACGTACACAATTATGGATACGTACATAGTCTCACACAACCAAACACATATCAATTTGGGTTAATTAACCTATTGATAAATATATGATGTGCCAATCTCGAAATTTCCCCAAAATTGATACAAAATACCACATAAAACTCGTAATACATAGCCAAATAGCCTATAACTTGTTCCTATAGGTAGTCCTATGCCATGGGATCATTCCTAATAGTCAAATACATGATTAAGAGGCTATAATGAGAGGAAAATTTTAGAAATTACCAATTGGTAAATGGATTCCCAATAAAAATATAATTGGACACGATCTGGACACGATCTTTTCACCAATGCTCTTCTTCCTTATGCTTCTTGCTTCTCCAAGCTCCAAAATTTCTTGAATGATGAGAATGAGAGAGAATGGAATAAATTTGGAAAGAATTGACGGAGGAATTATACAGAAAATTAATAGAGAAAAATAGAAAATTGGGTGTCACGACCTGCACCTGGTGTAAGGGTACAAGTCGGGAATAACGCCCAGCCTATGCCGCAGAATCGGCGGTAGAACGCTGTCTGGGTAATCTATCTAGCAATATAATGAACCACCAACAATAACAATATACTCAATCACAGATCTAAGATGGAATAAGCACGAATATGATAAAGAATAGAATAGTCACATACAACTCATGAGTATAAAATAATAACATCAATGAGTCTAACATAAATACTAACAAAGTAAGATGGAGACAAATCTCGTACAAGAATACTAAGAAGCTACTAATCCTGGGTCATCTATCTCAGTTGGGATAAGTCCCTCCTGAGCCAGGGTCTCTGACTCTAAATCCACAACATCCTGGGGTCCATAATGTGTAGGGTACCAATCATCAGTGTCATCTAGAAAAAATATATCCAATCAAGAAAGGAGCAGAGTATATCTCTAACAGCAGTTCTAATCAATGATAAAAACTATGTAACAGTAAATAGATATGAATATACAAGATGCAATAATAGATACAAGAGATACACAATAAGAAAATACTGAAATTAATACAATAATGAACAATATGTCAATGAACAAGAATACTAATGTCTAAGTGTGTGAGTACTAGCTTTAACATGTGATCGGCTTGGGAACTTGCACAAGAGTATAATGGCCTGGCTGATCATACTTGCAGTGTAGGATCAATACTCAGAAGGAACAAGACATGCACATAAAGGGTATGATCACATATCTGCACTAAAATACTCCCCACCCCCGACTGGTATAATAGATCCAACCATTGTATGCTATGGCTCGGGATTCTCTAGGAAGGTAGCAAGTCTCCCCGAGAATCAGTGTCTGTACATGTACAAGATAATCAATGAAACAAGACTTGCACAAGATACATCATATACAAGGAATAACATCTCATGACGAGATCCGGATATACCAATCCGTGTAACCATCATTTTAAGAAACATGGATATCTACACTGGATATAATGAACATAGAGGATATCATATATGAGAAACTATCAGAGAATGTACTAGCCTAAAGTCCCAAGAATAGTCTCACAGATGTCTGATACGGTGCCTCGAAGACCTAGATATGGAATACAACATCAATACAAGGTTTCAAAAAATAAATAAGTTAAACTAGTCAACTTCTAGGTCAACAAGTCAACTCTAAGGTCAACTCTGGTCAACTATGGGCAACAACATATTTCTATGTTGCAAAAGTCTAACACAAGGATATTGGGTTCAAATACTAAAGTCTAGGTCATAAACTACATCATAGGGTACTAGGATACCGTATCTCTGGATACGTAAATCAAAAGGAAAATATCACGTATTAATATCAAACAATTTATTTATTATATAAATCATAATTACAAATATTAAATAGATGCCTTTGTTTTGAACCAACTTGGTATCTCAACCCTAAACTATAAAATTGATACCCATACCCAATACCTTGGGTATCCCCAATTACCTTGGTACTTACCTTGGTATCTCAAGGTAATACCCACTACTTTACTTATGCTAACTACCCTTAATATAATATATGCTACACTAATTATTATACATACAGTATACTATAATACAAGTAGCAATTAGGAACATATTTACGTATATATTAGTTACCATATATATATATATATATATATATATATATATATATATATATATATATATATATAATATATATAAACTATCAAATTGTCGCTCAAACCCGGACATTTATCGCTGAAAACCGTTATTTCTGCTAATACTCTGCTAATTTAGTGACAGATTCCTGCTACTATCGCTAAAGCCGTCACTAAAGCCTATGATACGGCTGTTGATACTCTGCCCATTCAACGACAGATTCCTGCAGTTGTCACTGCTACTTTCGCTATAGGGCTGCTGCTGTTGTTATTGCTGCTGCTGTTGCTTTTTAGCGACGCTTATGGTCGCTGTTGCTCTTGCGGCTGCTACTGTGTTGTTGGTATTGCTGCCGTAGTTGCGACGCTCCTGCTGTCGCCAAAGCCCCTATCCACTATCACTAATATATATATATATATATATATATATATATATATATATATATAAACATATATATATAACCCACATAATATATCTATACATATACATATAATACTACTAATAACTATACATACACCCATACATAGTAATATGTACCAAATACCACATAGCAACATACACACACATATATAGTAATATGTTTATAACAACATACGTACGTATACGTACATATAAACATATACATACATTATATGATTATAAACACATATAATTATCTATTAACATATACATATCTATATATATATACTATAATATATATATATACATGTAGAAGAATAGTTACATACAAAATAAACACATATAGTATATACATAGGTACATAGATCTAAGACTCAATATTACATAAATATATACACACAATATTATATATATATATATATAAATATATAATTATATTTCTCCATGATTAAGAACACAAGAGAATTAGATCTACAATTAATTGCACACACATGGAACGTATCACTCTGTATCCCACTAGATCTAGGATACGCTTGCAACACGAGTCCACCACATATCTAAACGTACCCCGAAGGACACGAATAAGTCTAATATATTATTTATGAATAATATGAAGAGTCAAATACAATTTTACGTGTCCGTGTCAAAATGTGACATGCTCAAAGTCCCGTGACGGAGAAAAAACCCCCAAATCAACATGTATCACCAAATTATTTGGATACGACAAACACATACCCAATTATGGACACGATACTAGATCCAAATACACAAGCACATGCCAAATTAATCTATTGGACCAATTGATGCATACAACAAATGTTAATCTCGGAATTCCTCCAAAATTGACACAAAAAGTACCATAACTTTCATAATAGGACTCCTATAACACAAAACCAAATCCTATGGGTAGCATATGCATATGGGTTGATTTCTTATGGTTAAATCTCAAATTTAGAACCTAAATTAAGGAAAAAACTAAATTATACCTATTGGGAGATGGATTCCCAATGAAACCACCAAATATGATGAAAATGGCCTCCAACTTGTAGGCCCTTGCTCCTCTTTGTAGATCCTTACTTTCTCCTTCTAGATCATTGCTCCACTAGCCTCCAATAGTGATTTGGGAAGGAATTGGAATAAAATTTGGTAGGAAAATAAAGTAAGAATGAAGGAATTTGGTTGAGGAAATTTCTAGATCTAGTTTTCAAATGAAAAGAGGTAAGAGAAATCAATTCTCCCCTCTTTAATAGGCCGGCCCCCTCTACCCCTTCCTCAAGCTACTATGTAATATCCATTATACCCCTTAGGGCCTCTCATAAAGAAATAATTAAGGAGGGAAGCTTCTAGTCTAATGGTTTAATTAATTTTAATCCATCTCCTAATCAATGGGCTTTCTAATTGGGCTCAAATCTAACAATTAATACATGTTGGTCCATGAGTCTAAACTAAACTAGTTAGGTCCACTAACACAAGTCCAAAATAAATAAATAATATCTAACAATAATTAAATAATACAACAAATAATTATTTATTATGCACAATATTTAATTAATTATAAAATTACTAAAATATCCTTTTCTAGAAAATATGGTAGTGACAAGTCTACCCTCCATAAGATAATTTTGTCCTTGAAATTCAAAGACAAAAACTAACCCCAGAAAATAACAGAACATAATAATGAACAGAACTAACTATGAAAAAATATAACATAATTAGGAAAGAACATACCTCAAGGCACAAACAAATATGGATAACGCTCTCGCATTTCATCCTCCTTCTCCCAGGTAGACTCCTCCGGAGAGTGATGCCTCCATGCGACGCGCACCAAAGGAATAGTCTGGTTCCTCAGCACCTTCTATCTATGATCCAGAATCTCAACTGGTTGCTCTGGATAGCTAAGAGTAGGGCCCACCCCTATCTCCGAGTGATCCAATACATGACTTGGATTTGCCATATACCATCTCAAATACGATATGTGAAATACGTTGTGCACTCTCTCCAATGCAGGTGGCAAGTCTAGTCTATAAGCAACTGCACCGATCCTTTCTAGAATAGTGAAAGGTCCGATGAATCGCGGACTAAGCTTTCCGTCTCCACCGAAGCGAATCGTGCCTCGTGTCGAAGAAATCCTCAGAAACACCAAACCACCCACCTAGAATAAAATACCACCTTAAGAATTTAATCTATAATAAATAACCAATAATATGCATACAAAAAATCTAAACTATACCTCAAACTCCAAAGGTCTCCGGTGGCTATCGGCCCAATGCCGCTGTCTGTCCTACGCCACTCAAAGTCTGTCTCTGATCAACTGAATCTTATCCGCTGCATCAATAACAATCTCTGGCCTAAGCAAAACTCTCTCTCCAACATCGTCCCATGATAAGGGAGTACGACACCTCCGACCGTACAGAGCTTCAAAATGTGACATCTCTATACTAGCCTGGTAGCTGTTGTTATAAGCAAACTCTACCAAATGGAGATGGTCCTCCCAAGAACCCCCAAAATCTAGTACACAAGTGCACAGCATATCCTCGAGAGTCTGAATAGTCCTCTCTGACTTCCCATCTGTCTGGGGATGATATGCAGTACTAAACTTGATCTGAGTGGCCACACTCTCCTGCAAACTCTTCCAGAAATGAGAAGTGAAACGACTATCCCGATCTGAGACTATGCTGACGGGAACTCCATGTATCCTAATGATCTGCCTCACATACATCTCTGCCAGCTTCTCCGTAGATAAACCCACCTTGAAAGGCAAAAAGTGGGCTGACTTGGTCAACCTATCAACGATGACCCAAATTGCATCTTTCCCTCCTAGAGATCGTGGAAGTCCGGACACAAAATCCATAGTAATGTGCTTCCACTTTTACTCTAGAATGGGTAATGGCTGAAGTAAACCTCCTGGCCTCTGCCTCTCGGCTTTCACCTGCTGGCACACTAAGCATCTGGATACAAACTGTGCCACTTCCCTCTTCATGCCATACCACCACACACTCTCTCGCATATCCCGATACATCTTGTTGGCACCTGGATACATGGAATACTGAGAGCGATGCGCTTCCTACAATACCTCCTCACGCAGCTCCCCACTAGGAATACACAATCTAACTCCATGCCTCAAAGATCCATCCTCAGAAATGGTAAAATTATCCTCTAATCCTGCTCTCACCTGAGCTCTGATGCTCCTCAGAGATATATCCTCATACTGGGCTACCTTGATCCTGTCCATCAAATCTGAGTGTATCTGCAATCCCCATATCTGCATCGCCAAACCAGGAACAATTACCTTAATGCCCAAGCTTTTCAAGTCCTCCAACAAATATCGATCCTATGTCAAGAACATAGCTACCGGATACCTACTCAAAGCATCGACAACTACATTAGCTTTCCCAGGATGATAATTGTCACGCCCCAGTCCCAAAAGTACACAGGACCAGGTCACGTGGCAATAGCCAGCTGTCACGTCTCCGAGGATATCCTAATTTAATGGATCCTAGCAAAGAGTTCTACGTTGTCCTAAAATACTAACATGTCCAATATCAGTCAACAACAGATAAACTAATCTCATCCACAATATAAAATAGCAAGAAGTACTAAATAAACTGCTGGAAGATAAACACCAGTCTCAAGATATCATAGTACAACCAATAATGTCTGATGGGGACAAACCCACTACTATAACGAAATAAAGTACTGAAATGATAGATAAAAGAGTGATGACTAGGGCATCGACTGACTAGATAATGATGCTCCCAATCCTAGGCAGAAGGCCTACCAAGTGATCATGGAAACTCTGACGGTAACACCTCTAGCTCCTCTGCTGTGGCAAACCTCGTCTCCTGTCCTGGGCCATACATTGTAGAGTAATATGTCTCGTCCAAATCTAGAAAGATACCAGGTCCTCAGACGGACGTAACAAGATACATAGAAATATGCCATATATATGAATACTGAATAAAATAAATGCAATAAGGGTGTGCTAACCATCTAAGTGAATGCAATGTGAGGACAACGCTGGTACGTATGGGTAGGTGTAGGCATATAATATCCAATACTCCGAAGAGAGTGGCATCAGTACGCCTACTAGTTGTCCTCCCCGCCCAATTTAAATACACAAGCCGAATACTTGACGTGCATATCACGCATCTATATGCCAAATCTGTAAATATACAACTCCTAAATTATGTACTATCCGTGATGCATGTTACACACACCGATAGCTAGTCGAGTACACGAACCCGCATCCCAATATGAATATGACACAGTGAAACGTGTAAGAGTGTCAGGTCTCGGAAGATATCAGAGTATCCTCCAATGGGGTGAGTCTGCTAAGGACTAGGTCAAGTATACTAATCATCGACGTATTCGTCGAATGCGCCCGAGTCAATCTCGGATGCGCACAGTTGTAAAAACTAAAAGCAACAAGGATACAATACAGCATGTGCATAATTTAAATTAGACAGTAAATATGGTAGGGTATCTTGCCTGAGTCCTCAAGCTGTGAATGCCAGAAGCCGGTTCCTGCAGTGTCTCTAGGCTGATCCAATGACCCTAACACACAATATAACATAGCAAATACTAACATCAGACACTAAGCAATATACACACACTACTGTGACGCTACTCTTGGATATTGTCCCAAGTTCACGATTTGATCGATTACAGCGTCATGTGTGCACGTAGCTAGGGTGTACACGTGTTCTGTCTTCGGTTAACGTGTGCCTTGAGACATTAAATTATTTAGTTATGGGTTACCAACTATCTCTACTCTGTATGAATACATGACCTTGTTTTCCCTATACTTGGTTTATGACCAGGTTTTTCGGTAAATTCTAGTCTTTGATATTAGGTCATAACCTTAGGGCAATTACTAATGTATTTAATTTTATCAACCTTCATTTATTCTCAACTACAGGTTACTGTTATTTAATTTGTGTCCATAAGTGACACGAGGACACAAAGAAATGATGATAGGCTACGAGGAAGGAGGGGTTGGTCGACGAGTACCTGATTGCCGGGACTAGGGGGTCTGCCTTCTAGTCGACCGTCCTCCGGCGAGTGGAGCTCCGACGTCGCGGCGGTGAGAAGCGGCGGCAGCAGCGGTCACAGCAACTGCAGTAGTCGCAGCAGCTGTGCAGTCGTGGCAGCGGCCTATCCGGCGGGGGACGTCGCCTGGGTGAGGGTCAGGTCATGTAAGAGGTGGCTCTCCGCCGGATGGTGGTGGCCGGGGGTGCTGAAGACGGTGTCCGGCCAGAACAGTCGGGTTTGGCGATATGTCGGGTTAGATGGAATGGTTGGGATGGTGATGGTTGCCGCCGGTGCCAGCGGTGGCATGCGGTGGGCAGGGTGGTCCGGTCGTAGAGGGGCAGGGACTGCGACGAGTGGCTGAGGTATCGTCTCGTCGTGGAGGGAAGGGTGATCGGGTGGAATGGTCGGCTAGGGTTTTAGGGAAGGGTGATGAATAGTTAGTTTTAGGGTTTAATATAGGAGACATGTATATTTATAAGGGGGTTGATGGGCTGGCCTAGGGACTTGGGCATGTCCGCCCTGGCTGGGGTGGGGCCAATCCTTGAGAAAAAGTTTATGCAGGTTTGGTTAAGTTCTGCTCGAGGTAAAGTTGGCCTAAATTAAAAAATATATTAAATGCAGTGCGTTAGACGTTCTTTTTACCCGATTATCGCGTAGCTAAGATGTGACACAATACTGAGTTTCTAATATTACATAGTGGTCAGAGGGTACCTATAATTGCCGCACATTAATTCTAATTAAATTTAAATAAATCCTAGTCTCCCGATATAATTCGAAATAAATACTGAATTGGTCGAGGGTGTTTACAATCTATCTTCCTTAGAGCATTTCGTCCTCGAAATTAAACACATACGTATGGTAAGAAATACTGACTGAATTTTAAATGCTAATACGTACCTAGTCCTTCAAAGAGATGGGGATAGCGTTGTCTTATATCCTCCTCACATTCCCAAGTCGACTCTCCTGGTGCATGATGCCTCCATACGAAACGAACTAAAGGTATAGTCTGACCTCTCAGTACCTTCTCACTCCTATCCAGAATCTCGACAGGCTCCTCTTGGTATGATAAACTCGGGCCGACTGTGATCTCTGAATGGTCAAGTACATGACTCGGATCCGGTATATAACTCCTCAGCTGAGGTACATGGAAGACGTTATGGACTCCTTCTAAAGTCTGTGGCAAGGCTAATCTGTAAGCAACCTCTCCGACACGTTCTAACACATAGAATGGTCCGATGTACCTCGGACTCCGCTTTCCTCTGCCTCCGAATCTGATAGTCCCTCGAGTAGGCGAGATCTTTAGAAATATGTTATCTCCAACCTGGAACTCTAAGGTTCGTCGATGCGCATTCACCCAATGCTTCTGTAGGTCTTGTGCTGCTCGTAGGTGCCCTTGGATCTCCTTCACCTTCTCTTCTGTACGAACAACCAACTCGGGGCCAAGAATCTGTCTTTCTCCTATATCGTTCCAACATAAGGGGGAACGACACTTTCTGCCATACAACGCTTCATAGGGAGCCATCTGGATGCTCGGTTGATAGATGTTGTTGTAGGAAAACTTGACCAAATACAAATGGTCCTCCCATGATCCTCCGAAATCTAGCATGCACGCTCTTAACATATCTTCCAAGGTCTGAATGGTACGCTCCGACTGGCCATCTGTCTGGGGGTGATACGCTGTGCTAAATTCCAGGCGGGTACCGAGACTCTTTTGCATACTCTGCCAAAAGTAAGATATAAATCTCGTATCCCTGTCAGACACGATGCTAACTGGCACTCCATGTAGGCGCACAATCTCCCTCATGTACATATCTGCTAAGACCTTTGTCAATTTTCCAACTCTGAAGGGTAAAAAGTATGCGGACTTGGTGAGTCTATCTATTATTACCCATACTATATTGCGACCACTAAGACTCCTCGAAAATCCCGTAACAAAGTCCATGGTGATGTTCTCCCATTTTCACTCCGGTATAAGGAGCGGTTAAAGCAATCCTGCAGATCTCTGATGCTCAGCCTTGACCAGGCACTTGGCCACAAAGCGTGCTCTCTCTCTCTCTCTTTATTCCATGCTACCAGTAGTACTATCTCAAGTCTCTGTACATCTTCGTGCCTCCTGGATGAAGGTAGTAGGTGGAACTGTGTGCTTCTGTCATCAACTCCTAACGAAGTTCTCCATTTGGAACATAGAGATGATCTCCGTATCTCAAAGTTCCGTCTTCATGTATCCGCAATCTTGTCTGTATTCCAGCCTCAGTCCTCTGTCGGAGCCTCTGAAATCTGGCATCTGTCGACAAGGCAGCCTTGATTCTCTCCACTAATGTTGACTGCAACTGAGAACTCGATAATTGTCTGTCTACTCCGGGCATAACAACTTATATTCCCATCTGTTCTAGATCTCTCAACAGATGTTGTTGGGTAGTTAAGAAGAATGCCATGGGTCTTCTGCTCAACGCGTTAGCTACTACGTTGGCCTTTCCCGGGTGGTACAGCAGCTCAATTTCGAAGTCTGTCATCACCTCGAGCCAACGTCTCTGCCTCTGATTAAGGTCCTTCTGAGTGTAGACGTACTTTAGGCTTTTGTGATCAGTGAATATCTCTACTCTTTCTCTATATAGGTTGTGCCTCCAGAGCTTCAAAGCAAAGATCACTGCTGCAAGCTCCAAGTCGTGAGTGGGATAGTTCTTCTCATGGGTCCTCAACTGCCTAGAGGTATAGGCTAAAACCTTCCCATGTTGCATCAAGACACATCATAATCCTTTCCCGGATGCATCGCTATAGATCACGAATCCTCCGGGTCCAGATGGTATGGTCAAGATAGGTGTTGTATTCAGACGCTTCTTCAACTCATCGAATGCCTTCTGACACTCCTCTGTCCAGGTGAACTCCTGCTCCTTACGGGTCAAACGGGTCATCGGTTCTGAAATCTTTGCGAAGTTCTCTACGAACCTCCGATAATATCCGGCAAGTCCTAGGGAACTTCTCACTTTTGAAATATTGGTAGGGGTTGGCCATGTCTCTACTGAAAAAATCTTTGCCGGGTCTACTGAAATGCCATCTCCAGAGATAACGTGTCCAAGAAAAGCGACACGGTCTAGGAGAAACTCACACTTGTTCAGCTTAGCATAAACCTCTCTCTCCTCAGTGTCCCTAACACTAGTCTCAGATGCTCTTCGTGCTCCTCGTGGCTCTTCGAATACATTAAGATATCGTCGATGAAGACTACCACAAACCGGTCCAAGTATTGGTGGAATACTCTGTTCATCAAGTTCATAAATACAGCTGGCACATTCGTCAGTCCAAAAGGCATCACTAAGAACTCATAGTGATCGTAATGAGTCCTTAATGCTGTCTTTTGAATGTCTTCTCTTTGCACCTTCACTTGATGATAACCCGATCTCAAGTCGATCTTGGTGAACACCACTGCTCCTGTCAGCTGATCGAACAAATCATCAATCCGCGGTAGGGGGTACTTGTTCTTGATAGTCAAAGGATTAAGGGCTCTGTAATCAATGCACATGCATACCGTTCCATCCTTCTTAGGCACAAACAACACTGGTGCTCCCTAGGGTGATGTACTAGGATGGATAAATCCCTTGCTCTGCAACTCCTCTAATTGTAGCTTCAGCTCATCTAACTCCTTCTTTGCCAATCGGTATACATTGGAAGATACAGGTGCTGCTCCGGGTACTAGCTCAATAGTGAACTCTACGTCTCTATCTGGCAGTAAACCGGCAATTCTTCGGGGAAAACATCCTCGAATTCTGCAACTATTGGTGGGGGTACCATCTCCATAGCCATGTAAGCTCCAGCTATTTGTCCTACTCCTTGCTCGACGGTCCCTCGTATGTACTCGAACTCTGGTTGATCCGGCGGTCTAAAAGTGACGCTACCCTTCCGGCAATTTAGTACGGCATTATACTGGCTCAACCAGTCCATGCCTAGCACAACATCAAAGTACGGCATGGGTAATACCAAGAAGCGCGCTCTCATCTCTCTACCACATACGACTACCGAGCACGTTCTAATAGTGCTGGTAACCGGCACGATACTGCCTCCGATAAGAATCTTCTAACTCTTAGGTAAGGGGGAGGTAGCTACTCTATGCATTGCTATAAATCTACTAGATATAAATGATAGCATAGCACCAGAATCAAACAATGCAGTTGCAGGTAATAATGCAACTAAAATGGTACCTGTGATAGCTTCCCCTTCTGTTTCCTCCTTAGTAGCTGCTAAAGCAAAGGCTTGTCCGTGTCTCTGTCCCCCGGTCTATTGTCGGGCTCGATCAAACTGTGACTACGGTGGTGCCAAGGGTGGTCCCCTTTGAAATCCTCCAGGTGCTGGTGGTCGCTGACCTCCTAGTGGGGGTAGTATCCTCGGAACTGGTGCTGCTGGCCTCTGTCCGGTCTGCGGTGCTGCCTCCCTGCGCTGTGGGCAATCTCTGACAAGGTGCTGACTCGCTCCATAAATCATGCATGTCCCTAGTCTCTTTCGGCAGTCCTTCTCTAAGTGGCCTCTCTTACCACAGAAGTGGGAAATCAGAAGTTCCTGGTGTGGGTATGGTACTATCCTCTATTGTGTCTGCGCTCTGGGATGACGGATTGGTCCTCCTGCTCTGGGCTGGGCTATGGTTGGTGTAGTCATGCTGGAACGTCTAGCTCCTCTGACGATGGCCTCCTGGATCCTTGCCTCTGCAAGAACCTCTTCATAAGAAATGCTCGCATCTGTGGTGAGGCCGTGATTGAATCTCTGGGCCTTCTCTAGGTCATTGGGTATCAGGACGGCACCAAATCTGCTGAGGCGGCTAAACTTCGTGTCATACGCATCAACAGTCATATTCCTTTGTCTAAATGTAGGAACTGGGAGTACAGGGCATTTCTGACTGTGGCCGGGAAATACTTCGTATTGAAGTACTCTAAGAAGTGTTCCTAAGTCTGGTTCTTGCCTACACTGTGCTCAATAGAATCCCACCAGTGATGGGTATTGCCTTTTAGTTGGGCCCTCACTGCGGTCATCCAAAGGTCTGAGTACAGTTGTGAAGCCTCTAGTAGCATCGCCGTATTGGCGACCCAATCGGAGATCTTCTCTACTATCTCGTTGCCCGAGAAAGTATCTGGTCCCATCTGTCGGAACCATCATACAGTGCCACCTGTCTGGGCTGGTGCAGTTGCTGGTACTAGTGCTGTAACAGGTGTCATCTCTAGTACTGCCATCAAACTTTGTCTTAATGTCTCGGTCTGATGCCACTGTGCTTGCATCATAGTCTGAAAGAACTGAAGCATCTGTGGCTGTCCATCTAGATGTGGCATCTGGGGTGTATAAGGTGGAGGTGGTGGTAGTGGAACCTCTGGCTGTGCGGTAGGTGTCTCCTTAGATGTCGGCCTCTCGGTCTGCGGCATCGGTATAGCTCCTGAAGTCTGGCCCTCAAAATAAGGTGTGAGGATCGTCTGTAAAGTCTGTCCCTCGGGCTGCTGGGTAGGATCATCCTGAGAAGTCTCATGCCAATGTATCAACTGGGACTGTGGAGGTGGTTGCCCTCCAGGTAGTCCCTGGGGTACCTCTTCTCCTTGGGTGGTGTTGTCTGGCACCACGGTACTGGGTGCTCCTCGTCCACTGTGCAAGTTTATCTTGTTGCAAGAGATAGAGCTTCATTAAAAGAGTACGGAATCAAGCAAACAGGATGCAGATTTTTAGAAGCAATACGAAGGAAATTCAAAGATAAAATTAAAGTGGATGAGACCTAGAAATTTCTATCCTATTACAGGCTCGCTGGGCATGTTACCATACCACAAGCAAAAAAGTCGACCAGTATGGGCCACCACTAAAACCATGTCACGTCCCAGTCCCAAAATTACACGGGACCAGGTCACGTGGCAATAGACAGCTGTCACGTCTCCGAAGATATCCCAATTTAATGGATCCTAGCGAAGAGTGCTACGCTGTCCTAAAATACTAACATATCCAATATCAGTCAACAACAGGTAAACTAATCTCATCCACAATATAAAACAGCAAAAAGTACTAAATAAACTGCTGGAAGATAAACACCAGTCTCAAGATATCATAGTACAACCAATAATGTCTAATGGGGACAAACCCACTACTATGATAAAATAAAGTACTGAAATGATAGATAAAAGAGTGATGACTAGGGCATCGACTGACTAGATAATGATGCTCCCAATCCTAGTCAGAAGGCCTACCAAGTGATCACGAAAACTCTGACGGTAACACCTCTAGCTCCTCTGCTGTGGCGAACCTCTCTCCTGTCCTGGGCCGTACACTATAGGGTAATATGCCTCGTCCAAATCTAGAAAGGTACCAGGTTCTCAGAGGGACGTAACAAGATACATAGAAACATGCCATATATATGAATACTGAATAAAATAAATGCAATAAGGGTGTGCTAACCATCTAAGTGAATGCAATATGAGGATAACGCTGGTACGTATGGGTAGGTGTAGGCATATAACGTCCAACACTCCGAAGAGAGTGGTATCAGTACAGTATATCGTCCATAGCGCTCCGAAGAACGTGGCATCAGTATAGTATATCGTCCATATCGCTCCGAAGAACGTGGCATCAATGTAAAGAAAATTATTCGATCTGTGGCTCCTCCGAAACTACGGCTCCAATGTGTGTACCCCATACACCTACTAGTTGTCCTCCCCGCCCAATGTAAATACACAAGCCGAATACTCGACGTGCATATCACGCATCTATATGCCAAGTCTCTAAATATACAACTCCTAAATTATGTACTATCCGTGATGCATGTCACACGTACTGATAGCTAGTCGAGTAGGCGAACTCGCATCCCAATATGAATATGACACAGTGAAACGTGTAAGAGTGTTAGGTCTCAGAAGATATCAGAGTATCCTCCAATGTGGTGAGTCTGCTAAGGACTAGGTCAAGTATACTAATCATCGACGTATCCATCGACTGCACCCGAGTCAATCTCGGACGCGCACAGTTGTATAAAATAAAAGCAACAAGGAAATAATACAATATGTGCATAATTTAAATTAGACAGTAAATATGGTAAGGTATCTTGCCTGAGTCCTCATGCTGTGAATGCCAGAAGCCGGTTCCTGCAGTGTCTCCTGGCTGATCCAATGACCCTAACACACAATATAATATAGCAAATGCTGACATCAGACACTAAGCAATATACACACACTACTGTGACGCTACTCTTGGGTATTGTCGCAAGTTCACGATTTGATCGATTACAGCGTCATGTATGCACGTAGCTAGGGTGTACACGTGTTCTGTCTTCGGTTAACGTGTGCCTTGAGACATTAAATTATTTAGTTATGGGTTACCAACTATCTCTGCTCTGTATGAATACATGACCTTGTTTTCCCTATACTTGGTTTATGACCAGGTTTTTCGGTAAATTCTAGTCTTTGATAATAGGTCATAACCTTAGAGAAATTACTAATGTATTTAATTTAATCAACCTTCATGTATTCTCAACTATAGGTTACTGTTATTTAATTTGTGTCCATAAGTGATACGAGGACACAAAGAAACGATGATAGGCTATGAGGAAGGAGGGGTTGGTCGACGAGTACCTGATTGTCGGGACTAGGGGGTCTGCCTGCTAGTCGACCGTCCTTCGGCGCGTGGAGCTCCGGCGTCGCAGCGGTGAGAAGCGGCAACAGCAGTGGTCACAGCAACTGCAGTAGTCGCAGCAGCCATGCAGCGGTGGCAGCGGCCTATCCGGTGGGGGACGTCGCCAGGGAGAGGTTCAGGTCGTGTAGGAGGTGGCTCTCCGCCGGATGGTGGTGGTCGGGGGTGCTGAAGGCGGTGCCCGACCGGAACAGTCAGGTTTGGCGATATGTCAGGTTAGATGGAATGGTTGGGATGGTGATAGTTGTCGCCGGTGCCAGCGGTAGGCAGGGTGGTCCGGTCGTAAAGGGGCAGGGACTACGACGAGTGGCTGTGGTGTCATCTCATCATAGAGGGAAGGGTGCTCGGGTGGAAAGGTTGGCTAGGGTTTGAGGGAAGGGTGATGAATAGTTAGTTTTAGGATTTAATGTAGGAGACATGTATATTTACAAGGGGGTTGATGGGCTGGCCTAGGCACTTGGGCCTGTCCGCCCTAGCTGGGGTGGGGCTAGTCCATGAGAAAGAGTGTATGTGGGTTTGGTTAAGTTCTGCTCGAGGTGAAGTTGGCCTCAATTAAAAAATAGGTTAAATGCAATATGCTAGACGTTCTTTTTACCCGATTATCGCGTAGCTAAGATGTGACGCAATGATGAGTTTCTAATATTACATAGTGGTCAGAGGGTACCTATAATTGCCGCACATTAATTCTAATTAAATTTAAATAAATCCTAGTCTCCCGATTTAATTCGAATTAAATACTGAATTGGTCGAGGGGGTTTACAATACTACAAAGATATATCAAAATCCTTTATCAGTTTCAACCACCGACGCTGTCTCATGTTCAACTCCTTCTACATGAAAACGTACTTCAAGCTCTTGTGGTCTGTAAAGATCTCCACACACTCTTCGTACAAATAATATTTTCACAACTTTAGGGCGAAGATGACTGCTACCAACTCCAAATCATGGGTAGGATAGTTCTTTTCATGAGGTCGTAATTGACTGGATGCGTAGACAATCACTTTCCCATTATGTTGAAGAACATAACCCAAATCTTTCCCTGATGCATCACTATAAATAGTGAAACCTCCAGACCCTGATGGCAACGTCAAAATAGGAGCAGACGTCAACCACTTCTTCAATTCCTCAAAAGCAACCTGACAATCCTCCGTCCAAACAAACTCTACATCCTTCTTGGTGAGTCTGGTCATCGGCTCGGCAATCCTCAAAAATCTTGCACAAACTTTCTGTAGTAGCCTGTCAATCCCAAGAAACTCCTGATCTTTGCTACCAAACTCGGGGTCTTCCAAGATTTTACTGCTGTGATCTTCTTCGGATCCACTGAAATACCCTCACTAGTCACAACATGCCCCAAGAATTCTACATTATCCAGAAAAAACTCATACTTGGACAACTTCCCATATAGCTTCTCCTTCCTCAGTACATCCAATATAATTCTCAAATGCTCCTCATGCTCCTCCAGTATCTTCGAGTATATGAGTATGTCGTTGATGAACACCACCACAAACTTGTCAAGGTACTGATGGAACACCTTGTTCATCAAGTTCATAAATACCACCGGTGCATTAGTCAACCCAAACGGCATCACCATAAACTCGTAATCATACCGAGTTTTAAAAGCAGTATTCGATATGTCCTCCCGCTTCACCTTCACCTGGTGGTAACCTGATCTCAAATCTATCTTAGAAAACACCTTGGCATCCCTCAACTGATCGAACAGATCATCAATCCGTGGCAAAAGGTACTTATTCTTGATAGTAAGATTATTCAAAGCCTTATAATCAATGCACATGTGCACCGATCCATCCTTCTTCGGTACAAACAATACCGGGGCTCCACATGGTGAAGAACTCGATATGATAAACCCCTTATCCTGCAATTCGTCCACCTGCTTCTTCAGCTCGACCAGCTCGTTGTTGTTTACTCTATAGACATATTGTGAAATTGGTTATGCACCTGGCACCAAGTCTATAGAGAATTTAACAGCTTGATCTGGCGGCAACCCTGGCAATTTCTCTGGAAATACATCCAAGAACTCTGTTATCAACGGATACAGCAACTCCTTGTCTTCAACCATAGTTCCACAAATAATGCCTTCTCCCTGCTCTACAACTGCTCTAGCAAACTCGAACTTTGTTTCTCCAGACGGACCAAACAAAACTCTACCTCCTCTATAATCTATACTAGCACGGTGCCTACTCAACCAATCCATCCCGAGTATAATATCGTAGTTCGGAAGTGGCATTACAAGTAGACACACACTCAACTCCCGGTCTCCTAGAGTAACTCTCTGATCTTTGCAAATATTATTAACCCGGATAATGCCACCCCCGGTCATGATCTTGCAAGTCCTAAGCAAAGACTCAACTACAAAACCATGCTTCAGAGCAAAAGAAACAGATACAAAACTATGGGAAGCACCACTATCAAACAAAGATAAAGCTGAAATGGAATCAAGAAGAATCGAACCAGCGATGACATCTCTAGTGGGTTCGTCCTCCTTGACGGTCATAGCAAACACTCATCCCTGACGTACACCTCCCTACGATTGATGCTGGACATAACGTTGCTGCTATGTCGGAAGTGATCCCCTCGGCTATACTGCAGGTGGTCTCATCTGTGCCCTCGGAGCTGAAACTGCTCCCTGAACTGTACGACAATGATTGGAAGGACACTCCCTCAGTTAATGTCCTTCAGTACCATAATACAAATAAACTCCCAACCTCTTCCTATAAAATTCCTATATGTGGTTGGGCTTCTTGCAGAAGTGGCAGAAAGATTGTTGTAACTATCTCTGCTACTATGGTGCCTGGTGAAAAGGTACCCTAGCAGGAGTCTGGTGCTGCTGAGGCTGCTGGAAAGGTCTGGACTGGAAATAAGGACGTTTGTCAGATACTGCACTGTTGTTGGCCCCTAGAATAGAATTACGGTCTCTCTTGGGCTTCAAACCCAACACCCGCTCAACCTTGCGTGCCTCCGAAAGTATCTCCGAGTAGGTCTCATAAAAAGACGGAATGAGGATCTTCACTTCCCAGTTAAGACCTTCACGGAAACGAATTACCCAAATCTCCTTCTCTCTCACCAAATACTCTGTAAATTGGCTCAACCTGCCAAACTCTGCAGCGTACTCCTCCATAGATATGCTCCCCTGAATGAGGCTCTCAAACTACCTCCCCAAGTATTGCCTATCTGCCCGAGCGAAAAACTTTCTCTTGAAGAAGTCTTTGAATACCTCCCAAGACAGTCCCGCGTCAACAAGAATCGGCTCATTCCTGAACCAAGTACGAGCGACGTTGAACAGTTGAAGTCCTACCGCCTCAACCTTCAGATCCTCAGAAAGACGGGACACCCTTATAAGATGCTCAATGTCCTCGAGCCAATCATCATCATAGACGATGCCCTCCGTCTCCTTGAAGACCCTAGGCTCCAGCTTCTTGAAGTCCTGAATGTTGCCTGTCACGACCCGCACCCGGTGTAGGGATACAAGTCGGGAACAACGCCCAGCCTACGCTGCAGCATCGGCGGTAGAACGCTGTCTTGGTCAACTATACTATCTAATTATCTCATTATAAAGCATAAACCTCCAATAATATCTCAACTCCAAGAAGAGAGTAACCAACTTAATTCAACACAATACTCAATCACATTTCTATGGCACGAGAAGATATCACAGAAGTCTAACATAACTAAGCAGTTAAAAATATAACAACAATAAATAGAAATAATATCCAAACACAAATATATGCCAAAAACAAATCCGGTACCAAAATGTTAAAGAGAACTAACTATGCTAACTAGTGAATCCGGCAAAATCTCTCAATAGTCACTCCAGAACTAGTGGGTCCAAGTCTGCACCATCAATAGGCTGAGGTCTGTAGTATGTCGGACACCAATCTCCCGGATCCTCTGAAAAATGTTTTCCTGTCAGGAATGGAGCGAAGTACAACCCAATAGCAGTTTCAATTAATTGACAAAAACTATAAAGCAGTAGAATAGAAGATGCTATCTACGATGAGGATATAACTGACAATCAAGAACAATGAGAGAATAGGCAATACTAACAACAGAATATAATCAATGCGTACAAGAATAAAGGAATGAACTATAATGTCAGAATAGAACAAGGTAATCAATGAACTGAATAATGGAATCTACAATAACTATGTGATTTGAGATACTAACTAAATATTTGATCGGCCTGGGAGATTCAATGATTACACTAAGGAGCTAACTCAACCATACGTGAATTGCATGGTTAGTTAGTAGCCAATGATTACACTACTAGCCGATAGTTTCTTGATCACATATTTAATTGGTATTTCCCCCACCCCGACTGATATAATGGATCGAATCATGACACGTCACTAGCCAATGTATCCAATGTTTAATCTACAATATTCAATGTTATCCAATACCAACAAGGATAGTATCCGATACCATCTCCATAATCAAGGTAACATCCCATGACTAACGATCCAATAACAATACCAATCCGTGTACCATCGTGTCAAGAATCATAAGTAACATTTCTAAATACTTAAATTATAGTGGTAATCAAATAATAAAAACTATCAGAGAATGTACTCGCCTGTGGTCCAGAGCAAATGATAAAAAATGATGTCCGAACTGGTGTCACAGACCTATATATGAAATATTGCATTAATACAAGTTTTTGGGAAGAGAAATAAATTAAACTAGTCAACTTTCTAGGTCATAAAGTCATTTCTAAGTCAAAAGTCAAACTATGTCAACTCTAAGTCAACTATGGTCAACTATAGTCAAATTATGGTCAACTACCTATTTCTATATTGCATGAGTCTAACTCAAAGATATTGGGCTCACACACTATGAATCTAGGCCATACAAACTAAATCTTAGGATACTAAGATACCGTATCTCAAGATACGCAAACGAAGATAAATATAACACATATGTACATATCAAACAATATTATATATATAAAATCCTAATTACAAATGCTAAATGGATACCTTGATTTCGAACCACTTGGTATCGCAATACTAAACCTTTATCTTGATATCCAAACCCAATACCTTGATTATCCTCCAATACCTTGATACTTACCTTGGCATCTTAAGGTAAATTCAAAACCTTATTTATACTAACTACCCAACAATAATTACATATATCAATCCAATATAACTCTAGTATGTACTAATAGAATAATACTAACTACCAACTACATACTAACTATTAATACATATATACGTACATACATACCTACAAATATATAAAATATAAAAGATACTCATAACAATTGATAACTAACTATTCTAATAAATTTATATGCTACAACTAAATATATACATATATAGTATACTATAATATAAATAACAATTAGGAACATATTTATATATATATTAATTATCATATATATGTATATATAAATACATATATATAACCCACCATATATATTTATACAATATATATTTAAATACATATATATAACCCATAATATATATTTATACAATATATATTTAAATACATATATATAACCCACAATATATATTTATACGATATAAATATAAAACTATATATAAATATACATACACTTATACATAGTAAATTGTATAAAATACCACATAGTAACATACACACACATATAGTAATATGTATATATAACTATACATATATGTATACATATATATAATCATATAATAATATAAATACATAACAATATATAATATAACTATATATATAATCACATATAAATATATCTACTATATTATATATACATATGCTACCACTTATAAATATATATCTACATACATATATATATATATAAATAATCATATATAAATAATCTAATTACTTAATTAAACATACACATATATTATATAAAATATATACATATATTTATATCCCTAACATATATTATAACATATATATTAATACATGTAGAAGAAAGCTACATAATATATATTCTATTAATACATATATGATACATAGATCTATGATACAATAAACACTATAATAAATATATATAATACATATATAATATATATAGATACATACACAATTATAATTCAAGAATTAAAGCACAATTAATTAGATCTACACATAAACACACAACAATTGGAGAGTATCACACTGTATCCCACTAGATCTAGGATACGCATGCGACACGAGTCCACCACAAATCCAATTGCACCCCGAAGGACACAAACAAATCATATATAATATTTATGAACAAAACAAAGTATCAAATGTAGATCTATGTGTCCGTGTCAAAATACGACATGTACCCCGTGTCGGAGGAAAAACCCCTAAAACAACACGTATCACCAAATTATTGGGATACGACCTACATGTACCCAATTATGGACACGACACTAACCCCAAACACATAAACATATGCCAAATTGATCTATAGGATCAATTGACACACACAACAAAAGTCATTTTCGGAACTCCCACAAAATTGACACAAAAAGCACCATAACTTTCTCCATAGGTCTCCTATGAACACAAAACCAAATTCTATGGGTAGTACATATATATGGGTTGATTATTCATGACTAAATCTCAGATTTAGAAGCTATTTTAAGGGAAAAAATTGAATTATACCTATTGGGAGATGGATTCCCAATGAAACCTCCAAATTTGGTGAAATTGGTCTCCAACTTGTAGATCCTTGCTCCTCTTTGTAGATCCTTACTTCCTCCTTCTAGATCCTTGCTCTTCTAGTCTCCAATGGTGATTTGGGAAGTAATTGAATGAAAATTTGGTAGGGATTTGATGAAATTTGGTTGAGAGAAATTCTAGATCTAGATTTGGAATAAAAAATGAAGAGAGAGAAAGTTTTTATCCCCTTTATATAGGCCTCACTTGCCCCCTCCCTCAAGCTACTATGTAAAGTCTAAAATACCCCTTGGGGCCTCTCATGAAGAAATTAATTAAGGAGGAAAGCTTCTAGTCCAATGGTTTAATTAATTTAATCATCCTCCTAATTAATGGGCTTTCTAGTTGGGCTCAATTCTAACAATTAAAACATGTTGGTCCATGAGTCTAAACTAAACTAGTTAGGTCCACTAACACAAGTCCAAAAAATAAATCTATCATGCTAATAATAAATAAATAATATAATAAATAAATATTTAACATGCATAATATTTAATTAATTATAAAATGACCAAAATACCCTTTTCTCGAAAATACGGTAGTGACAAGTCTATCCCCCTTAAAATAATTTCGTCCTCGAAATTTAAAGGTGATCGTACTCCTTCTAGGTCAAACCCCCAGCAATCATAGTCTAATAAGGTCTTATCTCACTAAGAACAGTCCTATGCAAAGAATAACATGCATGGTCATGGTCTCCACCTGTCTTCTGTCTTATTACTGTTGTCTCTGTCAGGGTATTCTATAGCTACACTAACTATATAACACAAGCATCCAAAAGGTACTAAAGAATCAATCAATCAAAATAGATGAAAGGAACAGAAAGAAAGAACAGACTCTCTAACCCATCACCTGTAGTATTGGTCTACTTGACCGTCATCGCAAATGCTCCGCCCTGCCGAGGTAGCTCCCTCTGCGGGTGATGAGCAATCTGTGGTGCTACAGGTCGCCTAACTCCACCTCTCTACCCTCGATCTGCATCTTGGCTAGACGTTGAATTGTCCAGAGACAATCCTTCACCATATGCTCCGTTGATCCACAATGTAAGCATGCTCCAAGTCTCTTCCGGCACATCTCCCAAGTGTGCCCAGTCTTCTTGCAGTAGGTGCATTGAGGAGCTTGTTGCACCTGTCTCTGAGGCTGCTGTGGTATCTGTTGTACTAGAGCTTGTACTGGAGCAACAATAGGTTCTGGCATCTGATATTGTTGCTGATAGGCTCCAAATTGTATTGGAAACTGCTGTTGCTGGAACCGCGGCCTCTTTGTCGGTCCCGCACTACTACTGTCACCCCCAAACATATCACGGTCCCTCTTCGGCTTCAAGTTCCACTCCCGCTCGACCTTGCGTGCCTCCGAAAGTATCTCAGAATACGTCTCGTAGAAAGACGGAATGAGAATCTTGACTTCCCAATTCAGACCCTCGCGAAAACTGCTCCCGATCGATGGGATCTAGTCTTCGGCGGCATCCTGAAGACAGATCGAAACAAAGGAGATCAATTCGACACAAGATAAGATATCATCAAGGAAGGACAAAAGTATTCAGAAGGAATCAAAAGTAGCGATTCAATTCATATTGGAATTCCTAGTTGTGATTGAGTATCCCTCTCTCATCCTAGTATCCTATGTCCTATCGCAGGCACGCAGTAGTAAAACTAAGTCATCGCACTACCACGATATCGCAATATTGTGAAGCCTGACCTGCATGGGCCACCACTAAAAACGTGTCACGACCCGCACCCGGTGTAGGGATGCAAGTCGGGAACAACGCCCAGCCTACGCCGCAGCATCGGCGGTAGAACGATGTCTTGGTCAACTATACTATCTAATTATCTCATTATAAAGCATAAACCTTCAATAATATCTCAACTCCAAGAAGAGAGTAATCAACTTAATTCAACACAATACTCAATCACATTTCTATGGCACGAGAAGATATCACAGAAGTCTAACATAACTAAGCAGTTAAAAATATAACAACAACAAATAGAAATAATATCCAAACATAAATATATGCCGGAAACAAATCCGGTAGCAAAATGCTAAAGAGAACTAACTATGCTAACTAGTGAATTCGGCTAAATCTCTCAATAGTCACTCCAAACTAGTGGGTCCAAGTCTGCACCATCAATAGGCTGAGGTCCGTAGTATGTCGGACACCAATCTCCCGGATCCTCTAAAAAATGTTTTTCAGTCAGGAATGGAGCGAAGTACAACCCAATAGCAGTTTTAATTAATTGACAAAAACTATAAAGCAGTAGAATAGAAGATGCTATCTACGATGAGGATATAACTGACAATCAAGAACAATGAGAGAATAGGCAATACTAACAACAGAATATAATCAATGCGTACAAGAATGAAGGAATGAACTATAATGTCAGAATAGAACAAGGTAATCAATGAACTGAATAATGGAATCTACAATAACTATGTGATTTGAGATACTAACTAAATATATGATCGGCCTAGGAGATTCAATGATTAGACTAAGGAGCTAACTCAACCATACGTGAATTGCATGGTTAGTTAGTAGCCAATGATTACACTACTAGCCGATAGTTTCTTGATCACATATTTAATTGGTATTTCCCCCACCCCGACTGATATGATGGATCGAATCATGACACGTCACTAGCCAATGTATCCAATGTTTAATCTACAATATTCAATGTTATCCAATACCAACAAGGACAGTATCCGATACCATCTCCATAATCAAGGTAACATCCCATGACTAACGATCCAATAACAATACCAATCTGTGTACCATCGTGTCAAGAATCATAAGTAATATTTCTAAATACTTGAATTATAGTGGTAATCAAATAATGAAAACTATCAGAGAATGTACTCGCCTGTGGTCCAGAGCAAATGATAAAAAATGAGGTCCGAACTGGTGTCACAGACCTATATATGAAATATTGCATTAATACAAGTTTTTGGAAAGAGAAATAAATTAAACTAGTCAACTTTCTAGGTCATAAAGTCATTTCTAAGTCAAAAGTCAAACTATGTCAACTCTAAGTCAACTATGGTCAACTATAGTCAAATTATGGTCAACTACCTATTTCTATATTGCATGAGTCTAACTCAAAGATATTGGGCTCACACACTATAAATCTAGGCCATACAAACTAAATCTTAGGATACTAAGATACCGTATCTCAAGATACGCAAATAAGGGATAAATATAACACATATGTACATATCAAACAATATTATATATATAAAATCCTAATTACAAATGCTAAATGGATACCTTGATTTCGCACCAACTTGGTATCGCAATACTAAACCTCTATCTTGATATCCAAACCCAATACCTTGATTATCCTCCAATACCTTGATACTTACCTTGGCATCTTAAGGTAAATTCAAAACCTTATTTATACTAACTACCTAACAATAATTACATATATCAATCCAATATAACTCTAGTATGTACTAATAGAATAATACTAACTACCAACTACACACTAACTATTAATACATATATACGTACATACATACCTACAAATATATAATATATAAAAGATACTCATAACAATTGATAACTAACTATTCTAATAAATTTATATGCTACAACTAAATATATACATATATAGTATACTATAATATAAATAGCAATTAGGAACATATTTATATATATATTAATTACCATATATATGTATATATAAATACATATATATAACCCACCATATATATTTATACAATATATATTTAAATACATATATATAACCCATAATATATATTTATACAATATATATTTAAATACATATATATAACCCACAATATATATTTATACGATAAAATATAAAACTATATATAACTATACATACACTTATACATAGTAAATTGTATAAAATACCACATAGTAACATACACACACACATATAGTAATATGTATATATAACTATACATATATGTATACATATATATATAATCATATAATAATATAAATACATAACAATATATAATATAACTATATATATAACCACATATAAATATATCTAGTATATTATATATACATATGCTACCACTTATAAATATATATCTACATACATATATATATATATATATATATATATATATATATATATAAATAATTATATATAAATAATCTAATTACTTAATTAAATATACACATATATTATATAAAATATATACATATATTTACATCCCTAACATATATTATAACATATATATTAATGCATGTAGAAGAAAGCTACATAATATATATTCTCTTAATACATATATGATACATTGATCTATGATACAATAAACACTATAATAAATATACATAATACATATATAATATATATAGATACATACACAATTATAATTCAAGAATTAAAGCACAATTAATTAGATCTACACATAAACACACAACAATTGGAGAGTATCACACTGTATCCCACTAGATCTAGGATACGCATGCGACACGAGTCCACCACAAATCCAATTGCACCCCGAAGGACACAAACAAATCATATATAATATTTATGAACAAAACAAAGTGTCAAATGTAGATCTATGTGTCCGTGTCAAAATACGACATGTACAAAGTCCCGTGTCGGAGGAAAAACCCCCAAAACAACACGTATCACCAAATTGTTGGGATATGACCTACATGTACCCAATTATGGACATGACACTAGCCCCAAACACATAAACATATGCCAAATTGATCTATAGGATCAATTGACACACACAACAAAAGTTATTTTCGGAATTCTCCCAAAATTGACACAAAAAGTACCATAACTTTCTCCATAGGTCTCCTATGAACACAAAACCAAATCCTATGGATAGTACATACATATGGGTTGATTATTCATGATTAAATCTCAGATTTATAAGCTATTTTAAGGAAAAAATTAAATTATACCTATTGGGAGATGGATTCCCAATGAAACCTCCAAAATTGGTAAAATTGGTCTCCAACTTGTAGATCCTTGCTCCTCTTTGTAGATCCTTACTTCCTCCTTCTAGATTCTTGCTCTTCTAGTCTCCAATGGTGATTTGGGAAGTAATTGGGTGAAAATTTGGTAAGGATTTGATAAAATTTGGTTGAGGGAAATTCTAGATCTAGATTTGGAATAAAAAATGAAGAGAGAAAGTTTTTATCCCCTTTATATAGGCCTCACTTGCCCCCTCCCTCAAGCTACTATGTAAAGTCTAAAATACCCCTTGGGGCCTCTCATGAAAAAATTAATTAAGGAGGGAAGCTTCTAGTCCAATGGTTTAATTAATTTAATCCTCCTCCTAATTAATGGGCTTTCTAGTTGGGCTCAATTCTAACAATTAAAACATGTTGGTCCATGAGTCTAAACTAAACTAGTTAGGTCCAATAACACAAGTCCAAAAAATAAATCTATCATGCTAATAATAAATAAATAATATAATAAATAAATATTTAACATGCATAATATTTAATTAATTGTAAAATGACCAAAATACCCTTTTCTAGAAAATACGGTAGTGACATTGCCTGGCCGAAGCTGAGCAACCTAAGGAATATCCTACTGCTAGACCAAAACTCCTATCTCGACTATGACACAAGCAAGCTAATGAGCACTCTCGATGCCTTGTCGTAAAATGTTGGTCTGCCTATGATGTGCCTCTGACTGAGCCCTCTGTGCCTCGAGCATCTCACAAAATAGTATAAATATTTGAGTCGCCTCAGCTGGAACTGGAGGTGGAGATAAAAGCCCCTCAGATATAGCTAGCACAGTCCTCTAAGTAGGTGGTGGACCTCCAAAAGCAGCTGACACTCTAATTATCGGAGAAGTGACTGGTGCAGGCCCTTAAGATGTCGCAGACCTCTCAGAAGCTGCTCTCCCTTGCTGCGATCTAGTCTTAGGCGACATTCTTAGACAAAGCGAAAGAAAGAATCAATATGGCACATAATGTAAGACACTCAAGGAAAGGACAGTTTAAGATCAAATTTTAATATCAAAGGAGAATAATTGAACGAATCAAAAGAATTTTTCCTAGATGTGATTGAGTATTCTCAGCCTATAGCTTATATCCTTTATCCTGACACAGGCTTATAGTAGTACAACTAAGTCATCGCACTACCACGATATTGTATAACTTGTGAAGCCTGACCTGCGTGGGCCACCACTAAAAATATGTCATGACACGCACCCGGTGTAAGGGTACAAATCAGAAACAACGTCCAGCCTACGCCACAAAATTGGCGGTAGAACGTTGTCTGGGTAATCTATCTAGCAATATAATGAACCACCAACAATAACAATATACTCAATCACAGATCTAAGATGGAACGAGCACGAATATAATAAAGAATAGAATAGTCACATACAACTCATGAGTATAAAATAATAACATCATTGAGTCTAACAGAAATACTAACAAAGTAAGCTGGAGACAAATACAGTACAAGAATACTAAGAAGCTACTAATCCCTGGTCATCTGTCTCAGTTCGGATAACTCCCTCCTGAGCCAGGGTCTCTGACTCTAAATCCACAACATCTTGGGGTCTATAATATGTAGGGTACCAGTCCTCAGTGTCATCTGGAAAAAATATATCCAGTCAGGAAAGAAGCAGAGTACATCTCTAACAACAGTTCTAATCAATAATAAAAACTATGTAACAGTAAATAAATATGAATATACAAGATGCAACAATAGATACAAGAGATACACAATAACAAAATACTAGAATAAATACAATAATAAATAATATGTCAATGAACAATGATACTAATGTCTAAGTGTGTGAATACTAGCTTTAATATGTGATCGACTTGGGAACTTGCACAAGAGTATAATGGCCTGACTGATCATACGTACGGTGTATGATCAATACTCACAAGGAATAAGACATGCACAAGGAGGGTATGATCATATATCTACACTAAAATACTCCCCACCCCCGACTGGTATAATAGATCCAACCATGGTATGCTATGGCACGGGATTCTCTAGGAAGGTAGCAAGTCTCCTCAAGAATCAGTGACTGTACATGCACAAGATAATTAATAAAATAAGTCTTACACAAGATACACCATATATAAGGAATAACATCTCATGACGAGATTCGGAAATACCAATCCGTGTAACCATCGTGTCAAGAAACATGGATATCTATACTAGATCCAATGAACATAGAGGATATCATAAATAAGAAACTATCAGAGAATGTACTCGTCTGAAGTCTAAAGAATAGTCTCACAGATGTCTGATACAGTGCCTCGAAGACCTAGATATGGAATACAACATTAATATAAGGTTTCAGAAAGAAAATAAGTTAAACTAGTCAACTTCTAGGTCAATAAGTCAACTCTGGTCAACTATGGTCAACTACCTATTTCTAGGTTGTGAAAGTCTAACACAAGGATATTGGGTTCAAATACTAATGTCTAGGTCATAAACTACATCTTAGGGTACTAGGATACCGTATCTCTGGATACGTAAATCAAAAGGAAAATATTATGTATTAATATTAAATAATTTATTTATTATATAAATCCTAATTACAAACATTAAATAGATGCATTGGTTTTGAACCAACTTGGTATCTCAACACTAAACTATAATATTGATACCCAAACACAATACCTTGGGTATCCCCAATTACCTTGGTACTTACCTTGGTATCTCAAGGTAATACCCACTACTTTACTTATGCTAACTACCCTAAATATAATATATGATATACTAATTATTATACATATAGTATACTATAATACAAGTAGCAATTAGGAACATATTTACGTATATATTAATTACCATATATATATATATATATATAAACTGTCAAACTGCCGCTAAAACCCTGAGTGATGTCGCTGAAAATCGTTGTTTCTGCTGATACTCTGCTGATTTAGTGACAGATTCCTGCTGCTGTCGCCAAAGCCGTCGCTAAAGCCTATGATACGGCTTTGGATACTCTGCCGATTCAGCGACAGATTCCTGCAGTTGTCGCTGCTACTGTCGCTATAGGGCTGCTGCTGCTGCTTTTCAGCGACGCTTGCTGTCGTTGTTGCTCTTGCGGCTGCTGTTGTGCTGTTGGTATTGCTGCTGTAGTTGCGAATCTCCTGTTGTCGCCAAAGCCCATGTCCGCTGTCACTAATATATATATATATATATATATATATATATATATATATATATATATATATATAATAACATATATATAAACCATATAATATATCTATATATATACATATAATACTACTAATAACTATATATACACCCATACATAGTAATATGTACAAAATACCACATAGCAACATACACACACATACATAGTAATATGTTTATAACAATATATGCACGTATACGTACATATAAGCATATACATACATTATATGATTATAAACACATATAATTATCTATTAACATATACATATCTATATATATACTACAATATATATATATATATATATATATATATATATATATATATATATATATATATATATATATATATATATATATATATATATACATGTAGAAGAATAGTTACATACAATATATACACATATAGTATATACATAGGTACATAGATCTAAGACTCAATATTACATAAATATATACACACAACATTATATATATACATATATATAATTACACTTCTCCATGAATAAGAACACAAGAGAATTAGATCTACAATTAATTGCACACACATGCAACGTATCACTCCGTATCCCACTAGATCTAGGATTCGCATGCGACACGAATCTACCACACATCCAAATGTAACCTCCGATTTCCAATTTCCGAAATAATCAGATTTTTAATTTATTTTAAATGCCAAGTTTATAAAATATTTTCTCCTTGAATTCTTGTATTTGATTTTGAACAATATTTGATTGTAGAAGGTGATTTAAAATCTTTTATAAAAAAATCATTTTTCTAAATATCGATTTCTTATAAAATAAATAGATAAATAATGATGTAAATATAATACTATAGCTTCGAATATTTTTTTGCTTGAAATCATAAAATTATTTGTTTAATAAAAAAAATTATTGAAGGACTAGTTGTTCATAATAAATTTTCATATCCATTTTCGGAATAGTAAATAAATGAATTTCATATTTTCTAGGGTTTTCAAATATGGGTTTGTTTAGTAGCTAATTTAATCAGTTAGCCTTGGAAGCCCTTAAAAATATTTTTCTTAAATTATAATACTTTCTATTAATTTACCCGTTTACCGTCTCCCATTCACACCCTCATTTTTTTTCCCACATAAAAAGCCCGTTTATTTATTATCTTGGGCCATTCGTTATTTGGGCCAACCCTCACCCTTTATCCCACACCTTCTCTCCCTATTTAAGTCTCTCATCACCATAACCAAGAAACCCTAGCTAGCCCTCACAATTCCCACAAGCCAAGCCACCACCATTTTGTGTGCTCGTGTCCGTGTGTCCAGCATCACCGTGTCAGCCGTGTTGGCCTCGGGTCCGACCCCGGGTGTCCTACCGTATCCATTCATTTGCTGTGTCCAGATTTACATCCTTACAATAAGATTGTGTCCGACACCATCCGGACACATCCACCTCCACCACAGTACATCATCCATGTGTCCGACAGACCCGGACACGTCCCCCATACCACACAAACCCATCGTGTCCAGCCCCGGACACGTTCCAAACTGACACATCCACACAGAACCCATAACCCTAACCCTAAATCTGACTTAGCCGCCGTCGCCGTCTCGGATCCGCCGAGTTCGACCGCCGTCGGCGACTGGGTTCTCCTCCTCGGCGTCGAGCACACAGTCGACCGGACGCAGCCAGATCCGCCGCTGGAACCGAGCACCGCCGCTGAAGCCGAGCACCGCCGCTGGAACCGAGCACCGCCGCTGAAGCCGAGCACCACCGCTGGAACCGAGCACCGCCGCCGCCTCGAAGCCGCCGCTGCTCTCGAGTTCCAAGCCGCCGCCTCCTCGGGACGAGAGCACCGCCGCCTCCTCGAACAGAGCACCCGCCGAGTTCGAGAGCCGCCGTCTCCTCGGGACGAGAGCACCCGCCGTCGAACAGATCCGGCGCCGACGCCTTGCCGGCCGACCCCGGCGAGACCCCACCGCGCCGACGCCGGTAACCTCCCCCAATGTGAGCCTCGTTTCCCCTTTCTTGTTTCCCTGTGTTAGTTAATTATAGGAGTTAGTTTACTTTATATGTATTAGTTTAATTTATAATTAGAGTAGTTAATTAATTCTTAATTAGTTAATTAATTTGTTAATCAATAATTAATTTGTTAATCAGTTAATTATTTCTTAATCAGTTAATTATATTATTAATCAGTAATTATTTAGTAATATAATTAGTTTAGTAATATATGTAATTTGTTAGTAATTAAAATATACTTAGTTTTATTGTTGTAATGTTTGAATTTAGTTATTTATTATGTGTTAATTTAGTATGTATATATATAAGGATTTTTGATTATGTAAAATATAATAATTTTTGGGGTTTATATTATTAATTAGAAATATAGTTTCAATAATGAAAATGAGATCAAAATTTGTTATTGGGCTGGTGACCAATTTTACTATAGACATAAATATATTGGCTTTTACATAAATTCTAGATTTTTACAAATAAACTTTTACTTGTAATTATTGTTCAAAAATAATTTCGAAATGATTTTCATTAAATTAAGGTGGTACCTTAATTATGAACAAACGACCCTTTCCCCTATTAGCCTGGTATCCTTATCTCGATTTTCGTGCCGAACTCCGATCATGGACTTCTTTATATAGTTTCTAGCTATTTGGACTGCTCCGGACCCATTGGAACTAACTATTAATTCATTTGGGATCACCTTGAGAAGTGTGGCATTATGTACATTTTTTGATTGTTAATATACATATATAGAAATATATTTGATTGATATATATATACAAATATGTATTTTGGTATAAAAATATATTATATACATCTATTAGTGTATATACTCAAATACGTATTTTGTACAATTACTAAGAGACTTATATATATATTATGTATGTTTTATTGGTATATACTCTGAGTGTAAATTTGTATTATATACGTATCCCTAATAGATGACCCTAGTTGACTAGTGCTATACCTGGCAGAGCCCCTGAGTTCATGTATTTGTGATGTGTTAGTTAGCACCTGATGTAAATGTTGTATTTGATATATTTTTAGGAATGTTGGTTCCTCCAGACGATACTCTGGGACAGGACATTTGTTTTACCAGCTAAGGACCCAAGGCGAGTACATTCTCTGATTAGTTTCTAATTTATGATATCTCCTATGTTCACTGTATCTAGTGCAAATATCCATGCTCTTGACACGCTGGTTATACGGATTGGTATACACGGATCTCGTCATGAGATGTTATTCCTTATTCATGGTGTAGCTTGTACAAGACTTGTTTCCTTGATATCTTGTGCATGTACAGACACTGAGACCCGGAGAGATTTGCTACCTCCCTAGGGAATCCCGTGCCATAGCGTACCATGATTGGATCTACTATACCAGTCGGGGGTTTGGGGAGTACTTTAGTGTAGATATGTGATCATACCCAACTTTATATGCACCATAGCTCACCCCACATCTCACGTCGGGTGCGGCCTGACCATTTACATGCTCCATAGCTGTTACGTGTGATTAGCCTGACCTCTACATGCATCATAGCTAACCAATGGTTAGCCTGACTTTATATGAACCATAGCTAATCACATGTAACCAGCCTGATCAAGTTCCCAAGCCGATCACATATTAAAGCTAGTACTCACACACTTAGTCATAGGATTCTTGCTCAGTGACATATTGTTCTTTTCCTGCATTTACTTACAGTATTTCCAGTATTTCTCTCATTGTACATTTCTCGTACCTATACATGCATCTGGTATGTTTCCATCTAGAACTGCTACATAGCTTATGTCATTAATATAGAACTACTATTTAGAGATGTACTTTGCTCCTTCCTGACTGGAAAATATTTTTTCCAGACTGTGACCTTAGTAGACTGGTTTCTGACACACTTGGGGGAATTGGATGTTACTGATTGCAGGTATGATTATTGTGTCATTAGACTTGTGTTGTATTCTTTTATTTCTTCATTTTCCTATCGTGCTGTAGTTGTAATTGAGTATTTCTAGATTTATTTTATGATATCCACGTCTCCTATGGAGTTGGATACTAGCGTGAGATTGTTTAGATAGTATTTGACCTAGACAGCGTTCTACCGCCGATGCTGCGACGTAGGCTGGACGTACCCACGCTCTCGTGTCCCTAAACCGGGTGCGGGTCGTGACACGTTTTTAGTGGTGGCCCATGCAGGTCAGACTTCGCAAGTTGTGCGATGTCGTGGTAGTGTGACGTCTTAGTTGTACTACTGCCTGCTATAGAATATAGGATATAGGATACTAGGATGAGAGAGAATACTCAATCACAAATTCTTGAGAGATTCCTGGGACGACCCCTTGAGAATCTTATTATAATTTCCAATTTAAATCTTTTTCCTTGTTTCCGTCCGCTCTTGCTTGTTGTTATTGAACTTGATTCTTGTTGATCAGTAATTAAATTAAAATCTTGGTATCATTGTTGAGTTTGATTCTTGTTGACCAGTTGTTAACTTTAATTCCTGGTATCGTTGTTGAGTTGATTTAATATTGAGATAAATTTTATGGACTAGAATTTATGGTATCATCTAATGACATATATTGATGAGGACAGTGAGAAAGGTAAAACGTCTACTTTGGTTATGGAACCTAGAGTTTATCGCAGCCATATTAGCTGTCGTGACGAGAACATAGGGACCTAACTTGGATGTACATACTTTAGTTATGAGATTTAGAGTTTCTCGCAGCCATACCGGTTGGCGTGGCGAGGATTCTAGATGACATGATTATAAGGTTGTATACCTTAGTTACGGAACCTGTCGTTTATCGCATCTATGCTTACTGGCGTGGCGAGGATTCTGTGTGTCATAATTTCTGGCAGACGTGTATGATTATCAGGTTGTATCTTAAATTGGTTCTTAAAGTATCATCTCAAGACTTATCTATTTATGTTATTCCAGGACTTTGTTCCATCGCTTCTTTTCTTTACTAGCAGTAAAGATACCTTCCGTCCTTGATCCAGTTCCTTTTTGAGCTTTTATTCTTGAGGATTCCTTGTTAAGTATGATAATTAGTGACTTGTAATTTTGTTTGTGTCTTGTATTAGTATTGACTGTGTTGCTAGTGAGTTGTAAGTGTTTCTTAGTTGGACATGTGAGCAGTAGGCTTTGATCTAGAATTAACCCATAGCATAGTACCTTGTAACAATGGTTCTAGGATAAGGTCATTAGAGACTGTGAGTAGAAGGAGAGTATAGAGTATCATTGATAGTTCAAGAGTTAGTATCAGAGCCAACATACCCGTCCTGGAAAATCATGATTATGCAATTGGATGATCTACGTGAACAATTAAGTATCCAGGAATTGTGTTAAGGATTTATGGAACATGATGTTCAATTTGATGATTGATATCGGAAGTGTTAAAGGTAAGGAAATATATACGCATAAAGAGTTAATGAGGTGTCATGGGTAGAGAAATATCGGAATTGGTAATAAAAATGGTGAGGCGTATCACAGATCAGTTTAACAGGCTGTAACAGGTTAAAGGGAAATACCTATACATCAATCGAGATGAAGAACCATACACATGCCCATGAGAGTAAAGAAACATGAGTGTTATAGTAGATACCTGTAATCATGAGTTATAATGAGCTTGAAGAGATGATGCATTAATGAAGCTAGTGATATAATACCAAGAGTGCTAATGATTCTATATCGAGGATTAGTCAAGGATGACATTAATAACAGTAAGCACTCTGTGTGATGATAATTAGATGATATACCCGTTGACATAAATTGAAATCATGAATGAAAATACAGGTGATGATAACTTTGATCATTGGAGGTAATAGTACAAGTGATTCAGGCAGTACAATTTTAGTACGCAATTATAGACACTAGATGCATTGAGTGCACCTTGAGTATCAGAGACCGTGAGCACTGATATGTACATTTGTAGAATTATAAATTAAAAGGTGGAAATAAGGTTTTATTTTTAGAATAATTGAAGAGTTGAGATTATGTCATTAAAATTTTGAGAATTCAAATATGAATTCAATAAACATGGTTAAGGCTACAAAGATTTTTGGAGTGATTAAATTTTATTTCGATATCGAGTATCTGATTTTGAGGAAGTATATACAATTTATTTTAAGTTGTTCGAGAAGTTAAACCTTGACGATTATTTGAGGATTAATTTTAGGGTAGATGAGAGATATGAATATTAATATATGAGTAGATAATATACATGTGTAAGGATCTGGTGATTGAGCATGATTGAGATGGCACCGCAGACTGACTTGGGTGTCCATATAAAGTTGTATTGGAAAGAGCAGTATTTAGTATGGTGTTGCACTTGACGTATATTTGAGTGATAAGAACGACTAGTATGAACAATTGTAGTAGGAACGGGAACTGACAGAGGGTATGGTACTAAAGAGATAGAGGTATCAACTTGGATGCATTATTGAATCATGGTTATATTAGAGATTCATGGCATCAGATTTTGGTGTTAATAAACAGGTGTGTGCAATACGGATGTATTTATGGATTTTGTGGATTAATGAGTAGTTGATATGGGTACCAGTGTACATGAATAGAAATTTGTTAGTGAATGTGCTAGAGTTAAGTGTTTGTTAGAGATAGTAGATACTACAAGTAATATGTTAGCAGGTTCTTTTTCTAATGTTCCCGTCTCTTGATTGATTGATTTCCCTAAGTGCTGTAGTTTATATTCATGATTTTCTTGTTAGAATATAACTAGTAGTACACCTTAACAGAGACTGTAATACCATGACAAAAGATACATGACTTATATATTTTCTTAAATTGCATGGCTGTAGGTTAAATTTTCTTAAACCATGATCATTAGGATTTTGACCAAGCAAAGATCTGTGACAAGGTTATGATCGACAAAAGGGACAAGATAATTAAATTATGGATGAGCATTAATTTAAATAAAGAATTTAGGGGATTATTATAACAGAGGTGATGGATCATTGATTGTACGAAAATCGAGGTTTGATTGAAATTCGAGGATAAACATTAACTTAAAAAGAGAGTTAAGAAATTCACGGAGCAAAATTGAGGATTTATTAATTTTAGGAATGTCTGGATATGATTAAATTGATTATTAAAATTTGAAAAAATTTGAGAGATTATTATTTTTCTATTTGATTGCAATATAGGAATTTTATAGTTATATTATGAATGTTGCATTGAAGATTCTGAAAGTATCGCATCGTTGAGTATTTGAGGAAAAAGAAAATCAGGAACTAAATCGTAAATGGAATAGTGTCGAATTCAATTCTTGGGATGAGGAGTTAGATTGGAATAAGCATCAATTAAATTTGAGTTAGAGGAGTAAGATGATTGATGAGTGTTTAAAATTTAAATTTTGGGATACAGATTTTTAAGTTTTATAAATATACATTGATTGGATTTCAATTGGAGGATTGGATATTAAATCCTTGGGTATTTAGATGGGAACTTAAAATTTTTGGAGGAGATTATGATAAAAATTTGAATTTGATTTTAAAACTTGAAGATTTTCAGGAATATGATGTTATAAATTTTTGAAAGGTTGTGAAATAACGATATGGAATTACTTCATGATTTTTGGTTGAAATTTAAATTTTGATAGAAATAATATGACGAGTAAAGGCAATTACTGAGGATCCTAAATTTCGAGGACGAAATTTTTCTAAGGTGGATAGACTTGTAACCTCCGATTTCCAATTTCCGAAATAATCAGATTTTTAATTTATTTTAAATGCCAAGTTTATAAAATATTTTCTCCTTGAATTCTTGTATTTGATTTTGAACAATATTTGATTGTAGAAGGTGATTTAAAATCTTTTATAAAAAAATCATTTTTCTAAATGTCGATTTCTTATAAAATAAATAGATAAATAATGATGTAAATATAATACTATAGCTTCGAATATTTTTTGGCTTGAAATCATAAAATTATTTGTTTAATAAAAAAAATTATTGAAGGACTAGTTGTTCATAATAAATTTTCATATCCATTTTCGGAATAGTAAATAAATGAATTTCATATTTTCTAGGTTTTTCAAATATGTGTTTGTTTAGTAGCTAATTTAATCAGTTAGCCTTGGAAGCCCTTAAAAATATTTTTCTTAAATTATAATACTTTCTATTAATTTACCCGTTTACCGTCTCCCATTCACACCCTCATTTTTTTCCCACATGAAAAGCCCGTTTATTTATTATCTTGGGCCATTCGTTATTTGGGCCAACCCTCACCCTTTATCCCACACCTTCTCTCCCTATTTAAGTCTCTCATCACCATTCCCAAGAAACCCTAGCTAGCCCTCACAATTCCCACAAGCCAAGCCACCACCATTTTGTGTGCTCGTGTCCGTGTGTCCAGCATCACCGTGTCAGCCGTATTGGCCTCGGGTCCGACCCCGGGTGTCCTACCGTATCCATTCATTTGCTGTGTCCAGATTTACATCCTTACAATAAGATTGTGTCCGACACCATCCGGACACATCCACCTCCACCACAGTACATCATCCCTGTGTCCGACAGACCCGGACACGTCCCCCATACCACACAAACCCATCGTGTCCAGCCCCGGACACGTTCCAAACCGACACATCCACACAGAACCCACAACCCTAACCCTAAATCTGACTTAGCCGCCGTCGCCGTCTCGGATCCGCCGAGTTCGACCGCCGCCGGCGACTGGGTTCTCCTCCTCGGCGTCGAGTGCCTGTAGTCGACCGGACGCAGCCAGATCCGCCGCTGGAACCGAGCACCGCCGCTGGAACCGAGCACCGCCGCTGAAGCCGAGCACCGCCGCTGGAACCGAGCACCGCCGCCGCCTCGAAGTCGTCGCTGCTCTCGAGTTCCACGCCGCCGCCTCCTCGGGACGAGAGCACCGCCGCCTCCTCGAACAGAGCACCCGCCGAGTTCGAGAGCCGCCGTCTCCTCGGGACGAGAGCACCCGCCGTCGAACAGATCCGGCGCCGACGCCTTGCCGGCCGACCCCGGCGAGACCCCACCGCGCCGACGCCGGTAACCTCCCCCAACGTGAGCCTCGTTCCCCCTTTCTTGTTTCCCTGTGTTAGTTAATTATAGGAGTTAGTTTACTTTATATGTATTAGTTTAATTTATAATTAGAGTAGTTAATTAATTCTTAATTAGTTAATTAATTTGTTAATCAATAATTAATTTGTTAATCAGTTAATTATTTCTTAATCAGTTAATTATATTATTAATCAGTAATTATTTAGTAATATAATTAGTTTAGTAATATATGTAATTTGTTAGTAATTAAAATATACTTAGTTTTATTGTTGTAATGTATGAATTTAGTTATTTATTATGTGTGAATTTAGTATGTATATATATAAGGATTTTTGATTATGTAAAATATAATAATTTTTGGGGTTTATATTATTAATTAGAAATATAGTTTCAATAATAAAAATGAGATCAAAATTTGTTATTGGGCTGGTGACCAATTTTACTATAGACATAAATATATTGGCTTTTACATAAATTCTAGATTTTTACAAATAAACTTTTACTTGTAATTATTGTTCAAAAATAATTTCGAAATGATTTTCATTAAATTAAGGTGGTACCTTAATTATGAACAAACGACCCTTTCCCCTATTAGCCTGGTATCCTTATCTTGGTTTTCGTGCCGAACTCCGATCATGGACTTCTTTATATAGTTTCTAGCTATTTGGACTGCTCCGGACCCATTGGAACTAACTATTAATTCATTTGGGATCACCTTGAGAAGTGTGGCATTATGTACATTTTTTGATTGTTAATATACATATATAGAAATATATTTGATTGATATATATATACAAATATGTATTTTGGTATAAAAATATATTATATACATCTATTAGTGTATATACTCAAATACGTATTTTGTACAATTACTAAGAGACTTATATATATATTATGTATGTTTTATTGGTATATACTCTGAGTGTAAATTTGTATTATATACGTATCCCTAATAGATGACCCTAGTTGACTAGTGCCATACCTGGCAGAGCCCCTGAGTTCATGTATTTGTGATGTGTTAGTGTAGCACCTGATGTAAATGTTGTATTTGATATATTTTTAGGAATGTTGGTTCCTCCAGACGATACTCTGGGACAGGACATTTGTTTTACCAGCTAAGGACCCAAGGCGAGTACATTCTCTGATTAGTTTCTAATTTATGATATCTCCTATGTTCACTGTATCTAGTGCAAATATCCATGCTCTTGACACGCTGGTTACACGGATTGGTATACACGGATCTCGTCATGAGATGTTATTCCTTATTCATGGTGTAGCTTGTACAAGACTTGTTTCCTTGATATCTTGTGCATGTACAGACACTGAGACCCGGGGAGATTTGCTACCTCCCTAGGGAATCCTGTGCCATAGCGTACCATGGTTGGATCTACTATACCAGTCGGGGGTTTGGGGAGTACTTTAGTGTAGATATGTGATCATACCCAACTTTATATGCACCATAGCTCACCCCACATCTCACGTCGGGTGCGGCCTGACCATTTACATGCTCCATAGCTGTTACGTGTGATTAGCCTGACCTCTACATGCATCATAGCTAACCAACGGTTAGCCTGACTTTATATGAACCATAGCTAATCATATGTAACCAGCCTGATCAAGTTTCCAAGCCGATCACATATTAAAGCCAGTACTCACACACTTAGTCATAGGATTCTTGCTCAGTGACATATTGTTCTTTTCCTGCATTTACTTACAGTATTTCCAGTATTTCTCTTATTGTACATTTCTCGTACCTATACATGCATCTGGTATGTTTCCATCTAGAACTGCTACATAGCTTATGTCATTAATATAGAACTGCTATTTAGAGATGTACTTTGCTCCTTCCTGACTGGAAAATATTTTTTCCAGACTGTGACCTTAGTAGACTGGTTTCTGACACACTTGGGGGAATTGGATGTTACTGATTGCAGGTATGATTATTGTGTCATTAGACTTGTGTTGTATTCTTTTATTTCTTCATTTTCCTATCGTGCTGTAGTTGTGATTGAGTATTTCTAGATTTATTTTATGATATCCACGTCTCCTATGGAGTTGGATACTAGCGTGAGATTGTTTAGATAGTATTTGACCTAGACAGCGTTCTACCGTCGATGCTGCGGCGTAGGCTGGACGTACCCACGCTCTCGTGCCCCTAAACCGGGTGCGGGTCGTGACACCAAACGTACCCCGAAGGACACAAACAAGTCTAATATATTATTTATGAATAATACGAAGAGTCAAATATAATTTACGTGTCCGTGTCAAAATGTGACATGCTCAAAGTCCCGTGTCGGAGGAAAAACCACCAAATCAACATGTATCACCAAATTATTGGGATACGACCTACACGTACCGAATTATGGACATGAAACTAGCCCCAAACACACAAATATATGCCAAATTGATCTATATGACCAATTGACACACATACCAAATGCCAATCTCATAATTTCTCCAAAATTGTCACAAAAAGTACCATAACTTTCAAAATAGGCCTCCTATGAACACAAAACCAAATCCTATAGATAGCCTATGCACATGGGTTGATTTTTTATGGTTAAATCTTAGATTTTGAACCTAAATTAAGGGAAAAAATGAATTGTACCTAATGGGAGATGGATTCCCAATGATACCTCCAAATGTGATAAAATTGGCCTCCAACTTGTAGATCCTTGCTCCTCTTTATAGATCCTTGCTTTCTCCTTCTAGATCCTTACTCCACTAGCCTCCAATGGTGATTTGGAAAGGAATTTGGATAAATTTTGCTAGAAAAATAAAGTGGAAATGAAAGAATTTGGTTGAAGAAAATTCTAGATCTAGTTTCTAAATGAAAAGAGGAGAGAGAAATTAATTCCCCCATCTTTAATAGGCCGCCCCCTTCTACCCCTTCCTCAAGCTACTGTGTAATATCCATTATATCCCTTGGGGCCTCTCATGAAGAAATAATTAAGGAGGGAAGCTTCTAGAATAAAGGTTTAATTAATTTTAATCCATCTCCTTATCAATGGGCTTTCTAATTGGGCTCAAATCTAACAATTAATACATGTTGGTCCATGAGTCTAAACTAAACTAGTTAGGTCCACTAACACAAGTCCAAAATAAATAACTAACATCTAACAATAATTAAATTATACAACAAATAATTATTTATCATGCACAATATTTAATTAATTATAAAATTACTAAAATATCCTTTCCTAAAAAATATGGTAGTGACATTGGGGATCTAGAATTTGAGATGTAGAATATATGAGCAAATGAGAGAAGGGAGAGAAAGATAGGCCTATATGTGGCCGACCCCAAGTTCTTCCCTCTCCAAGCAATGTTCAATGACCACTATGCCCCTACATGCTAACATGAGCAATAATTAAGAAAGGATATTTTTGGAAGTCTCTAACTAATTATAATTAAACTAATTCTCCTTAGTTAATTAGTGAGAATGGGTTCATTGGGCCTAGTCCATGTTGGCTCACTATTTATCATGATAAGTCTAATTTAGGTCCACTAATGTCAAGTCAAATTAAATAGGCTAGCCTACCAACTAAATTAAATGCTACAAGCCTCTAATTAAATATAGCACTATAATAATTAAATAACTAATACAAGCATCAAATAAATATACATGGCCCACTAGAATTAATATTATATTCCAAAAATTAAATAATTAGGCCAAATTACTAAACTATTCCCAGTTGGAAAAGTGAGGGTGACACCAACTTTTAGGCTAGTCACAATTAGGCTCATTTAATCACTTTTTCTATTAATTAGAAATTACAATATTCCCTTCATTAGGAAAAGAAGCTTCCTACTAATTAAACATCCTTCATGACAACCCAATAGGAAATTTTTTGTCATTGTACATTGTTTGGACCCCAAGCCAAGTAGCTGGACGTATTAAGAGGGGAAAATCTTCTCTCTCCTCTTCATTAGCACTCATTATCCCCAATTTAGTGTTCTTCCCTAAATCAATCCATTCCTCCATCAATTTTCAATCAATTCAGTCCTAATCCCTTTCATTCTTAATAATTAGAAGGACTAGAAGCTTGGAGGAGGGAAGGAGCTTCAAGAAGGAGGAGATTGCAGTAGCTTGTGTCCTCTTTGTGTCCTTTTGAAGGAGTTTATTGTAAATCCATCTTCTAATAGGTATATCTCTCAAATTCTCTTCTAATTATGTTCTAATTGTTCAATTTAACCATTAGAAATTCACCCATAGACTAGGGCTACCTATAGAAAGATAATTAGCATCAAATGACCCCTATTATGAATATTACATTGAGTTTTGTTCCCAACTTAGAAAAAATCTGTGATTGCACCAAGTATTTGTCAATTAGTTAATTGGACTTAATTAACACTATATTGTTTGTGTGTAGCTAGATACGTATCCATAATTAGATACGAGTAGGCCGTATTATGATACGCCATGATACGGAGTAATTTTGGGGATTTTTTCTGTGACACTTGTGATGCACATATCATTTTCTCTATAACACATTATTTGTTCTAATTAGACTCTAATTACTGTATTAGATGTGTTCCTATGTTTTGGATAGCGTTTGGTGAGGTTTGGTGTAGGTATCTTGAGTGTATCATAATTGTCCTAGTGTGTTCATTGTATGTATCCTAATATATTCATAGATACTAATTGATATATTAGTTTTATTATATATATAAAACTTGATACATATATCATTAAGGTGTATATTTATGAATATAGATGTAAGTTTATATTGTGAATATATACTTGTATTATAGATTTATTTGTGTGTGTGTGTGTGTGTATGTGTGTGTTCTTCTTGTTAAGTAGTACATGGTGCAGTCGGTATTCTTTTGGTTCAAGAACTGAAATAATGGGGCTCAGGTGCTAGAGCTTGTGTAGGAGTGGGTGGAATGAAACACTACCAAAAAAAGTCAAATTAGCGACGCCAAAAAACGTCGCCAAATGACAATAAAACGTCGCTAAACTCGTTTAGCGACGTAATTAGCGACGTTGTAACGCAGTCGAAAAAAACCAAGTCGCTGAACGGAAAAACGTCGCTAAACGTCGCTATGCCGACGTTTTTTAGCGACTTTATTGAGTCGCTAAATGTAGCGACGTTTAGCGACGCGGCGTCACGAAATAGCGACGTTTATTAAAGTCGCTAAACGTCGCTCATTAGCGACTTTTATAGCGACGTAACAGCGACGTGTTTAATGACCTGGCAGTACTGCCATGTCAGGAATTTGCGACGTACAGCGACATATTTAGCGACGTTTAGCGACGTTGTTAGCGACGGCTATTTACATGTCGCTAATTAGCGACTTGTTTAGCGACTTATAAAAACGTCGCTAGACGTCGCTAAACGTCGCTAAATACGTCGCTAAATTTACAAAAAAATTAAAAAAAAAACTGAATTGTTCTAAACTATTATTCCTCTAATTTATAAATTTGTAATTAAAAATAGACCCGGAGCAACCCTCCGTTGAATTCTATGGGTTCGCCGACCCCTTCGATGGAACACAAACATTATAGACAGACAATAAAAGTATCACAGTTATAAAAGTATCACAGTCACACAAAATGGGCATAAACAGCATCACAAAATACATAATATATAAGTATCAGAGTATCACAGTAACACAAAATGCATAATATATAAGTATATGAAACATTATAGTATCAATCTTGAGGATTTCCAAAATGGGGCTGATACCAGTCCCTCAAATACTGCGCATAAACAGCGTTTATGTTATCAAGCTCCGCTATGGGTGCTGGGTGACTGGAACTCCCCGTCTGAGATACAGCCGCGATAGGTGCTGGGTGACTGGAACTCCCCGCAGGTGGTATCTCTTCCTCCTTAACAGTAGGAGGCATCACTTCCTCCTTAACAGTAGGAGGCATCACTTCGACCTTAACAGTAGGAGGTATCGCTCTCTTGGGTGCCATCTGGTAAGATAGATGAAAACAAAGAATTAGCAGTATAATAATGATACCATAATATCTTATAATAATGATAATTCTTTGCAATTGAAATTAAAATTGAATTATGAGATTTGGATGATAAAGATTAAAGTAAATAGCAGTATCTAAGACACACACACAAAACCAGTGGCTCGACTGATACACTGAGACACAGTGGTTGAGGCACACTGTGCACACACACAAAACCAGTTTTCACAGTGTGCACTGACTGAGGAACCCGACACTCTCACATCCCCCAAATGCAAAAACCCAAACTCACACTACAACTAACAATTGATGCCTAGGTCTTATACACCTACACACACGTATGGTTGAGCTATTTTCAAATTCCAGTCTTATATAACCTAAAGACAGGTAGACTTTGATACCAAATTTATATCTGAAGATGGGAGTAGCTTGCTAAGTCCAACAAGTATATTTTGTCTCCATATTGTGTACTCTAGTGAACTACAAGCCAAATTTCAAAACTCATTTTAGTTTATTTTGGTCTGCGCCAAAAAAATTTATCACACAGATTTAATTCCTACACACACGTATGTGTGTGTGTGTGTCGTGTGTGTCGTGTGTGTGTGTCTACGTCTGTGTGTGTGTCGTGTATGTGTGTCGAAAGTGCTTCTTTTTGTTCATGGACTATTTTTAGCTTATTCATATTAAGCTTTTCTAGATAAACTTACTAAGAAGCAACAATATCACTTTGATAGCTATATGAACTTAAGAGGGGTCAAAGTCATAAACATATACTAAAATGTGTACTTCGCATTTGGAAGCAACAAAAATACCTATCTGTTAGATATTACACACTAAAAGGCAAAATAAAACTTCATATGATCATTTCAGATTAATGGATAGATGTAACATATCAATTTCCCAAATAACAATCACAAGTTAGCAATTAATGACACGACCCCGACACGAACACAAAGCAGTATCTACTAACCTTGACGAAGAGTCACTACACCAAAACACCTCTATTGTAACGGTCTAACACATGTTACAAAAAATAATTCTAACGGATAAATTTTATGCGTATATAGGCGTGGATAATATTACTAACTACCCTCCTAACAACTCATGTCCGTTAATATTTTAATTATTCTAACGGCTATATCCGTTAGTAATTATTTTTTCTAATAGGCATATAAATATATGTACAATTGAATACTAACGGGCTTTGACCATTAGCATATTTAAAAAATATAAAAAAATAGTAATTTTAGAATTGAATTGTAAGGGGAATGGGCCGTTAGTATATTTTAAAAATATGAAAAAAATTATTCATCAAGATTCACGATTAAGAGTTATACATAGAGATCTCAAAGCAAGCAACATTCTTCTTGACAAGGACATGGACCCCAAAATTTCAGATTTTGGTATGGCTAGAATATTCGGTGGAGATGAAACAGATTTTAAAACGAGAACAGTTGTTGGTACATAGTAAGTTTTGACTCATAATCATAAGATATGTAGTTTTTTTTAGTCAACCCTAACCCTAATCTGCGTCTGTGGTACATAGTAAGTTGTTGGTACATAGTAAGTTTTGATCTCAAAGCAAGCAACATTCTCCTAAACCTAACCCTAACCCTAATCTGCGTCTGTGTGTGTGTATGCGTCTGTGTGTCGTGTGTGTGTCGTGTGTGTGTCTGCGTCTGTGTGTGTGTCGTGTATGTGTGTCGTGTGTGTGTGTCTGCGTGTGTGTGTGTGTGTCGTGTGTGTCGTGTGTGTCTGTGTGCGTGTGTCGTGTCTGTCAAGTGTGTCTTGTGTCAGTGTCACATGAGAGAGAGAGAGAGAGAGAGAGAGAGATTACCTAGAGCTCGAGGAGGAGGAGGGGGATGCCGGAGTAGCCGCAGCCGTGGAGACCCGGTCGCCGGAGAGGGGGGGGGGCGGGGGAAATCGAAACGTTTTTGAAATTTTCGATAGATCGAGAAAAAAAACCTGAGCCCTAATTAAACAAAATTTAGCGACGTTTAGCGACGTCCAATAAAAACGTCGCTAAAATAAAAATTAGCGACGCCAACGATAGATACGACGTCGCTAAATACGTTGCTAAATGTTTTTCATATATACGTCGTTAATTACGACGCTAAACGTCGCTAAATCAGATATATTAGCGACGTTTAGCGACCTTAATTGAACTTATAGCGACTATTCGTTTAAAATCTTAATAAAAGTCGCTAAACGTCGCTAAATGTCGCCATTTAGCGACGACTAGCGACGATTTTTACCGAGTCGCTAATTTAGCGACGTTTTTACTTGGAGTCGCTAAAATACGTCGCTAATCCCGCTTTTTCTTGTAGTGAAAGCATGGGGATTACTTGATCTGCCGTGGATGTACACTTAACTAAGTTCAAGTGCAAGGAGTGAGGGTGTATCAGAAACTAAGGGTCAAGATTCCTAGGCAAGAGCTTAGTACATTCAGGGAAGCATTCGAATCTACAAGTTGGCTTTATGAAGAATTCGATTCAGAGTATCTGGAATGTGTGAAGATGTGCAGTTGTACTATCAATTAGTGTAGTGCATAGGGGACTGTCTCTGTGAAAAAGTTTAGTAAGAAAGGAATTCAAGTAGTGAGGTCAGGCACTTAGGCTCAAGGTTAGGCATGAAGGAAGTATGAGCCGTGATACACTGTGTTAGTGAAGTGGGGAGTTCAGTGAGCTTAGGATACTTGGGCATTTAAGGATGGCTAGAGGGTGAATATTAAGAGTAACAATAAGAGCTTAATGGTGCGCATCAGTTTAAGGTATTGGTTACTGTAGTGCATGTGTTTGAGCAACTATCAGTTGCTGCTTGTTTAGGTAGTATAGTGTTGGGAGCAGTCCAGGCCAGAAGTATTAATAGAGATATCAAGCATCTAATCAATAACAGGTACATGGTCATGTGGAGTCTTGAGTATCAGTCAGGGTGTGCTGATACCAAGTTCTAGAATTAAGGTAAGAGTTGTTAGTGTTAGTTGGGTAAACTAAATATGTATTAAGGTACTAGGAGTATCTAGTTGAGGTAAGCTATATAGTAAGGTATTGTCAGGGTAATAACTAATATTAGCTACGCATTAACTAATATTGATTAGTATACCTTGGTATGACATAGTTTGACTATTTTGACCTAGTTTGACCTAGAAAAGGCTTGAGATCTATAAATTTATTAGTTTAACTTCATTATCATTCTAAAATATTGTGTTGACATGATATTCCATATTTAGGTCTTTGAGGCACCGATATGGATATTGTCTGATACTTTACCCTAGATTTTATGCGAGTACATTCTCTGATAGTTTTTCGTATATGATATCTTCTATATTTCTTGTATCTAGTATAGTTATACTTGATTCTGATTCTTGACACGTGGTTACACGGATTAGTATATTTTGGATTCCGTCATTTGTTTTTATTTCTTGTGTATTTTGTGTATGCCTTATAATTCTTGTACATATGTGTACGCCAATTCATGAGAAGGATGGCCCCCTTCTCATAGAATTTCGTATCGTAACGTGTCCTGGTTGGATCCACTATATTAGTCGGGGGCGGAGAGTGTTAGTTAGATATGTGATTATACTCCTCTTTGTGCATGTCCTTGTGATTATTGATTATACACCACATGTATGATTAACCATGACTTATCCTTAAGCAAGTTCCCAAGTCGATCATATATCGAGGCTAGTACTCACTCACTTAGTTAGTTCTATTCTTGATTCTTGTACATGATATTCCTTTATCTTGTATTTACTTTACAACATTCCATTCTTGCCATATTTCTAGTTCTTGTTATATTATTATGTATATTTCTCTATTTATTGTTACATAGTATTTATCATTTATTCGAACTGTTGTTAGAGGTATGCTTCACTCCTATCCTGATTGGATAATATTTTTCTGATGATATTGAGGATTGGTATCTTAACCACTATAAACCACATGATGTAGTACGAGTAGAGTTGGAGACTATAGCTCGGGAGGAGCTAGTACCAGTTGAGAGAATGACACACTAGTTGTAGCTCCGTAGCAAGATGGTTTTTATTGTACTGGATTTGTTTCCAATTCTTGAGATTGGATATGATATTACATTTGAGACGTATTGATGTTGATAGCTCTTAGACTATTATTGTGATATTTATTTTGACTCTTATTCCTGATTCTCTTTATATCATATTCGTGTGTTGATTCCTTCTTATAGATTTTGTGATTGAGTATTCATATCTAGTTGAGATGATATCGACAGGTGATATATTATTGTGGTATATTTTATTAGATAGCATTGATGACCTAGACAATATTGTACCACTGATACGGCGACGTAGGCTGGACGTATCCACATACTCGTTCCCTTATATAGGGTATGGGTCGTGACACATTTTTAGTGGTGTCCCATGCAGGTCCTCTAGGTTGCCTTTATTAGTATATCGTAGTAGTGCTCAGACTTAGAGTACAATTATGAGCCTGCTATAGTATATAGGATATATGATATATGCTGAGAGATACTCAATCACAACTAGGAAAAAATTTTAATTTATTATTTTATTACAATTGTTCTTCCTGTATATTTGATTTTTTGAACTATAACTACCCTCATTTGATAATATTTTATCTTGTGCCATATTGACTTTTTTTTTGTTTGGACCTGTGTTCAGGATGCCGCCGAAGACCATATCACAATGTTCTGGAGTAGTCTCAGAGAGATCAGCAACTTCCCGACCTTTCATTTTGGGAGCAGCTGTTGATGCACATCCATTTGCTCGGGGTCATGTCCCTGTCACTTCTCTAGTTGTTGTAGTGTCAGTTACTTTTGGTGGTCTTCCTCCTGTCTAGAGGACTCTTCCGGCTATTTTATAGGGTCTTCCTCTGCCACCTCCAGCAATGACTGACGCTACTCAGATGTTTGCGTTATTCAGGGAGATAATAGAGGCCCAGAGTGTGGTAGCCCATGCAGATCTTTTTTTGTAGTTAGTGCAAAGTCGTGGTAGTATAATGGCTTAGTTGTACTACTGCGAACCTACGATAGAATATAGGATATAGGATATAAGATAGAGAGAGAATACTAAATCACAACTAGAAAAAATATCCAGTCTATTAATTTTGCTATTCTTGTTCATTCTTAATATTATTTCTTTGAAATATATTATCCTTCTTTGTTGATATCATATTTTGTGCAATATTAATTCCTTGGTTTTGATCTGTCTTCAGGATGCCACCGAAGACCAGATCGCAGCGCTCTGTCACAGCTTCAATGAGATCGATTACTTCTCCGTCCCCAGCTCAGAGGGTTGCTTCGCCAGTCCAGGTAAAGATTTTTGCATAAGCTTTTGGGGCTGCTCCACCTCCAATTTAGAGGACAGTTCCAGCAGTTTTCGAGGAGCTTCCACCACATCTAGCACCCGTCGATGTCGTACAAATATTTGTGCTTTTTTGGGAGATGATGGAGGCCCAGAGGGCCCAAGCGAAGGCTCAGCAACGCTAGTAAGACGTGATGAGGCAAGGAATAAAGAACGCCCATCAGTTATCGCTAATAGCCGTGGAGAGAGTAGAGCATACTCAACCACAGATTATTCTACCCCAGCCCGATCCGCAGCAGCCAAGGCCGGACACTATTATGGATTTTAAGAGGAAGTTGCCCAAGGACTTTAAGGGCACTGAGGGAATCTTATACGCAGACGACTGGATAGAGGACATTGAGAAGATCTTATGTTTGGCGCAGATCCTAGAGATTTTACAGATAGAGGCAGGCCGTAGTCAGATTATTACTAAATTTTGTCCAATTAGCGACGTGATGTCAAAATCAAACTTCGCCAATTCCTAAGAATTTAGAGACTCCATTTAAAAAAGTCACAAAATGTCGTTAGTGGCTACGTTTAGCGTCATCCAGTGACTATCATTATTATTATGGAAATAGACGTCGGTAATAGTCGTTGAACATCACTAATATTTTAATTACAGCAACGTATTTAGCGACATTATAATAATTACGTCATAATATATTAAAATATCGACGTTTAGCGACTCCTATTTAATATGTCGCTAAATTGTTTAATATATGGTTCTGATTTTTCATTTCTCCCATTCGTTTTCATTAGCAAAAATTTGAAACCATGTGCCCCCTCCGGCTCTGTGACCCCCTCCGGTGCTCTACCCCCATCCCCAACGTTGTGCTCCCTCCCGGCTCCCCCTCTGGCTCTCCCCCTCTTTGCTCCAGTCCCCATTCAACTCCCCCCCGTGCTTCGGATCTCTCCCCTCTATGCTCTGGCTCCCCCCCTCTGTGCTCCATCTCCCCTCCTCTGTGCTCCGACTCTCCCTCTGCCTTCAGCTCTCTGATCAGTCAGCTCCCCTCCTCGGTCAGGTAAACCCTAACCCTAATTCTCATAACACCGATATGAACACTCACAGACATTTTAAAATAGACACACACACCATAATTATTCTGATATTGGCATGGATACACTAACACTGACATGGATTGTGTGTGTGTGTGAAGTGACTGGTGCCTTATAGCCTATTTGAAATAACACTGTTATGGACACACTGACACTAACACTAACACGAACATACTGCAATAGGAGGTGAAGTCCTACGAGTGATATGCTTGTGCTACAAATTAGGATTTTTAAACTTACGAATCATTTATAGAGATTGCTTGCTGTTATATACTCATTAGAATAGGCATATATATATATATGTGTGTGTGTGTGTGTGTGTGTGTGTTTTAGCTTTTTGTTGTTGGTGTTGTGACATGGAGGTGATGTAGTGCTCGGGTTTCAGAGCAGTCCAGTACTTGTGGAGAGTGTTATTAGCAGTGGAGGTGAGTGTTCTCAGATATTAGGGGTGATCGAGCAAGTTATAGTTGACAACAGCGGCTTTAGTACCAATAATTAGAAGAGCAGCATCAACAACAAGCATTAACAACAGCAGTAGCACGAAAGCATAGTAGCAGCAAAAACATTTAGTTGCAACAGTAGCAGCAATTTATAATTAGAGCAGCAGCAGACAATAGGAAGGCAAGGCATCAGCTGTTTGCAACTAAATATTCTCAGATATTAGGGGTGATCGGGTAGGTTATAGTTGACAACAGCTATTGTAGTACCAATAATTAGAAGAGCAGCATCAATAACAAGCATTAACAACAGAAGTAGCACAAAAGCATAGTAGCAGCAGCAATATTTAGTTGCAACAGTAGCAGCAATTTATAATTAGAGCAGCAGCAGACAATAGGGAGGGAGACAATTAGAGTAGCAGCAAACAATAGGGAGACAAGCCTAGGAAGCACCTGATGGGGGTAGCAGCATCTAATGCATGAGAGAAAGGGTGGGCATGGTGCGGGGTAGAAGAAATTATATGTGAGTTATGCGAGGAATATTGAGTAGTACAACGATAGCAACTCGTGGCTAGGGAGCAGTTAACTGTATTACCTTCATACTTCATAGTCGTTGATTTGGGGGGTTCCTTTGATATTATATATATAGGATGTGGTTGGGATGTTGGATTATATGAGAAGAGCTGGAGTGACAATTTGGTTATGACATGACACAGGACATGACACAGACCCTAACCCAATGCCGAGACACGACAAAGACCCTAACCCTACCTGAGTTAATTAGACACAGTCTTGGGTATCAAGTTAGGTGTTGTGCAGTACACACTTATGCACAGTGCAGTGAGGGTGTGTGTGTGGATATCTCGGTACTGCAGACACTAACCCAATCCTAATCCTAACTCAAACACACACACACATGCGGACACTAACACTAACCCAAACTCGGACATGTAGACACACTAACACGCATATACTAACCCTAATACGGACACGAACACACAAACAAGTTTGTATCATGTCATCTTATGGTACGTATGGTAAAATTATAGGACACAGGTATATGAAAGGTTAGGACACTATATCGAGGATAAGGTTGTAAGTATTTTATTGGACACGGACACACGCATACTTGTCAAGTGTGGATATCTAGGAGTGTATTAGTAAGTGTCAACTATGTATCTTGGACCAAAATAAATTGATACTGGATATCCATGACTTGACTTTTCAATTAGAAAGATATGGCCTAAACAAATGTCAAGTGTGGATATCCAGGATACAAAGTTGACACTCACTGATACACTACAATATGAGTATCCAGGATACAGAGTTGAACGAAGAAGTATCAGTGCTAGGACTAGGTGTATCAGTGCATGTACTGTATTTCTGAGTATTCTTATGTATTTCTGAGTATTCTTATGTGTGTGTAGATGAGTAGGTGTATAACATAATTGGATATTCCTGAGTATCAATGCTAGGACTAGGAGTATCAGTGCATGTACTATATTTAAACGAAGAAGATAAATTTTCAAAAGAGGATTGAAAATATCAATATCAAATCCATTTAGACTTATGATATGTACTATAATTTAACTATTTTCTTGAATAATATCTATTCATCTTTGCATATCTGGAGTGAGTGTCATTTGGGTAATATACACTACTAAATATTCACATAAGCATATACTTGAACGATGTCTATTCATTTTTGCAGAAGTATCTAGAAATGGATATAAATTACTATCTATGTCATCGTCCATGGATGTACAACCGTCATCCTGATGACATGTACGATATGCGGCATAAATTCATAGAGGGTATATAGCACTTCCTGTAGTTTGCCAAGGTATTCCCTCAGTACATGAACGGAACCAAAATTAAGTAGAAGTCATATATCATTTGTACACGAAGGATTTTATGCCGAATTACTATCAATAGACCACGCACGGAGAACTTGTGTCTTTAGTATCGGAGTAGAAGCCTTATGTGGAGCAATATTGTGATATCCATGACCACGCTGCTTACGATGACGGGTGGGTGAACATGGTTTTTGATGCGGCGGGGCCTAGTTTTGATCCGAAAAAACATGATGCAGTTGAGGAGGCACCGAATACCGATACTACGAAGTTCCTGGAGTTGATGGAGAATGCAAGGACACCATTATATCCTGGTTGTGAGGATCATTCACCGTTGGAGGTGGTTAAAAGATTATTGAGCATCATGTTCGATTTTAATATGTCGCAAGAATGCTATAATCGACTGATGAATTTGATTATAGAGATCTTACCAGAGGGTGCAAAGTTGCCTAAAGACTTCTACCGATCTAAGAGGATGGTGAGATCACTCTGGATGGGATACAAAAAATTGATTCATGTCGTAACGGGTGCATGTTGTACTATAAAGATGACAAGGATGAAGATGCGTGCAGATTCTGTGGTGTTGATCGCTAAAAGGCCACTGGTAGAGGAAAGTCTATTGGTGCAAGGAAGCCTACTGATTCGATGCACTACTTGCCTTTGACGTCGCGGTTATTGGTGAAGGAGACTGTAGAAAATATGCGTTGGCATAGGCGAGAACAGATCGAAGGAGTATTGGATCATCCAACCGATGGAGAAGCATGAAATCACTTTGATTGAGAGTATACAGATTTTTCTTCGGATTCGCGTAATGTCAGATTGGGGCTCTCCTCCGACGGTTTTACCCCATTCGGACTTTTGGGCTGTGATCGTCACTCTGTACAATCTACCCGCCTTGGATGTGCATGAAGACCCCGTATATATTTCTAACCATTATTATCCCGGGTTCGAACAATCTGAAGAGGAACATCGATGTGTATTTATAGCCTTAGATAGCTTAGTTGAAATAGCTATGGAAAGTAGGTGCCAACACGTACGATGTTTCTAGAAAGCAGAATTTTCAGATGAGGGCAGCACTTATGTGGACCATCAACAATTTTTTTGCCTATAAAATATTATCGGGATAGAGCACTCATGGTCGTCTCTCATGACCATATTGCATGGACCGCACTAAGGCTTTCCATTTAAAACACGGAGGCACACCGTGCTTCTTCGATTGTCATCAACAATTTCTGCTGAAGGATCATTCGTACCGGAGGAACATGAATACTTTTTATGCGGGCGTTGTGGAGAAGGCCAATCCACCGCCAAGGTGGCCCGAATATACGATATGGAAAGTGGTAAAAGATTTACTTAGTACAATTAAAGAGCCTATTAAGGGGTACAAGTATGACGGATTTGGTCGCACCCATATTTGGACGAAGAGGAGTATATTCTGGGATCTGTCATATTGGAGCACCAATATAATTAGACATAACCTTGATGTCATGCATATCAAGAATAATATGTTTGATAACATAATTAATACTATAATGGAGGTAAAGGGAAAGACGAAAGATAATTCGAAGGCCAGGTTGGACTTAGAAGAAATATGTAGACGTCCGGCGTTGTATTAGATAGAGGAGGGGAATAAAAAGTTAAAGCAGCCTAAGTCAATTTTCTCACTGGAGAAGGAGGATAAAGGGAGACTTTGTAGGTAGATTCAGGATCTACAATATCTAGACGGGTACGTGTCAAACTTGAGAAGATGCGTCGACCTCAAGGAGAATAAACTGGCGGGTATGCAGAGTCACTATTGTCATGTATTCATGGAGAGGTTAATTCTGATTGTATTTCAAAAATTCTTATCACAGGTCATTTGGGATCCATTGACAGAGCTCAGCATATTCTTCAGAGATCTTTGTTCTACTAAGTTGCTCGTCTATCGTCTAGACAAAAAAAAGAGAAGGACATTGCGGTAACAATGTGCAAGCTCGAGAAGGTATTTTCTCCTGGATTCTTTGACTCCATGGAGCATTTGCCATTCATCTTTCCTATGAGGCACGCGTTGGTGGTCCTGTCGGTTATCGGTGGATGTACCCGTTCGAGCGGCATCTGAGTCACCTAAAAAGAATGATGAAAAATAAGGCACGGGTTGAGGGCTCTATTTGTGAAGCTTATGTTCTCGAGGAGATTATAAATTTTTGCTCGACATATTTCAAACTTCATGTTGCCCTAATAGAATGAGATCTCCAAGAAACAATGATGGATATCGAGAATCTAATGATGCAATACTGAAAGTATTCAATACATCCAGAAAGCCTTTGGGGAAAATGAAGAAGAGATATTTGAATGACGATAAGCTAAGGGCTGCTCAGTTGTATATATTACTTAATTACGATGAGGATGAAGTGGAGAAGCTAAAGGGGTAAGTAATTAATACGTCCATGTTTACGGTATCTCAATATAATAGTATAAGCTAATATTATGCTACTAATCAGTGGTTGCTTCGTTGTTTTTTAGCACATATAATGATGAGCTGAGGTCGGTTAGACCCTACATAATAGACAAGAAGTAGAACAAGAAATGAGGCATCATGTTCCTTCTTGGTTGAGCGCATATGTAAGGATCTCGGTAATTACTTTTTTTGTATGCACTTGCACAATAAATAACTTACTATAACTACTTTGGTATTTAGGTCGATCGTCTAATAACACCCGAGATTGAATTTGTTAGAACTCTAGCTAAGGGAATAATTACTGCCATCAAAATATAGTCAAGTTACTGTGTGAAAGGGTTTAGGTTCAAGTCAACAAATGCTCAGATCAGAGACAGCTTTCTGGATCTAGATTCCATGAAAAATAGTTGTTTGTGTATCAAATCTTTGAACTATAAAGACGTCGATCCAGGCAATGATTTCTTTGGCATCATACGAGAGATTGTGGAGTTAATATATAATTATGGCACATAACCTGCTAAGATTGTGATATTCAAGTGTGAAAAGTTCGATCCGATTCAAGATCAAGGCTGGAAAATTGATAAGCATGGTCTTGTGGATATAAACTACAAGCAAAAATATCAAGGATATAAATATTGTCCTATCAAGTCAGGCTCAGCTCATATACTTCTCAACTTATCCTAGACGGGGGACAGCGAGATCGAATTGATGGGCAGTATGCAAGACTAAAGCTAAAAATACCTTTGACGTTGATAAAATATCTTATCAGAAGGATGAGCTGCCTCTTGTAACAAATATTGTAGATGTGGACTCAACGAAAGTTACTCATTATACGACTAATAATGTAGAAGAGGTAGAATTATCCGAAGAGGAAGACGAAGAGAAAAACGAAGACAAAGTTGATGAAAGTGAAGATGAGGAGGAAGAGGAAGAGGAGAACGAGGAAGGAGAACAAGATACATTTTTTGAAGATGATTGAAAATAAAATAAATCTATTTGGACTTGTGATATATATTATATTTTGACTGTAGAATGTACTATCCATTTATACTTGTGACACTACTAGTTATTTATTGTGTAATTCTATTAATATTGTGAGATATGCATAACATTTTGACTATAGAATATACTATATATCTGTTTATTTGTTCTATCATTATATGTTGTTATCAGGTATGACAGGACGATACGGAGCGTTTGGCAGGTCCCGACATAGATAGAGTACTCCTCCGGTACTACCTACTGTTGGTTCTGGATCCTTGTCGCCAAGTACTCCAGTATATAGACTAGTCACATCTCCGACTATGACGGCGTTACGTGGCAGCACTCCTGGGACTAATAGTTCCAGGCTTGAGACTACTCCCTTATCTAGCGTTCCTTTTGCTGGAGGAACCATGGAGATAGATGAACATATGGCAGAGGTTGAGCTGACGTCATCCCAGCATCAGTGAGATCCTCCATGCACACCTCCGGACGAGACGAGGACAGAGATTTGGGCGGACTGTACAAAGTAAGTCAATTAGTTGGTTTAGCATCATATATATCGTGTATTTCTTTACTCATCATATATTCACTTTTTTGATAAAAATAATTATCTCTATATAGATATCGTCCATCGTCGGTACAGAGACGGCTAGGCCACTTTCTGAGGTACAACTATGGTGGCCCTTGGATCAACTACTCTGATGCTCCTGATGAGAGAAAGGCGTTCTGGTTTGCGCACTTTTAGGTAAAAGTATATTTGGTTTTAATATCAATCATATCATTTATGCATATTATATAACTTACTAAATTACTTCTTATAGCAAACATATATCTATCCACCGAATCGGGCAGAGTTGATCGAGCAAATATTTTTTGTCGTTGCTGCCAAGCTGATCCGTGATGCTCTGGATGACCAGAACGCTCGTAATGGCGAAGGAAAACTGATCCCAAGTTGGATCATGCCTGAGCAGTGGACAACGATGTGGGCAAGATTCGACGATCCAAGGTACAAGAAAAGGACTGAGAAGGCGAAGGCGGATAGGAAGAAGGCAGCAAAGTGGTGTGGTGGCTTGATTCCGATAACGAAATATTTTCTTCGTTTGGTATGTTTTTTATTTCAGATATATTATTTTAATGCATGTAAGATAAAATGGTAGTAGGATAAAATATTTAATTTTAGTACTAAATAATATCTTTCTAACAGGTACAGAGGGATGAGGATGCCAACATGGTAACCGTCTTCCTAGCCACATATCGAAAGGACGGGAATCTTATTGATGAGAGGGCCTCGCAGACCTATGTAAGTATTACTTTACTTTGTGTTAATTTTAATATAACTTAGGAAATATGCAAATAAATATCCATGTAGTTATTAATAAGTACCTTAGATATTAGCAATTATCGAGTATCCAAACTTTTTTAGGCCGAGTATCTTAGGTTGCATGAGCGGGCGATTGCTAGTGCACCTACAGTGGGAGAGGCTGGTACTTCCTCCCAGACCTCTCTAGCTCCGTCGACGGACGAGCTGTGGGTGACTGCCGTTGGTGGTCTCCAGAGGGGTACGTACTACGGTACAGGATCCTATGGCACCCTTATTGAGACGCAGTCCTCTAGGTCCTCCATTGCAAGTATGCATTCCCCACAGCCCTCGCAGGCATCGGCCCGAGTCCAGTTGACCGTCAGATTACGTCTCTCCGTGACTAGTTGCTGTGAAGGATGGAGGAGGAGCCCCTGTCCCAGCTGCAGGCGGACGATGCGACGCTCATCGCACGATTTTATACGCTCGAGCGTAGCATTATGGAGCTCAAGGATATGACAGCTGATCTTATAGCATCGAAAGAGCGTAGCATGACGGAGCTGCAGGGATCATAGTTGTCTATGGGCGAAAGGCTGACGATAATGCAGGTTTCAATGGTTCATAATAGTATGAGGCTGTTATCTACCAGGGATTCATACAACCATCGAATAGCAGCGTTGGAGCTGATACGTCCTCCTGGTGCGCCTCCATCGACCCAGACTCCATCGACATCACTGCCTTCTTTATCGACATCGGTGTCGATTTCACGAGAGTAGTATGATTTGTTCTTATCCCTGATATGCGTCGGTGGTCATCCTCCTGCAGATCCGCAGTAGTCCTAGTTAGGATAGTTTACTAGTTGTTTGTGTGGATATTTATTGTATTCTTTACGACAAAATTTTCTTTAGACTCGGTTTATAATTTTAATATTTTATTTTCTTTAAAGTTTACTATATTATTCATATTAAATTTATGTTAATTTTCTGGTATTGAGTGTTCCACCGAAGGGGTCAACGAACCCAGAAAACTCAACGGAGGGTTGCTCCGGGTCTATTTATATAAATTGTGAATTCATAAACTGTAGAAAGATTGGTTTGGAAAATATTTTATATTCTATTTTATTATTTTTGTACTAAAAATTTAGTGACGTTTATATGCATCGCTAAATACGTCGTTGAATGTCGCTAAATTACTGACATGGCAGTATTTGCCAGTCAACAAAAAGTTGCTAAATATGTTACAAAAGGTTGCTAAATAGAAGAAAATTAGCGACATTTAGCGATACACAACACGTTGCTAATTTAGCTACGTTGCGTCGCTAAATGTCGCTAATATAAAAAATATTAGCGACGCAAATACGTCGCTAGAAAATGTCGCTATAGCGACGTTTTGCGATATTTTTCCTGTCAGCGACTAGCTTAAACGCGACTTCATTGAAGCGTCGCAAATTACGTCGCTAAATTTTTTTAGCGATATTTTTATGCCATTTAGCTACGTTTCCAGACGTCGCTAATTTGACTTATTCTGGTAGTAGATGTTCGATATAGCCCTTACATGGTTTCGCACGGATTCGATGATTGCGGTGCCTGGGTTGACTTGGGGAGCTTTCTAAGAGATCTTCAAAAAAAAGTTCTTCCCAGATATGGATCTGAGTTCCTTGAGAGCCAATTTTAGAACTTTGTCTAGGGGAGTATGACGATGGATGAGTACGCCATCGAGTTTTGTCGATTGGGCAGATTCGAAGAGGTGCAGAACCCATTGGCAAAAGCGAGGAAGTTCAGGAAGGATTTAATTATGGAAATCACATCGCACACCTGGGGTCACCGTATTGCGACATTAGAGAAGACTTAGATGGATGCCCATATAGCAGAGGACAACTTAGAACTCAAGTCCAAGAGGGGAAGAGATGTATTGGGGAGAGCTAACAACAGTGCGGTTTTAGCAACAGAGGGCATTTTAGCCGCAGCAGTTTCAGGCACCGATTCGTGCTCCAATTCAAGCGCCGGTACAGCAGATGCCACAAAAGCCTCAGAGGTATGTGCAGCGGGCTCCTAAATGCACCTACTATAGGAGGACTGGGCACACTTGGGAGGTGTACAGGAAGAGGCTAGGATCGTACTTGCATTATGGATCAATGGAGCATCTGGTGAAGGATTGTCTCTTAACCCTTCATCGCCCAGGCCAGTGTATAGACCAAGGACAGAGAGGTAAGAGTGTCACTACCACTTTTCCATATAAGGGCATTTATGTAATTTAGCTATTTTAAATAATTATGAATTTAATTAATTGCTGAGTTTTGTAACTAATTATATTATTATTTGTAATGTTTAGTTTTAGGTCAAACCCTAGAACTCATTAGGACAGACCCTAGTGAGTCAACCCTAATTGTAAACCAGTTCTAGTGAAACCCTAGAATTCTAATTTTAGGCTTGTACCTCAAACCCTAGAAGGCCTAAACCTGAGTTAATTAGGTTCCACATGAGAGGGCCAGGGGGTTTAACCTAAAAAGACTAGGCATGGAAACCCTAAACTTGCTTTAATATAAAAGGAAGCCTCTTTCTAAGCTATTCTTCATGTAGAGAAAAGGAAACCCTAGCCTCCACAAGAGAAACCATCTCCCCACCCAATTTTTGAGATCTAGCCCTAGGTTTCCATTTTCTCCTCCTCCAAAGCAAGGAAAGCAGGGAACTTGGGTCAAGGAAACTTGGGAAGGAAGAACTTCCATTGGAGAAACCATCCCTGCAGGTAAAACCCCATTTTTTCTTCATTAAATTCCTGTTTTCAGATGTTAATGGCCATTAGGAACCCACCCTATTGTTTAGAGTTTGATTTTAAGGTTTTGATTAGGTTTTGGTCTCCCAACATTTGGTTTTCCCCTAATTTCGTAAACCCTAACCCTAGGTATTTGTATGTAGACATATTTCATCTCATGTATGTAGGGTTGGATCTCGATTTTAGGGTTGATTTGGGGGTATTCACTGTACAGTAGGTATAGGGGTATTTTCCTGTACAGTCGGGTGTGTACCATGTGCACAGTCGGGTTATTGTGTATGTGAGTTGATTTCAGCACACCAGGTGCTTGAGAATATGTTCATTAGGGTTTTACCTATTTAACGTATTTAAATCCCTGCATATGCTGATGTATCAAACTATATACATAATATAACTTGTGTAGAATCAGTGCTGGTTTGCTGTGCTGTGCAGTGTGGGTTTACCCGTGTCACTGTGTGTGTTTCTCTAACTATGTATAATTTAGTACCAAAATACCTATGTGTTAATATGTGACTGTATATATGTATGTTGTGTGTATCAGTTTAGTTTGTGTGTGCCTGTGTCAGTATGATGTTAGAGAGGGCAGTGTGCAGGGGAAAGAGATGTGTGCAGTATTAGTGAATCAGAATTTAGTGTATATATTTCCTGTGTCAGCAAACTGTGCAGTTATGGCCTGGGTGAGCAGTCATTTGCTGTGAGGTGCAACTATGTATCCTTGTGTGCCAGTGGGTGTTTAACAGTGTGTGTATCAGTTAGACAAGGGTAGGTATTAGCAGTGTATCAGTGAATAGAGTATTAGGTAGCAGAGGGTCTCTGAGACTGCGTGATGTATTATAAAACCCAATGTGACAGTGTTGAGTATCCTGTGTGTGAGTGAATCAGTGACTGTGTAGAGTACCTGGGTAGTGAGCAGTGAGTTTAGTTCTTGAGGGGAATCAGTAGGTATCAGTGTGTTAGGTATCCATGAACCTAGCTAAGTGACAGTGTGTGTGATCTTGTGTGTATCAGTTAGAATACCTGTGTGTCAGTTAGAAACTGTGTAGTGAGTTTTGTGTGTCAGTAATGTGGTGTGCAGCAAACAGATCTGGGTGTGAAAACTGAATGTATCAGTGAACAAGTCATATTATCTGTTGTTCCTGCTACTAGCCATAGGCTAGTCTCAATGCAGGTGAAGTCTGAACAACTTCAGACTGTAAATTCTGAGAGTGTTCAGTGAGTAATGTTGTGTGGGATTGGGTGTAACTCTGAATATTGAACATAACTGTGCATAATATTCAGTATGTGCAAGTGTGTGTTTGGGACTGTGCCTGTGCATTATATCAGTGTGTATCAGTAATACATGTGAGTGAGTGTTGTGTGTGAGAGCTGTGTATTAGGTGCAGTATCTGAGGGGGTGGCCAACTGTGTCAGTGTGTGTCTTTGTGTCAGTGTGGCTGTGAAATTGTGACTGTGTGTTCCTATCTATGTGTGCCTATGTATGTATATCAGTTAAGTTAGATAACAGTCATTATTTATATGCCAGTGAGTATATAACTATAAGTAGTATCTTCTATAATATTATTTAGGATGTTAGTGATCATTTAGTATAGTTAGTATATATATTAAGTATCAGTTAGCTTTAGAATGTCAGTTAGTATTAGTAGTTAATAGGGAATGTTAGTTATATAGTAGCTTGTTAGTTAATTGAGTATATATGTTAATATGATAAAATAAGTTACTAGTTAATGTAGATATTAGCTAATTAATAGCTAGTATCACTTAGAAACTTAGGTAAATACCTAGAATAGCTAGTGTTAGCTAGTTAGTGGCCAATTTAGACCAATTAACTAGTTTTGGACCTAAACCTTAGGGTGGACCTAGTTTATCTAGGATAACCTAGTACTGAACAGTAAACCTCAGAAATGACCTAGAAACCTCATATTTTAAATTGTTAAACATGTTATTCTTTTGATGTAATATCTGACATTAATATTTCATATTAGGTCATTGTGATCCCACTTTGGACATCGATCCTCACATTTTGCTCAGGACCACAGGCGAGTACATTCTCTGACAGTTTTCATTGTTGATTACTTCTATAAATTGTAGTGTATTACATACTTGATTCCGACACTGTGGATACACGAGTTAGCACCCTAGATCCCCATCATGAGGAGTCGTGATTGGAATCCACCGTACTAGCTGGGGATGGGGAACTATTAGTAGATTATGTGATCATATCCAAATCCTTACCATGCATCATAGCTCACCCCACTTCTCACGTCGGGTGCGGCCTGACCATCATCATGCTTCATAGCTGTTATATATGATTAGCCTGACCATTATCATGCATCATAGCTAACCATATGGTTAGCCTGACCTTCAAGAATCATAGCTAATCATATATAACCAGCCTGATCTAGTCCCAAGCCGATCACATAATAAACTAATATTTCAAACACTTAGTTAGATGTTTATCTTTATTTAGATTTACTTGTTCTAGCAGTCACTGTTTATTGTTCATTGCTAGATGCTCTATTGTCTATTTTATTTTCTCCTGTACTTCTCATTTTCAGCATTTATTTCCATCTTGTATCTCTTACACTGTTTATAGATTTTGTCAATTTAATGAAACTGCTGTTAGTGCTTGTGCTTCGCTCCAATCCTGACTGGATAACATTTTTCAGAGGACCTGGAGGATCTTTGCCCCACTCATTACGACCCAGGATTAGAGGGTGATTTCACTCCAGAAACCCCAGAGGAGTTGCCTAGCCTAGAGGAGAACGTACCTGGCTGCTCTTAGACTATTTTTTTTGCATTATTGTTTTAGACTGAGACTGAGATGTATTTATTATTGTGTGACTTTGTGAGGTCATTTAGACCCAGGATTTGAGTTGGATTATTGTGGTTGGTTTTATAGAACTCTTTTCTATTCTCATCGTGCCATTATTCTTACAGTTTGTGATTGAGTATATTATAGAACTGTGGTTTATTTATCATTGTCCTTTGTACGAAGTTGAGACTATTGACAGGATATGCTATGTTTGTGACCTAGACAGCGTTCTACCGCCGATGCTACGGCGTAGGCTGGACGTACCCACGACTCATGCCCAAATTCCGGGTGCGGGTCGTGACACGTTTTTAGTGGTGGCCCATGCAGGTCAGTAGTCGAGTCCTAGAACCGCATTAGAGCGATATCGTAGTGGTGCTCGCTTAGAGTATTACTACGAGCCTGTTTTAGGAAATAGGAATTAGGCCGAGGATATGCTCAATCACAATTAGGGAATTCTGATTCTTATGACATTACCCTTAATAATTTTTCCTTTAGAATTTTTCTGTCCTTCCTTGCTGATATCGTATCTATTGCCTTAATTAAATCTTTCGATCTGTCTTCAGGATGCCGCCAAGGAGGTCCCAGAGACTCGGAGCAGCAGGTTCAGAGAGGTCTGCCACCTCTCGTGCAGCCGGACAGACATCAGCAGCACCTCCTACATCTCCAGTACATGTGGGAGTGTCTGCAGCATTCGGGGGTCCTCCACCACCAGTTCAGAGGGTCCCCACAGCTACGACGACACCACCACCACCAGTTCAGCATCCAGGAGGTGTGCCTGTCGATGGGGCACAGATGTTCGCCTTGATTCATGGCATGGTCGATGCCCAGAGGACGTCGGCAGAGGCCCAGAGAGTGCAGGCTGAGGCACATCAGGCCCAGACAGAGATGATGAGGGTGAACATGGAGAATGCTCACCAAGTGGCTCTCCAGGCTGTGGAGAGAGTCACTCAGCAGCAGCAGCGTCCTGATCAGCACCACCAGAGGTCGGGCACCATTATGGATTTCAAGAGGATGATGCCTCGGGAGTTCAAGGCGACAGAAGGGATACTCTACGTCGATAATTGGCTAGAGGACATCGAGAGGAACTTGCGCTTGGCACAGCTTTCGGAGGCCCTTCAGATCGAGGCCGCTGGCAGCCAGATGTTCGACATTGCCTTGACATGGTTTCGCACGGAGCCGAGACTCTTGCGCAGGGGACTCACTTGGGAAGCTTTCAAGGAGCTCTTCAAAGAAAAGTTCTTTCCTGATGTCGCCCTGGGAGCTTTGGAAAGTCAGTTCCATGACTTAGCCCAGGGGAGCTCGTCCGTCGACGAGTATGCCGCAGAGTTTTCCCGCCTGAGCCGCTTCGTGCCATCGATGATTAGAGATCCGGGAGACAGGGCCCAGAAATTCAGAAAGGGGCTGACAAGGGAGATCAAGTCTCGCACGTCGGGATGTCGCACAGCTACCTACGAGGGCATATTGATGGATGCCCAAGTAGCCGAGGACGATTTGGGCCTCAGGCCCAAGAGGGGACTCGATGGTTCCGTAGGAGCAAACAGTAGTACGGGACCGGGCAAGCGTCCACACTTTCAGCAGCAACAGCAGAGACCCTTTCAGCAGCAGCATCAGGCACCAGCCCGAGGGCAGGTCCAGCAGCAGCAACAGAGACAGAACCAGCCCGCCATCCAGTGTGCGTACTGCGGAATATGGGACATACTAGAGATATCTGCAGGAAGAGATTGGGCTCATGTCTATCCTGTGGATCGACGACACACCAGCTGAAGGATTGTCCTACCTTTCGTCCAGGTCAGGGTGGAGCAGCCGCCCAGAGAGGATCAGACAGGGTGCCTACCGCACCAGGAGGCCAACAACAGAGGGGACCACTTCCACCGCAACATCAGAAGTTCGCCCAGCATCAGCAGAGAGGTGCACCCCAGGGGCGAGCATACGCCATGGCAGTCGAGGAGATCGAGCCAGCAGGAGACTTGATCACAGGTTCGGTTCTTCTCGATTGTATTCCCGCATTTACCTTATTCGACTCTGGCGCTACCCATAGTTTTGTGTCTGTATCATTTGCACTTTGACATCATTTAGACACAGAACCATTAGCTAGGACTTGCAAAATCACGACTGGTGGAGGTATTATCCTAGTCCGTGATCACTGCAAGGACCGGAGAGTATCAGTAGGAGGCCGAGAGTTGAGTGTGAGCTTACTTGTCATGCCACTTCCGGGGTACGATATCGTGCTCGGAATGGACTGGTTGAGTAGGCATCATGCTACTATAGATTGTTATAGAGGCAGAGTATTGTTTAAACCACCAGGAGAGCAGGAGTTTGAGGTCGTCAGAAGAGCAGCGGAACAGAGGAGGAGCACATTTTGCGGAACCAGGGCAGAAGAAGAGGAGTTGCCACATCCTCTGATAGCGGAGTTCCTGGATGTATTTCCAGAAGAGTTGCCAGGCTTGCCGCCAGACAGAGATGTTGAATTCTCTATAGACTTGGTTCCAGGAGCGGAGCCCATTTCACAACATGTCTATAGAGTCAACAACAGCGAGCTAGCAGAACTGAAGAAGCAAGTTGAGGAGCTGCAGGACAAAGGCTTCATCAAATCCAGTTCATCACCATGGGGAGCTCCGGTATTGTTCGTACCGAAGAAGGACGACACGGTGCGCATGTGCATTGATTATAGAGCTTTGAACAATATCACTATCAAGAACAAGTATCCGCTGCCGAGGATAGATGATCTTTTCAATCAGTTGAGCGGGGCGAGGGTATTTTCAAAGATAGATTTGAGGTCAGGATATCACCAGGTGAAGGTAAAGAAGGAAGACACGCCGAAGACAGCCTTACGGACCAGATACGGCCAGTTTGAGTTCCTGGTGATGCCATTTGGTTTAACCAATGCACCGGCAGTATTCATGAACCTGATGAACAAGGTGTTCCACCAGTACCTTGATAAGTTCGTGGTGGTGTTCATCGACGATATTCTTGTGTATTCCAAGACACCAGAGGAGCACGAGGAGCACCTGAGGTTGGTCTTAGAGACTCTCAAGAGGGAGAAGCTGTACGAAAAACTCTCTAAGTGTGAATTCTTCCTTGACAAGGTCGAATTTCTTGGGCATGTGGTATCAGGTAACAGAATCTCGGTAAACCCAAAGAAGATCGAGGCAGTGGAGTCGTGGGCTGCCCCCAGTTCGGTAGATGAGATAAGGAGTTTTCTCGGGCTAGCAGGATACTACAGGAGGTTTGTACAAGACTTCTCCAAGATTGCAGCGCCGATGACCAGACTGACTAGGAAGGATGTGGATTTTGTCTGGACAGAGGAGTGCCAGGCTGCATTTGATGAACTAAAGAAGAGGTTGACAACAGCTCCAGTTTTGACGTTGCCAGCAGGGACAGGTGGTTTCACCATCTACAGTGATGCTTCAGGGAAGGGTCTGGGATGTGTTCTTCAGCAGCACGGGAAGGTAATTGCCTATGCTTCCAAGCAGTTACGCCCTCACGAAAAGAACTATCCCTCCCACGATTTGGAGTTAGCAGCAGTTATCTTCGCTCTAAAGCTGTGGAAACATTACCTGTACGGAGAGCGTGTGGAGATCTTAACAGACCACAAAAGCTTAAAGTACGTATTCACACAGAAGGAGCTGAACATGAGGCAGAGAAGGTGGTTGGAGTTGATGAAGGACTTCGACATCTCATTGCAGTACCATCCAGGGAAGGCCAACGTAGTCGCCGATGCCTTGAGCAGGTATCCGATGGCTATGTACTTGACGACAGATAGACATTTGTTGGCGGATTTGGAGAGCTTGGAGATTGAGGTGTTAGTTCCCGGTACCGAGATTCAGATGTGGGGATTACAGATACAGTCCGAACTGATGGACAGGATCAGAGCTGCGCAGTACGAGGATGAGGCTCTGAGGAGTATCAGGGCACAGGTTCAGACAGGATTGTCGGACGACTTTACTATCGCAGAGGATGGTTCCTTACGGCACGGCACGAGGATGTGTGTGCCGAGCGGGGAGCTGCACGAGGAGGTTTTGCAGGAGGCACACCGCTCTCAGTACTCGATGCATCCCAGTGCCAACAAGATGTATCGAGACTTGAGGGAGCACGTATGGTGGTATGGAATGAAGCACGAGGTAGCACGCTTCGTATCCCGGTGTCTAGTGTGCCAGCAGGTAAAGGCAGACCGGCAGAGGCCAGGTGGTTTGCTTCAACCTTTACCGATTCCAGAATGGAAATGGGAGCACGTGACCATGGATTTTGTTTCAGGGCTTCCACGTTCTCCAGGAGGGAAGGACGCGATTTGGGTCATCGTGGACAGGTTGACCAAATCAGCCCATTTCTTACCTTTCAAGGTGGGCACGTCAACAGAGAAGCTAGCAGAGATGTACGTGCGGCAGATTGTTAGACTTCATGGAGTTTCGGTGAGCATCGTCTCGGATCGGGATAGCCATTTTACTTCCCACTTCTGGAGGAGTCTGCAAGCTAGCTTGGGCACCCAGCTCAAGTTCAGTACCGTATATCACCCCCAGACAGACGGGCAGTCTGAACGGACTATTCAGACTCTCGAGGATATGCTACGCACTTGTGTTCTAGATCTCGGAGGTTCTTGGGAGGATCATCTGCACCTGGTGGAGTTCGCTTACAACAACAGCTACCAGGCCAGCATCGAGATGTCACCATTTGAGGCTCTTTATGGACGAAGGTGTCGTACACCATTATCTTGGGATGACGTTGGAGAGAGGGCCTTGTTAGGACCAGAAATGGTCGTGGATGCAGCAGAAAAGGTGAAACTCATCAGAGACAGACTGCGAGTGGCGCAGGACAGACAGCGGCATTGGGCCGACAGCCACCGTAGACCCCTTGAGTTTCAGGTATAGATTGTAATTTTCTGGTTTGCGTTTGTTTGTTTAGACTGCGTGTTGAGGCTGTTTTTGTTTTAGGTTGGCGATCTAGTATTCCTACGGATTTCTCCGACGCGTGGCACGATTCGTTTTGGCAGAGGCGGGAAGCTTAGCCCACGCTACATCGGACCCTTCGGTATTCTTGCAAGGGTAGGTGCAGTGGCGTATAGATTAGACTTGCCGCCTGCATTGGAGGGAGTGTATGATGTGTTCCACGTGTCGCAGCTGAGACGGTACGTGGCAGACCCTAGTCATGTACTTGACCACTCGGAGATTGAGGTTGGTCCGACGCTCAGCTACCTCGAGCAGCCCGTAGAGATCTTGGACCGCAGAGAGAAGGTGTTGCGGAACCAAACTATTCCTTTGGTTCGGGTTGCATGGAGACATCACTCTCCAGGGGAGTCGACCTGGAAGAGAGAGGACGAAATGCGCGAGCAATACCCGTATCTCTTCTAGACTTGAGGTATATTCCTTTTCTGATTTCATTCTTGTTGTAGTTCAGTCCAATTTCGAGGACAAAATTTCTTTTAGGAGGGTAGACTTGTCACTACCACTTTTCCATATAAGGGCATTTGTGTAATTTAGCTATTTTAAATAATTATGAATTTAATTAATTGCTGAGTTTTGTAACTAATTATATTATTATTTGTAATGTTTAGTTTTAGGTCAAACCCTAGAACTCATTAGGACAGACCCTAGTGAGTCAACCCTAATTGTAAACCAGTTCTAGTGAAACCCTAGAATTCTAATTTTAGGCTTGGACCTCAAACCCTAGAAGGCCTAAACCTGAGTTAATTAGGTTCCACATGAGAGGGCCAGGGGGTTTAACCAAAAAAGACTAGGCATGGAAACCCTAAACTTGCTTTAATATAAAAGGAAGCCTCTTTCTAAGCTATTCTTCATGTAGAGAAAAGGAAACCCTAGCCTCCACAAGAGAAACCATCTCCCCACCCAATTTTTGAGATCTAGCCCTAGGTTTCCATTTTCTCCTCCTCCAAAGCAAGGAAAGCAGGGAACTTGGGTCAAGGAAACTTGGGAAGGAAGAACTTCCATTGGAGAAACCATCCCTGCAGGTAAAACCCCATTTTTTCTTCATTAAATTCCTGTTTTCAGATGTTAATGGCCATTAGGAACCCACCCTATTGTTTAGAGTTTGATTTTAAGGTTTTGATTAGGTTTTGGTCTCCCAACATTTGGTTTTCCCCTAATTTCGTAAACCCTAACCCTAGGTATTTGTATGTAGACAGATTTCATCTCATGTATGTAGGGTTGGATCTCGATTTTAGGGTTAATTTGGGGGTATTCACTGTACAGTAGGTATAGGGGTATTTTCCTGTACAGTCGGGTGTGTACCATGTGCACAGTCGGGTTATTGTGTATGTGAGTTGATTTCAGCACACCAGGTGCTTGAGAATATGTTCATTAGGGTTTTACCTATTTAACGTATTTAAATCCCTGCATATGCTGATGTATCAAACTATATACATAATATAACTTGTGTAGAATCAGTGCTGGTTTGCTGTGCTGTACAGTGTGGGTTTACCCGTGTCACTGTGTGTGTTTCTCTAATTATGTATAATTTAGTACCAAAATACCTATGTGTTAATATGTGACTGTATATATGTATGTTGTGTGTATCAGTTTAGTTTGTGTGTGCCTATGTCAGTATGATGTTAGAGAGGGCAGTGTGCAGGGGAAAGAGATGTGTGCAGTATTAGTGAATCATAATTTAGTGTGTATATTTCCTGTGTCAGCAAACTGTGCAGTTATGGCCTGGGTGAGCAGTCATTTGCTGTGAGGTGCAACTGTGTATCCTTGTGTGCCAGTGGGTGTTTAACAGTGTGTGTATCAGTTAGACAAGGGTAGGTATTAGCAGTGTATCAGTGAATAGAGTATTAGGTAGCAGAGGGTCTCTGAGACTGCGTGATGTATTATAAAACCCAATGTGACAGTGTTGAGTATCCTGTGTGTGAGTGAATCAGTGACTGTGTAGAGTACCTGGGTAGTGAGCAGTGAGTTTAGTTCTTGAGGGGAATCAGTAGGTATCAGTGTGTTAGGTATCCATGAACCTAGCTAAGTGACAGTGTGTGTGATCTTGTGTGTATCAGTTAGAATACCTGTGTGTCAGTTAGAAACTGTGTAGTGAGTTTTGTGTGTCAGTAATGTGGTGTGCAGCAAACAGATCTGGGTGTGAAAACTGAATGTATCAGTGAACAAGTCCTATTATCTGTTGTTCCTGCTACTAGCCATAGGCTAGTCTCAATGCAGGTGAAGTCTGAACAACTTCAGACTGTGTAAATTCTGAGAGTGTTCAGTGAGTAATGTTGTGTGGGATTGGGTGTAACTCTAAATATTGAACATAACTGTGCATAATATTCAGTATGTGCAAGTGTGTGTTTGGGACTGTGCCTGTGCATTATATCAGTGTGTATCAGTAATACATGTGAGTGAGTGTTGTGTGTGAGAGCTGTGTATTAGGTGCAGTATCTGAGGGGGTGGCCAACTGTGTCAGTGTGTGTCTTTGTGTCAGTGTGGCTGTGAAATTGTGACTGTGTGTTCCTATCTATGTGTGCCTATGTATGTGTATCAGTTAAGTTAGATAACAGTCATTATTTATATGCCAGTGAGTATATAACTATGAGTAGTATCTTCTATAATATTATTTAGGATGTTAGTGATCATTTAGTATAGTTAGTATATATATTAAGTATCAGTTAGCTTTAGAATGTCAGTTAGTATTAGTAGTTAATAGGGAATGTTAGTTATATAGTAGCTTGTTAGTTAATTGAGTATATATGTTAATATGATAAAATAAGTTACTAGTTAATGTAGATATTAGCTAATTAATAGCTAGTATCACTTAGAAACTTAGGTAAATACCTAGAATAGCTAGTGTTAGCTAGTTAGTGGCCAATTTAGACCAATTAACTAGTTTTGGACCTAAACCTTAGGGTGGACCTAGTTTATCTAGGATAACCTAGTACTGAACAGTAAACCTCAGAAATGACCTAGAAACCTCATATTTTAAATTGTTAAACATGTTATTCTTTTGATGTAATATCTGACATTAATATTCCATATTAGGTCATTGTGATCCCACTTTGGACATCGATCCTCACATTTTGCTCAGGACCACAGGCGAGTACATTCTCTGACAGTTTTTATTGTTGATTACTTCTATAAATTATACTGTATTACATACTTGATTCCGACACTGTGGATACACGAGTTAGCACCCTAGATCCCCATCATGAGGAGTCGTGATTGGAATCCACCGTGCTAGCTGGGGATGGGGAACTATTAGTAGATTATGTGATCATATCCAAATCCTTACCATGC